>CM077668.1:246961883-248161883 GCA_039707655.1 Elymus sibiricus
CTTCAATCCTAGTCCAAATACGACACCTTCCATATTTGGTCTCCCTTCCCTTTTCTTTGGGTTTTTTCCTTTCTCACTTATTCCTAGCCGCATGGGCCTTGTAGGGCTGGTTTGCCCAGCCCACTAAGGGCTGGTGCAACCCCCCTCAGGCCCATGTGGCCTCCCGGCGTGGGTGGCCCCTCCCGATGGCCCTCCGGTACTCCCGGTACACTACCGGAAATACCCGAAACTTTTCCGGTGGCCAAAACGGGACTTCCTATATATCAATATTTACCTCCGGACCATTCCGGAGCTCCTCGTGATGTCCGGGATCTCATCCGGGACTCCGAACAACCTTCGGTCACCAATCATACATAACTCAATTCTACCGAAACGTCACCGAACCTTAAGTGTGCAGACCCTGCGGGTTCGAGAACTATGTAGACATGACCAAGACACCTCTACGGCCAATAACCAATAGCGGGACCTGGATGCCCATATTGGTTCCTACATATTCTACGAAGATCTATATCGGTCGAACCTCTATGTCAAGGATTCAATTAATCCCGTATGCTGTTCCCTTTGTTCTTCGGTATGTTACTTGCCCGAGATTCGATCGTCGGTATCTCTATACCTAGTTCAATCTCGTTACCGGCAAGTCTCTTTACTCGTTCCGTAATACAAGATCTCGTGGCTAACACTTTAGTCACATTGCTTGCAAGGCTCATTGTGATGTTGTATTACCGAGTGGACCCTGAGATACCTCTCCGTCACACGGAGTAACAAATCCCAGTCTTGATCCATGCCAACCCAACAGACACCCTCGGAGATACCTGTAGAGCACCTTTATAGTCACCCAGTTACGTTGCGACGTTTGATACACACAAGGTATTCCATCGGTGTCAGTGAGTTGCATGATCTCATGGTCATAGGAACAGATACTTGACATGCAGAAAACAATAGCAATAAACTGACACGATCATATGCTACGTTTATAGTTTGGGTCTTGTCCATCACATCATTCTCCTAATGATGTGATCCTGTTATCAAATGACATCTCATGTCCATGGCTAGGAAACCTTCACCATCTTTTGATCAACGAGCTAGTTAACTAGAGGCTTACTAGGGACACAGTGTTGTCTATGTACCCACACATGTATTTGAGTTTCCAATCAATACAATTATAGCATGGATAATAAACGATTATCATGAACAAGGAAATATGATAATAACCAATTTATTATTGCCTCTAGGGCATATTTCCAACAGATAGCCCCCCAAAAAAGGCTTGATTTGAGGGGAAGCAAAAGTTCATCCAAGACCGTGGTGCGTGATCATCTTTTATTTGCTTGTTTTTCGTGAACTATGACTGTGATACATGAACTATGGTTGTGGCGATCCTTTTGGTGCAATGTTTGTCGGCATGGCATATGGTACTATGCAAAAATCCTAAATGTATTTTGCTACTACTTGCTATGTGATGATGAAAATATATTTGTTGAAAATAAACGGCCGAGACGGAACAAATGGGTCGGCCGGTGATTGCCAGATTGGCGTTGACAAGGGGTGGACGCCGGCCAAACTGGCAACCCAAACGGACAAAAAATAGACACATTGTATATTGTATTGTGTGTCCATTTTTTTCGAGAAAAGATATCTAGGCTTTTATTCAACAATGTTTACAGGAATAGCAATAAGATCATACGGTGATCCCAACCACATGTGTAGCCTAGCGATGCTATGAGCTTCAAAGTTGGAAGCTCGAGGTTCGAACACAAAATTACAAGACGTAAAAATTCTAGCAGTTTCTAAAATCTCCTTGATAATGCCACCATAATTACCTCCAGCTCCTTGATGCATCAGATTGTAAGCAGATAGTTATTCTGTGTCCATTTGGGTTCGGTCGGTTCGAGTTGGCGTAAGCCCAAGCCCAAGCTCAAACTCTTCTCCCCAGAGCGTCAACCACGCGACCACCTGCTGGTTTGCGACTTTGGGCGTCCATCCGACGCGATTTTGCCCTGCCTTAAAAGCAAAACCCTCCCAACAAACAGCAAACCCCGCCCCGCCCCTTCCTTCCCTCCCTCCCCCAAATTCGCCCAACACCTTCGGAACCGCAATGGCGAGCTTTAACGCCGCCGGCGCCGCCGCAGCCAACCCCAACCCTAACAAATCCCTCGAGGTGCGTGCGCTTGGCCAATACTAGTTGCCCTTGGTCTAAATCGCTAAAACCTAATGTATGGGTCGATTCGACCGGGGACTGCCTTCGTTTCGTGCAGGTGAATCCGGCGCCCGGGGACTCGGTTTCCAGCCTCAGCTTCAGCCCCAAGGCGAATCACCTAATTGCCACCTCCTGGGACAACCAGGTGGGCTCACCGCGGCCGTCCGAGGCCTAATGTGTGCGGACAATCGTTTTCTGTTTTGGTGAATCGGTGAGTGGAATACTGAGATGCGATTGGGCTGTTTGGTTTTGGACGCAGGTTCGGTGCTGGGAGGTTCAGCCTGGCGGCCAATGCCAGGCGAAGGCGTCTATTTCGCACGATCAGCCAGTACTGTGCTCTTCTCATCATTTCCTTATATTAGCTCAACACATGGATCTTCAATTTTAGCCTTTGTGGACTGTTAGGTCGCTCTGTCCATGTCTAAATTATCGGACCACTAAGCTAGGTTGTTTGGTATAGGTCTTGTGCTCTGCCTGGAAGGATGACGGGACTACTGTTTTTTCGGGAGGTTGTGACAAAGTGGTGAAGATGTGGCCGCTGCTGTCTGGCGGGCAGGCCACGGCCTTCTCAGGGCATGAGGCGCCGGTCAAAGAACTCGCCTGGATACCACAGATGAGCCTTCTTGTCAGTGGGAGCTGGGACAAGACTCTGAGGTGATCAAATGTGCACAAACCTCAAGTTACATTGATTCCTTTAGAATTAGCTGCGACTCAAATATTTGGTGTTTTTTGTCCAATTGCACATGACATGTTGCATCATAACAGTGGATTACTGAATACTGATGCAGTGTCCAGTTAGATAGTTTGTAAAGGACCATGCTACATTATCTTCAAGCACCATGCTGATATATGTACAAACACAATGGACCTACGAAATTGACTTTGTTAACATGATTGCTGATCATTTTGTTCCGTCCAACCTTATGTCTATCAAGGTACTGGGACATTCGACAACCTAATCCAGCCCATGTTCAGCAACTTCCAGAGCGCTGCTATGCTCTCTCACTTAGTTATCCTCTAATGGCGGTTGGTACTGCTGATCGCAACGTAGTTATCTTCAATCTGCAGAATCCACAGGTAAATTATTTCTCTTTACGTTATATATCTGGCTATGTACATGGATGCAGTGGAGTTGTACACACTTTATTTTTAATCCATCGTTCTTGTACAGCATTTACATATATTCTTTTTGTCAACTCAATTGCTAGCTACCATTGTTTAGTGTCCAAGTACGTAGTTTATGGCTTTCCCTAACGGTACTTCCACTGTTTTTCCCCCAATGCTATTTTCACTGTTTTTTCAGTGCTATTACAACGAAGTCTTACCCTAGTGGGCAGATATCCATTATAGCGATTGCCCTAGAGGGCAGATATCATTGTGAAATTGACATTTTTCATTGTGTGAAGCGTTTTCAGTGGTATGCTAAATGGTGTTAGCAAATAGCTTGCCTCTCTTAGTTGTTAAAATTTTCAAGGTTTGGAAAACAAATAGCTTGCCTCTCTTAGTTGTTTAAAGGTTAAAATCAAACTGCGATAATTCCCCTAATGTGGTTTAGATTTTAAAATTTATCAAACATCGCGGTGTTGGCTTATTCCTGGCCTGATGAACATTTTGTTGGAGTAAAGTGTTTGAAGGTGAAAAATCGTCAAGGTGACAATTTCTTTCCTCAACCTGTAGCAAGAGTAAATAAGCAATGATTTGCTGTGGGTTGTCCTGTCCAACTGAATTTCCACATGTTTGCTACTGCAATAATAGTGTACATATGTTTTTTAGATGCTCTAAATCTTACTTGCATATTTGTCAATCTCATACTTTTAACAGGCTGAATTCAAGAGGATCGTGTCACCTTTGAAATTCCAGACAAGGTGTATCGCCGCCTTCCCTGATCAACAAGGATTCTTGGTAGTGCCACTTCTTGTGTTTCATCCAAATGTGTGGCCCAGTTTGTTGGGTTCTTCCAGTGAATTTAGCTCTTCCTTATTCATCATCTCTCTAATGACTTATGTAACTAGTAAACACACCTTCTATCCTGAGAAAAATAAACAAATCCTAACTAGGTCTTCTGCACAAGTTTGGCCATTTGTGTCCTCCAACCTATAAAACCCACTGAGATGTAGAGTCCAAATTTAAAACTTTATTTGGTGAGCATTCAGAAAAACAAGTAAATGCTATAAGTATTTCACTAGCATTTATTAGAATATAGAAATATCATGAATTGTTGAATGCTATGTTAATTGTGTCACCATTCAATTGTCCTGGATGCATCATCACTCAATTTCTCTGTTTCAAAATTTTATATCTGCAGAAATTCCGCACTTTAGACTTGTTGAAGAAAATGACCTTGTTATGAGAAATTAATGCTTATTTCTCCTTTTTTGTGACCGAATGCTTATTTCTCATTGTATGTTCCACCTTTCCTGGCAAAATCACTCCACCCAATGTTTTAAGTCCATGGAATTTGTTATTCTAAGTCCACTGTAAAAATTGTTCCCAGTTCTTGTAAATTTTCACCGTTTTGTCAACTGCTTATGTTTTGTGTCATGGTTTGGCAATACTGTTTTGAAGCCGTTGTACTGGAGGTAGCAGATAAACGGTCTATTGTTTTTATTTTTCATGAGCATTTGATTAACCTATGGCTTGTTCTGAAGGTTGGATCAATAGAGGGACGCGTTGGTGTTCATCATGTGGATGATTCTAATCAAAGCAAGAATTTCACATTCAAATGTCACCGCGAGGGCAGTGATATATTCTCTGTTAACTCGCTGAACTTTCATCCTGTAAGATAAATTCTTTATAACATTTGAATTGTTTTGTTGTCTATTTCCTGAGATTGTAGGATGATATTTTTTAAAAATTTGGAGAAGGAAATTGCTTTCACTCACTATGAACATTCATTCGGATTCAAATATCTGAATACTTGTTGATTGTCCTATGATCAGCAATTATCAGGAACTATCTTCAACTAAGCAATTCAAATTGCTGTGCTTTGCATTCCTTTCAGGTGCACCATACATTTGCTACTGCAGGCTCTGATGGAGGTTTCAACTTTTGGGACAAGGACAGTAAACAAAGACTGAAGGTCACCCCCCCCCCCCCCCCCTCTAATTATTTAAGTGATTCTCCCATTGTCTATTGGTGCAAAGTAATTAATGCTGTGATTTCTAGTATGTATTTTCAACTAGATTAGTTATGCTAAACAGAATTAGGACAATTTGTAATGCAACAGCTGGAAAATGTTGTTATATTTCTTTGTGAAATATTAGTTTCTCAAAGAGAAATCGTCATTTCCTCATTTTCCAAAGAAAGAATTTGTTTATTAATCACATTTGCTTACGTAGTAAGAGTCCAAACTTCTTGAGTTGAGGATGCATCATCCGCATGAAACCTTCAGTGTCCTTACGTAACCCCGGCACTGGTAGTGACAAGTTTACCATAAGTTATATGTTTTCTATCAATGTTTTTAAGGCGGTAAGGCGAGCACCCACCGCCCTGACGCCTAAACGCCTAAAATGGGCATAATTGCAAGGCGCTGCCAGGGTGCCTTGCCGCCTAAGCGTCCAAGACGAGACGCCTTAAAAACAATGCTTATCATTAAAAAGATTCATACAGTGGTGTTTCCTTGCAAACAGATAGACTTGGATGATTTACAGGAATTCAATTTACCAAATTGTTCAGGACTTCAGTATAAGACTTTTCATTTGTGCTGTTTAAAGATTTATCTTTGATGTATTATTCTTCCTTTACAGGCTTTTAGTAAGTGCCCATCACCCATCACATGCAGCACATTCAATCAGGATGGCTCAATCTTTGCTTATGCGGTAGGCCATCTCTTGTTGCTATCTTCACCAGAATAAGTTGTTAAATATGCATTTCCTGTTTTTGACAATTTTGCTAGATTTATTTGCTCTCTATTGTCATAGAGCTCAACAGATAACATTCAAACACTAGTAGCCAACAGTGAGAGTGGGAGGAATACCTAATGTATCACTGAATCTACATGATGCTAATGGATAAGATAGGGTGCTTAAGTTGCAAGGTCAGAGTTTATTACATGTGATGATACTGGTTTGTATGTTTTCTATCCTAATTGTAACAAATTTGTAGATGGTAAAACTGAAAAGGCTTTGATTAACTGGAAGTATGGCACTTTCAATGTCAAAAAGCAGTAGTCATTGACTCATTGGTGTGGTGGGGACAAAATTGCCTACTCTGTTCAAGTTATTAAGCCTGTATTTTGACTGTCATGTACAGATGTACTGTATTCTGTTCTCCTTTGCTGAGGCGTATACACTGGTGTTCAAATTGCTAATGTTGCCTAAATTGGTTAGGTATGCTATGATTGGAGCAAGGGTGCCGAGAAGCATAATCCTTCTACTGCAAAGACAAATATCTTTCTGCATAGCGTGCAGGTTTGTGCTTTTTATGATGTATAGCATATTCAAGTCTTCGATTGATTCAAAATTCCTTACAAAGACACAATAAACTTGGACAGTATATATCTGCATTTCCTATGTAACAAAGTGGACACATATTTTTTCTTCTTCTGGTGGCTAGCCATTACCTGCAGTTAGTTCGTTCATGTTTCTTGGCCTGATTTGTTAATAAGTAAATTTCTTGATCTTCAGATTAGCTCTTAGATATATTGTGCCTCATTCTGGATTAATCCAATCGTAAAAAAATATGACTTGTACTTAATTAAACGCAATTCACCTTAGAAATAGGCACCCCCTGTGAAAGATCGCATAACATCGTCACAGTATCCTTTCATGATGCCAGATATATTTTGTTTAGTTCTTCTCTGACAATCGCTCTTTACTCTTTTTTTTGTCATATAGGAATCTGATGTCAAAGGAAAGCCCCGTACTGGAAAAAAGTAGACTTGGAAATGACAGGCTGCAAATCTGTGCTCCGAACCTGATGAGTTCACCGTCTGCCTGATGCTAATTACCCGCATGAGTGTTATAGATCTTGACTCTGTAGGGCATTTCTTCATCTCTGAGACTGCAAGCATATCTTCTATAAAAAGCAGTTGCATTTCTCCCCATGTAAATGGCAGGTCGTAATTTGTTGCAGTAGTTCAGCTGTTTTTCTGTATAAGTTGGACGTCGGAGTTAGGAACAAACAGTTTTTGAAGGACTACTTGGCTTTAAATCCGTTGATTTGCGGACATGGGAGTTCCGGAGCGAATGGGAGGACAGGAATTTTTGGAACCTGGTTCCATGCACACCTGTTAGAACATTATAGTAAAAAAACAATACTAGGAAAAAAAATCTGAAATTTTGGGTACCAAATTGATTGACCATTCTAGTTACTTCTACTCATGTGTGGAGTTTCATCAAGAAATGACAATGTGGTATTCCGAGAAAAAAAAAGTACAAATCAAAGCTATAAAAACACTGTTTCACCAAGAATATCATGGGCGTCATTCCTAAACGAAACTTCACACATGAGTAGAATGGTCGACCAAGTTTGACACCCGAAAAATTTCAGTTTTTTTTCATTCTAGTGACCTCTCTGTTGCCGCCGCCGCATGGGCTTTGCCCGATGATGCTCTCTGGAGACGGCGAGAGGGGGAGTAGATGGGGCGGCGGCTAGGGTTTCGGTCGCAGCCTCAGCCTTGGAGTCTGTAACACCTTCTTATAACTAATGAGTGGGACAAGTATTCTACCTCTGTTTTTTTTATCAATGATCAAAAGCAATCTCCAAAAACGTACTATTATGCCATATATATTTGTATGGAGGGAGTACCTTGTTCTGCGAATTTCTGATAGCAGTTTATGTTCGGAATCAATTTCGTGCTCGTATCAACGGCCGCCACTCTCTTAGGGCTGTTACATTTTAATTCAGATATGATTAATGTCCAAATCTTCACTTATATGGTCGTATAGCTCAATCCATATTTACAAGACTAGTGGCTATTTGTCCTTTTCGCCTCATGAAGATTCGAGTGGAACTCTTCTCAAGAATTTATAAGCTGCAAATAGTGCAAGATCTCAAGATGTTGAAGTTTCTTTCCTTTTTGCTTGCCTATTATCTTGAGGGGTATCCAACCCATGGCATCCTTGTCAACCTTTCCTCCCTCGCATCATGGTCCTCACAATTCCCTCAAACAAAACTCTTGTAATCCAACTCAAAGATAACAGATGCGGACATAACAGGCAATACGATTACCGGTCCCGCGTGGAAATCCAGCCGTCCACTTGTATTAAGCCTGCTAATCCAGTTGCTGTCAGCCCATGTCGCATGCCTCGGCGACCCATTCTGATTCGGTAAACGCAAAATTAACCATCCAACAGAAACTCTTTTTGTTAGAAGGGATAGAGAGGGTTTGGTGCAATCGATGATTATTGCTTGAGACTCGTGGGCATATATATAGGAGTACAATGATCAACTTGGAGTACAAGACAAGGTAGAATAATATCCTACGCTATCCTATCTTTCCTAATAATCAATATACTCAACATCCCCCGCAGTCACAACGGTAGCGACGCAGACGGTGAGACTGGAGAAGAATCCGAAGGCAAGCCGACGAACATCCCCCCCCCCCCCCCCCCCCTCCCACACAGTCGTAACGGTCGATGCATCGCGGAAGTCGTGGCTGGAGTGGAAACCAACGAGGTTGCTCAAGCAAGGCGGTAGCCCTTTGTGCCGATGTCGATGTAGCCGAGAGCGTAGGGTGGTGTAGCCGTGGTCGAGGTAGCCGTGCGAGGGACGCCATGGTCGATGTCGAGTCGGGGTGGCCAGTGTCGAGGTAGTCGCCGTGGACCGGGAAGAAGAGCGGCGGCGGCGGCCTGAGGAGGCGGCGGCGGCGGCGGCGGCTAGGTCAGAAGCGCGGCGGCGGTGCTCGAAGTAGGCGAGGAAGAACCCGACAACGTGACGAAGACCGGCACGGACGGTGGTGTTCCCGCGCCTAGGGAGGCGGCGCAGCGCATACCACGTAGAAGTCGACGCGCGGGGACGGCGGAGTGGACCGCGTGCCGCGACGCTACGGCCCGAAGGGGCGACGTAGCGGCAACGCGCGGGTCGGGGCGACGGCGGGGAAGACCTCGGAGCGGTGCAGGTACCGCGTGCCACGCTCGCTACGACCCGATGGGCAACGCAGCGGCAGCCCGAGGGTCGGTGCAACCACGGGGACGGCCTGGAGCGGACAGCCTCGGGCGGCGATGGACTGCGGGCCGCGGCACTACGGCCGAAGAGGCGACGCAGCGGCAGCGCGCCGGTTGGTGCAACCGCGGGAACGGCCTCGGGACGGCGGCGTGGACTGCAGCCGCGGGGAGAACCACGGGGCGGCGGCGCTACGGCCCGACGGTGCGACGCAGCGGCAGCCTGTTGCTCGATCGGTGGAGGGTGCGCTGTACTCGGGAACAAGGCGGCGACGGCCGGCGCGGAGCGGCGGGCGGGCGGACGTGCGGATGACGGCCGTGGTAGGCCAACGCGTCGCGCGAGGCCGCTTGGTCGGAGGAGGGGCCGGGTGGTCGTGCCGGTGTTGGAGTAGAGGCGCGCGGGGTCGACGGCGGCGGCGGGCGACGCAAACCGATCTTAGATCGGAAACCAAAAAGAAAAACGTCGATCAAGATGACCGTCGAGAGAGAAAAAAACCCGGATCAAAGGATCGGGAAAACGACTCTCTAGGGTAGCCGGTCAACTTGACCAGCGGACGGACCCTAGGTACGAGCGGCGCGGCCCCCGGCTGCAATCATGAAGACCGACCGCCCCGGGGGCGGCGCGGAGCGGAAGCGACGGCAGTGGCTATGATTTGGATCGGTTAGGCTGATACCATGTTGGAAGGGATAGAGAGGGTTTGGTGCAATCGATGATTATTGCTTGAGCCTCGTGTGCATATATATAGGAGTACAATGACCAATTTGAAGTACAATACAAGGTAGAATAATATCCTACGCTATCCTATCTTTTCTAATAATCAATATACTCAACCCTTTTCACATCGGCTGCGATTATCAGAATGAGTATGCTCATGATTTTTTAATTTTAAAGGCATTAGTATATGAAGTAATAAGGCTTATAATACAGCGTAGTACACCAACTCCAAAATAAAATAAAATACAGCGTACTACATTGTGTAGACAGTGATTTTCTTTGTATAGTGTAAAAAAATGTACACAGACAAGTAACCAAAAGAAATATCCCAATCCAACCAATGCTCCTACCAGGAATGAGCATGCCTGATATGATAGAGAAGCAACAGTGATCAGCCCAATTAGAAGAGAGTGAAAAACTTTACAAGGCTGCGAGGAGCGTTGCCTCCTACTATGGAACCTGTCTCCTGCCATGGCTACTGCTGCTGCTCTTGTCTATGCTCCTGAAGCTGCTTCTCCTGCTGCTGCCTCCTACCGCTGCTACTCTGCTTGTTGTTGTGCATCCAGACCTTGAGCGCTTGCCTCCGGACCCCGGCCTGCGCGCAGAAACGCTCCACCGTCGCCTCGTCCTGCCGCTGCATCCTCCACCCGACGCGCTCCGCGAACGCCAGCATCTGCTCCTTCTGCTCCCGCGTGAACGTCGTCCTGGAACGCTTCCGCGGCGCCGGCGACGGCCCACGCCGCTCCTCGCTGGAGGACTCGGTCGTCGTGCCGGTGCCGCCGCTGGCCGCGAGGCCGTAGGGGAACGGCAAACGCTGGTGCGGGTGCTTGCTCACCGCCGGCGGGAGCAACAATGGTGAGCGGGCGTTGGCAGCCAGCAGCGGCAAGTGGGCGCGCCCCGGCGAGGTGTCGCGGCGGTGGAAGCTGCGGTGGCAGCCGCAGGCCGCGCATGCGAGGGGGTCCTCGGGGGAGGCCGGCATGAACTCGCAGCATCCGTCCAGGACGTGCCCGCCCGCGGCCGCCGCGTGGTTACGGAGGCACTCGTGGTACTGGCGCCTCGCCTCCGCTTGCATGTTGTCCGCCGGCCCGTTTGCGGTGGCGCTGCGGTGAGGTGCCGCGGGCGGGGCACCGTCGCCCACGTCGCTGCCGTCGGCGTCCTCCTGTCCCCTGAATTCCATTGCGCGTATAGAAATAGAGCGCGCGCGTGTGCTTGTGCTTGCCAAACTGCAGCACGCCAAGGCTGACGATTACTGTACGTTTTTGGTGGGGAATAGTGCGTCAACGTTGTGCTCGCGGTTGCGGTCATGTCTGGGATATTTCTGGGAACCGCCACGCTAGGTTGGGTCGGCGCGTCTATATATCGCTCTCAGTGAGCCGGAGATAGAGTCCGCCTCTGCACTAGCTTCGCACGGGCCGGTCCATTATATTACACAGCGGATTTTTTTTTCAGTCCTTGGCGTTATATATTGGTACGGTTTCCTCGGCTTTCTTTTTCTTACCATTTTTATTTGACTTTTCGACTTCATCAGTTTATATATTTCTTGAAAAATTCAAAGCATATTTAGGAAAATATTTTTATTCTATACTTATCTATAGAAACTGGTCACAATGTATTTAAGAGAAATGTTCATTATGTGTTTAAAACAATGTTCATCGTATATTTAAAAAATGTTCACCGCATCTTTACAAAAATTGAGCCCGTGCCTTAAAAAAATTCAACATATTATTCTTCACCATGTATTTACATAAATGGTCACCATGTGTTAAGGAAAGATCACTGTGTATTAAAAAATGTTCACTGTGTATTTAAGAAATGTTCATGTGTATTTTACGACCAGGTCATACCACCCAATTTTGGCTGAGGAATTAGCCATAACTTTCATGATTCTTCACCGCTTTCATTCAGGTTTGTTCCTACGAGTTCCCTATAAACCAAGGAAGGTATTGGGTGAGGATTGGGCTCCTCTAGAATCCTTGGATCGAAGGGGAGAAGTCACATCCATGGAGGAGACCCGTGGAGGCCTCCTATCTATACACCTCCAACCCTAGTCGTCGGTATCCATCTCCAGTCAATCTTCCATGAGCCTTCACACCTCCATTGTTGCAGCAAGACCATATCCACCATGGAGGAAGGGCCAATACAAGGAAGAAGGAAGGGGGAGGCTCCGCCAACGCCCCGCAACGACCGGAGGGCCGGTGCCATATCTACTGACGCTCCATGCCTTTCTCCTTCCCCAACTCAACACTGGCTTGTAACTTGTCTCTCCCCTCTAAGTTAATCCCACACATGTTTGACTAATTGTATAGTTTTTATTAACATGCCGACATTTTTTGTGATGGTACAAACAATTTAACTCAGCGAGTCGCTCCCTTTTCCCCAACCCTAGCAGGCACCAAACATCTCATCCACACCACAACCTTGGGCCCCCCCTTTCTATCGCGTCTGACGGCCTTGTCGTTAGCCAGATGACTGGGGACCTGCCACTTTCGTTTAGTTCTAGTAGATCCTTATTTAACTTAGGTTTTTGTTCCCTAACGGACTCGACGAGGCATTGGCGTCGATGGCACGTTAGAATAAGCTCTCTCCGGCCTCTCCCTACCTCGAAGACGTATGATCCGATACCAATGAAGGGCCTATAAGGGTAGGCGCTGTGTAGGGTAACGCAGCAGAAAACAAAAAATTTCCGACCTACGCACCAGCCCAGGACCACCATGAAGACTGCATACAAGGTTTCGATCCGATCGTTACCGACTCGTAGCGCAGCGGAAGTAGAGTCGATGTAGATCGTCGGTGCAGATCCCCGCAGCTAGGAATTACAACTTCCCAACCGCGAGGATGTTCTCCCTTGTCTGCTCGTCGGACAGCCCTCCGGGAGGCGGTCGGACAGTCTCTCGGACGGTGTCGCGGACAGCACTTCGGGAGGACCCTCAAAACTCGGACGGTCACTCGGACAGCCCTTCGGGAGGCACTCTCAAACAGCCCCTCGGGCAATAAGATCGAACCTACGACCTCTCTATGGGGTTGCACACATACGGTGTCATCTATCCGGCAGGGCTTCGCCGTCCAGAACTAGTTCCCACCGGAACCCAGACAACCTTTCGGCTCTACAAAACTATTTCGTGGGAGGGAGAGAGAAAGCCAGATCATGCATGGCATGTGTATGAGAACTCATGAGAGAACTTGGAGTGAGTGTGGAGAGCTCCTCTCCACCTCTATTTATAGGAAAACCAAGGGGTAGGAATGGTACACAAAAAATACCAAAATACCCACACTTTATGTCACACATAAAGGGCATAAAGGGCATAAAAGGAAGGCAAGTGGAGTAGCTCCACATGGCTGCCATCCCTTGGTGGGACCCACCCCCCCAAAAGGGGTTCCTTAGTCCCTAAGTCTTTCCTTCTAGAAGCTTGACAAAAGCCCTAAAAGGTGGCTTTCCAAAAAGTAACCCAAAAAGCACTTTCACTATTCACGGAAACATTTTTCCGCGACCGTTAAATCCGAAAATATTTCTGTGGGTCTTAGAAAAATTTCAGTACCCACTAAAATGATTTTGGACACGTTCCGAAACAATTCCGGATTAGTGATTTCATATGCGAAAAGCAAACAAAGCGGTTCCGGCAGCTCCGGAACATTTCTGGTTTTTTTCTCCGAAAAATCCCAGAAGTTCACAGAACAATTCTGGCACCCTCTAAGAATTTCCAGACGTGTGCCGGAACCAATTTGACTTAATGGTATACCCTGAAACAACTTTTCAGTTTTACCGAAACTATTCCGGTGTTCTCTCTCCGGAACTTTTCCGCTGTCTCCGAAACTTTTCCGGTGACTTTCTCTCAGACTCCCTGTCTAGTATTCAGCAGATAGATGACCCTTAAGCGTGTGACCCTATAGGTTCGGTGAAGTATAGACATGACCGGAACTCTTTCCGATCAATGATCAACATCGGAGCCATGGACACCCATATTGACCCCTATACCCACACGAATGAATATTCGAGTGAACCTCCAATTGTCGTGTGCTATTCCTGTTGCTTCGCGATATGTTACAAATACCCGAGGTGAGAATCATCGGCATCCCCGTGGATCAACACTTGTCCACAATGCCAGTTACCTCGTTACCGGTTTTGTTCTCTTTTCTCGTTCCCGTGTTCCGGCATCCCTGTGATCAAATCACATTGTGTCTGGCTAGATGATGATGGATACCGTAACACCGAGAGGGCCCAAAGATATCTCTCCATCGTCGGAGGAGCAAATACCAATCTTGAGCTATCAAGTCCCTTGACATACTTTTCCATGAACCCGTAAGCCGCCATAATAGCCACCCATTTACGGATGACGTTTTACAAACCCCAAAGTTCATGAAGCAAGCATGAAGAAACTCGATACTCTCATGGTCTAAGGAATTATGTAAACATTAACTTTCTCTGTGTTATTAACCATTAACTTGTGACGAATGTATCTCATAGCATAACATCAGTTCGGGTCGATTCAACACAAGTGTTCTCCTAACATTGTGCCCTCAAAGTTGCCGGCATAGTCATGCCTATGATCAGGAAAACAGAACCATCATGCAACACTTGAGCTAGTCTTAGAGGCCAGACTAGGAATACATTTTACCGTTTATTATTCCACACGTGCATATGAGTCTTCCTCTAAGCCTCGTGGTTACTGTAGACTCGAGAACCATAGCAGTTATAGCATGGAACATAAACATAATTACAAACATGGAGATAAATAATAACATTTATTATTGCCTCTAGGGCATATCTCCTACAGACTCCCACTTGCACTAGAGTCAATAATCTAGTCAATGCTGATGCACTTTACACCTATGGCATACCGGTGTAAAACATGCTTCGCTTGTGGTATAGTCTGATGTCCAACGGATCTGACAACTTCAGTTCCGTTTGTATCTCTGCATATCCTCGCGTTTTCATGCTTTCACAAAATTCATATTTTGTGTGGACTTGGCTTCGTATATATGTGAATCACTGGTCAAACCTTGATTCCTCAGACTGAGCTATGGAGCAACTATCTTCAATAGTGTTCCATTGACCAAAGCCATCTTGGAACCATACTAAGTTCATGAATGAACTGTACGATTCAACATCTTCTATGTCGCTTTGAAAGCGGTAACATACTTAGCCTTAGTTATAGAATTCGCCACAGTAACCTGTTTGGAACGATTTCCAAATACCGTGCCACCATATCGTGTATTACACAAAACCCTTAACTTAAATCGAAAATCGCATGGAGTATTGATGAAGACTGTATCGATGCAATTACTTACAACGAACACTTCATAATCTCTGCTTGCGAGAAAACATGTCATCAATGCTACTTTAGTACTTAATGACATTTTCCACTGTTGTCCCATGATCAGTACTTTGATCACTTTGGTATTTTTACTCGCAACTCCTTGGGAGTACTGGACATATCTGGTTGTTTTACATACCATGGAATACATGATTAATCCAAACACGAAAGTGTGTGGAATCTCCATCATGTATTTTGCTCATCAGTGTTTTGGGACACCGAGTCTTGCAAAAACCCTTTCCATGTGACTTCGGCAAGAATCACTCCTTGGCGTTTTAATGCTAAACCGTTTTAGCATCTTGTCAATATGTATTTTTGGCTTTAGCCTATTAGGCAATTCTATCTCGTAGATAAATATGCCTAATGTCAAGGCTATTTAGCCCAAGCACTTCATCGAAAAACTATTTTCAATGAAGTCCTAATTCGTGTAAAAAAATATATTATTTCCAATCAACAATGTGTCAAGCACACAAAGTTTTTAGAAATATTATTATGCTCCCACTTACTTTCTTGTAACCACAAGCATCTTCGTTATCCATTGATGAAATCAAACTCTTTTGACTATTTCATCAAAACGAAGATTCCAACTCCATTTTGCTCTCTTCTGTCCATTGCTGGAACTCTGAAGTTTGCATACTTACTAGCATCCTCTGGATTGACAAAATACTTTGGACTGTATCGCATGCAAGTCCTAGGTTGCATTTCCATCACATGGAAATCCTTTTGGCATCCATGTATCATATCTCAAGATTGAAATATGTATTGATTGCTAGTTTAACCCGATCTGACTTTAAGCATCGCTACGGTGAGACAATCTCATCGTAGTCAACTCCTTGAATTTGTTATTGCAACAAGTCGAGCTTTATGGATAAAACATTTTATCGACATCAGTTTATAGTTCCATTAATGTTCGTTAGACTCTAAGTCTTCCGAAGGGTTTATCAAGATATAATCTTGAATCATTTATGGAAACTATCTCGGATTATATTGGCATTTAGCCAATTCCGGAGTCAGGGCCCATCAACGCTTCCTTGTGTATCGTAGGTATACTGTTGTCTAACAACAATATCTCGCTTGCGCACCTGAGAGGTTTGCACGAGTTTTGCCTACGTGGTTCAGTTGCAAGTTCGACCGAAGTCCATACATCTCATGTAGAGGCTTCCGTATCAGTCGCAGTAGGAAACTCTGGAATTACTTCCAAGGTTTCTTTCCTTTGATCTGATGACGAAGATACTGTTATCTCATCGAGTCGCACTGTCCTCCCACTCACCTTTTTGCAAGAACCATTTTCTTCAAAAGCATACCGTTCTTTGTGGCAAAACCTTTTGCCTCGGTACAGTGGTGGGGGAATACCCAATAACTTGGGATAACCTACAAAGTAGCACTTGTCTGATTTGGAATAGGTTTGTAAATATTTTACACAAGCCCCATATTCCAAATGTTAAGAAAAGACATAACATGGTTGGGTGTACCATACCATGGAGTCATTTCAACAGATCTGATGGTGCTCTTTTCAGTGTAAAAGCCGCAGTCTCTAAAGCATTACTTTTAAAAGGGATGATGGAAAATTGATTTATGTCATCTTTGATCTTACCATGTCATAAATGGTTTGATTACATCTTCACGGATATTCCACTCATAGTGGTGCTCCGTGAGGTGTAAGTTATGAAACTTTTTTCACAACTCATCAGACATTCGCTAAACTTGTAACTCAAATTTCTTTCCGCAATCCAATTGCAGAAACATAATTTTCTTGTTACAATAATTTCTTCTTCATTTTGAAAACCTTTTGAATGACTTCAAAAGATCCAGACTTGCGTCTCATCAAGTAAATATCCATATATCCACTTAAGTCATTTTTGAAGATAGATAAATCCACTGCTAGCAATAACATTTATCGGACTACATACATCAAAATGTATGATCACCAATAAGTTCGTTGCTCATTCCTTATGGCCTGTGAACGGTATTTTAGTCACTTCACTTTTCGGAGGAAAGTTGCAAGTGTCAGATGATTCATAACCAAACAACTTCAAAATCCATCATTATGGAATTTCTCCATGCGGGTTTCTCCAATGTGACCAAATGCAGTGCCACACATGTGTGGTATTCTTTTAGTCTTGCGACATTTAGCGTCAGTGTTATGGATGTATCATATTACCATCAATATTCATAACAAACGTCCCATCCATGATGGAAGTATGGCCCTTATGTTATTCATGACACTGGACAACAATTGTTCTTTTATGAACAACCCTTTTGCAACAAACATTATGCAATGGGCTAGAGTGTGTAAAACTCTAAAATGAATTATGAAAGTAAATACAGAGGTAATGTATTATTATCAATATTCATAACATACATCTCATTCATAATGAAAGTATGGCCCTTATGTTATTCATAACACCAAACATCAAAAATTCTCTTATGAACAACCTTCTTGCAAGATACCTTATGCAATGGGCTAGAGTGTATGAAACTCCAAAATGAATTATGAAAATAAATACATAGGTAATACACCGATGGAATGTATAGTAACATTTACTATGTTCCCAGCGCGTATCTGAACCTCACTCCGGCCAGTCTTTTAGGCCGTAGTAGTTCTTGCATCGAATTGCAACGGAAAGCAATCGAGCGGGTATCTCTGTGATCAACTCACAATACCCAAGAATCAGTGATTAACATGTTTAATCATAATTCCCAAGAACTATTTCTTTGACCAGCTTTCTATACATCAATAACTTGTATGACTTTCATACATGAGCTGGACATTCCAGTCTTCTTTCTTTTTGCCTTTATACTTCTAACAGTTTTACTTCCAATAATTCTCCTACTCTCAGAAGAAGCATCAACTCGAAGAGTGGCGTCAACCCCAGACTTCCTAGGTGTGTAAGTCATACTAACACCCTTCGGACATTTCCTTTCTCTTAAGTTGTTGTTTTATTCACCATCATCATATGACAGGCGTTCTACTGGATCCCTCTGTTATTAGTCAAATGCATAGTAAACACTTTTACTAATAGTTTGCAAAACAAACATTGCTTTGGATATTACATATCTTTTAGCCTTTGTTTGTGTCTGAAAATGATTTTCAGTTCCATGAATATCACATAGCTATCCTAAACTTTTGAAGTTCGGGTCTCATGGAAGCAAACATATTGTACTTGACCGTAACGGAATTCTAGCTTTTGGATCGAAGGACGAGAGTCACATTATCCATAGCATTAGCGGGAGAATACCAAAAGCATGCGATAGGACAAAGTCCTTCTCGGCACTTTTGAGGACAATCCTCACATTACATTACCAACCGTAAAGTTTTAACGAGATATTTAACAGCTTATTCAATTTTAACAGGGAAGGTGGAAACGCGAGCCATTATCTACAACTATTATGCAAATTACACTTTAGACAAAGTCCATAATTAATTGCACTGAGAATTAAACAAGTTAATTCTACAATGCGCTCCCACTCAAATCAATATCTCTCATAATTGATTGTGAGTGATTCAAGATCCGCATTTCAATTCGACGCCATTGACGGGTTCATCACTGATGACACGAATTTCAATCGGTAGGCCAACTTGCCAATCACATCTCTATGTGACTCTTGTCCATCTTTCGATGCGCGTGTTCCGAGCTCAGGACTGTCCTGCCTGAACATTAAGACAACCAAGTGATCACGCAGTGAGGTCTGACCTTCACCCGCCTTACACCTCTCTAATCGTTCGTTCTCATGTGTACACGACGCACCCCGAAAAGATACGTGTTGTAGACGGTGCTACACTTGGGCGAACACTAACTACTTGATATTTTTGTGAGAGATCACCCTAATAAAAATGACTACCGCGCAATCAAAAGGGTGCATCATAAGGGATAAACATCTCAGGCAATTCATAATAGCATGATATGGTATAGCCCTTTCTGACGGAGAAGTCTTGTATTTCTTCGTCTTCGGCATTCGCGTCGGTGTTCACCTTCGCGAAGTTTGCCACCACCTTGTCGATGCACCAGATAATATTGCTATCTCTATAGCTAATAAAATAAGTGCATTACTTAAGGTTGACACGCAGGTCATTAAAGTGAGAATCATATGGCTCCAGCCATCATGCCGAATCATGACACGCAGGTCATGTTAATTTACATTTATATAGTCATCTCATACATAATCAAATTATTATGAGCACTGCTATACCACATCACATGCACATC
Source organism: Elymus sibiricus (assembly GCA_039707655.1). Classification (NCBI taxonomy): domain Eukaryota; kingdom Viridiplantae; phylum Streptophyta; class Magnoliopsida; order Poales; family Poaceae; genus Elymus; species Elymus sibiricus. Next base: position 246,981,419 of record CM077668.1, read on the forward strand.
TTATGTCATCCTGCAAAACCAAGTTAGACGCCTCTAATCGGTTCATACAAAATTCATTTTACGTGGCTTCTAAGGTTTCGAAGCAAACCGAAGCTACCAACGTCCATCATCAAGTATGATTATTCAAGTCGCTAGATTAACTTTGCGGGGTGTATGAAACACGAGATAATAAAATCTCGAGCCCCATACTGAACTTCGTCATACGCATGACCCCCGTGCAGATCATATCTGCATTGCCCTTTCGTCTGCGAAATTTCATCTTTCTTTTTAACTATGGTGGAATTCAAAGAACTGTTAGCACTTCGTTGATCAATCAGGATCGTGGATTGCCAGAACTTTGAAAATCCACCATGCTGTTATCAAGATCAGAAATAAGCAAATTCCAGGGAAGCAATAAGAACATCGGGTAACAGATTTCATCTGCTACCCGCACAAATAATTATCAGCAGTAGAACTCATCTACTACAAATTATATTGTGCAACACCCATACATCTCTATGTATTCTAGATCGTAACCTGCATCTACGCATAGGACGGCTCATGATGCCACTATAGGGTAACATGGCAGAAAACAAAAAAATTCTGACCTACGCACCAGCCCAGGACCACTATGAAGACTACATACAAGGTTTCGATCCGATCGTTACCGACTCGTAGCGCAGCAGAAGTAGAGTCGATGTAGATCGTCGGTGCAGATCCCCGCAGCTAGGATTTACAACTTCCCAACTGCAAGGATGTTCTCCCTTGTCTGCTCGTTGGACAGCCCTCCGGGAGGCGGTCGGACAGTCCCTCGGACGGTGTCGCAGACAGCCCTTCGGGAGGACCCTCAAAACTCGGACGGTCACTCGGACAACCCTTCGGGAGGCACTCTCAAACAGCCCCTCGGGTAATAAGATCGAACCTACGATCTCTCTACGGGGTTGCACACATACGTTTTCATCTATCCGGCAGGGCTTCGCCGTCCAGAACTAGTTCCCACCGGAACCCAGACAGCCTTTCGGCTCTACGAAACTATTTCGTGGGAGGGAGAGAGAAAGCCAGATCATGCATGGCATGTGTATGAGAACTCATGAGAGAACTTGGAGTGAGTGTGGAGAGCTCCTCTCCACCTCTATTTATAGGAAAACCAAGGGGTAGGAATGGTACACAAAAATACCAAAATACCCACACTTTATGTCACACATAAAGGGCATAAAAGGAAGGCAAGTGGAGTAGCTCCACATGGTTGCCATCCCTTGGTGGGACCCCCCCCCAAAGGGGTTCCTTAGTACCTAAGTCTTTCTTCTAGAAGCTTGACAAAAGCCCTAAAAGGTGGCTTTCCAAAAGGTAACCCAAAAAGCACTTTCACTATTCACGGAAACATTTTTCCGCGACCGTTAAATCCGAAAATATTTCTGTGGGTCTTAGAACAATTCCAGTACCCACTAAAATGATTTTGGACACGTTCCGAAACAATTCCGGATTAGTGATTTTCATGTGCGAAAAGCAAACAAAGCGGTTCCGGCAGCTCCGGAACATTTCTGGTTTTTTTCTCCGAAAAATCCCAGAAGTTCCCAGAACAATTCTGGCATCCTCCAAGAATTTCCAGACGTGTGCCGGAACCAATTTTACTTAATGGTATACCTTGAAACAACTTTTCAGTTTTACCGAAACTATTCCGGTGTTCTCTCTCCGGAACTTTTCCGCTGTCTCCGAAACTTTTCCGGTGACTTTCTCTCAGACTCCCTGTCTAGTATTCAGCAGATAGATGACCCTTAAGCATGTGACCCTATTGGTTCGATGAAGTATAGACATGACCGGAACTCTTTCCGATCAATGATCAACATCGGAGCCGTGGACACCCATATTGACCCCTATACCCACACGAATGAATATTCGAGTGAACCTCCAGTTGCCGTGTGCTATTCCTGTTGCTTCATGATATGTTACAAATACCCGAGGTGAGAATCATCAGCATCCCCGTGGATCAACACTTGTCCACAATGCCAGTTACCTCGTTATCGGTTTTGTTCTCTTTTCTCGTTCCCGTGTTCCGGCATCCCTGTGATCAAATCACATTGTGTCTGGCCAGACGATGATGGATACCGTAACACCGAGAGGGCCCAGAGATATCTCACTATCGTCGGAGGAGCAAATCCCAATTTTGAGCTATCAAGTCCCTTGACATACTTTTCCATGAACCCGTAAGCCGCCGTAATAGCCACCCATTTACGGATGATGTTTAACAAACCCCAAAGTTCATGAAGCAAGCATGAAGAAACTCGATACTCTCATGGTCTAAGGAATTATGTAAACATTAACTTTCTCAGTGTTATTAACCATTAACTTGTGACGAATGTATCTCATAGCATAACATCAGTTCGGGTCGATTCAACACAAGTGTTCTCCTAACATTGTGCCCTCAAAGTTGCCGGCATAGTCATGCCTATGATCAGGAAAACAGAACCATCATGCAACACTTGAGCTAGTCTTAGAAGCCAGACTAGGAATACATTTTACTGTTTATTATTCCACATGTGCATATGAGTCTTCCTCTGAGCCTCGTGGTTATTGTAGACTCGAGAGCCATAGCAGTTATAGCATGGAACATAAACATAATTACAAACATGGAGATAAGTAATAACATTTATTATTGCCTCTAGGGCATATCTCCTACACGCTGCTAGTTTTGTTGTCTCTCTTTGGATCTTGGCGCTGGTGTGCAATCAAGAGAAGTAGTTAGCTGGATTTTGGTGTGATGATATCAACCTCTTCTTTCGACTTTTTGTGTGTGGCATGGTCTATTTTCTCCAACTCTATTGACTGGTGGTTAAGGATTGCAAGTCTGGGCTAGGCAGGGTGATGCCCAATCGATGTTTTTTCATCGGTTACTAGATCTCATTTTTAGCGGCAAGTGACTTTTGTGATCTTCAAAGCCTTGTTTGACGAGGTCGTTTGCATGTCTCCATTTCCCTTGTTGTCGGTTCATTGCAATTTTCAAGCTCCGGCCAGCGGCATACAATGGAATTAATAAGACGACCAATATGGGTTTCATTGTAGTTTTATTTTTTACCGTTCTGTATCTTGTGGTCGGTTCATTGTACTAGCTATGTTTCTCTTGATAAACATAAGGTGTTAGATACCGTTTGGGTGTATTAAAAGAACAATTTAACTTAGATACATGATTTAGAGGCCAGGGTTATGCTTCTTTAAACTCAGCTACAAATCATGTTTCTTTTAGGAATTGAACTTTTAACTCTCTAGAACGTATGGTATCGTACTCTCTATGCCATAAACTAATGCACTTAGGGCATCTCTAACCGATCCCTTATAATTTAAACTACTTATATGCTCCTTTAAACTTAACTCATTATAGTTTGAAGAATTAAACGGTACCAGACCAAACCGAACCCTCAAATTTAACTCTTCAAACGAATTGACCCCACATGGAAGTCTCTCTTCTTCTTCTTCTTCTTCTTCTTCTTCTTCTTCTTCCTTTCGGCGCGCCCGGCCGGAGTAGCACCTCAGCCGCGCACACCTCTGGCATGTCGCCCAGCCCTGACCCCGCCGCCTCGCCACTACACCGTCGGCGAGGAGTTTCTTGAAATTGTGTGTGTGTGTGTGTGTGTGCACGCCCGCGTGTACTTGTCGTGCGTAGTGTGTGTGTACAACGGGCTAGAAGGCCTTGGCGGACGGTAGCGCAGGCTTTGCAGGACGCCACGGGGGCTCTAGGACGAGGTGACCATTGCAGGACGCTAGCAGATGACGCTCTAGAAGGCCTCGGCATTCAAGAATTGGCTATGAATGACGATGACGGCGGAGGAGGTCACAAAGGTGAGCACACACAGCCGCCGGCGTATGCACAACCGCACAAGCACGATTTCATGAAATTTCTGGCCCCGGCATGATTCTGGCGCCGACAAGGGTCGTCGGAGTTGCGGGGGCGTAAGAGGATTCCATTTTCTCGGTCACCAGGGAGGTGGAGGCATGCGGCGTGGGTTCCGGTGGCAGCGAACGAGAGGTAAAGGAATTTTTTGTAAGGAGCGGTGTCATGGCCGAGTAAAAATTAATCCGAGGCCACCGTCGATCTACCGAGGATCAAGCAATCACACGAGGCACGACACCGAGATTTGTTAATGAGGTTCACCGATATGGCTACATCCCCAGGGCCTGACTACGGGCGCTCCTCCCCGTGACACCGTCACAATACCGCACCCCGGCCGCCCGGGAGCCGACATATGCCGCCGGCTCCCCCGCGTGCCTGTGCTATTATGTTGGCATAGGTTACATCGTGTGTCTACCCTCACATATATAAGAGGCCTACGATACAAGTGTCCTATTAGGACACGACTGCATATCATGTCTACACACCATACGACTCAGAGTCAAACAGTAACCTACCTTGTACAATAATATTCGACACAACTCTAACAAACTCCACCTTGGCGAATATTCTCCACCACTTTGGATTCATCCATGCGTCGAACCTCCATGTACATTGGACTTGAGTTACGCCATGAGCATCGCTGCTACTCCCAGACTCCACGTGACTCCACCTGCAACTGTAGTTCCTTCTCGTCTTCTTCACAGTCGACACTCGAGCGAAATTAAGTTCCTCATTACTCTACTTTGTGCTCCCAACTCCCGGAGTATCCATTCAATGCCATCACACACCGATTACTGATCTACGTGAAAGTGAACAACTCACATATTGGATGCCACATATAAGAGTTACCTGAACTCAACATCACCGCTCTTTTCTTGACCGTCTGTCTGAAACTTGAAGGAATTTCACCGTCGCCCTGTGTCATCTGAGTCAAATTCGCAGTTGTCTCATCCTTTTTCCGGATAGCCATTGACATGTCCCATAGCTATAGTACTCCGCCTCCTTCTGTACTTGTCATCTGCACTTTGCCATGTGCACTGAACACCACAAAATATACGGCCATGTACTCTCTCAGCTTTTGACATTAAGACTTTCCGCCACTTTCTCAGATTCTCCATGGTCAACTCCTGTCCATCAACTAGCACCGATATACCCAGTCACCAACTTGAACCTGGTACTCGTCAACACTACTTCAGCACCCTCTGCACACTTTATCTGACCACATGTCTGACTACCCGTGCCTTGGTCTGTCGCTGTGTCCCGTGCTTACCGCACGCCTCGCCGCTATCACCGTGTCGAGCCTCTGCTGTCCTGGTCGAGTCTCCCAAGGTCGCGAACCCACACCACTCAACCCCCACTGCAGAGAACCACCGATCATCACCGACCGATGCCGAGTATCACGTCTCCATCAGACCACTGGTACCCAGTCCGATCCACGTGTCTCTCGCTTTTCCGCTGAAATAGGCTTCGACTCTCCATGCATTTACGTCGTAGCCCCTCATCCATGAAGCTTTACCTTGTTGACCGTCACGGCAGTTGTTTATCCAAAACTTCTTTATTCCTGAAGGTTCCCGTTTATGGAGCTGTCATGACTGGCCAACACGGCTCCTTGGTCGTATCATAACTTACTCTTGCATATCTCGTAGGGATTGCTGCATTCATATCCTTCTTTGAAGTGTGGGGCCAATATTTCTCTGAACACAGTCGTTCCCGTGTATGAGTGGCTCACATGAACTGATCCACTGGACTGCATGCTCACAACACATGCAAGGTAGGACGAATCTTTTCATAACCATTGAGCTTGAGGCGGACGTGTGTCTGGACTAGTTCGTGCCTCTAACAAGATTGTTGTGGCCATGACGGCATGCTGAAGAAGGTTGAATACCTTACGGTTGAAGCTTCTGCCGGGGTAGTGTGCCGAAGAAGTCTGGGTATCGTACCTCAGAAGCTTTCCCTCATGTGGCTTACTGAGGAAGGTCAGGTGCCTTATGCTGGAAGCTTTTCGCGGTAGCGGGCTGAGAAAGACTGGAGTACCGTATCCCAGAAGATTTTCTTCCCAAGTAGTGTAGCGAAGATGATTGGGAGTCTTGCGTCGTAAGCTCTTCCCGATAGCTTGCGAAGGAAGACTGGGTTCCTTATACCAGAAGCCTTTCACTGTGATATGCAGTCGGACCTGTGGCTGATTCTGGCTTCCTTCTGAAGTACCCGGAATTTACTCATAGCAGAGCCAGAACTTGGTACAGGCCATACCTTGACTGAAGATATTCCGTGGGTCATGCACACCGTTAGTCCTTTTGCTGGTCTGATCACTGTTGTTATAAAGGTTGCACAACTGATGCCGACGTTATGTTGACAATTAATTCAGAATACCCTTTGCATCCAAGCCAAGTGTTGCCGGTAGTAAGTAGTTGACGGATAATTCCATTCGATTTAGCTGAGTCTCCAGGTGTTTGAAATTCTCTTTGATTCTGGGCAGCCGTGAACTTATCCATATTTCTCGCAGACCTTGCTCACGATGCCCAGAATTTTATATATGCATCGAAGAATTCCTGAATATGCTTGGAAATTTGTATCAACATACCAGAGTGTTGTTGTTGCTCTCGACACATTCACCTTCTTGAAATATGTCTTCTGTGGATAATAAATGATTCTTGAGTCCATTGAGAAAAGACTCAAGGTTCATCCCGCTGACTGAAACAATCCTTGTGTCGAGGGCCGAATAACTTGCTCTTACTGGTGTCCCTTCCCGATAGCTCATCTGGCTGTTCCTTAAATGTGATTTGTTCTGGGGCAAACTCTCTCAGATATATTCTGGCCTTGTCTGTGCCACGCAGAGTCTGCTTCTGACCCATTCTTCATTCTTGATAGATCTGATGATAATGTTCTAAATCTCAGGCAGTTGGCTCTTACCGAATATGGATTATTGGGTATTATCCAAGTTGTATACTGGTCTTCTTGACAGCACTTGCGGATGGATCCAGTCGGAGCAAGAGAACGGAATCGAGAAAAGAAGCAAGAACCAAAAAGCAAATAAAGCTCAAATGTTGCGGACCTTACACACGTGGCCAAAGATTCACTAGTATAATAGCGCACTCGATGTGACTCTAAGGATTTAGAAGCAAAACCACACAATGCTCCTGGTAGCAATTGGGGTCAAGCTCCTACTACTTCCTTAGGGAACACCACACTCGACGCACGACCATAGCCAAAGTGGCTTAGTCCGCGATCCTAGGGTTGTCTTGGGAAAGATGGAATTTATAGGCGTTTCCCAAAGGAAACTGGATTTAAGGAGAGAGATGCCATGGTTAGCAAGCAAGGTGGGGATATCTGGTTTACCTAGGGGTTAAGGGCTCACGGGTCGTTGCCTGGTGTGGACATTTCACACCGAAGGCAAAGGCCATGAGAGTTGGGGTCTGATGGAGCCAAAAACCTATGGGGTTGCCTTATGATCAATAGTAGCCGTGCCAGCCTAGCAAAGATGGCTGAAATCCATCTGGGCTTTTTACTAATCAAAAAGGCAATGAAGTCTGGCTAGGGTAACCTACAGTCAACCTGGCTCTGATACCATCCGTTGTGGCACCCCGCCTGATTACCACTGTAGCCAGACGGTCGCCGCACACACCAGCCCAGGAAATCACTCTGGCATGCGCGTTTACAACAAGTATCATGAACACATGCATTTCTATTAATGGATATATAAGTCTTACATGATAGTTGTACAAGGGTGCTGGCAGCGGAAAAGCTCTATCTAAGGCAGCATGGTCTTGGTGCGGCTCCAATCCACAGGGATCTGACTGGGTTACTCTTCTAGCCCGCGAACACTCTGGCTCCTCGCTAGTGGACGTCGAATCCTTAGGTGAACCTGGCCACATTGAAGGCCGCTGAGTACTTTTGAATGTACTTGCAAGCAAACCAAACTAACATATACACCAAGCAAAGCAATCCGTGGCATTCAAGCATGCACTTGTTATCTTAACAGCATTAACCACCATGGTATGGCAGGATTATCTAGCAAGATTAACCATCTAGCAGCATTAATCATCATGTCATAATAGGATTATCTAGCATCATTATTACGGATCATGTCCTTACAATATTATCTAGCATGTAAACTATCAAAGTAAAACATATTAGGTAAATAATCCATTCTCCGAATATTCTCTTGATCCGGTACCAACCATAGACAAATCCAATCCAACTCTTTGCGGTCATCCGACCGCTCATCTTATAGCCATCGCATGGCTAACATTCATACCCCTGACATCATCTGATGTCCCTGCATCAGTACTACAAGCCTGACAAACCTTACCATTCTCTGGTTCAGTCTTAGCAATAACATTATGTAGTTTGTTCCTCCAGACTCGACACAGACCAAATAGTGTGACCTAGTACGAACTGTGTCCCATGACCGAGGACGCGGCTATTCGAATAGATTTACACTCTGCAGAGGTTGCGCACTTTACCCACACCATGGAGCTCCCGGCCTCGTACTTAGTACATGTTCCCATTCGGGTGGACCGGTGCTGCTCCAACGAAACTTGCCTAACCCGTGACTCCTCCACCGTACCACCGACAATCATCCTCCCCCAGAGTCATGCCCTGGGTGGCCCCTGTGTCACCCCGTGACACCTGCCACCGTGGTGGCCAACTAAACTATCCCAAACGGGGACGCCGGCAAATAACTCAACTGGGCTCACAAGGTTATCGCCGCCTACCGGGCCAGGGTAGCGCGCACGCGTAACCTTCCCTCTTTGGTGGTACCGATAAAAGAGCACGCTGTTAGACCAAGCTAAGGCCGTCCCATACCGGCAGATGTGGCTGCACTGGAAAGTTCGGTTCGGTGGCACTATGACTCGATCCAGCCGACGGAGGAGGTTGTCATTATTAAGTCACATTTCTTTAACATTACAATAACAGTAGCCATACACCATGAAAACATAACAACCTATCTCCATACTATCATCTACGAGTCACTAGTGCGATAATATGATGAGCATTAGCAAGTATTGCAAATAGTAATACAAACTATCAGGAGTTTTAATTAATTCTAACACAGGCATATTCATTAATTAAACACGCAAGAATAACACAGAGCAATGCTTTAGGGCACATATCAGATGGTCGGCTTGCCTGGGGGTGAAGGAATACTCCGGAAAGAAGTGCGATCACCTCGCGGAAAAATTCGCCGGAAAAGTTTCTCTCTCGGAGGGGCTGGATATAGAGCAGGGGCAAAATGGGCATTTTTAGAATGTGTAAACATGGTGAAAGTGATGTCATCGGAACGGGCTCGACGAACTGAGAGCGTGGGCTTTGGATTCACCTGAATCGGAGTTACGAGCGAAAAGTTGTGACCGTTCGTTGTTTAGGCAGAAAATAAACAGAAACTGTTCATTTTCGCCCTTAGTCGACGAACGTTCACAATTTAGTAGTTTCGTCAGTGGGCTGAGAGAGAAAGCATATTTCCTGGAGTACGCTTTTAGAAAGTGAAAACGCACTTTTGCCCGAAGGAGCAGCCGATTACGCTTTCGGTTAGCAGAAAGCGTATTCTCATGATTAAGTTTCCACTTAACATACCGGGCCCGGCCGGCTGAGTCTCTGACGGGTGGGCCCCGCACCGACTCTCTCTCTCCTCGTGGCCTCCTCCTCCCACCTCGCGATGGGGCAGACCAGAGGCGAGGCCGAGCGCTCGCCGACGCTTGCTCCGTCGACACAGACAGCCTCCGACGAAGCTCGGGCCGTCGGCGGACTCAGGAGGGAACGCTGCCTCCACCCCGGCCGGACGCGGATGCTGAAGAGGGCCGGAGTGACGACGGCTTGGATGGCCGTGGGCGGCGGTTTCGGCGGCGTCCCGGCGACCTGGGGGTTCCCCGGAGAGGGAGAGTAGTCGGGAGGGCTCACCGGAGTACGAGGGTTCGTCTGGTGGTGGTAGAAGGGCGAGAAGGGCTCGGGTTTGCTCGAATTTGAGCACGAGGTGGCGGCGGCCATGGTGGCCGTGGGTGGCGAGGAGGAACTCCGGGGAGGAAGTGATGGGTCAGGGAGGTTGCTAGGAGGGTGGTGAGGAGAATGAGAGGCTCGGGGATGCCGGGGGAGACTCCGGCCACGGCTATTTATAGCCGGCCGAGGCGGAGGGGATGAGCACAGCCACGGTGACATGGTGGCCAGTGCACTGGAGCTCGCGGGTGGCGTGGCTGGCTAGTTGCAGGCGTTGGGCGACTTCGCGGGGAGTGGAGAGGTCTCGGGAGCGCTCGAGAGAACTCGGGGGAGAAGAGGACAGAGGGGAAGGCGACGACGGTGAGTCATGGGCGGAGCAGTGCGGCGGAGCTGCCGTGGCGTGGGGAGGAAGAAGGGAGGGGGAAGCTGCGGGAGAGGGGGTGCGTGGACACAGAGAAGCTGTTGGTCGTGCTTAGACGAGCGGAGCTGGCCGGAGTTGGCCTGGCACACGACGACAGTGCGCAGAGCGCCTGTTTTGGCGTGGCCACCGCATGGTCACCATGGGTGCCGCGTGTCCGCGGCGTCCAGACACTGCCAGGCCTTGTTAACGCGGTGCACCAGAGGTCAGTGAGTTGACCTGTGAGGGTTTTGGATAGATGTGGGGGCAGGAGCTGACTGATTTGAGATGACTTAGTTTCTGTACAGTAACTGGGATGGATCCTTGTGGCTAAATGGTTGGAGAAATGGAGCTGGATGCTTGTCACCACGAGATGTGGTAGGAAGGATTAGGTTCTGGTTAAATTTTAAGGCATTTGGACCTCATTTGCATATACTTCCTTTGTGATGCAAAATTTGGTCCAGAATCTAGGTTTTGATGCTGCACTCATCTGGCTTGATGAAATGAACTGAATTTTGGTGTAGGGTTATGATTTGGAGGTATGGAGGTACTGGAAAATTTTCAGCTCATTTGGAAATGCCAAAGTGGTACTTCCTTCACAGAGCTAGAATCTAGACAGAAACTAGATGGAATTTTTGAGAGAAATTGGCTAGATGAAATGATGTGAATTTTTGCATGCTCACATAATATAGGGAATGTGAGGTCCTGGATTAATTTCAAGATTTTTGAAGCAACATAAAATATAGTCGCTTCACAACCTCAAAATTGATCCAGAAACAAGAACTGGACGATGTGCTCAAAATTTGAACTATGGAACTTGGGTTCTTGATGGAAATGGTGAAGATATGGATATGAGAAGCTCCACAAATTATTTGGGATTTTTCCTGGCTACCAAAATGGTAGCTCCTTTGGAAAGTGCCCAAATTGCAATATTGGCTTTAAATAGGAAAAGGCAATTTCCTTATTTAATTATGGACAATATTTTTATGGGAGCTCAATATGATCACAAAGAATATCTCCGCAAGTTTTCATGAACTTTGGAGATGGATAGATATTTTCCTGGATTTAATTCCTTTAGCTGGCAGAAAAAGGAATTAATTTTAAATGAAAAATATTGCAAATGACTTGACAATATTTTTGCATATCCAGGGTTTATAGATTTGGGATGATCACTGGGAAAAGTTTGGGAGGCAACAGATCAAAGGAAATTGGGGTTCCTTTGTAACCACAAGAATTAGGGTTTCCCTTCCGGTAAACCGGAGAGTAGGGTTTCGGTGGCAAAATCCTGAGAAAATATCTTGGGTGGCAAGGTTGGGTTGGAGAGAGTCTCTGGTTGGATAGGAAAGGCAAGGCTAAATGACCATCTTCATATACCCAAGAGCGAGAGAAAATCCAATAACACCGAAAAAAGGACGGGAGTGAAATCCCGCGAAGGAAAAAAAACAAGGAGTGAAAACCAGGGTGTTACAGTTAGTGTTCTCCCAAGTGTAGCACCTTGTACAACACGTATCTTTTCGGGGTGCACCGTGTCACACGGGTACGAACGATTAGAGAGGTGTAAGGCGGGTGACGGTGAGACCTCACAGCAAGATCACTTGGTTGTCTTGACGTTCAGGCATGACCGTCATTAGCTCGGAACACGCCCATCGAAAGATGAACAAGAATCGCATAGAGATGTGATTGGCGAGTTGGCCTACCGGTTAAGATTTTTGTCATCAGTGGTGTTACACCAATGGCGAACAATCAAGACGCGGATCTTGAATCACTCACAATCAATTATGAGAGATATTGATTTGAGTGGGAGCGCACTTTAGAATAAAATTGTTTATTTACTAGTGCAAATTAATTATGAACAAAGTCTAAGTGAAACTTGTGTTTACCCTTGTAGATCAAATGGCTCGCAACACCACGTTCAACATAGGCCCGATGTTAGAGAAAGAGAAGTTAGCTGCGACTGGAAACAACTATGCGGACTGGGTCCGTAACCTGAGGATTGTCCTCAGGAGCGCTAAGGGGATGTATGTGCTGGAAACTCCTCTTCCAGCTAAACCGGCGGCAACTGCCCCAGAAGATGAACAAAATGTCTGGGCCACTAAGGATGATGATTACAACTTAGTGCAGTGCCCTATGCTAGCTTGCATGACTCCAGAGCTTCAAAAACGTTTTGAATTCCATAATGCCCGCGATATGATCCGGGAATTGGATGCTCTGTACAAGGAAACCGCACGGTCTGAACGATTTGATATCATGAAGGCCGTGATGGATTGCAAGATGGCTGAGGGCAGTTCAGTTGGCGAACACGTGGTCAAAATGATTGGCTACGCTGAAAGGCTTAAAACCCTGGAATTTCCAATTCCACCAGCCCATATGATGGACATGTTGCTTTCTTCACTCCCCCCGTCTTACGACGGTTTTGTCATGAACTACAACATGAGTGGGATGGAGAAGACGCCAAATGAGGTGCCCCACAGCGTTATCACTGACAACGGCTCAAACTTCGACTCGGAAGAGTTCAGGGCGTTCTATGCCGCCCAAGGCACCCGAGTCGACTATGTATCTGTGGCGCACCTGCAGTCGAATGGACAAGCTGAGAGAGCAAACGGACTGATCCTTCAGGGATTAAAGCCACGACTCATGCGCGATCTAGAGCACGCAGCTGGAGCCTGGGTCACCGAGTTGCCATCAGTTCTTTGGGGCTTGAGGATGACCCCCAATCGGTCTACCAATTGTACCCCCTTCTTCATGGTGTACGGAGCTGAAGCCGTCTTGCCGAGTGACCTGCTCCACAATTTGCCCCGAGTGGAACTATTCTCCGAAGCTGAAGCTGAGCAGGCGCGGCAAGACGCAGTGGATCTCCTGGAGGAGGAGAGAGAGATGGCTCTTATCCGTTCGGTCACCTATCAGCAAGATCTACGACGTTTTCACAGCAGACACGTCAGAAGTCGGACTTTTCAGGAAGGAGATCTTGTGCTCCGAGTAGATCAGCAGCGACCTCACAAGCTTGCTCCTGCGTGGGAAGGTCCTTTTGTCGTTTCAAAGGTTCTGCACAACGGAGCATATCACCTGTACAACCTTCTAAAGCAAGCAGACGAGCCCCGCGCTTGGAATGCAGACTTGCTTCGACGTTTTTATACTTGATGTTGAGATGTAATAAAAGCACTCGAGTGATGTTTGATGAATAAAAGCATGACTTTTCCAGTTCTACATTGAGTTCACTCATACGCATTCTCTGGCTTACAATACCCACTGGGTGTCCCCAGTGGGTGTACGCCCTTCAGCTTAGCTGCAAACCAGTTTTTGCCTAAGTTAAAAACCTACTCCGAGTGAAGAGCTTCCCTCTCACTCGGGGGCTTGGCTGCGAACCAGCTTTTGCCCAAGTTAAAAACCTACTCCGAGTGAAGAGCGTCCCTCTCACTCGGGGGCTTGGCTGCGAACCAGCTTTCACCCAAGTTAAAAACCTACTCCGAGTGAAGAGCGTCCCTCTCACTCGGGGGCTTGGCTGCGAACCAGCTTTCGCCCAAGTTAAAAACCTACTCCGAGTGAAGAGCCTCCCTCTCACTCGGGGGCTTGGCTGCGAACCAGATTTCGCCCAAGTTAAAAACCTACTCCGAGTGAAGAGCATCCCTCTCACTCGGGGGCTTGGCTATGAACCAGCTTTTGCCCAAGTTAAAAACCTACTCCGAGTGAAGAGCATCCCTCCCACTCGGGGGCTTGGCTGCATACCAGCTTTCGCACAAGTTAAAAACCTACTCCGAGTGAAGAGCATCCCTCTCACTCGGGGGCTTGGCTGAGAACCAGCTTTCGCCCAAGTTAAAAACCTACTCCGAGTGAAGAGCATCCCTCTCACTCGAGGGCTTGGCTGCGAACCAGCTTTCGCCCAAGTTAAAAACCTACTCCGAGTGAAGAGCATCCCTCTCACTCAGGGGCTTGGCTGCGAACCAGCTTTCGCCCAAGTTAAAAACCTACTCCGAGTGAAGAGCATCCCTCTCACTCGGGGGCTTGGCTGCGAACCAGCTTTCGCCCAAGTTAAAAACCTACTCCGAGTGAAGAGCATCCCTCTCACTCGGGGGCTTGGCTGCGAACCAGCTTTCGCCCAAGTTAAAAACCTACTCCGAGTGAAGAGCATCCCTCTCACTCGGGGGCTTGGCTGCGAACCAGCTTTCGCCCAAGTTAAAAACTTACTCCGAGTGAAGAGCATCCCTCTCACTCGGGGGCTTGGCTGGGAACCAGCTTTCGCCCAAGTTAAAAACCTACTCCGAGTGAAGAGCATCCCTCTCACTCGGGGGCTTGGCTGCGAACCAGCTTTCGCCCAAGTTAAAAACCTACTCCGAGTGTAGAGCATCCCCCTCACTCGGGGGCTTGGCTGCGAACCAGCTTTCGCCCAAGTTAAAAACCTACTCCGAGTGAAGAGCATCCCTCTCACTCGGGGGCTTGGCTGCGAACCAGCTTTCGCCCAAGTGAAAAACCTACTCCGAGTGAAGAGCATCCCTCTCACTCGGGGGTTTGGCTGCGAACCAGCTTTCGCCCAAGTCAAAAATCTACTCCGAGTGAAGAGCATCCCTCTCACTCAGGGGCTTGGCTGCGAACCAGCTTTCGCCTAAGTCAAAACCCACTCCAAAGACTCGAAAAACTCGAAAGAAAGCGTTCGAATAACTCCAGAAGTTCAAAGGCAAATACGAGTGTGCGGGCCCGAAGCCCGAAAGAGTTTAACAAATACAGTTCTACTCAGCATACCGAGGCTAATGGGTAAGGCTTACAAGTTTTCTCACACCCCAGTGGGGCTGGCCGATTCAACGAAGGAGTCCAGATCGATGCCGTCTGCGATCTGAGTGGCTGCCTCTATGAATGTCTCCATGAAGTCTTCAAACTTGAGCTTCTTTGTGTTGGCGACTTGAAGAGACTTCAGTTTCTCCTCCTTGGCATCCTTGCAATGCACTCGGACCAGAGAGAGGGCCACGTCGGCCCCGCAGCGGGCAGCTGATATCTTCCACGCTTGCACTCGGCTAGGAATGTCGTTGAGACGAGTCATCATGGCTTCCAGGTCAGTGTCGAGGGTGTCTTCTGGCCACAGCTCCTTGTCGATCCTTCCGAGTGCACCCCGCAGGCGGATGATGTACCCCTGGACGTCTTCGATACGAGATTCGAGCCGCAAGACACCTAGAGTAGCCTTGTCACCGACGAGTGACCTGGAGGGATCCAGATCCCTCTCGATTCTGTCAGTTTCCAGTTCAAAGTCTCGGCAGTACTCTGTGAACAAGAAAAGAGGAGAGTTGAAGATCAGCATGCATGAAATTCACTCGGAAATAATTTAAAATTCACTCGGAGGCCACGGGTTACCTACAAGTTTGGTGTACATCTCCTCCGTGAACTCCTCTATATACTTTTCCAGTGAATTCTTCTTCTCGATGACCTGGGTGATCTTTTCATTCAGAGTTTTCTTTTCTTGCTCATAAACATTCGCCTGAGCCTTGAGCTTGCCGTCCCACTCGGCCTTCTGCTTCTTGAGCTTGGCCACCTCCTTCTTCGCCTCCTTGACGGCGGCCTTCAGCAATGTGTTTTCCCCTTCAAGCTTCTCGAGTGAGGCCAACTTCTCTTCGGCGGCCTTGGTCTTCTCTCTCGCCACCTTCTGTGCCCCCGCCAGCTCGTCGTCCTTGTTCTCGAGTGCCGGCTTCATAGTTTCTAAAGAAACAGAGGTTCTGAGCCGCACTTGGAGTCGATGGTTTTCACTACGCACATCTGTTCGAGTGAAGTCACTCGGTTCAAAGAGTGGAGAGAGATGAAAGCAGAGCGCTCAGTAATTAAAGCTTACCTCCCATGGTCTTGAGCTCCGCTTGAGCGCGCGCTATGTTCCTCTTCTCCACCTCCAAGTCCAGTCGGAGCTGGTCCGTCTCCTTCTCCAGTGCCACGTACTGAGCCCAAGCTCGCAAGTTTTCTGAAACAGAAGAGAGAACAGAACAATTAATGTTAAGAAATATTCCGAGTGCCCAGAGACCAGCGCTCCTGGAAGGAACAAGCTTGACCAGTATCAGATCCTGAAGTACCCTTTGTCAGGGAGGAACAAGCTTGACCAGTATCAGATTCTAAGTTCTAAGACTCCCGCCGACTGCCTGCAGTTGACGGCAGTCTCGGGGACTACACCCAGTGGGTGCACTCAGCGTGCCCCCACTGGAATGGTATCCACTCGGAACGGTCCGCCCGATCCGAGTGACGGCCAAGCAAAAAGAAAAGAAAAGAAAAGTTCTAAGTTCTAAGACTCCCGTCGACTGCCCGCAGTCGACGGCAGTCTCGGGGACTACATCCAGTGGGTGCACTCAGCGTGCCCCCACTGGAATGGTATCCACTCGGAACGGTCCGCCCGATCCGAGTGACGGCCAAGCAAAAAAAAACAAGAAAAGTTCTAAGTTCTAAGACTCCCGCCGACTGCCCGCAGCCGACGACAGTCTTGGGGACTACACCCAGTGGGTGCACTCAGCGTGCCCCCACTGGAATGATATCCACTCGGAACGGTCCACCCAATCCGAGTGACAGCCAAGCAAAAAAAAAACACACCCAGTGGGTGTACCGAATATTTTGCGACAAGAAATTCCTACAGAGGAAAAATGACTTGGAGATCAACTTACAAGAGCACTTACTCGAACGTTTTCCTGAAGGGCAGCGCTGGCATCATATGCTAGCTTGCCAGCTGCGCACATCTCCTTCAGCCGCTGGGTCATCAGCTCCGCCTGGATCATTGCTTCCTTGATGGTTCCGGTCTGGTCCTTTGGCACCTTGTACAGACTGAAGATGTTGACGAGAGG
Source organism: Elymus sibiricus (assembly GCA_039707655.1). Lineage (NCBI taxonomy): Eukaryota > Viridiplantae > Streptophyta > Magnoliopsida > Poales > Poaceae > Elymus > Elymus sibiricus. The sequence continues at coordinate 246,998,409 of CM077668.1, forward strand.
AGTTGGAGCCGAGGTCAAAGCAGTCGACGGCACTGTGACCGGGCCAGCACCGGCCTGAGAGGAACCTTGCACCAGGGGCAAGATCACGGACTACGCAGGAGGAACTGGAGGCGCTTGGCTTGGAGGTGCCTTCGGTGTGGTGGTCTGGGAAGCAGTCGGAGCTGCGGTCCCCTTCTCGGCGTCCTTCCGTGGCGGCCCCTCGTCGTCGTCGACATGGATGATCTCTGCAAGTGCTGCATTCACTCGACACGATCAGCCTCTGTACACAATTCAGTCGGATGAGGACAATTCAATCGGATCATAGATCAAAGAAAAAGAAAAAGAAATCATCGGTACCTTTCTGAGAAGTGGCCACGTCTGCCAACTCGGCTTCGAGACGGTCTCCGTCGATCTGCATGGGAGACGTCGTCGAGGTTGCAGCTCTGGTTCATAAGATTCACTTGGTCAGAAGAATCCAAGAGTTGACAAAGACAGAAAAGAAAAGCTGACAAAGACACTCACGTTGAGGCAACAGGCATGGTGACCTTGATCCTGGGCAGAGCCTTCCGAGGCTTGGGGGAAGCGACCTTGGGATGCTTGGCGGACTTCTCAATCGGCTCTGGCGACGACGTCCGAGTGCGCTTCGGAGGCTTAGCACTCGGAATGACCGCCTTCTCCGGGCCAGCACTCGGATCATGAGTTTGCTTAGAGCGGCGCTCAGAGCGCAGCTCCGGAGACTGGGAAGACTCGACCTCGTCGCTCTCTTCCGAGTCGTCACTTTCCTCCTCGCTGTCCTCCATGTAGCTGCCCTCGACGTTGCCATTTTCGCTCTCCACGTCTCTGACAAGTTGTTCTCCATTCGGCACAGGCGAGAGCATCTTCTGGAACTCCTACAAGACATGAAGATCAGAGATAGACAGTTTAGTCAGTTCACTCGGATCATTCAGTTCACTCGGATAATTTGCGCATGGGTAATTCACTCGGAAATGCGTGTCATACCTCCACTGGTGGGTTATTGGCGTCGTAGGGCGGGATCCGTCTTGACCCTCGCGGATTGTCGCGCGCGCCGGTGATACCCTTGGGCCAATATTTCACGGTCTTCTCATCGATGTCCTCCGGGTGCACTCGAGTCGAGTCGTCAGCGCCAGTATACTGCCACATCGGGTGAGCTCGCTCCTGCAGCGACTGGATTCGCCGACTGAGGAAGACCTCCAGCAAATCCAGACCCGTCAACCCGCCCTGGACCAGGCTGACTACCGCAGTTACCAAGATCCCCACGTCGGTCTTCTCCTCCTTGTCCACCATCAGCAATGGAGGCACGTTGACTCTCTCGGATGTATAAGGGGGGAGACCAGTCAATGAGCCAGCACAAGGGACGTCGTTGCAGTAAAACCAAGTCGACTGCCAGCCCCTAATCGAGTTGGGAAAGGTCATCACGGGAAAAGCTCTCCTACCCCACATCTGAATGCCCTAGCCGCCGCACAGCTGGGTCACATGGGTTCTCTCCCACTCGGGGTTGGCCTTTTTGACCGACTAAGAACGGCACGTGAAGATGTGCTTGAATAACCCCCAATGCGGGGGACAACCCAAGAAATTTTCACACAAGGAAACAAATGCGGCGGGATACGCTACAACATTCGGGGGGAGGTGGTGGAGCTGGGCGCCGAAAAAGTTCAGAAAACCATGGAGAAATGGATGGGGCAGCATGGAGAAACCTCTTTCCACATGGGTGACGAGGAGCACGCGTTCCCCCGGCCGCGACGCAGGCTCGATTTCCCCCTTCTCGGGCAGCCTCCAGCTACCCTCCCGCACCAGTCCATCGATGATGAGCCCACCGATGTCTTCGGCGGTGGTGGTCGGCGGGAGCCAATCTCCCTGGATCCATCCCCGTGGCGGAGCAGCGCGAGAGCTCGACGCTTTCTTCGCCTTCTTCGCTCGCTCCAGCTTCGCCGTCTTGTCCTTCACCATCGCCGCGGAGTGCTCCGGCGCTGGAGAGGATTCGCCCAGAGTGGAAGCGGGAGAGAAGATTGGAGGACTGGACGAGGCGGAGAAGAGGGGATCTGGCTATCTCTCCCTCTCCAACGTGGCGGCTTCTTATATCGCTGCCCGCTCCGCTCCCCAATCCATGCCGCTGATTCATGGGCCCGCGGATCTCCTCAGATCTCGCTGGCGGGGTTACAACTGTACGTGGCGAAAAGTGGGGCGAAAATCGAGGCGTCACGCCCTACTTTCCCCACTCACCACGCCGCGACCGTTCGCGCGCGCTCTTATCTGATTTCAAATCCTGCAAGATCCGGACCCCAGCGATCCGATTGCTCGCCTTTGAAGACATTCCATAAATGCTCGGATCTGTTCCGTCACTCGGATGGAGACTCCTCGTTTCACTCGGATGGAGACTACTCGTTTCATTCGGATTTGTTCCGATACTCGGATGGAGGCTCCTCGTTTCACTCGGGCGTCATATGGTCTGGAATCCGTCAAGGTGCCGCACGAAGACAAGGTCGTCTAAAGACCTGTAAGAGTTCTTGAGTGCCCCCGTAGCGCTCAACTCACTTGGGAATTCGCCTTGACTCGACCCGCTTAACCTCGACCGATTCGGGGGCTAATGACGAGGACATGTACTAGGGATAGGGTAACAGGCCTGACCTACAGACCCTACCCTAGGATGCCACGCGCCTTATACCAGGCCCCAGGGCCACATCAGCAGTCAGGAGTTCTGTAACCAGACATTCACTCGGAGTTCAATGAACCACTCGGAAGGAAGCAGTTCACTCGACCGGCGTATTTCACTCGGAGTACCTGACAGTCACTCGACCAGAGAAGACCAGGAAGCTCCAGGAATGCAACGGTCAGGACGTGCGCTCGCCCGTATTAATTGTAATCAATGCGCCCGTTACCTGGCGCCCTTAAACCCCCTCTTTAACCCCTGGTAATGGCGGCATTCATGGGGGGACCTGGCGGACACTATATAAGCCACCCCCAACTCCATTCCAAGGGTTCGCAATCCATTGTAACACATACACTCCAGTAATCAAGCTCCAGAGCACCGAGACATAGGGCTGTTACGTCCACCACTGAGGGGCCCGAACTCGTAAATCCGAGTGTAACAACTGTGCCGTAGCTAGGCTCTGCCCTCTCATCCGTACCCCTACACACTACTGTCAGACTTGCACCCACGACAAATGGTTAATAACACAGAGAAAGTTAACGTTTGCATAATTCCTTAGACCATGAGAGTATCGAGTTTCTTCATGCTTGCTTCATGAACTTTGGGGTTTGTTAAACGTCATCCGTAAATGGGTGGCTATTACGGCGGCTTACGGGTTCATGGAAAAGTATGTCAAGGGACTTGATAGCTCAAGATTGGGATTTGCTCCTCCGACGATGGAGAGATATCTCTGGGCCCTCTCGGTGTTATGGTATACATCATCGTCTGGCCAGACACTTTGTGATTTGATCACGGGTATGCCGGAACACGGGAACGAGAAAAGAGAACAAAACCGGTAACGACGTAACTGGCATTGTGGACAAGTGTTGATCCACGGGGATGCCGATAAATCTCACCTCGGGTGTTTGTAAAATATCACGAAGCAACAGGAATAGCACACGGCAACTGGAGGTTCACTCGAATATTTATTCGTGTGGGTATAGGGATCAAATGGGTGTCCACGGTTCCGCTATTGATCATTGATCGGAAAGTGTTCTGGTCATGTCTATACTTCACCAAACTGTTGGGGGACGTTGCATGGGAAACAAAAATTTTCCTACGCACACATAAGATCTATCCATGGTGATGAGCATCTACGAGAGGGAGAGTGAATCTACATACCCTTGTAGATCGCTAAGCGGAAGCGTTAATAAACGCGGTTGATGTAGTCGAACGTCTTCGCGATCCAAATCGCCGAGCGTCCCGCGATCCAATCACGATCCTTCCGATCTAGTGCCGAACGGACGGCACCTCCGCGTTCAACACACGTACGGCTTGATGACGCCTTCACCTCCTCGATCCAGCGAGCGATGGTGAAGTAGTGGTTGAGTTCCAGCAGCACGACGGCGTGGTGATGGTGGTGAGGAACAATCTCTGCAGGGCTTCGCCAAGCACTACGGAGATTATGACGGAGGAACTAGAGGGCTAGGGTTGCCGGCACACGGCTTGGGAAATCCTGATGTGTCCCGTGTGCTAGCCCTGCCCCTCTATTTATATGTTGAGCCTTGGGGTCTAAACTTGGAGTAAAAGCCTCCTCCGGGTCGGTTTTGCCCGCACAAGGTCGGTTTGGCCCGCAGGGAAAGAGTCCAACTCGGATCCCTGCCGAACCGTGCACAGCCGCGCACAAGCGGTAGTACCGCTTCACACAAGCGGTAGTACCGCTTGGGCGGTAGTACCGCTTCACACAAGCGGTAGTACCGCTCGGGCGGTAGTACCGCTTCACACAAGCGGTAGTACCGCTTACGCGGCAGCAAAACTACTTTTGCACTTTCCAATACCTTGTGGGCTTTATCCCTTTGGCTCATATAAAGTGTTGCTGCACCCGAACACTTCGGTAAACATCCGGAACCCCTTCCGGTGAACTTCGGAACTCTTCCGGAGATCAAAACACTATTATCACATATATCAATCTTTACCTCCGGACTATTCCGGAGATCCTCGTCATGTCCGGGATCTTATCCGGGACTCCGAACAACTTTCGGTCACCAACATAATAACTCAATTATACTAATCGTCACCAAACGTTAAGTGTGTAGACCCTGCGGGTTCGAGAACTATATAGACATGACCGAGACACCTCTACGGCCAATAACCAATAGCGGGACCTGGATGCCCATATTGGCTCCTACATATTCTACGAAGATCTTTTATCGGTCGAACCTCTATGTCAAGGATTCAGTTAATCCCGTATGCTGTTCCCTTTGTTCTTCGGTATGTTACTTGCCCGAGATTCGATCGTCGGTATCTCTATACCTAGTTCAATCTCGTTACCGGCAAGTCTCTTTACTCGTTCCGTAATACAAGATCCTGTGGCTAACTCTTTAGTCACTTTGCTTGCAAGGCTCAATGTGATGTTGTATTACCGAGTGGGCCCTGAGATACCTCTCCGTCACACGGAGTAACAAATCCCAGTCTTGATCCATGCCAACCCAACAGACACCCTCGGAGATACCTGTAGAGCACCTTTATAGTCACCCAGTTACGTTGCGACGTTTGATACACACAAGGTATTCCTCCGGTGTCAGTGAGTTGCATGATCTCATGGTCAAAGGAACAGATACTTGACATGCAGAAAACAATAGCAATAAACTGACACGATCAAATGCTACGTTTACAGTTTGGGTCTTGTCCATCACATCATTCTCCTAATGATGTGATCCCGTTATCAAATGACATCTCATGTCAATGGCTAGGAAACCTTAACCATCTTTGATCAACGAGCTAGTCAACTAGAGGCTTACTAGGGACACAGTGTTGTCTATGTACCCACACATGTATTTGAGTTTCCAATCAATACAATTATAGCATGGATAATAAACGATTATCATGAACAAGGAAATATAATAATAACCAATTTATTATTGCCTCTAGGGCATATTTCCAACAGTCTCCCACTTGCACTAGAGTCAATAATCTAGTTCACATCACTATGTGATTTACATTGTAATGAATCGAACACCCATGCAGTTCTGGTGTTGTTCATGTTTAGCCCTTGGAAGAGGTTTAGTCAACGGATCTGCAACATTTAGATCCGTGTGTACTTTGCAAATATTTATGTCGTCCTCCTTGATGTAATCGCGGATGGAATTGAAACGTCGCTTTATGTGTCTGGTCCTCTTGTGAAATCTTGGTTCCTTGGCTAGAGCAATGGCACCAGTATTATCACAAAACAGAGTCATTGGGTTAAGTGCACTAGGCACTACTCCAAGATCTGTCATGAACTCCTTCATCCAGACACTTTCCTTCGCTGCCTCCGAGGCAGCGATGTACTCCGCATCGCATGTAGAATCAGCTACCACGCTTTGCTTGGAACTGCACCAGCTAACCGCACCCCCATTAAGAATAAATACGTATCCGGTTTGCGACTTAGAGTCATCCGGATCAGTGTCAAAGCTTGCATCGACGTAACCCTTTACGACGAGCTCTTGATCACCTCCATAAACGAGAAACATGTCCTTAGTCCTTTTCAGGTACTTCAGGATATTCTTGACCGCCGTCCAGTGTTCCATTCCTGGATCACTTTGAAACCTTCCGACCATACTTATGGCAAGGCTGACATCGGGTCTTGTGCACAGCATTGCATACATGATAGAGCCTATGGCTGAAGCATAGGGGATGACACTCATCTTTTCTCTATCTTCTGCAGTCACTGGGCATTGAGTCTTACTCAACTTCACACCTTGCAAAACAGGCAAGAACCCCTTCTTGGACTGATCCATTTTGAACTTCTTCAAAATCTTATCAAGGTATGTGCTTTGTGAAAGTCCTATTAAGCGTCTCGATCTATCTCTATAGATCTTGATGCCTAATATGAAAGCAGCTTCTCCTAGGTCCTTCATTGAAAAACTCTTGTTCAAATATTCCTTTACGCTTTCCAGCATTTCTATATTGTTTCCAATCAGCAATATGTCATCCACATATAATATTAGAAACGCTATAGAGCTCCCACTCACTTTCTTGTAAATACAAGCTTCTCCGTAAACTTGTATAAACTCGAACGCTTTGATCACCTCATCAAAACGAAGATTCCAACTCCGAGATGCTTGCACCAGTCCATAAATGGATCGCTGGAGTTTGCAAACTTTGTCAGCATTCTCTGGATCGACAAAACCTTCTGGTTGCATCATATACAACTCTTCCTTAAGGTAACCGTTAAGGAACGCTGTTTTGACATCCATCTGCCAAATTTCATAATCGAAAAAGGCAGCTATTGCTAACATGATTCTGACGGACTTAAGCATCGCTACGGGTGAGAAGGTCTCATCGTAGTCAACTCCTTGAACTTGTGAAAAACCCTTTGCCACAAGTCGAGCTTTATAGACGGTGACATTACCGTCCGCGTCCGTCTTCCTCTTAAAGATCCATTTGTTCTGAATGGCCTTACGCCCTTCAGGTAATACTTCCAAAGTCCATACTTTGTTTTCATACATGGATCCCATCTCGGATTTCATGGCCTCTAACCACTTCTCGGAATCCGGGCTCATCATCGCTTCTCCATAGCTCGTAGGTTCATCGTTGTCTAACAACATGACCTCTAAGACAGGGTTGCCGTACCACTCAGGAGCAGTACGCGTCCTTGTCGACCTACGAGGTTCGATAGCAACTTGATCCAAAGCTTCATGATCATCATCATTAACTTCCTCTTCAGCTAATGTAGGCTCCACAGAAACAACTTTCTGCGCTGCGCTACTCTCAGGTTGAAGTAAAGGTTCAACAACCTCATCAAGTTCTATCTTCCTCCCACTCAATTCTTTCGAGAGAAACTCTTTCTCAAGAAATGCTCCGTTTTTAGCGACAAACACTTTGCCTTCGGATCTGAGGTAGAAGGTATACCCAACTGTCTCTTTTGGGTATCCTATGAAGACGCATTTCTCCGCTTTGGGTTCCAGCTTTTCAGGCTGAAGCTTTTTGACATAAGCATCACATCCCCAAACTTTAAGAAACGACAGCTTTGGCTTCTTGTTAAACCAAAGTTCATAAGGCGTCGTCTCAACGGATTTCGATGGTGCCCTATTTAAAGTGAATGCAGCTGTCTCTAATGCATAACCCCAAAACGATAGTGGCAAATCGGCAAGAGACATCATAGATCGCACCATATCCAATAAAGTTCGATTACGACGTTCGGACACACCATTACGCTGTGGTGTTCCAGGCGGTGTCAATTGTGAAACAATTCCACACTGTCTTAAGTGACTGCCAAACTCATAACTCAGATATTCTCCCCTTCGATCAGATCGTAGGAATTTAATCTTCTTGTTACGATGATTCTCAACTTCACTCTGAAATTGTTTGAACTTTTCAAATGTTTCAGACTTGTGTTTCATTAAGTAAATATACCCATATCTACTTAAGTCATCAGTGAAGGTGAGAAAGTAACGATAACCACCGCGCGCCTCAATACTCATCGGACCGCACACATCAGTATGTATGATTTCCAACAAGTCACTTGCCCGTTCCATCGTACCAGAGAACGGCGTTTTAGTCATCTTGCCCATGAGGCATGGCTCACATGTGTCAAGTGATTCAAAATCAAGTGACTCCAAAAGTCCATCAACATGGAGCTTCTTCATGCGTTTTACGCCAATATGACCTAAACGGCAGTGCCACAAGAAAGTGGTATTATCATTATCAATTCTACATCTTTTGGCATCAATGTTATGAACATGTGTATCATTATTATCGAGATTCAATAAGAATAAACCCCTCACATCGGGTGCATGACCATAAAAGATATTACTCACATAAATAGAACAACCATTATTCTCTGATTTAAATGAGTAACCGTCTCGCAATAAACAAGATCCAGATATAATGTTCATGCTTAACGCAGGCACCAAATAACACTTATTTAGGTTCATCACTAATCCCGACGGTAATCGAAGAGCGAGCGTGCCGACGGCGATCACATCAACCTTGGAACCATTTCCCACGCGCATCGTCACTTCGTCCTTTGCCAGCCTCCGTCTATTCCGCAGTTCCTGTTTTGAGTTGCAAATATGAGCAACCGCACCGGTATCAAATACCCAGGCACTACAACGAGAGTTGGTAAGGTACACATCAATAACATGTATATCATATATACCTTGTTTGTTGTTGGCCGCCTTCTTGTCAGCCAAATACTTGGGGCAATTCCGCTTCCAGTGTCCAGTTCCCTTGCAATGAAAACACACAGTTTCTGGTTTGGGTCCAGCCTTGGGTTTCTTCACGAGAGGAGCAACTGCTTTGCCACTCTTCTTGGAGTTACCCTTCTTACCCTTGCCATTTTTCTTGAAACTAGTGGTTTTATTGACCATCAACACTTGATGCTCCTTCTGAATTTCAGACTCAGCGGCTTTCAGCATCGCAAACAGCTCGGCGACTGACTTGTTCATCCCGTGCATGTTATAGTTCAACACGAAGCTCTTGTAGCTAGGTGGCAATGATTGAAGAACTCTGTCAGTGATAGCCTCTGGCGGAAGGGGCATCCCTAACTCAGCCAGACGGGTGGAGTACCCAGACATTCTGAGCACATGATCACTGATAGACCCGTTCTCCTCCATCTTGCAAGCATAGAACTTATCGGAGATCTCATATCTCTCGATCCGGGCATTCTTCTGAAAGATAAACTTCAACTCCTGGAACATCTCATATGCTCCATGACGTTCAAAACGTCTTTGAAGTCCCGGTTCTAAGCCATACAACATTGCACATTGAACTATTGAGTAATCATCAGAACGAGCCTGCCAGGCGTTCACAACGTCTAGAGACTCAACTGGAGCGGGTGGATCACCAAGCGGTGCATCAAGGACATAAGCCTTCTGGGAAGCCGTAAGGATAATCCTTAGATTACGGGCCCAGTCCACAAAGTTACTTCCATCATCTTTCAACTTAGCTTTCTCTAGGAACGCATTAAAATTCAGGGGTGCTACTGCGCGAGCCATGATCTACAACATAAATATAGCAAAGACAACTTAGACTATTGTTCTTAGATAATGAGTTTAGTTAATCATATTTAAAAAACTCCCACTCAAATTGACATCCCTCCGATCATTCGAGTGTAACATGATCCAAATCCACCAACTCAAGTCCGATCATCACGTGAGTTGAGGTGGTTTCAATGGTGAACATCTTCATGTTGATCATATCTACTATATGACTCATGTTCGACCTTTCGGTCTCTTGTGTTCCGAGGCCATGTCTGTACATGCTAGGCTCGTCAAGTTTAACCCGAGTGTTCCGCACGTGTAACATGGCTTACACCCGTTGTATGCGAACGTAGAGTCTATCACACCCGATCATCACGGCGTGTCTCGAAACGACGAACTTTCGCAACGGTGCACACTTGGGGAGAACACAATTTATCTTGAAATTTAAGTGAGGGATCACCTTATAATGCTACCGTCGTCCTAAGCAAAATAAGATGCATAAAAGGATTAACATCACATGCAAATCATAAGTGACATGATATGGCCATGAACTTGTGCTTTTGATCTCCATCTCCAAAGCACCGGCATGATCTCCATCGTCACCGGCATGACACCATGATCTCCATCATCTTGATCTCCATCAACGTGTCGCCATAAGGTTGTCGCGCCGACTGTTGCTTCCACGACTATTGCTAACGTTTAGCGATAAAGTAAAGCATTACATAGCGCTTAATGATTGACACGCAGGTCATACAATAATTAAAGACAACTCTATGGCTCCTGCCAGTTGCCATATTCATCGACATGCAAGTCGTGATATTCTATACAAAACATGATCATCTCATACATCACATATATCTCATCATGTAATTGGCCATATCACATCACAACATACCCTGCAAAAACAAGTTAGACGTCCTCTAATTGTTGTTGCAAATTTTACGTGGCTGCTACGGGTTTGCAAGAACCGTTCTTACCTACGCAAAACCACAACGTGGTGTAGTGATTGCTTTTTGATCTTCTAAAAGAACCCTCTTCATTGAACCGATTCAACTAAAGTGAGAGAGACAGACACCCGCCAGTCACCTTTATGCAACAAGTGCACGCAGCGGTGAAACCAGTCTCGCGTAAGCGTACGCGTAATGTCGGTCCGGGCCGCTTCATCTCACAATACCGCGGAATCAAGTATCAACTAGTAACGGCAAGCAATATGTATACATCCACGCCCACAACTCGTTTGTGTTCTACTCGAGATCTCATCTACGCATAGACCTAGCTCAGATGCCACTGTTGGGGGACGTTGCATGGGAAACAAAAATTTTCCTACGCACACATAAGATCTATCCATGGTGATGAGCATCTACGAGAGGGAGAGTGAATCTACATACCCTTGTAGATCGCTAAGCGGAAGTGTTAATAAACGCGGTTGATGTAGTCGAACGTCTTCGCGATCCAAATCGCCGAGCGTCCCGCGATCCAATCACGATCCTTCCGATCTAGTGCCGAACGGACGGCACCTCCGCGTTCAACACACGTACGGCTTGATGACGCCTTCACCTCCTCGATCCAGCAAGCGATGGTGAAGTAGTGGTTGAGTTCCAGCAGCACGACGGCGTGGTGATGGTGGTGAGGAACAATCTCTGCAGGGCTTCGCCAAGCACTACGGAGATTATGACGGAGGAACTAGAGGGCTAGGGTTGCCGGCACACGGCTTGGGAAATCCTGATGTGTCCCGTGTGCTAGCCCTGCCCCTCTATTTATATGTTGAGCCTTGGGGTCTAAACTTGGAGTAAAAGCCTCCTCCGGGTCGGTTTTGCCCGCACAAGGTCGGTTTGGCCCGCAGGGAAAGAGTCCAACTCGGATCCCTGCCGAACCGTGCACAGCCGCGCACAAGCGGTAGTACCGCTTCACACAAGCGGTAGTACCGCTTGGGCGGTAGTACCGCTTCACACAAGCGGTAGTACCGCTCGGGCGGTAGTACCGCTTCACACAAGCGGTAGTACCGCTTACGCGGCAGCAAAACTACTTTTGCACTTTCCAATACCTTGTGGGCTTTATCCCTTTGGCTCATATAAAGTGTTGCTGCACCCGAACACTTCGGTAAACATCCGGAACCCCTTCCGGTGAACTTCGGAACTCTTCCGGAGATCAAAACACTATTATCACATATATCAATCTTTACCTCCGGACTATTCCGGAGATCCTCGTCATGTCCGGGATCTTATCCGGGACTCCGAACAACTTTCGGTCACCAACATAATAACTCAATTATACTAATCGTCACCAAACGTTAAGTGTGTAGACCCTGCGGGTTCGAGAACTATGTAGACATGACCGAGACACCTCTACGGCCAATAACCAATAGCGGGACCTGGATGCCCATATTGGCTCCTACATATTCTACGAAGATCTTTTATCGGTCGAACCTCTATGTCAAGGATTCAGTTAATCCCGTATGCTGTTCCCTTTGTTCTTCGGTATGTTACTTGCCCGAGATTCGATCGTCGGTATCTCTATACCTAGTTCAATCTCGTTACCGGCAAGTCTCTTTACTCGTTCCGTAATACAAGATCCTGTGGCTAACTCTTTAGTCACTTTGCTTGCAAGGCTCAATGTGATGTTGTATTACCGAGTGGGCCCTGAGATACCTCTCCGTCACACGGAGTAACAAATCCCAGTCTTGATCCATGCCAACCCAACAGACACCCTCGGAGATACCTGTAGAGCACCTTTATAGTCACCCAGTTACGTTGCGACGTTTGATACACACAAGGTATTCCTCCGGTGTCAGTGAGTTGCATGATCTCATGGTCAAAGGAACAGATACTTGACATGCAGAAAACAATAGCAATAAACTGACACGATCAAATGCTACGTTTACAGTTTGGGTCTTGTCCATCACATCATTCTCCTAATGATGTGATCCCGTTATCAAATGACATCTCATGTCAATGGCTAGGAAACCTTAACCATCTTTGATCAACGAGCTAGTCAACTAGAGGCTTACTAGGGACACAGTGTTGTCTATGTACCCACACATGTATTTGAGTTTCCAATCAATACAATTATAGCATGGATAATAAACGATTATCATGAACAAGGAAATATAATAATAACCAATTTATTATTGCCTCTAGGGCATATTTCCAACACAAACCTATAGGGTCACACGCTTAAGGGTCATCTATCTGCTGAATACTAGACAGGGAATCTAAGAGAAAGTCGCCGGAAAAGTTTCGGAGACAACGGAAGAGTTCCGGAGAGAGAACACCGGAATAGTTTCGGTAAAACTGAAAAGTTGTTTCGGAGTATACTATTAAGTCAAAATGGTTTCGGCACACACCTGGAAATTCTTGGAGGGTGCCCGAATTGTTCTGGGAACTTCTGGGATTTTTCCGGAGAAAAAAAACGGAAATGTTCCGGAGCTGCCAGAACCGCTTAGGTAGCTTTTCGCTGATGAAAATCATTGATCCGAAATTGTTTCAAAACCCATACAGAATTGTTTTAGTGGGTACTAGAAATCTTCTCGACCTACAGAAATATTTTCGGATTTAACGGACGGGAAAAAATGTCTTCATGAATAGTGAAAAGCACTTTTTGGACTGGTTTTGGTGGGGTTTCCTTCTAGAAGGTATTCCCTATTTTTGGAGAGAAGATAGGGTGGATGGAAAGGTGGTGGGGCCCCCCAAGGGGGCAGCCAATTTCGTCCATGGCATGGGGGGGGGCATGGGGCTTCCTTCCACCATTGGGTGGATAAGATCAACCCATCCTTATGTGGCATGGTGAAATATCCAAGCCCCTTTTTGTCTTTTTCACCCATGGCCTCTACCCCTTGCTCCTCCTATAAATAGAGGTGGAGAGGGGTCTCCAAAATGAGAAATCTCTCTCACATACAAATGCCATGCATGATCTGGCTTTCTCTCTCCCTCCCAGCGAAATAGTTTCGTATAGCCGAAAGGTTGTCTGGGTTTCGGTGGGAACTAGTTCTGGATGGCGAAGCCCTGCCAGATAGATGATACCGTATGTGTACAACTCCGTAGAGAGGTCATAGGTTCGATCTTTTTGCCCGAGGGGCTGTTCGAGAGTGCCTCCCGAAGGGCTATCCGAGTGACCGTCCGAGTTTTGAGGGTCCTCCCGAAGGGCTGTCCGACCGCCTCCCGGAGGGCTGTCCGTGGGGCAGACGAGGGAGTACATCCTCGTGGTTGGGAGGTTGTAAATCCTAGCTGCGGGGATCTGCACCAACGATCTACATCGACTCTACTTCCGCTGCGCTACGAGTCGGTAACGATCGGATCGAAACCTTGTATGTAGTCTTCATTGTGGTCCTGAGCTGGTGCGTAGGTCAGAAATTTTTTGTTTTCTGCTGCGTTCCCCTACAGTGACATCATGAGCCGTGCTATGTGTAGATGCGGGTTACGATCTAGAATACATAGAGATGTATGGGTGTTGCACAATATAATTTGTAGTAGATGAGTTCTATTACTGAAAATTATTTGTGCGGGTAGCAGATGAAATCTGTTACCCGATGTTCTTGTTGCTTCCTTGAAATTTGCGTATTTCTTGTATAAACTGATTAGAGGTGTCTAACTTGGTTTTGCAGGATGTGCATGTGATGTGGTATAGCAATGCTCATATTAATTTGATTATGTATGAGATGACTATATAATATAAATTAACATGACCTACGTGTCATGATTCGGCATGATGGCTGGAGCCATATGGTTGTCACTTTAATGACCTGCGTGTCAACCTTAAGTAATGCACTTAATTTTATTAGCTATAGAGATAGCAATATTATCTGGTGCATCGACAAGGTGGTGGAAATCTTCGCGAAGGTGAACACCGACGCGAATGCCGAAGACGAAGAAATTAAAGACTTCTCCGTTAGAAAGGGCTATACCATATCATGCTATTATGAATTGCCTGAGATGTTTATCCCTTATGATGCACCCTTTTGATTGCACGGTAGTCGCTTTTTATTAGGGTGATCTCTCACAAAAATATCAAGTAGTTAGTGTTCTCCCAAGTGTAGCACCGTCACGGCACCTATCTCTTCGGGGTATCACATGGATGCATGGGTACGAACGATTAGAGATGTGTGAGGCGTGTGAGTTGAGACCTCGCAGCGAGATCACTTGGTTGTCTTGACGTTCTGGCTTGATCGTCCTGAGCTCGGAACACGCCCATCGAAAGATGAACAAGAGTCACATAGAGATGTGATTGGCAAGTTGGCCTACCAAATGAAATTCTCGTCACTTGAGATGGATGCATCCTTGGCGTTGAATTGAAATTTGGATCTTGTATCACTCACAATCAATTATGAGAGATATTGATTTGAGTGGGAGCGCACTTTAGAATTAATTTTTTAATTCTTAGTGCAATTAATTATGAACACTGTCTAAGTGTTATATGCATAATAGTTATAGAAGAATGGCTCGTGTTTCCACCTTCCTTGTTAAAATTGAATAAGCTGTTAAATATCTGGTTAAAACTTTACGGTTGGTAACGTAATGTGTGGATTGTCCTCAAGAGTGCCGAGAAGGACTTTGTCCTATCGCATGCTTTCGGTATTCTCCCGCTAATGCTATGGATGATGTGACTCTCGTCCTTCGATCCAAAAGCTAGAATTCCGTTACGGTCAAGTGCAATATGTTTGCTTCCATGAGACCCGAACTTCAAAAGTTTGGAATAGCTATGTGATATTCATGGAACTGAAAATTAGTTTCAGATACAAACAAAGGCTAAAAGATATGAGATATCCAAAGAAATGTTTGTTTGCAAACTATTAGTAAATGTGTTTACTATGCATTTGACTAATACGAGAGGGATCCAGAAGAACGCCTATCATATGATGAAGGTGAATAAAACAACAACTTAAAGAGAAAGGAAATGTCCAAAGGGTGTTAGTGTGACTTACACACCTAGGAAGTCCGGGGCTAACGCCACTCTTAAGTTGAGTGCTTCTTCTGAGAGTAGGAGAAATACTGAAAGTTAAACTGGTAGAAGTATAAAGGAAAAAAGAGAGAAGACTGGAATGTCCAGCTCATGTATGAAAGTCATACAAGCTATTGATGTATAGAAGGCTGGTCAAAGAAATAGTTCTTGGGAATTGTGATTAAATTGTTAGTCACTAATTCTTGGGTATTGTGAGTAGATCACAAAGATACCCGCTCGATTGCATTCTGCTGCGACTCGATGCAAGAACTACTACGGCCTAAAAGACTTGCCGGAGTGAGGTTTGGGGTCAGCCATAGGAGGACCATTGGACAGTGGATTGCCTTCAAAGGATTTGATCGCTAGTGAAGTGGCTTCAGACTCTTCAACCAATTTGTGAATTTGGAGATGAAGAATATCTGTGGGATGTTCTTGAGCAGGCAAGGAAGGAGTACTACGCTCCTTGAAATCATCCACACTGCAGCCTTTGTCAATATAGTCATAGAGCTCTTTGAGGTTCACATTCAGTAATTGCTTTTTCGTGAAGAACTTGCGAACCATTTTCCAGAGCCTTTTCTTATTTTCATTGGCGATCAAATGTACCAGCCTGGTACGATTGTTGATAAGATTCATTTCATTCGCCAGATGTTCTTTCTCTCGAAGATCATCAACAATATGTTGTAGGAGAAGCTGTTGAGACGGTGGCTGTGAAGTGGGCATATGCACATGCTGAGGCAGCCGAGGACCATCAAACTGATTGTGATAATCATCAGCAGAATGCGATGGTTTTCCTGAAGAAAAATCTTCCATAACCTTCATTGTGTCTTTGATAGGAGGAATGAAGCTTTTGTGGCTAGCCTTTGCAAGATACACAGTTCTCATAGCATGATCGATAACTTTCTGAATCCAAGGAGCATATACTTTGATGCAGAAATGAAATTGTGCATCGTCCTTGAGAATTCGAAGAAATAGATCTTCAACATCGAAGATATACCTTTCGGAGAGAGCATAAATAGTGTTGCGAAGGATATCCGATATTGACTTATCCGCATTCATGCCAACCAGAGGACAAATGGTGTAGGTAAGCAGATGGTATAGAGTCTGGTCCTTGAAGGTTAAGTGGTCAGGAATGGGAGGACCAGAGTAGTCTCGAATCTTTTCTTTGTCCATAGTGCACTCGAAATCTTTATCAGATATGACATTGATGTTGTGCATCCGTATTTTAGTGGTTCCATGCTCAAAGCAAGGAAAATGAAAGTGGGAGGTGAAATCCGTGGAAGTGCACTTGATTCGTTTGCCCTCAGTCATCCATTCAAAGATCCATTTTGAGCTATCATTCTCATCACCAGAGATATACAATGTGGCATAGAACTGAATCAGCTCAGAGTGAAGTCTTCCACGAGACCCCAGCTCCACCTTCAACATGACTCCATGTAGCTGGCCATGCTACCCTATGCCCCGTCGACACCGCCGTCTTCTGCTTTGGCCGACATCCATGTCGATCCATCAGACTGTCCAGTCCGACCCAGCCGACCTTGTACGACTGCAACCATGCTCCACCCTGCGTCGTGTTTACCCGCACATCTCCATGCCTTGCTTGACGCCCTGTGTATGCATGATCCCATACAACGCGCTTCAGGCTCCCAAATCATCTTCCGCGAAACTCATCCATCACATGATACTTCCATCTTAACTAGTTTGACTTCGTGCAACATCACCAAGCACCCCTGTCGTGCCAATAAGTTCTTCACCTTGTCTGCCATAATCTATCATTTATACGACTGACCCATACCAAGCCAGCCAAAACAAACTTTGGCCTTGACGTGAAGTAGTTGGTTCAACCCCGATGCTATTTGTTGCTTTTTCTGCCAATCCCCTAGTACTGCCGATGGACGCTTCCATGAGAATTTTTCTATTCGCCTGATGTAACATCCCCATGTATTAAGCACAGTGATCATCTATTAATCATGCCAAGTCATCATTAATTACAATGCTTGATCACATTAGAATCATATCTCATTTCAAATTCCAATTCAAATTAGAATTCAAATTTAAAGTGAATTTAAAAGTTGTTCAAATCCAGGAACTAAATAGTTCATAATATTGCAAATATTCCCAAAGTAATTATAAAAATAAAATCAACATTAATTGAATTATTTAAATGACTCTAACATCCAAAAACAGTGCCAAAACAGCAATGTTTAATCCATTTCAATTAATCCAAAATTTAAATGAAATCATTTAGCCTTCAAACCTTTTTATGGTAGTGCTAGTTATTGCAAAGTATTTATGTGGCACAACTCGCTATTTTACAAAAGTCAAATTGGGGCCAAACATTTTGCAAAACAGTAAAGCAAAAACAAAATAGAAAAGAAAAAGGAAAAGAACAATGGGCTACTGTGCACTAGGGCTTCCAGTGCACAGTGCAAATCGGCCCGGCCCGGCTAGGCCTTCTCCTTCCTCCCGCTGGCCAGAAGCCATGGCACTGGCGACGCGCGCGCGCAGCCGTCCACGCGCGGATGCGGCTGCTGTCGATCATCCAGCGGTGCCCCGCGTGGATAAGGACCCTGCGCACCCCCCTGGCGAAACCCTAGCTCGGTTCGCCCTCTCTCCCTCGCTCCCCTCCCCTCACCCGACGCAGCCATGGCGGCGCCCGCGTAGATCACGCGTCCACCGAGCCCCTCTCGCCTCGCCGCCGAGTGTGGCGGGACCGCCGTCGACTGCTACGCCTCCTGGAGCCAATCGTTGGAGCCGGGAGCCACCGAGTAGAGCCCAACGACTCCGTCTTCCTCCTACGACCACCGCAACTCCGGCGACGATTCCGGCGCCACCAACCCCTCCCCGAGCTCGCTTTGCTCCTCTACAGGGCCACTGTGAGCAGCCGCAACCTCTCCTCTCTCCTTCTGGCCTCCTAGCTGCTGCTACTGCTCACCGCCGTGCTCGTGCTCCGCCCGCCGCCATTGCCGCCGATGCCGTGCTCCCGAGCCGCTACGGCCTCGTCCGACCACCGTAGCGTGCTTCTAGCGCGCCGTAGACCCCGCCTAGCTCATCGCATCGCTCGCGCGCGCACTGCATCACCGATCCCGAGCTCCGCCCGAGAACACCGCCGCCTCCGCTCGTCACCGGCATTGATTCCGGCGATCCCCGAGCAGACCACCGCCACCACGCGATGCGCCTCTCCGCGCTCGTTCGAACGCGCCCCTCCGCACGCCAAATGGTCGCCGGAGCGCGAAATCCGGCCACCCCTGACGCGCGCCGCCGCAGAATTCGGTCGCCGGTGAGGTTCCGGCGACGGCACCGACGTGGCAGCCACGTGGTCCGCCGTGTGCCACTGACGGATGGGCCCAGTTGACCCGTTGACCTGGTCAACTGCTGACTGGGCTGGCCCAGCCACTGACATGTGGGCCCGCACTGCTTAAACTTTTTTATAAATAAATAAAATGCTAATTATTTCAATAATTAAATTAATTAACTAATCAGTCACCGACTAATGGGGCCCACCCCCTAATTAAGCTTTAGTTAGTCTAATTAATCTCTAATTAGTCCACAGAGTATGACATGTGGGACCCACTGGTCAGGTTTGACCTGGACCAGCGGGAATTGATCGATGACGTCACTGTGATGTCATGCTGACGTCACCTGCTACTGTTTTGGATAATTCGGATTTAATAATTAAAATAATTCCAGAAATTCTATAAAACTTTGAAAAATCATATAAAATAAACCGTAACTCTGATGAAAATAATTTATATATGAAAAAGGATCAGAAAATTATGACGAATCCGAATATGCCCTCCACATACCTACCACACCCCTCTAACATGATGAACATGGAACTTTCCCCTCCGATTCATCTGTCCGATAATTGCCCGGAGCTGGTAAAACACCTCCAGATGTTTTCCCGCTACGACTAACTTGCGTAGTACTGCATTAGGGCACCCTAGCACAGCCTATTGCCATGCCAAGCATCTGTGTGCATTGTTTGCTTTATATTTACTGTTCCTTCCCCCTCTTCTCTCCGGTAGACTCCGAGACCGACGCTGCCCCTGTGATCGACTACGTCACCGACGACCCTGCTTCCTTTTCAGCAGAGCTTCCAGGCAAGCAAAACCCCCTTGAGCATTCCTATATCGCCCATTCTTTCTCTCCCATGCTTGCATTAGAATTTGCTACTGTATTTGATTGCTCCTATTATGATGCATAGCCTGATTTTGTAACCTGCTGTTGACACTTTACCTGTTGTCCTATATGCTTAGTATAGGCTGATTAGTGATCCATCAGTGGCCCTACACCCTTGTCCGTTTTTCCATGCTTTGCTTCCAGATGTTATGATCAACGTGATCGATGTGCAGAGACCGACACAGCACCGCACACCCCCCTAAGTTGTACGACTCTGCAGAGCTACTATCGAGTGCCGAGGGTGATACCTCCTACCTCACTCCTGATGATATCTCTGTAGTGTAGCTAGTCGGTTTTGGGTTACCGAGGGTGATTCCTCGCTCTCCCCTTCCCGATGATGACTCGGTCGTGCAACCCCTCAAGTGGAGACCATCGAGGGTGATTCCTCCTGGTTCTCCTTGACGGATTACATCGAGTAGGAAACCATCGAGGGTGATTCCTCAGGTTCCCCTTGATGTTTTGGACACACAGTTACCATGACTTTTACCTCAGACCTTTGTGCAGGCGGGTCGACCCCGAGGGGTACCCGCGGGAAATGTGGAGTCGGGTTGACCTGGAGGGTACCCGCGAGATAATTACGAGGCGCGGCCGGGCAGGCAGAGACCGCCCTAGAGAGGGATGGGCCTGACCCTTGTTGCACTTCCTCGAAACGGGGCGACAGGAGTACTGATCATCACCGCGAGCTGCTAATAATTCACTAACGGATTTGGGTATTTGATCTGAGTTGGCCACTGGCCTATACGCACTACCACCACGCGGGATAATGGTTTAATGGGGCTCTCGGCGCCGTATGTATCAGCCGAAAGCTCTGTCAGACGTCCAGTTCAGCATTGCGGCGCATTCGGGCAGGTGCCATCCAGGACAGAGGTGGTGCTTGGTCCCGTTCACCCACGCAACGACCCGGAGTGCAAAGGGCGATGGGCCCAAGACCCCTGAGCGCTTAGGATGTAGACCGACGGGGACCTCTCTGCGGAGTCTAGGTAGGACTACGTCGTGTCGATCAGCCGAGGCCGGGCATGACCGAGAAAAGTGTGTCCGGCCAGAGTTAATCGAGCGTTTTGGATAACAGTAGTGCACCCCTGCAGGAAAGTTATCTATTCGAATAGCCGTGTCCACGGTAACAGGACGCTCAGTGTTGTATCCATATCTACTACAACTTGAACTGAATACATGTTACATTAACTGTAAGCTCCGGGATCGCTTTCTCGCAGGGAGTCGGGGAAGGATCTCTGGGCTTTGCTTCCACATGCTTGTTACTTTATAATATGCTAATCTGCACTCTTCTAATGCTGCAAGACGCTGAAGATGCTAGTCTTCGATAGGCTAGGCCTTCCCCTCTATTCTGACATTTCTGCAGTTTAGTCCAAAGAGATAACCCCACTCCTTTGATACCAATGCATAAATAGAATAGTTCTGATGTAAATCTTGCGAGTACTTTGGATGAGTACTCACGGTTGATTTGCTACCTCTTTTTCCCCATACCCGTTTGCTGCGTTCAGATGACGGAGCCCAGGAGTCAGCTGCTACCGCCGACGACTGCTACTACACTTCCGGTGGAGCCTACTACTATGTGGAGACCGACGACCAGGAGTAGATTCGGAGGCTCCCAGGCAGGAGGCCTGCGCCTTTTCGATCAGATGTCGTTGTTTTGCTAAGCCTTTTTAAGACAAACTTGTTTAACTTTGTGTCTGTACTCAGATATTCTGTTTGCTTCCGCTAACGCTTGATCGCGAGATTATGTATTCGAGCCCTCGAGGCCCCTGGCTTGTAATATAAACCTTGTATTATTTTATTTTGTGTCTAGAGTTGTGTTGTGATATCTTCCCGTGAGTCCTTAGACTTGATCGTGTGCATTTGCGTGTATGATTAGTGCACGGTCGAGCAGGGGCATCACAAGTTGGTATGAGAGCCGACTGCCTGTAGGAAGCCCCTTTCAAACTCGTTGGCCGAAGTTGAGTCTAGTCTTTGAAAAAACTGTTTTACTAACATGGCTGTGTGGCTTACGGGCCCACGTCGCCAATGGGTGGTGTTAGGATCTTTTATTCCTCTTCCTTACTCTGGGATTCTACTCTCTCTTCTATTAGGGTTAAAAATTTACTAACTCTGACTCTAGGTTCTCGTGATCACGTCCACCCGGAGCTTTGATTATCTGCAAATTACTTCCTTAAATGCACGATGCAAGAATTCACTCACTGTCATTTGATAATCTTGAAATTTCCTCTATTTCAGATGGATCGCTTGTTTTCGCCGTGCCCTGCGACGCAGCTTGTACTTCGGACCTGGGATCGTGATGCGCCTGGTTTTCCAGCTATCCTGATTGCTCTCCTGACCAGATTGGGCTACCGCTGGTACCCCGAGTACATGGTTTACGAGGATTTCCGCGAGTTCAACCAGGAGCAGTATCATGCCGATGTTCATATCTTTGATCAGCGGGACGACTCCGTCACTGAGTTGGACACTTTTCACGGTATCGGCGTGACGATTGATATGGCAGTCCATTACGCTGCCCATTCTGCCGTCGCACGTCTTCGTGGCGAGCATAGTCGCTTGGATGAATCCGAGTTCCGATACATCCCGTATGCCCCTGCTGGAGATGATACCGGATACTACACAACTGTCTGTGCCCCTTACGAGCGACGTCGATACGAGCCGCAGGTTTTGATTCAGTGCACTCAGGCTCTGGATCGCACTGCCCGGGCTCTTGCCGTCGAGTTATTTTCCACTCGAGCACGTCTCTACGATGCTATGACATAGTTGCTACCAGCGGCCGGGCAGGGATACATCCAGAGTACATTCTTTACCCACGCATGACTCAGATGCATGCAGGTATTGATTGGCCTGCTGTTGGAGGTCGCACACCCACACGTGGACCTCTCCTCCCAGTTCGAGATAGGGTTTTGCATCAGAGTAATCACGGAGCGCAGGACCTTTCTGCCATGAGCACTCATCGTCAGCACCTGCAGTTACCTGGTTTCAGTGGTATTCCCCGACGTTGATGTAGCCTTTGCTATGTCCCGTTGTTGTATTCCCTATCGCGTGCCTGCGCGCCGCCTAGTATGTCTAGTTGTTTGGATTTCCGAACTTATGTTGTCCGTATGTAACCGACTTTGTGTATGGATCTATATGTCTTAATTGACTACTGTTATGAATCTATTGCACTACTTGTTCATTGTCGTGTTACATCATGCTTGTCTCTAAACACTTGCGGTTGCTTTTACTAAACTACCCCCTGTTGAATTTTAGCAGGATGGTTAGACCCGCAGGTCGTGGTCGTGGCCGTGGTGCCAACGATCCACCCCCGCCAGACTATATGGCAACTATGATGCAGCAATTCGAACTGAACCGCCAGTTCATGATTGGAATCATGGCTCAGTTTCCAAACCAGAACCAGAATGCTCAGAATCAGCAACCTGCTCCAATAACTCTGCAGGAGTTTGTGTGTCTCAGCCCTACTGTTTTCCGCAACTCTGAACAGCCACTGGATGCTGATGACTGGCTTCGCGACATCGCCTTCGAGATGGAATCTGCCAATGTCGCCCCTGCCAACCTCGTCACCTTCGCGTCCTACTTCTTGAAGGGTCCCACTGCTCAATGGTGGGACACCCACAGGCGTTCACTATCTGCTGGGACAGTCGTTACCTGGATCGAGTTTCAGACTGCTTTCCGTGCCCGTTGCATTCCTCAGGGAATTATGGACCGGAAGAAAAGAGAGTTTCGCAACCTCACTCGGGGCAATAAAACTGTCGAAGCTTATCAGCGGGAATTCCTAAACTTATCCCGCTATGCCGAAGAAGACATTGCCACTGATGCTTGTAGATAGGAGAAATTCCGTAATGGACTCCACCCAGACCTCAAGCTTGCACTTGCTGTTCATGACTTCACCGACTTTGCTACCCTCGTGAACAAGGCTATCCAGGTTGAGACCGCTCAGATGGAACACAAGAATGCCGTCAAGCGCCACCATGACGTTGGCTCATCTTCATGCTCGTCGTCGCAGAAGCGCCGTATCTGGATTCCTCACAGCATGTACCATCCAGCAGCACCTCCTCCACCGCCGGGGCAGCCAAGACCTCAGGCTCCACTACTTCGAGCTCCTGCTCCCTGTCTGTCACGCCCAATATGCGATCCTATTCTCGAGGAACTCGGAGGCCCCACCAAGAGTAGAAACGCATATTGGAGACGCTTGCAAGGTGGATATCATTACATCGTACCACATACATAATAGATGGGGATACAAACAAATACATACAATCATCACATGAATACATCAATACATAACAAACATCATACAGAAGGGCAGCATCCGACTACGGATGAAATCAAACGAAAAGAAGAACGACATCCACCCTGCTAGCCCAGGCTGCCGACCAGGAACCTATCCCCAGATCGACGAAGAAGAAGAAGCAGAAGAAGAACTCCAAAGCAAACAAGCATCGCTCTCACATCAAGACATCGCATTACCTGTACCTGCAACTGTTGTTGTAGTAATCTGTGAGCCACGAGGACTCGGCAATCCCATAACCATGGGTAGCAAGACTATCAAAGCTTAAATGGGTATGGAAGGGTAAGGTGGTGAGGTTGCAGCAAGCACTAAGCATTATATGGTGGCTAACTTACGAGTACAAGAATAAGAAGAGCATCTACGCAAAACGGTCGCAAACTACAAATGATCACTAAGTGATCATGAACACCTACTTACGAGTCAAACATAACCCCACCGTGTTCTCTTCTCGAACTTCCTCGAAAAGAGACGGTCACGGTTACGCACACGGTTGGTGTATTTTAATTAGGATTTAGTGTCAAGTTCTCTACAACCGGAGGTTATAAATATCCAAGTGCCACATAACCGCGGGCACGGCTTCGCGTAAGATTTAACCCTGCAGGGGTGTTCCAACCTGGCCCATCATAAGCCTACACAAGTTGCGGTGGAAATACCTCAACCTCGAGATAGCCCAAAGTATCCTCGGAATCCCGGTGCACAAGACATTTCGACAATGGTAACACAATTCCAGCAAGACCTCCCGACGTGTCAACAATCCCGATAGGAGCCGCGTATCTCGTTCTCAGGACACGGCGGATGAGCTATGGTTACAACGACCAAGTCCACGAGTTGCCCCGGGCGGCGCCGCAAGCTGCTCTAGTTTGGACCGCACCATCAGCACTGGCCCACCTGGATTATGTTGAATTAAGAATCCTCGGGTTCATGACGCCCTATGCCAATTAATTATTTAGTTCAGTATTATTATGTTGGCAAATATTAAAACCAATGTTGGGCCTTGCTGGAAGCGGTTATTCAAAGCGAACTGTCAAGAGGGTCCCATTCCCCTGAGCATGTTAGTAATGCTAAACATGGATCATAACACCAGCATTACGGAAACTAGGGCGGCTTGAGTGGAACAAAACACTAGGCAAAAGGCCGAGCCTTCCACCCAAAACCAAGTATATAGATGCATTAATTAAATAAGAGATATTGTGATATCCCAACATGTCCATGTCCCAACATGGAACAACCTGCAAGAGCACCTGCAGCTAGCAACGCTAAAAGGAAGAGGCTGAGCAAAGCGGTAACATAGCCAAACAACGGTTTGCTGGGTAAGGGTGGTTAGAGGCTGTATCATGGCATATGGGAGGCTGACATATATGTGGTAGGAAGCGCGATATAGCGGTAGCAACGAGACAACTAGCAAGCAAAGATAGTAAATATATCCAAGGTCATGATCATCTTGCCTGGAATCCCGCTCGGAAGAAGATCGAGTCCATGAAGAAGACGAACCAATCATAGTCGAACGAATCCTCACAATCGCATCAAAAGCAGAACTATCGAGAAGAAGCACAACCGGAAAGAAGCAAACAACATGGTAAACACACAAGCATAAACATGGCATGATGCACAATCCAAATATGATGCATGACAAGATTAAATGTTGTTAAACATGGCAAGATATGAAGCATAAGCAATCCATACAACTAGGCAAGGTTAAATGAGGCCGGAAACACAAACGACAATTCCGGAAAATCCCCATATGCAAATTTCGAAATTGGTACTGATCTGAATTAAACACAATGTTAAAGTTATTAAACAGCAAGTTAAGATGCACCATGATGATCTACACGTTTTTCTAGTCAAGTTACATATGCAGATCATTTAATTCAGAGCTACGGGCTAGAAGATATGAGCTAAACAAGTTTAACATGGCAAGGACGCAAAATGCATGCAAACATCAACCACGAACACACAAATCAAGGATGCAACATGACAACATGAATCTACACACAAATCTAAGCAAGTTTCATGTAGAACATGATCAAAACGGAGCAATGGTACAACAATTACAATCAACACAAGCTATAATAATAATCTGCCCAAAACAGTAACATAGCATTTGCAAACACCAAAACAGCAAGCTACATGCACATGATGGGCTCAAACTTGATATGCACTTGAAATAGACATGATATACTCCAATTTATCTTAAAGGTTCAGGTTCATAGGCATCAAGGTTAAGTCGATATGATCCATGCAAAATGCAATGTTCTGCTAAACAGGGCATGTACATGAGCAGAGTTAACATGATGTTAACTTAAGAGCAACAAATAGACAAGCTACAACACGATTACATAGCAACCAAGGGCATGGCATCAAAGTACACATTGCGTAGACCAAATCACATGAAGGAATCATATGCATATGAGCTATAGATTAGTGGCAACCATCAAGCAAAGTTGGCAAGTTTTATCACAGACAGCTTTTACTCAGAACAGCAACATTAACTAGGCATGTTTACAAGCTCATGGCACTCACATCAAGGCATATCATGGCATGAAATAAATACTACCAGCAAGAACACATGAAAATGCTCCAAAGTCATTTGACAAGTTGCTTATATGGTGCATGTATTAAATCACACAAAAATGACAAAGTGACAAATATTAATAGTTTCCAGCAGTAACATTGGTATGCACTTTTCCAACAGAGATAATGACATGTAGATGAGTCCTATTATGCATGCAACAGCAACCATCATGTAGATCACGAAGAGTAGATCAATTTACATATATAGATCATCTCCATCATACAAACATGCACAAAGATACATCCACTCAAACATGCATAAATGACGTTAAAATCTGGGACATCCATTCCTACCTCGCGGGAATCGGGATGAGGGGATCCGGGATGGAGCGGCTCGGGTCCGCTGTTTGGATCGGGGGTCGGCGCCGTACCGGGACGAGGCCGTCCAGGTCGCTGATGGGGCTGGTTCGTGGACGAGTCAGGAGGTCGTGGCGGCGGTGGAGATGCACATGCGACGGGGACGGTGCCCTGCCGGCGGCATCCGACCGGGAACGGGCAAGGGCGGCAGAGGCCGGCCGGATCTGGTGGTTGGTGTGGCCGGAGGAGGTCGAGGCCGGCTTGAGGCGGAGCTCCGAGCTCCATGGCGGCCATGGCGGCTCCCTGCACAGAGGATGCGAGAGGGAACTTAGAGCGGGGAGAGAGATGGGAGGAAGGAGAGGGAGAGGGCAGAGGGGAGTCCGGCCTGGTGGTCGTCGGCGTCGGCTCGCCGGCCGGTGCGGCGGACGACGGGGTCGCGAGGCGGCGGAGGAGCTCGAGCACGGGGCTGCACGAGAGGAGCGGGCGGCGGCGCGCTCGGGCCCAGATGGGCTCGAGCGGACCCACGATGGGCTCGGCGGGCCGCGCGGTGGGGAGGAGGCGACGTGGCAGCGCGGGAGTGGTGGAGGGCGGAGGCTGCTGGCGGCGCGGTGGGTGGCGGCACGACAAGTGGCGGCGGGGAGCTGGTTGGATGCGGATTTCGAGAAGGAGAGCGGTGGAAGGTTAGGGTTTCGCCCAAAAATGGAATGGGAGGCTGACTATTTATAGACAGGGGCTAGGGGAGGTTTTTTTTAGGGGTTTTCCGGGACATCGGATCGCGATCGGACGACTCCGGTCGCAAGAGGGGGTAGGCTGGGCTAGTGGGCTGGTCGAGGGCTGTGCTAGAAAGGCCAAGGGCTGCAAGACAGAAGATAGAGAGGCCCGGCAACAGTTTTCGGATACCGAAAACGTCCGACGTTTATCCGGCTATAGTGCCGCTATAGTTACCCGTTGGGGCATCAAACGACATCCGAATGGGACGAAATTTGGCAGGCGGTCCACCTACAATATAATAAGACCGCACGCCCACTTTCACCCCATTCCGAGAAGATTTTTATCCCACTTATAAAATAATATTTCGGAGGTGCCGCGGGCGCGTGCGAGTGTGTCGGGTCTCGAAACGGACAACGGAAGGAACGGGGAGAACGCCAACTATGAACGGATGTAAGTTTTGAAAAACATGCGGATGAAATGCACATGATGACATGGCCAAGTGCAACACGCAAGCGAATGACATGGCAACGACGACGAATAAATGGAAGACATCTGGAGCATCGGTCTCGGGGCGTCACAACTCTCCCCCACTAACAGAAGATCTCGACCCGAGATCTTAGGAAGGAACCGGAAGATAATAGAGGAAGATGAGAACAAAGTTACTTCTTTGACAAATGAGTGAAACCAACGAGCCTTGAGAGGTTGAACAACTCGAAAGAAAGGGTGCAACGGAGATGAACGAAATTGAGAGCACTCTGGTAGAAAGGAGGAACGGGGAATATCTAGAGCTCAAGAGACAAGATAGACAATGAAACCACTCCGGTTGGAACAAGATAGAAAAGGAATAAGAACAAAAGAATTCGGATAGCATCCCGGTAGAAAAAAAAGCTGAGGTTGACAAGAAGAATGACTTGGAAAAGAGGACACCACACTCCGGTAAAATGGATGAGCAAGGAAAAGATCTTGATCTTGTGAAATGAGATGATGGACGAAGAGAGCAACATCACAATACCTCCGGAACAATAGAGTAGAAGCTAAATCGTTGGAAACAAAAGAACGGAGAAGCAAATGACAACTTCTACCACAATTGAATTTGAAAAGCATCCTCGCAAAGACTGAACGGAGTTGTTGGAAAATCAACAACAAAAGAATAAGCTTGTTGTGGGCTTATGGAAAACATCTCAAAATTTGAGGTAAAAAACCTGCCACTAACGGAAAGAATTGATTGCTTGAGATCTCGAAGAGATGAAAACCTCTTTCATCGAGAAGAGAAGGAGAAACTTGGATCATTGATAAGCACCACAAATAGCAACAATCCTTAGGAAAATGCTTTTGGTGAAATCGATACCAAGATAACTCCAACGAATAGATTGATGGGTTGAAAAGGATCTCCTGAACGAAGGGAAAAATGATGGGTTTAAATATCTCACACCTGACAACTTGTGAATCATGAACACGGAAGAAAATTGTCAAGAAAGACATAACACCACCTCAACAGACAAGGGAGAAGGAATTGCACTTCGGAATGCAAGATGAAGAACGCTTGAGCTTCTCTAACAAGAATCTTGCCGAAACACTTCGAGAATGAATTAAATCCTTAATGAACCACCATGAAGAATCTCTTGGAAGACTCCGGAAATAAAAGGATGCTAGAGAAGAAATGAAGGTTGAAAAGAATAAGATTGGAGCATTACAATGATTTAGATGGAGCTTCGCGATGAGATAATCGAGAAAGCTTGGAACTCCGGAAAAGAAAAGATGAACAACCTGGAACCGAGAATTCGGTATCATGAATGAACTCCGGGAGAAAGAATTAAATCACCTCCATGAGACAAGAATAAGAATTATGATATGTCTATCCTTCATCAAAATAAATTGATGAAAAGTAATGGATTTGCATACTACTTATTCTTCTTGAAAGAAATTGGAGAGAGATATAGCGCCAACTTGACGAAGTCTTCGAGGAAGCACCGGTAGGATTTGGAAAGAATGAATGAATTGATACGATAACAACGGAAGAGGAATGTTGAATGAACCATCGTAAGAATTAAAAATGAACGAAGAAAAGAGAACGAACCACCGGGAAGAATTAGAAACGAACGAAAATAGTTGAGTGAATTTATATACTAGAGAACGAAGAGATCACGAGCTAGAATACTTGAACGATGCACCGGAAGAATTTGAGAACGAGAGATGAACGTTGAGAATGAAGAATTCTTCTGAAATGATGGCCTCTGGAGAATCAAAAATGAAAAGAACTCATGAAATGCTCCGGATGGGTATGAAAAGAATTTCTCACGATCGAAAACAATTGTGAGGATGGCATGAAGCTAGAACCATGAATCTTCAAGAGAACGGATGAGAGAAATTCTTCTTCGGTCTTCAAATGCTGATGAAAAGAATTTGAAAGCGGTCTTGGAGAAGAAAATTGACTGGTGGAATCCATTCTTACGTCAAACTTTGAAAGACTTTGGGAATAGCTCCGGAAAAATTAGAAGAGTCAGGTAAGATCCTGGGAAAAGACCTGTGGGTTAGGGCCCACTGAAAGAAACACCGTTGGAACAGTTGTTTGAAATAGAGATTGCACCGGTTGAATTAAATGACTTGGAAGAGGTAACAACCACGAGATAGAACGAATGGATCTCGAATGGAAACATGGAACTTCTGAGATAATTACGGCACTCCGGGTAAGAATAGAGAGAGATGGATGGTTAAGAGTTGCGCCGGCATGGGAAAGCATTTGAAACGATGAACGGGATATGATTAACACCGAAAGCTTGAATTGAATCCATCGAAAAGAAAATGAGAATGAAGAATGATGAACAACAAACTATTGAGCACCTTCACGAGAAATCACCGGTTAAGAACATTGAAGGAAAAGAATGTAGAGACTTCTCATGAATACAATGGATAATTGATTTGAGAATTTTGACTCCGTAAAGAAAAAGGGTGGGACGGTGGGGAAAATAAAGACAACTTGGGATGGGTGAAACGAACGCCGTTGAGAGAACTGAGAATTGATCTTGCAAATGTTAAAAGGATTGGATTAACTTGAAGAGAAGCACATCGGGTGAAAAGAATTGTCATGACAATCTCAATGATCAAAAGGATTGGCCTTCACATCAAAATATGGGAACACTGCTTAGGAAAGATTTAGAATCCACACTTGACTTCGAAGCAACTCGAATACCATAACGAAACAAAACAAGGATTTGGCTTGCAGAATAAGCCGGAACAAACATATGATAGAGATTTCGTCCGAAATTTTTGTGGTGGGGCCCACACGGGCTCGATCGTATAGCGACCATCACGAACAAGGCAGTGTACATGACTTACGAAGCGTCCCCGAACTGTAGCAAGCTACAAGGGTTCTTTAAGATGCAACGAGCACCGCTGTAAAAACGACCGTGAATAGGCGGACCACTAGACGTCGAACCCCAAACTCATATCATGCATCTGTCGGAAATATATCCTAGGTAACTACTTGAATTCCCACCTAAGAACTCCTGAAACTTCTTGGTTATAAGATCAGGTTGCGGATATGGGAACCTACTCAACACACAACAACAATAATATCCTAATCAGCTGCAATCAATCTGCAACCTTCACACACGACCAAGAAACTTCGCAAATCCGTCTACCTCAGACCTTCGAAAGCACAGCAATACTAGTCATAGTGGATCATCCGCACTATCTCCACCAGTACTGGGGAAAAGTCACGGCACTATTTGCCACCACAAAAAGTATAGAAGCGTTTCGATGTCGGTGTCCTCTGGTATTCAGGAACTGAAACGATAGCGAATGTGACAAGAACACCTTGGAGCTCAACTCCTTGGGTCCAATCCATACGGTCAGGAGGCACCAAGACAGTATTCCCGTCACAACGATATCACAACGATTCCGAAAATACCCGCGTGATCCTAAAAAAAATTGAGTGAGAAGAGATAGTAGAATCAAAACACCTACTTACAATTCCTCACCAGAGCGACGAAGGGGATAAGGAGTAAAAAGAATTCCTACTCTCCGATATATAACTAGGACTCAAAATAGTTTTTCTTCTAGACTCGTCAGTGGTTCGATCAATCAAGGGGGCTCCTATGGTCGGTCGAGGCTCTGATACCAACTTGTCACGCCCAATATGCGATCCTATTCTCGAGGAACTCGGAGGCCCCACCAAGAGTAGAAACGCATATTGGAGACGCTTGCAAGGTGGATATCATTACATCGTACCACATACATAATAGATGGGGATACAAAAAAATACATACAATCATCACATGAATACATCAATACATAACAAACATCATACAGAAGGGCAGCATCCGACTACGGATGAAATCAAACGAAAAGAAGAACGACATCCACCCTGCTAGCCCAGGCTGCCGACCAGGAACCTATCCCCAGATCGACGAAGAAGAAGAAGCAGAAGAAGAACTCCAAAGCAAACAAGCATCGCTCTCACGTCAAGACATCGCATTACCTATACCTGCAACTGTTGTTGTAGTAATCTGTGAGCCACGAGGACTCAGCAATCCCATAACCATGGGTAGCAAGACTATCAAAGCTTAAATGGGTATGGAAGGGTAAGGTGGTGAGGTTGCAGCAAGCACTAAGCATTATATGGTGGCTAACTTACGAGTACAAGAATAAGAAGAGCATCTACGCAAAACAGTCGCAAACTACAAATGATCACTAAGTGATCATGAACACCTACTTACGAGTCAAACATAACCCCACCGTGTTCTCTTCTCGAACTTCCTCGAAAAGAGACGGTCACGGTTACGCACACGGTTGGTGTATTTTAATTAGGATTTAGTGTCAAGTTCTCTACAACCGGAGGTTATAAATATCCAAGTGCCACATAACCGCGGGCACGGCTTCGCTTAAGATTTAACCCTGCAGGGGTGTTCCAACCTGGCCCATCATAAGCCTACACAAGTTGCGGTGGAAATACCTCAACATCGAGATAGCCCAAAGTATCCTCGGAATCCCGGTGCACAAGATATTTCGACAATGGTAACACAATTCCAGCAAGACCTCCCGACGTGTCAACAATCCCGATAGGAGCCGCGTATCTCGTTCTCAGGACACGGCGGATGAGCTATGGTTACAACGACCAAGTCCACGAGTTGCCCCGGGCGGCGCCGCAAGCTGCTCTAGTTTGGACCAGCACCATCAGCACTGGCCCACCTGGATTATGTTGAATTAAGAATCCTCGGGTTCATGACGCCCTATGCCAATTAATTATTTAGTTTAGTATTATTATGTTGGCAAATGTTAAAACCAATGTTGGCCCTTGCTGGAAGCGGTTATTCAAAGCGAACTGTCAAGAGGGTCCCATTCCCCTGAGCATGTTAGTAACGCTAAACATGGATCATAACACCAGCATTACGGAAACTAGGGCGGCTTGAGTGGAACAAAACACTAGGCAAAAGGCCGAGCCTTCCACCCAAAACCAAGTATATAGATGCATTAATTAAATAAGAGATATTGTGATATCCCAACATGTCCATGTCCCAACATGGAACAACCTGCAAGAGCACCTGCAGCTAGCAACGCTAAAAGGAAGAGGCTGAGCAAAGCGGTAACATAGCCAAACAACGATTTGCTGGGTAAGGGTGGTTAGAGGCTGTATCATGGCATATGGGAGGCTGACATATATGTGGTAGGAAGCGCGACATAGCGATAGCAACGAGACAACTAGCAAGCAAAGATAGTAAATATATCTAAGGTCATGATCATCTTGCCTGGAATCCCGCTCGAAAGAAGATCGAGTCCATGAAGAAGACGAACCAATCATAGTCGAACGAATCCTCACAATCGCATCGAAAGCAGAACTATCGAGAAGAAGCACAACCGGAAAGAAGCAAACAGCATGGTAAACACACAAGCATAAACATGGCATGATGCACAATCCAAATATGATGCATGACAAGATTAAATGTTGTTAAACATGGCAAGATATGAAGCATAAGCAATCCATACAACTAGGCAAGGTTAAATGAGGCCGGAAACACAAACAACAATTCCGAAAAATCCCCATATGCAAATTTCGAAATTGGTACTGATCTGAATTAAACACAATGTTAAAGTTGTTAAACAACAAGTTAAGATGCACCATGATGATCTACACATTTTTCTAGTCAAGTTACATATGTAGATCATTTAATTCAGAGCTACGGGCTAGAAGATATGAGCTAAACAAGTTTAACATGGCAATGATGCAAAATGGATGCAAACATCAACCACGAACACACAAATCAAGGATGCAACATGACAACATGAATCTACACATAAATCTAAGCAAGTTTCATATAGGACATGTGTTGGTGCAATATTTGCCCTCTTGTGTTTTGGAGATTGTTGACAAAAACAGGCATGGACTGATTTGTTTGCTAGTGCACACAGAGAGAAATAGTCCATGCAGTGCCGAAGAGAATGATGTCTCAGGTGTACAGTTCGAGGAACTTCACCGAAGAATATCTGTACTACAGAGAAGTATGAGCTACATCCTTTGAAGACTTGAAGACGAGAAGAATGTTGTGAAGGAGTTGACCCCTCGAAAATTTACTGCTGACGTGAAGCAATTGGTTCGGTGTTTCGGTCCGAAGAAAATTGACTGCAGCGATGGAAGACGCAGACGAACTGAAGACGTAGCATTCTTTTCGTTGTTCTTCTTTCATTCATTTGAGTCATAGGACCTCCGTACTATTAAGATGGGTATAGGTTCTCGAAGCTTAGATCCGCTGTGATGCTTAGCCCAAAACCTATGCGAGACTGAGAGAAATCTCTTTATGTTTCGAATGATTACCTGCCAGCAGAAGACGTTGTTCTTCGGTGCTGCAGGAGATATCTTTCGAACCGAGGAGTTAGCATTACTTGCTCCGCACGTAATGTTACCGTTGTGCTTAATTCCGACCGTTGGACTCGTGTCGTTCGGCCGTTGGCTGCTCCACATGTCCAATTTGGTCATTTCCCATCAGGGAAGGCTGCGGCTATAAATAGCCACCCCGCTCCAACGTTGCCCGTTGGCTGCTCCGCTTAAGATTTCTGAGAAGTTTGATTGAGCATCCCCTCTCCGAGTGATTTGAGTTTAAGATCCACCGAGAGAAAAATCAAGAGCCCAAACTTAGACAGTGGTTGAGCATCACAGTAGTTTTGAGTTAGAGTTCTTGTACCTATTACTCTTGAGAGCTGCGCACTCTCTAGACGGATAGGTGTCGGCTCGAGTGTCGAAGAGTAATTGTCTTCACCGAGCAAGATCTTCAGCAACCAAGAGTCATTGTGGTTCGCGAAGAGGTCTGTCGAAGGTTTGGAGATCGCCGACAAGTATCTACCACAAGTGAAATCAACTGGAGTCTGATCAGCTCCGAGTTGAAGGAGAATAGGGCAAGGAGAGTTTATCCTCTGTGTTAAATCACAACCCCTCCAACCAGACGTAGTCCTTTGGCAGAAGGGCGAACTGGTCTACCAAATTCTTCTGTCGCCATCGAGCACCACTGGTTCGCTTTACATTACTGCATTTCCTTCAGCAGTTTACATTCGTGCTCAGTGCCGATAGTTGTATCTGATCAATCATAGTTCATCAATTGCCTGTCGTATTCTCATCGTCTTTTCCATCGCCTCAACTTAATTTATTTCTCATCATAGTATTGTATGACTGTGTGATCTCAATTTGTGCTGTATTCATTCACCTTGTCACCATTTCCCGTGCATCTCCATCGCAGTTCATATCTAGTTTTCTCTCGTGATTTTGCATCTGATCATATGCTGCATTACCATCGTACAGGTCAGACTTGTGATATTCATCGCTCGATCAAATTGCTGCTTTCCACATCGATAGATATGGTCCTCTATTGCGAGCTTAATTAAGTGCCTTGCTACCGAACCTTATTTCCGCTGCTGTGTTTGGGTTCGGTTCAAAACATTCGCAAGAATTTTTGAATCTCCCATTCACCCCCCTCTGGTCGATATACTCTCGGTCCTAACAATGATCAAAACGGAGCAATGGTTCAACAATTACAATCAACACAAGCTATAATAATAATCTGCCCAAAACAGTAAAATAGCATTTGCAAACACCAAAACAGCAAGCTACAGGCACATGATGGGCACAAACTTGATATGCACTTGAAATAGACATGATATACTCCAATTTATCTTAAAGGTTCGGGTTCATAGGCATCTAGGTTAAGTCGATATGATCCATGCAAAATGCAATGTTCTGCTAAACAGGGCATATACATGAGCAGAGTTAACATGATGTTAACTTGAGAGCAACAAATAGACAAGCTACAACAAGATTACATAGCAACCAAGGGCATGGCATTAAAGTACACATTGCATAGACCAAATCACATGAAGGAATCATATGCATATGAGCTATAGATTAGTGGCAACCATCAAGCAAAGTTGGCAAGTTTTATCACAGACAGCTTTTACTCAGAACAGCAACATTAACTAGGCATGTTTACAAGCTCATGGCACTCACATCAAGGCATATCATGGCATGAAATAAATACTACCAGCAAGAACACATGAAAATGCTCCAAAGTCATGTTGACAAGTTGCTTATATGGTGCATGTATTAAATCACACAAAAATGACAAAGTGACAAATATTAACAGTTTCCAGTAGTAACATTAGGATGCACTTTTGCAACAGAGATAATGACATGTAGATGAGTCCTATTATGCATGCAACAGCAACCATCATGTAGAGCACGAAGAGTAGATCAATTTACATATATAGATCATCTCCATCGGACAAACATGCACAAAGATACAGCCACTCAAACATGCATAAATGACGTTAAAATCTGGGACATCCATTTCTACCTCGCGGGAATCAGGACGAGGGGATCCGGGATGGAGTGGCTCGGGTCCGGTGTTTGGATCGGGGGTCGGCGCCGTACCGGTACGAGGCCGTCCAGGTCGCTGATGGGGCTGGTTCGTGGACGAGGCAGGAGGTCGTGGCGGCGGTGGAGATGCACGGGCGACAGGGACGGGGCCCTGCCGGCGGGATCCGGCGGGAACGGGCAAGGGCGGCAGAGGTCGGCCGGATCTGGTGGTTGGTGTGGCCGGAGGAGGTCGAGGCCGGCTTGAGGCGGAGCTCCGAGCTCCATGGCGGCCATGGTGGCTCCCTGCACAGAGGATGCGAGAGGGAACTTAGAGCGGGGAGAGAGATGTGAGGAAGGAGAGGGAGAGGGTAGAGGGGAGTTCGGCCTGGTGGTCGTCGGCGTCGGCTCGCCGGCCGGTGCGGCGGACGACGGGGTCGCGAGGCGGCGGAGGAGCTCGGGCACGGGGCTGCACAAGAGGAGCGGGCGGCGGCGCGCTCGGGCCCAGATGGGCTCGAGCGGACCCGCGATGGGCTCGGCGGGCCGCGTGGTGGGGAGGAGGCGACATGGCAGCGCGGGAGTGGTGGAGGACGGCGGCTGCTGGCGGCGCGGTGGGTGGCGGCACGACAAGTGGCGGCGGGGAGCTGGTTGGATGCGGATTTCGAGAAGGAGAGCGGTGGAAGGTTAGGGTTTCGCCCAAAAATGGAATGGGAGGCTGACTATTTATAGACAGGGGCTAGGGGAGGGTTTTTTTAGGGGTTTTCCGGGACATCGGATCGCGATCGGACGACTCCGGTCGCAAGAGGGGGTAGGCTGGGCTAGTGGGCTGGTCGAGGGCTGTGCTAGAAAGGCCAAGGACTGCAAGAGAGAAGAGAGAGAGGCCCGGCAACAATTTTCGGATACCAAAAACGTCCGACGTTTATCTGGCTATAGTGCTGCTATAGTTACCCGTTGGGGCATCAAACGACATCCGAATGGGACGAAATTTGGCAGGCGGTCCACCTACAATATAATAAGACCGCACACCCACTTTCACCCCATTCCGCGAAGATTTTTATCCCACTTATAAAATAATATTTCGGAGGTGCCGCGGGCGCGTGCGAGCGTGTCGGGTCTCGAAACGGACAACGGAAGGAACGGGGAGAACGCCAACTATGAACGGATGTAAGTTTTGAAAAACATGCGGATGAAATGCACATGATGACATGGCCAAGTGCAACACGCAAGCGAATGACATGGCAACGACGACGAATAAATGGAAGACATCTGGAGCATCGGTCTCGGGGCGTCACACTGTCCCAGTGATGGGCTCTGCTTCAAGTGTGGCCGTCCAGGTCACCGTTCCAGGGAATGCCCCCAGAACCAGAATCAGCTTGCACTTCCCCCTGCTGGCCGTGGAAATGGCCGGGGTAACAATCAGCCTCACAACAATAATGCCAGGCCTTCTTATGGTCGTGGTCAAGCTTACCATGTTGATCTGAATGAAGCTCAAGATCAGCTTGCTACTGTGAACGGTACTATCCTTGTCCGCTCAGTACCACCTCCTGTTTTAATTGATTCAGGAGCATCGCATTCATTTTACGCTAAAATCCTTGCATTCACGCATGACATTAGATGTGAACCGTTGCACAATCCGTTAATGGGAAATTCTCCCGCGGGCCCATACCAAGCCTCCTTGGTATGAACACCCCGACCTTCTTCCTTCTACCTCCTGAATTCTCGGGACGAGAATTTCTTTTAGAGGAGGAGAATTGTAACATCCCCATGTATTAAGCACAGTGATCATCTGTTAATCATGCCAAGTCATCATTAATTACAATGCTTGATCACATTAGAATCATATCTCATTTCAAATTCCAATTCAAATTAGAATTCAAATTTAAAGTGAATTTAAAAGTTGTTCAAATCCAGGAACTAAATAGTTCATAATATTGCAAATATTCCCAAAGTAATTATAAAAATAAAATCAACATTAATTAAATTATTTAAATGACTCTAACATCCAAAAACAGTGCCAAAACAGCAATGCTTAATCCATTTCAATTAATCCAAAATTTAAATGAAATCATTTAGCCTTCAAACCTTTTTATGGTAGTGCTAGTTATTGCAAAGTATTTATGTGGCACAACTCCCTATTTTACAAAAGTCAAATTGGGGCCAAACATTTTGCAAAACAGTAAAGCAAAAACAAAACAGAAAAGAAAAAGGAAAAGAACAACGGGCTACTGTGCACTTGGGCTTCCAGTGCACAGTGCAAATCGGCCCGGCCCGGCTAGGCCTTCTCCTTCCTCCCGCTGGCCACGCGTGGATGCGGCCGCTGTCGATCATCCAGCGGTGCCCCGCATGGATAAGGACCCCGCGCACCCCCCTGGCGAAACCCTAGCTCGGTTCGCCCTCTCTCCCTTGCTCCCCTCCCCTCACCCGACGCAGCCATGGCGGCGCCCGCGTAGATCACGCGTCCACCGAGCCCCTCTCGCCACGCCGCCGAGTCCGGCAGGACCGCCGTCGACTGCTACGCCTCCTGGAGCCACTCGTTAGAGCCGGGAGCCACCGAGTCGAGCTCAACAACTCCGTCTTCCTCCTACGGCCACCACAACTCCGGCGACGATTCCGGCGCCACCAACCCGTCCCTGAGCTCGCTTTGCTCCTCTACAGGGCCACTGTGAGCAGCCGCGACCTCTCATCTCTCCTTCTGGCCTCCTAGCTGCTGCTACTACTCGCCGCCGTGCTCGTGCTCCGCCCGCCGCCATTGCCGCCGATGCCGTGCTCCCGAGCCGCTACGGCCTCGTCCGACCACCGTAGCGTGCTCCTAGCGCGCCATAGACCCCGCCTAGCTCCTCGCATCGCTCGCGCGCGCACTGCATCACCGATCCCGAGCTCCGCCCGAGAACGCCGCCGCCTCCGCTCGTCGCCGGCATTGATTCCGGAGATCCCCGAGCAGACCACCGCCACCACGCGATGCGCCTCTCCGCGCTCGTTCGAACGCGCCCCTCCGCACGCCAAATGGTCGCCGAAGCGCGAAATCCGGCCACCCCCGAAGCGCGGCGCCGCAGAATTCGGTCGCCGGCGAGGTTCCGACGACGGCGCCGATGTGGCGCTGACGTGGCAGCCACGGGGCCCGCCGTGTGCCACTGACGGATGGGCCCAGTTGACCCGTTGACCTGGTCAACTGCTGACTGGGCTGGCCCAGCCACTAACATGTGGGCCCGCACTGTTTAAACTTTTTTATAAATAAATAAAATGCTAATTATTTCGTTAATTAAATTAATTAACTAACCAGTCACTGACTAATGGGGCCCACCCCCTAATTAAGCTTTAGTTAGTTTAATTAATCTCTAATTAGTCCACTGCGTATGACATGTGGGACCCACTGGTCAGGTTTGACCTGGACCAGCGGGAATTGACCGATGACGTCACTGTGATGTCATGTTGACGTCACCTGCTACTGTTTTGGATAATTCGGATTTAATAATTAAAATAATTTCAGAAATTCAATAAAACTTTGAAAAATCATATAAAATAAACCGTAACTCGGATGAAAATAATTTATATATGAAAAACGATCAAAAAATTATGATGAATCCGAATATGCCCTCCACATACCTACCACACCCCTCTAACATGATGAACATGGAACTTTCCCCTCCGATTCATCTGTCCGATAATTGCCCGGAGCTGGTAAAACACCTCCAGATGTTTTCCCGCTCCGACTAACTTGCGTAGTACTGCATTAGGGCACCCTAGCACAGCCTATTACCATGCCAAGCATCTGTGTGCATTGTTTGCTTTATATTTACTGTTCCTTCCCCCTCTTCTCTCCGGTAGACTCCGAGACCGACGCTGCCCCTATGATCGACTACGTCACCGATGACCCTGCTTCCTTTTCAGCAGACCTTCCAGGCAAGCAAAACCCCCTTGATCATTCCTATATCGCCCATTCTTTCTCTCCCATGCTTGCATTAGAATTTGCTACTGTATTTGATTGCTCCTATTATGATGCATAGCCTGATTTTGTAACCAGCTGTTGACACTTTACCTGTTGTCCTATATGCTTAATATAAGCTGATTAGTGATCCATCAGTGGCCCTACACCCTTGTCCGTGTTGCCATGCTTTGCTTCCGGATGTTATGATCAACGTGATCGATGTGCAGAGACCGACACAGCACCGCACCCCCCGTAAGTTGTACGACTCTGCAGAGCTACTATCGAGTGCCGAGGGTGATACCTCCTACCTCACTCCTGGTGATATCTCTGTAGCGTAGCTAGTTGGTTGTGGGTTACCGAGGGTGATTCCTCGCTCTCCCCTTCCCGATGATGACTCGGTCGTGCAACCCCTCAAGTGGAGACCATCGAGGGTGATTCCTCCTGGTTCTCCTTGACGGATTACATCGAGTAGGAAACCATCGAGGGTGATTCCTCGGGTTCCCCTTGATGTTTTGGACACACAGTTACCATGACTTTTACCTCAGACCTTTGTGCAGGCGGGTCGACCCCGAGGGGTACCCGCAGGAAATGTGGAGTCGGGTTGACCTGGAGGGTACCCGCGAGGTAATTACGAGGCGCGGCCGGGCAGGCAGAGACCGCCCTAGAGAGGGATGGGCCTGACCCTTGTTGCACTTCCTCGAGACGGGGCGACAGGAGTACTGATCGTCACCGCGAGCTCGTAATAATTCACTAACGGATTTGGGTATTTGCTCTGAGTTGGCCACTGGCCTATACGCACTACCACCACGCGGGATAATGGTTTAATGGGGCCCTCGGCGCCGTATGTATCAGCCGAAAGCTCTGTCAGACGTCCAGTTCAGCATCGCGGCGCGCTCGGGCAGGTGCCATCCAGGACAGAGGTGGTGCTTGGTCCTGTTCACCCACGCAACGACCCGGAGTGCAAAGGGCGATGGGCCCAAGACCCCTGAGCGCTTAGGATGTAGACCGACGGGGACCTCTCTGCGGAATCTAGGTAGGACTACATCGTGTCGATCAGCCGAGGCCGGGCATGACCTAGAAAAGCGTGTCCGACCAGAGTTAATCGAGCGTGTTGGGTAACAGTAGTGCACCCCTGCAGGGAAGTTATCTATTCGAATAGTCGTGTCCACGGTAATAGGACGCTCAGTGTTGTATCCATATCTACTACAACTTGAACTGAATACATGTTACATTAACTGTAAGCTCCGGGATCGCTTTCTCGCAGGGAGTCGAGGAAGGATCTCTGGACTTTGCTTCTACATGCTTGTTACTTTATAATATGCTAATCTGCACTCTTCTAATGCTGCAAGACGCTGAAGATGCTAGTCTTCGATAGGCTAGCCCTTCCCCTCTATTCTGACATTTTTGCAGTTTAGTCCAAAGAGATAACCCCATTCCTTTGATACCAATGCATAAATAGAATAGTTCTGATGTAAATCTTGCGAGTACTTTGGATGAGTACTCACGGTTGCTTTGCTACCTCTTTTTCTCCATACCCGTTTGCCGCGTTCAGATGACGGAGCCCAGGAGTCAGCTGCTACCGCCGACGACTGCTACTGCACTTCCGGTGGAGCCTACTACTACGTGGAGACCGACGACCAGGAGTAGATTCGGAGGCTCCCAGGCAGGAGGCCTGCGCCTTTTCGATCAGATGTCGTTGTTTTGCTAAGCCTTTTTAAGACAAACTTGTTTAACTTTGTGTCTGTACTCAGATATTCTGTTTGCTTCCGGTAACGCTTGATCGCGAGCTTATGTATTCGAGCCCTCGAGGCCCCTGGCTTGTAATATAAACCTTGTATTATTTTATTTTGTGTTTAGAGTTGTGTTGTGATATCTTCCGGTGAGGCCTTAGACTTAATCGTGTGCATTTGCATGTATAATTAGTGCACGGTCGAGCAGGGGCGTCA
This sequence comes from Elymus sibiricus, assembly GCA_039707655.1. Classification (NCBI taxonomy): domain Eukaryota; kingdom Viridiplantae; phylum Streptophyta; class Magnoliopsida; order Poales; family Poaceae; genus Elymus; species Elymus sibiricus. The sequence goes on from CM077668.1 coordinate 247,040,681, forward strand.
CACCTGATTAATTTGCCTCCTGAACACTTTAGTACGACAGGTCTTCACCTGATGTCTTTTTTTGTTCTCCGAACAAATCTCACGTATGTACAGCACCCTGCCCTGCCTTGGTACACCGAGCCGCCTACGAGCTCACAGCAGCGTGCATCAGCCGGCCCAGCCTTGGCCAGGCAACGCCGCCCCTAGCGCCAACTGGGTGGGCTCCCTGCCCGTGTGGGCCAGCCACGCAGTCGTGTGGCTGCCTTGCCAGCCGCACGGGCCAACCTGCCGCAGGTATCTGGGTTTTTTCGATCGGACCGATCCGATCTGCCGTCTGCTCGTGCCTTGCGCCTGCACACGCGAGACCTGCCGCCGTCTCCGAGTTGTCACAGTGCCACGCACCTGCCTCGTACTTCTTCGACTGCAAGACAACTTTGGAATCGAGTCAACTCCCTCAAGCTGCCAACCACGAATCGATCTCGCCGAGACTCCTGTGTCAGCTGTTTGCTCGCGGCGGCGTTGTCGTCCGACGTGGTGCTTCCAACTGCTTCTCCATCCTTAGATCAACGGATCCACAACCTCCGAACAACCTAGCTCATGATACCACTTGTTAGAATTAATTCGAGGCCACCGTCGATCTACCGAGGACCAAGCAATCACACGAGACACGACACCGAGATTTATTAACGAGGTTCACTGATATGCCTACATCCCCGGGGCCTGACTATGGTCGCTCCTCCCCGTGATACCATCACAATACCGCACCCCGGCCGCCGACACACGCCGCCGGCTCCCCCGCGTGCCTGTGCTATTATGTTGGCATATGTTATATCATGTGTCTACCCTCACATATATAAGAGGCCTACGATACAAGTGTCCTATTAGGACACGACTTCATATCATGTTTACACACCATACGACTCATAGTCCAACTGTAAGCTACCTTGTATAATAATATTCGACACAACTCTAACAGTAAAAATAAGAGAGTAGGTCTGGTTCTGAAACTTAACTCCTTCAAATTTTGCTCCTCTAACCGTTTGAGAGTTAAAGATTTTTGAGGGATCGGCCAGAGATGTCCTTATTACCTCAATCCGTTAGACAATTGTTTCTGAAGCATTTCAAGTTGATTTACACAATTGTTTAGCTGCCAAAGAGAAATAGACAAATTGGGCGGTGGTAACTCCATAGTATTATGCATCATTCACAAATTTTATACACGGCCAAACAATCAAACTGCAACAAATGGGACCCCAGTTCTGTGTGAACAAATCAAGCACTCTCCGGCCGGGACGATGGACCTACTAATTTGTCACTCCTTGGAAGCTTCAGCGCTGACGTATGCCAGGAACTCCAAGAGGCGGCGGTTGTAGACGCAGGGCCTCTCGAGGTGCACGAGATGCCCGGCCTTGTCGATGCTCTGCAGCATCGTCTCCTCGCCGAGCTGCCTGCGTACACCCGAAGACCATTTGTTAGTATCTCATCCTCAGCTCACACGCTTAGCTTCAGAATATGCTTTGGATGGTGGTGAGTGGTGAAATTTCAAGAGCACAGATATATATATATATAGCTTACTCTTTCATTGTCTTGGCGAGCTCTATGTTGAAAATGTTGTCGTTCTGTCCCCAGAGCAGAAGTATTTTCTGCGGCGCAAGGGCAAGAAACGTTTGTCAGATATATAGACTTATCGGTCATCAATCATCATCACGTACGCATGTGGAGTCAGTCTGGTACACTGGTTTGAAGCATCTGCTACATTTATACGTTGAAGAGATAGCGATGCCGTGATGGATGGTTTCACGGGAAAGGACGAGGGGGCTCAGATGCTGAATCCCCCATGAAACAGTGAAAATAAAAGCAGGACTTCAACCTCTCAAACGCTGTACATATACAGCTAGGAGTGTGTTTGATCAGCAACCTTGGTACGTACTGGTAATCACGGAAATTGCTTGGTATGCTTTCTTCGCTGCTTATATTTTTCACGGATGGATTTGGTGGCTTTGGTGCACCAACTTGGTGAGCACGTTTGTAATTATGGGCTGTTTTCTGTTACTGTCAAGTTGAACAGGTCATCCGCTTGGGTAAGAGCATTGAAAGCCTTGAGCATATCACCGCCGCTCATGACCCTTATTACTCCCAACTAGACCTGGGCATAGGCAGCCCGGCCCGGTCGGCCCGACTCGACCCGGCTCGAAAATCCTGGCCGGGCCGGGCCAAAGTGTGTCCTCGGGCCGGGCTTGGGCCTGTATTTGTGAGCCCGACAGTCGGGCTGGGCCGGGCTCGGGCCTACTAAATGCATGATTTAAGCCGTGGCCGGGCCGGGCCGTTCAGGCCGGGCCGGGCTTTTCCTGCTTCGGGCCGGGCTCGGGCCTAAATCTACGGCCCGACAGTTAGGCCGGGCCGGGCTCGGGCCTGGGTATTTAGCGTTGGGCTTTTTTCGGCCCGGCCCGAGAAATGCCCAGGTCTACTCCCAACCATGAATACCCATCAATGCTTCTGCCCTCCTGAGTACTAGTAATCAATTGGAGTACTATACTAGTACAAAGAGTCAAACATATCTTAGACTTGGATATGCTGCTGTACAACCAATCGGCAAACTGGTGTAGTACTGTTTTTTTTTATGATATGAAAATGATTTATACTAGGTTAACGAGTAAGATTGTGTGCATATTTAGTCAACAAGGGGGGTGGAGGACGGTGGCCAAACGCACCTGTGGCAAAACGGGCACGGTGGCGTCTTTGTTGCTGACCACCAAACCTTCCAGCAGCTCTGCTCTTTCCTTGCGGTTGGTGAACATCACCTGCATGGAATGAGCCCACCACAGATCACACCATGCACATCCAAAAACCAAAATAGTTGGACAAATCAAAGCGGAAAATGAATCAAGCTAGTGTTTCTTTGAGTAGAAACGGACCTTGAGGTAGTCCCTGTGAAGGCGTTCCGGGAACCAGAGTTTCCTGTGGGTGGCGATGGAGAGCAGCGCCTTGAGCCCCTTCACGGAGTCCGGCAGCAGCAGCTCCGCCGACGACTTGACGCCGATCCTCTCCAGCGTGGTCTCGCTGATGGAGTCGGTCATGGCGACGACGGAGCCCGACACGACGAGCGACCGGACGAGGCCCGGGTGCGACTCGGCCATCTTGAAGGCCACCATCCCGCCGTAGCTGAACCCCACCACCGTGCACCTCTCCACGCCCAGCTTGCCGAGCGCGGCCACCAGGCACTCCGCCTGGAACTCCGGCGACCGGTCCGTCGACGGCGACGTGGAGCCGCCGAAGTAGAGCAGGTCCGGGATGTACACGTCGTAGTGCTTCGCCAGCACACCAGCCTACATGAATTAATTAACTTAATCGCAACGGAAACAGGCCACATCTCACTCATGTACAACGTAGCATAACAAAGTGCAAACCTGGAACTGCCATGTGACGATGCCTTCGGCCGCGAAGCCGTGCACGAGGACGACGGATGGACGCGAGACCTTGGCTTTCGTCTGGCTCTGCTTCCTGGCGGCCGGCGCCTTGTTGGTCTCCGCCGCCGCTTCGGGCGTGATCTCGCACACGGTGGACTTGTCCTTGGGGAGCTTGTCCTTGGGCACCCAGAAGGTGAGCACCGTGCCGGCGCCGTCCACGTCCACCGTGTGCTGCCGGAGCCCGGCCCGCCTGATCAGGAAGTGCAGCAGCGGCTTCTGCGCCTCCACCAAGTTCACCATCCTACCTCTGCTCCTTCACTACTGGAGTAGTAATGGTTAGTCGTGCGTTGGTATAAAGCTGGGCAGTTCTTGGTTCTACGCACAATGCTGCTCCGTGGGAGAGCCAGTATGGGCGGTGCTCTTATATAAGAGTGGCAGGCGACCTGGCTGCTGCAGGCGCGTCATAAGGATACAATGCCAGGGAACTTTTCTTAAAGGCATGGTAGTTGCAGGTTGTTCTTCTACCGATCTGGAGGAAAACAAAACGTTTTCACGAACCGAACGCAACACTTTTTTTTTGAGAACTTTTATGGTACATCATACTACTCCTACCCAATATAATGAGTAGTATTTAGTTGATCCAACAGTGGGTGTGGATTGAACAAAATGTCGCTCTAGAGCATATTGGTAAATTCCATACAGTGCACCGGCTCAAGTCCTCCGCCATCCCGGCGGCTGCAGCCGCACAAACCGACACAAAATAGCTCGGAGGCATGCGCGGGTGCTTTTGCAACCCAAGTCGCCGCTGCTCCTTCGGACTGCCGGAGCGGCCCGGCGGGAAACGCGCCACGGCGACAACCTCGTACTGGCGTAGTTCAAGCGCAAGTGGCGGACCCGCGCTCGCGGGGCATGAGCGTCGGGCACCTCGTGTCGAGGCTGAAGTGACGAGGACGGAGGCATCGTGGGAACCCGACGAAGCTAGCTACGACGTCGGCGCCAGTTCAGTTCTTCCAAGACAGCCTTGTAACCTTCAGCCTGGCGGAGGCCGGGTTCATGGAGTTCGCCGCCGACATGGAGGCCCTTCTTGGATGGTCGGGCATAGACGACGGCAACGAGGATGAACCTTTTCGATCGCATGCAGGCATTGGCCTCATCGAGCAGAAGGATGTAGACGGCGGCCGAGTCAAGTTGGAGATCGGCCCCATGCGAGTGTGCAGCCTCAAGTAGGAGCCCGAGTGTCCGGCGATATGCTCGACATAGAACTTCGACTATGGCTCTGCTGAGGTGACAACCGCGACGCCAAATACCAGACAAGAAACGCAACAAGCAACAGTGCCAGTGCCGACCGTCATTTCCTCCGATGGAACCTCGAGTTCAATCCAAATTATGAGGCCACCATGGATTTTACTTCTGGCGTGCGGTGGCGAAGACGACGAAGTAAGCTGACCGTTCCTGCCCCAAGCTGACCGACACAATACACATACGTAGGTTGAACGTGCATGTACACAGCAGCAGGTTGACCGATTCCCTACGCTAGATCGATTTCGTCTGACAAAATGCACACATGAATCTGCCTATATGATTGATGAACTACCGAAAATGCCCTTGACTATTCAATATACTACCGAAAATCTGCAGTAGTATTGGCTAATCTGGGCCGTCTAACCAAAAAAATGAACGGTTCAAATTATCTTGATGTACCGTAAAAGGTCTTTTTTTAAAAAGAGCAACTTCATTAATTTTGCAGTCCACCAGGACCCTTAGAAAAAGCAAAATTACAACCGAGCCCGCAAACTTTACGAAAAATACCCTGGACATGAGTTGTCGAATGCGATGTGGTCCTTCTTCTAGGCATCAGCCGCATACCAAGATCCCATCACTGGGGACGCTACCACCAGGGTTGGCGATCTCGTCGTTGCTTCGCCACCAACTCATGTCAGGGTTGGAAGAAACCGAAGCCTAGCCGAAGCCACTCTGCCTCTTCTTTCAACATCATGGCCGGGAGGAATAACTAGAGGTGGCGTAGCCTGATGCCGGAGCTCTACGCAGCCACCCTTCGGTCAGTACACTCAACTTTAGAGCAATCAAAACCAGCTATCAACCACTGAAGCAACATAGGTAGTGTCGTAGTTTCACTTCAAAACGCCGCTGAAATGAGCTCAAATCAAAGCAATTGCACATGCTCCGATCCACCGTCGGAGAGCCATCTCCAATGATCGATCAAAGGAAGTTGGGCACTACCTCACCAGCTTCTCCTCTTCCACCAGGTGGAGGCTGAGAATACGAACAGAAACAACCTCCAACTTCACTAGATCCGGCTGCCACACAAGCTTATTAAGGGAGCTCTCGCCAGATCCATCGTCGACAGCTGCCTTCCACCCTGGAAGGCTAGTTTTGCAAGCAGTCACCGAGCATCGTGCGTGACTCGCAAGCCTCGATGAAAGCTCTGATACGACATAACGCCAAACTCCCGTAAGGAAACAACTAAACCTACACTACTATATACACTCTCATCTTCGGCCAGCTACGCCTGCAGAAAAGCTCCGGGATCGAGTCGGGTGTCAGCTCTCCGGAGAGACTCCTAAAACTCGCTAGGACAAGGGTCTAGATGAGCGTCTTGCTGGCCATCAGACGTAACATGCTGATTTAATATGAATTATGTTGTGTGTTGTCCTTATTTTTAGGGGTGTGGCCAATGCCGCGAACTTAGGGCATCTCCAACGGCAACCCGCAAATTTCCTCCCGCATCCGTCCACGGATAGGGGGGGGGGGAAGTCTGTGGACATGGATGCGGGAGGCCGCCATCCAACGCTGCCCGTATACATTTCAAACTCCTTTTCAACAAACCGGATGAAATTCATGCAAACACGGCCGGATTTCATACAAACACGGCGGATTTTCATTAGATTTCGAACATTTAGAACCAAAAAAACCGACCCGACCCTAAACCTATCCTACACTGTGGTGGCGCCCGGCGTCCGAGCCCTTGTCGTCCTCCATCCGCCGTCTTCATGACCACCGGTGATAAGACCCGTGAAGTGAAGGTGCGGTCTCCGGCGAGGAAGAGTAGAACACGGGAGACGGACCGATCCACATGGGACACCAGGCCTTGCCGCCAGCCGTGCCCTACTCATCCTCGGAGGAGTCCGCGCCTTGTCCGTCGCCGGTGGACGTGAGGTCCACGATGAAAATGGTGGCGCCCGCGCCGTCGTCGTCCCACCGGGCCGCCGGATTATTCGTCAGTGGCACGTAGGAGGTGCAGCTGGCATTGTTCTCCATCGTGATCGCCTGGAGCTGCACTTCGGCGGCAGCCGCTTCCTGGCTTGAGTGCGGAGGGCATCGTAGATGGCACGCTGCTCCGCAACGAAGTTGGGGTTCGCCATGGCCATGGCCGCCACGGCCTCCTCGCTCGCGCGCTCGCCGTAGATCTGGCCCTCCACCAGCCGGTGCTGCTCCAGGAGGAACAGGTTGTACCATTGTTCCTCCTGCGCCTGCCGGAACGCCGACAAAGGCGCCGGCGCAGGCTGCACCTCCGCCATGGCGGCGTTGTACTGCACCTGCGCCTGCTCCATGGTGAAGCCTGCGTGCATAAGGCGCGGGATCCGGGGCGGTATCGTCGGAGCCCGTCTCCATCGTGGGGTCGTCCTCGTCGTCGGAGACCTCGGGCGAGCTGGCCGGCAAGCCAGCCTCGATCCGCCTGGCACGACGGCTCTGCCAGGCGGCGGCAAGGGCGGCCACCGCGTGCTTCATCTCAGTGGAAAGGCTCTCCCACAGAGCTTTGTCTCCTGCTGTCATGGCGGATGCAGTGCAAGGGGGAGGATGTGGAGCGGCTTGTGTTGTGGAGTGGAGTTAGCCGGGTGTGGCCGCCTTTAAATAGCGGATTCCGGTGAGGCCAGGCGTCGGAGTGGGTTTCTCGGCCGGCGAGCCTGCTTAAAGGCGTCATACGGACGGACGGGGCATTGAACGGGCATGGTAGATATCTGTCCCGTCTCGTCCAGTCATGCGTCTCCGGCATTGAACAGGCGCGGACACCGGAGACGCGTAGCGGGCGGCGCCCTCGGCCGGCGCACCGCTTCAATGGCGGAGGCAGTGAAAGGTTGCGTCCGCCCTGAGCCATCTTCAATGTGCAGCGGCGCGCTCTACAATGGCATGAATGCGGGCAGCTGGCGCCAGGCGGGAAGCGCGCGCGCGGGGGGGGGGGGGGAAGGAGTGGGTTTGGGTGGGCCAGGACAGTCAGAAGCGGACGTGGTAGCGGTCCGGACTCCCGCAAAGCCCCCCACGTTTGTCTCCGGTTTGCGGGGGAAAGGACGCCTGGACCGCGCCGCGGATCGATACAGGACCTCATTGGATGGCTTCAGCGGTCCGGACAGCGTTGTCCGGACGTATGCGGACGGTTTGCGGGTCGGCGTTGGAGATGCCCTTGGACTACCTCTTAACTTTCCTATAACGAAAACTCTTAATCGCCAGCTCCTCGCCATAGTCAAAAAATTTGTGGATAGCTGCCATTTTTCAATGTCAACTATGTTGTGTGTTGTGCTTATTTTCAGGGGCATGGCCAATGTTGCGAATTTAGACTACCTCTTAACTTTCCTGTAAAAAACAACTCTCAATCACTGACTCCTCGCCATAGTCAAAAAAATTGTGGATAGCTGCCATTTTTCAATGTGAAATATATTGCATGTTGTGCTTATTTGATTATATGTTATAGGAAAATATATAATCCTATAGGTAGAAATAGGTTGGTTAAATACACAGTATAGTAGGCACAAAAACTGATTGGAAAAGCTAGATTATCATAATCCATTGCACTGCCAAACGCAGCCAAAGAAACTATGAAATCGTGGCACACCACAATTGTTTTGCAACAAACACGCCACACATTGTGGCTACAAACCAAGCATACTCTAAGACACAAAAACATAATGCTTTGGAGACATGCTTGATTGCATGGTGACACAGTGATTTTTAACGGAAATCAAATAGTACGTGTTTCTAGAATTTCATGTGTTTCGAGCAAGCCTTAATGTCTAAATGTTACTGTCTTCGACTAATGCTAAGTGCATGCGGTTGGTCAACTGCATGGAAAAAATAGCAAGCTATAGCTTCACTATAGCGTTTAAACGAGCTCCCGTGACCGTTAAAACGCCGCTAACTCCCGCTAAAATACATAGCAGTTGGAGGAGTTTAACACTACTATTTCAAATTTAAGGCTAGAAAAGAATCATGCGTTGTTTTCCACCATGCGGTAGACCAAACCACAATCCATAAATCCTTGCAAGCGATTTGAAACCCTGCTTGTGGCCACTCCCCTCTTTTCAAATTTAAGGCTAGAAAAGAATCATGCGTTGTTTTCCACCACGCGGTAGACCAAACCACAATCCATAAATCCTTGCAAGCGATTTGAAACCCTGCTTGTGGCCACTCCCCTCTTGCCCCCCCCCCCCTCCCCTACCAAGAATCACAGTGTCCGAGGCTTCTTCTCCCAAGTTTTCAACCAGAGGCTAGAGCATGAATCAGGAATGAGGACACATAACAAAGATTTATTAGTGTACTAATTTATCTTTCTTCCGAATAACCGATGAAATCTCTTTTTTGATGGGTCACATATGCCATGTTTTTCTTAAATCTGCTACTCCCTTCATCCGAATATATAGGGTCTAATTCGTATTTCGAGATTTCTTTTGACCATCATTTAGACCAATAATGTATGATGTGTGTGTTACAAAAAGTACGTAGTTAAATTTGTATTGGAAAGGAATTTCTTATGGTACAATTTTTATAGCATATATCTCATATATTATTAAGGGTCTTTTACATTTGTGTCCCTAACTCGAACCCACTACTCAGATTTGCCCCTAATTTTGAAGCATGCTCAAATTTGCCCTTCTGCCGTTTGGCGCACTTACAGAAATGCTCTTCCGTGCCGTTACCGTCAGGTCAAAGTGCCTTGACCGCTATCTCAACGTTTGCTGGACATTTTGCCCTTGCCTCCTTAAGTCACTGACATGCGGGACACACACTAAAAAATAAAAGGGAAAAACTCTCTCTTACCCTCTGTCTCACTTACCGGTGGACCCCAAGAAAAATAGTAAAAATAAAGTAACTCTCCCTCTCTCGTAACCCCTCTCTCTTCCTCTCTGTCTCTCTCTCACGTCCGGCGGCGGGGCTCGCCGGGGTGAGGTGCTCGCGGCTTCGATCCCCTCCAACCTCTCTTCTCCCTCTCTCGCTCTCCCCCCTCTTCCCCTCTCTCTTCTTGCTAAATTCCTCGAGGTGAATCTCTGCCCCCTTGCTCTAGTTCTGGTTGCGGCGTGCACCGAAGGAACCGTTGCTCGCCACCATGGCCGGAGGCCTGCTCGAGCCCGAAGAGAATGTCCAATTGAATCTTCAGCCGCCTATCTCCCACCCCGCATGGTTAATTTGGGAGGGGGCCGCCCGTAGATGATGCCCGGAACCCCGACCTCCGCGACGGCCATCGCTCTTCGTCTCCTAAATTCGGCCGCTCCGACCAACTGCAGAACACCGCGACCACCCTGTCATCTTCTCCATGACCTTGCGACCCGACTCCCCTCTTCCCTTGCTCGATTTCATTCTCGGAGTCCCCTGCCCGGAGCCGTCCGCCATGACCAAAGCTCGGCTGGATCGGTCCTGCGCGTGCCCACCTACGCCTGTCACGCCCCAATGTGCCTGGAGCGCCTCCCGCAGCTGTCCCGCTCCTTGCGCCCTCCGACCGCGGTCGTCTGGCCACCTACGGCAAGCCGCCGGTGAGCCACCGACGAGCGCAGCCATTCACGACCGGGCATGCGTTCCGGCGTGGACCGGTGTTGACCCTGACAGTGGGTCCCATGGCCCACATGTCAGGGAGAGAGAGAGAGAGATTATGAGAGATAAACATTTTCTTTATTTTTTTTTATTTTGGTTGGGTCCACCTGTAATTCACAGAGAGGGGTGAGAGAAAGTCTTCTCTAATTTTTCTTTTTTCTGGAATGGCCCCACATGTAAGTGTGTGTGAGAGAGGAGTGAGAGAAAGAGTTTTTCCCTTTTATTTTTTAGTGTGGGATCCGCATGTCAGTGACTCAAGGAGGCAGGGTAACAATGTCCAGCAAACGTTGAGATAGCGGTCAAAGCACTTTGACCTGACGGTAACGGCACGGAAGGGCATTTCTCTAAGTGCACCTAACGGCAGAGGGGCAAATTTGAGCATGCTTCGAAATTAGGGGCAAATCTGAGTAGCGGGTTCAAATTAGGGACACAAATGTAAAAGACCCTATTATTAATATTATCCATGGTTAATGTAAATTTAGAAATATGTATTAGCCCCTGGATGAGGATCCCCTGACATGCGTCAGGGTTGACTTTGGTCTGACATGTGGGCCCTAGACACTGGTTGGCTCACACGTCAGTGACCAAAAGTCAGGCCTGACGCATGTCAGGGGAGCTGCGTCCATTAGCCCCTATATATCCAAGTACTAGAGGGATTAAGTAGTTTAGCTGCCTCTGTGATCTGCTATAGAAGTTGTACTTTACAATGAAAGCAACTGCTAAAGCATTTAGCCCGAGTGGTGCGTTTTGGGGCTCGGCCTCCATGGAGGCCGAAATTTCTGAAAAATTCAAAATTTGATCTTTTCTGTTCCAAAAAATCTAAAAAAAGTTGTACAAGTAAACAAGGATGTGATGTGTATGTGTAAAATTTCAGGATGAAATACTTTGAAATGCGATCTACGCAAAAAAGACAAATTCATGGACTTTGAGGATGAATAGTGCATCTACTAAAGTTTTCTTTTGTGCAGCACTGATTTTAACATATTTCGTCCTAAAAATTTACAGACTTGTGCATTATGTCTCAAAGTATATGTGTATTTAAAAAAAATTGAAACATGCAAATTTGAATTTTGATCATTTCAAATTCGGCATCCATGAAGGCAGAACTCCATTGAGCATTTTCGATTTAGCCCGCTATTAAACGTTTATGCACACAGGCTGATGGCTACCTAGGAGTATTTGCTAAAACTTCTTAACACTCACTTCAATGAAAATGTAAGTTATTTTAGCTTTACTTTACTAGTGGTGTTGCTACATCCAAGATCTTGTAAGGGCATCTCCAACGCCGACTCTTAAACCGCCCGCATAAATCCGGACCGCGGTCTGCAGGGCGGTCCGAACGTATTTTCTCCCACAAACCGAAGACAAACATGGGGGGGGGGGGCTTTGCGGGCGTCCGGACAACACCCAAGCCCGCTTCTGACCACACTGGCCCGTCCTGCCTCGTCGACGCGCGTTCTTGCCCGGCGCCAGCTACCCGCATTCATGCCATTGTAGAGCACGCTGCTCCACATTGAAGCCGGCCCAGAGCGGACGTGACCTCTCACTGCCTCCGCCATTGAAGCGGTGCGCCGGCCGAGGGCGCCGCCCGCGACACGTCTCCGGTGTCCGCACCTGTTCAATGCTGGAGACGCGTTACTGGACGGGATTGATATCTACCACGCCCGTTTAATGCCTCGTCCATTCGTGCCGCCATTAAGCAGGCTCGTCGGCCGAGAAACCTACTCCAGCGTCGCGCATTGACGCACCCGAACGCCTGGCCTCATCGGAATCCACTATTTAAAGACGGCCACACCCGGCTAACTCCATGCCACAACGCAAGCCGCTCGCTATCCTCCTCCCTTGCACTGCATCCACCATGACTGCATGCGGCGAAGCTCTGTGGGAGAGCCTTTCCACGGAGATGAAGCACGAGGTGGCCGCCCTTGCCGCTGCTTGGCAGAGCCGCCATGACAGGCGGATCGAGGCCGGCTTGCCGGCCAGCTCGCCCGAGGTCTCCGACGACGAGGACGACCCCATGATGGAGACGGGCTCCGACGACACCGCCCCGGCGCCCGCGCCTGTGCACGCCGGCTTCACCATGGAGGAACAGTGGTACAATCTGTTCCTCCTGGAGCAGCATCGGCTGGCGGAGGGCCAGATCTACGGTGAGCGTGCGAGCGAGGAGGTCGTGGCGGCCATGGCCGCGGCGAACCCTAACTTCGCCGCGGAGTAGCGTGCCATCTACGATGTCGTCCGCGCTCAAGCCGCCGCTCGCCAGGAAGAGGCCGCCACGGAGGCGCAGCTCCAGGCTAGCTGCGCCTCCTATGCGCCGCCACTACAAAATTTGCTCTATTCAATGACAAAAACCCTGGTGACGAAACAGGAACCGTCGCCAAAAATCATTTTCTGTGACGGTCCACCGTCACGAGGTGTTTTCCTCCTGGGTCAGCGCCCTTGGCAACTTTGGTGACGTTCTGGCCTGAAATTCGGCTACGCTTTTGAGCGTCACTAGGCATGTCCACCGGAACGATTTGTAGTGTCACAAAAAATGTTAGGCGGGTTAGAAAAATGATTAAAAAATGGTGTGTTGGTGTTCAGAACATAGTACCTTATAAATTCTGGCACGGCAAAGTTTACAACATATTATATTCTAATTTTTAGGGTTTAGGGTTCGGATGCTCTTACCGAAATCCATTGATTATTTCTCCGTGCGTGCTCTCATTGTAGTGAACTATGAGAGCATGAACGGGAAAATATGATCACATAGAAATATATTGCATTATGTACGAGTTAATCTAAAATGTCTTCAAGCCGAAAGGTGGTGAACAAGAAAGTTCGTTTCATACAGACGAACAACTTTGCCTTTTGGATCATCTCAATCCCATGTCATGTGAACGCCGTCCGCTTGCATCCGTAGTCGGACAGTACTCCACATGTATAAATTGCAGGAGGACATTTCAAAGAAAAAAGAACACAATGCCATTTCAAACATTGTATCACAAATACCAGAAATATTACAAGGTTCAAATTCCAGTATTACAAGGCCCAAAGTCAAAGATTACAAGGTTCAAACTGATATTAGAAATTAAATTCATCTTCTTCAGAATCTTTTTCATGCAATATTTCTGCGAAGGGATCAGCCACTGAGAAGTCATATATCGGCTTGATACAATGACTTCCGAATAATCTGTCATATGAAGTTCCAAAATGAAATTCAGCTTCTGCGAAGCCTTTTTCATTCAGCTGTAGACGCCTGCGCTGATCAGCAAATAATTCATTTCTGCGCACTAAATATAGGGCAAACCTCATTTACTTGAGCACACTTGCTTTTTGAACAAAGAATCTGGAGAATTGAATCTCTGGTTTCGTGCCCCGGTACTCGTTTAAAGTAATTTCTGTGAGATGGAGATCAAGGCATTCGATGAGACTGTTATACTGCGCCACATTTTCCACTTTCAGGCCTGCTTGTATCTGCAAACAAAGACAACATATTAGTGCCTAGATGCAGTTTTCAACACTAAGAGCCTCTTTGATTTGCAGGATTTCTAAGATACACGAATAGTGTGACATGCCATCTTCAATCGTTCATTATTAACATCTCAAAAAATATATGTATTGAAATCCTACAAAATTCCTTTAGAAATCATAGTACATTTGTCATTGTAATCATGGATAAAAGTACCAAAAAATTGAACTCCGTTGTGGTTAACAATTAACAGGAAAGGAGCATCACCTCAATATATAGCTTCTCCATGCACAGAAAGCATCTAAGGAATCTAACAACTTGATCCAGATCGGGGCCAATAGATTGTAGTGCCAAGATCTTCACTGTGCGCAGAGACGGGGTCAAGCTTGTGGGAATCATTTTCTGGATGACAGCCGAACATAGATCAACAAAATTAGATAAAATGTGATGTACAATAAGAAGAAGAAGAAGAAGAAGACTGTTACCTGAACGGATATGGATCCGGTAACAAGTTCAGAGAATTCAACACACAAATAGCCCAACACTGTCAATTTCGGTGCGTCAATGACCCTGATTCTTGTTGGACCTTCTTTATCAAGTACAAACAATCTCTCAAGGAAAGGCACATTCTCAATGACCATATCGTGAAACACCTCAACTGACCGCCTGTTGCGGCACCAGCAATGCACATAAATTGTACGGACATTCGTCGAGGAGATGAGGAGGCTACTAAACCCATCCATCACCTGAAGACGAAGGTACCCGAGCGTTGTACAGCCGTGGAACAGGTGCTCCATATCCTCCTTCGAGATGCTGACGCCCATGAGATCGAGGTGCTTTAGTTTAGGGAGATGAAGAGCGGGCGCGGCATTAATCTGGGGGGAAAAGCACTGCATGAACCTAGCGCGGCGCAGCATGGGCACTAGGCAGAGCACGAACGGCGGCAGCGAGCGCAGATGTCCAGCTTGAAAGCTGAGCTCCTCGAGCTGATCTAGGGCGGGGGATAGGAACCACTCGTGAAACTTGGGTTCGACCTTGCAGTTGGAATGGAACTTGCCGAGGGCAAGGCGTCTGACTAGCCCAGGGTGTGTGGCGAGGATGTGGGACAATGCGTCCAAGCATTTGTGATCCCCGTGGTAGAGCTCGTCATCGTCGATGAGGTCTAGGGGGGTCGAGTGCCAGAGGGGGCGCCACTGCCGAGAGAAGATGGTGGTCCGCATGCCAGATTGGATGGAGAGGGATATGATGGTTACCAATATCTCGTCGGGGAGGTTGCTGATGATGTCCAGGATCGCCAGAGGCTCTTGCGGTTCTGGCTCGATCCGCCCCCACCTGTTGGCCGCCTGGTCCTCCATCGCAGCAGGCAGCGATCCTCGGTGGCGGCGCTTATAGATAAGAATGGAGGAGTAGGAGGAGCATCGGTAACTGTTCTACGTACCTTCCTGAGGCGGCCGAAACTTATGTGACGAGCCAGAGGAGAAGGCAGGTAAATCAGGAGCCATCCATCCTCCATCTGGCGGTTCCTAGTGCTTCAAAGAAGATGAGTAGGCAGCAACACAGAGGCCCCACATCGTGAATCCAATGGCCATGAATCTTACAGCGCTGTTGACTAACTATAGCTATCAAAAATTAACATTTTTTGTGTACATTCGTTGCAAGGCTTTTTAGCCTCACTGATACGACCACGATATGGCGCGTCGGTACAACAAGAACTTGATATTAGTTAAACTAAAACTTGATGAAAATTAATTATACATTACAATTTACCTAGTTTGCATCGGAAACACATGCCAGATTTGAACACCACGGTTCAAATCACAAAATATATACTTCCAATTATAGTATAACTAAAAGGACGGCGCAACCAAATTGACGGTGTCCTGGACTAGGGGGTACCAACCTAGACGGCCTATAGTCCTCGGGATGGGCCCGAAGGCCCCGTTCTCATCCAGATGGACTCCGGAAGCTGTGATGTGATCAATATGGTATCTGCCGAAGACTTGGAGTATACCCCAAGACATCTCCTTCCGCCTCCATACGCATCCCTAGATACCGCCTATGTAACCCTAGATGCCCCTACCCGTCGTGTATATAAGCCGGAGGGTTTAGCCTGTAGAGGAAACGGAATCACAATTACTATCCACCTAGCTCTAGGGTTAGGCTTCTCCTGATGATCTCGAGGTAGATCAAGCTTGTACTCGATACTTCATCATCAATATAAACAAGAGCAGGACGTAAGGTTTTACCTCCATTGAGAGGGCCCAAATCTGGGTAAACATCGTCTCCTTTGTTCCTGTTACCATTGATCTGAGATCCACAGCTCGGGACCCCCTACCCCGAGGTCAGCCGGTTTTTACACCGACACTAGTGCTTTCATTGAGAGTTTCGCTGTGAGATCAACAAAAGATTGATGGGATCGTCGGTCAACGACTCCAACCCCCGGGGCACTATTTCTATGCCCGAAACCCTCATCGCCGGATTGCTCCCACTCCTTTACGAGCAAGGAACAATCCCGGACACCTCTGTCACCCCAGCCGAAGTCTCCATAAAGAGCGAGGGGCTGAGGTACTTTCTGGAAAACGATTCTGATAGTGGCCGGCTGGAAACAACCGACAAGTCGGATCCCCCAGTCAGTTCGGCCTCTCCGGCGGCTACATGTCCCTCGCAATACAAAAATGTCGGAGCTTCAAGCCCTCAGCCTACGGAGGTCGAAGTTCCCTTCCCGAAGACATCCCACATCGAATACCGTCCCGATAAATTGGGCCCTCCGGATGTTTGGGATCTAGCCTACGTATGATAGCTACCTGATGAGTCAATCAGGCACTTCTGGGCCAGGTTTTCATCTGTCAAAGACGACATACCGGATTACTAGGACTCGGAAATAATAGCAGCCTTTCAGCGCGGCTGTAGGGACCAGGGCGTTTCGAACGCTCTCACCCGCTGATGTATCCAAACACTACCGGAACTATCCGATCTGGTGTCAAGATTGTGCGCCATTGAAGACGCTTGGCTGGCCCAGGAAAAGCGAACAGACTCGATCTGTAGCAACCACTTGAAACGTGACAGGTGCATGCCTCATCACGAGCCCCGCTATCAACGCACGATGGTCGCGTGACTTTGAAAAAAGAAGAAAACCGCGGACCGGTCTAGGACCGCCCTCGATGGCCTCCTGGATAAGCCATGCCCGATCCACTCCGTCCTACTAAACACCAGCCCCACTCACAGCCTTCGTGACTGCCGGGTGACGAGGCAAGTGGCCAAAGGAGGCCTAAACCTCCTCACAACCGCGCCTCGGCGTTCGGAGGAGCCATCAGGCAATGGCGAAGTGCTAATGATCTACGAAACCTTCACATCCAATAACCAGAGGAAGCAAGCCCTCCGGGAAGTTAATTCCATCTGGGAAGTATCTGCCCGGGGCGCGTGGGTAGACACACCGATCACCTTTGATCATAAAGATCAACCGAGATCCGCCCCGAGCAGGTGCCCCGCGGTGCTGGTCCTTGACCCAATCGTGGGCAGCTGCCGTCTCCAGAAGGTGCTCATGGATGGGGGTAGCAGCTTAAATTTAATATATGATGATACTCTGGACAAGATGCAAGTTGATAAAATCGTGCATCGAACAGAGCCACAACACCTTTAAAGGTATAATACACGGACGCGAAGCACGTTGTAGCGGGAAAATCACCTTGGACGTGGTTTTCGGAACGCCTGACAACTACCGATCCGAAGAAATAATGTTCCATATCGTTCCGTTTAAAAGCGGCTATCACGCCCTCTTGGGACGGGACGCCTTCTCGAAATTTCAAGCGATTCCACACTACGACTACATGAATCTCAAAATGTCGGGATCCAACGGGATCATTACGATCTCGAGCAACCCCGACAGGGCGCTAAGGGCCAAAAACAAGATGGCGTCACTTGCCCTAGAGTCCCTATCCGAGGCTCTCGCAGCCGAGGAACTGACAACACTGCGAGCCGAAGTCGACCGAGATGATGTCATCCTCAGCAAACGGCCGAAGTCGACCTCATTCAAGCCGGCCGACGACATAATCAAGTTTCAAGTGCACCCCACTGATCCGGCCAAAACAGCATCGATCAGGGCGAATCTTGAGCCAGAGATTGATGAGGCCTTACGCAACTTCCATAGAGAAAACTGGGATATATTTGCCTGGCATCCCTCAGATATGCCGGGGATACCCCGCAGGCTCGCCGAACATAGCTTGAATATCTTAAAGGGCTACAAGCCTGTCAAACAAGCACTTCGGCGCTTCTCTGAACCCAAGCGTCAAGCGATGGGCGAAGAACTGGCTAAGCTTCTCAAGGCCGGATTCATAAGGGACATAAAGCATCCCGAGTGGCTTGCCAATCTAGTCATGGTGCCCAAGAAGGACAAGTCCTAGTGCCTGTGTGTCGATTTTAAAGACCTTAACAAGCCTTGCCCCAAAGACCCCTTCCCACTACCCCGCATTGACCAGATTGTAGACGCCACCGCCGGGCACGATTCATTGTGCTTCCTGGACGCCTACTCAGGGTATCATCAGATAAAGATGAAAGACTCCGATCAAGCCGCGACCGCCTTTATTACGCCCTACGGGCTGTTTTGCTTCAATACAATGCCTTTTGGGCTGAAAAACGCCGGGGCAACATATCAGCGCATGATCCAAACATGCCTTGAAAAACACATCGGAAAAACCATTGAGGCCTACTTCGACGATGTGGTGGTCAAAACTAAGCACGTCGGACAGTTGGTAGACAACCTCCAAGATACATTTCACAGCCTGCGGGAGTACCAGATCAAACTCAACCCGGAAAAGTGTGTTTTCGGCGTACCCGCGGGCAAACTCCTCGGCTTTATCGTGTCTAGCCGAGGTATCGAGGCTAATCCGGCAAAAATAAGAGCCCTGGCCTGACTAGAGGTCCCTACCGAGCTCAAACATGTCCAGAAGCTAGCGGGCTGCGTGGTCGCCTTAAGCTGTTTTATCTCAAGACTCGGGGAAAAAGCTTTACCCCTGTACAGGCTACTAAAACAGACCAAGAATTTTAAATGGACTGATGAGGCAGCAGCCGCCCTGGAAGACATCAAATCCCTCCTCGCCACAAACCCCATCTTAGCCGCGCCAGGCATAGGTGAGCCGATGATACTGTACATCTCGGCCACCAACCAGGTGGTCAGTGCAGTACTCGTGGTGGAACGAGACATGGAGGGCCATAAGTTCCAGGTGCAAAAACCAGTCTATTATGTTTCCAACATCTTAACCCCGTGTAAAACACGTTACCCGCACTATCAGAAGATAGCCTATGCCGTATTTATGGCATCGCGGAAACTTCGGCACTACTTTCAAGAGTGCTCGATCACTGTGGCATCCGAAGCCCCTTTAAGCGACATAATTAACAATAGAGATGCTACAGGGCGTATAGCCAAGTGGGCCATAGAGCGCTTACACTTCGAAATAACATACCAGCCACGCCGAGCCATT
The DNA here is from genome assembly GCA_039707655.1 of Elymus sibiricus. Lineage (NCBI taxonomy): Eukaryota > Viridiplantae > Streptophyta > Magnoliopsida > Poales > Poaceae > Elymus > Elymus sibiricus. The sequence continues at coordinate 247,059,811 of CM077668.1, forward strand.
AAATCTCAGGTTCTGGCATACTTCATGGCCGAATGGACAGAAGCCGAGCTCCCTAAAGAGTACAACACATATTCACACTGGACCATGTACTTCGATGGTTCAAAAATGCTCGCTGGGCTAGGGGTTGGAGTAGTACTCACATCGCCAACAGGCGACAATATTCGCTACGTGCTACAGATCATGTACACAGACTCCAATAACGCGGCCGAATACGAAACTCTTCTACACGGGCTCCGGATAGCAGTCTCAATGGGCGTTAAACGCCTCGAGGTCCGAGGAGATTCCAACCTCGCCATCTCCCAAGTAAATGGCAAGTTTGATGCAAAGGACCCAAAAATGACAGCCTACCGGAACGCAGTTCTAAAAATCTCGGCCAGGTTCGAGGGACTTGAATTTCATCATATCCCCCGTGACAGCAACCATGCCGCTGATATCCTAGCCCGATGGGCGCCAAACGGGATAAGGTACCAGAAAACACCTTCCTCGAACAGCTCTTCAAGCCATCCGTAACCTGGCAAGACGACACAGAGACGTCACTGTCAAACGACGCGAGGCAATTTGCCCCACTCGAGGAAGAAACGGAGGAAGAAGTAATCGGAGGATCCGCTGTTCAGGAAACGGCCTCGGCCCACGAGGTCATGGCAGTCATTGCACCCTGGACCGAGCCCATCCTCGCTTACCTACTTCGGAAAGAGCTCCCTGAGGACCAAACCGACACACATCGGATCGTAAGGCAGTCTAAAGCCTACAAGGTCCATGAGGGTGAGCTCTACAAGCAAAGTACCACGGGCGTCCTCCAACGGTGTATATCCGAAGAGGAAGGAAGATTGCTACTCAGCGAAATACATTCCGGCATGAGCGGACATCACGCCGCCGCTCGGACCTTGGTAAGCAAGGCATTCCGAGCTAGCTTCTACTGGCCAACAGCAGGGGTCGATGCCAAAATTCTGGTACAACGCTGCCCCGGCTGTCAAGTGTTCGCCCAACAAAGCCACATGCCCTCTACAACCCTCAGGACTATTCCGATCACTTGGCCTTTTGCGGCCTGGGGGCTAGACATGGTCGGCCCACTTAAGGGAGGGTCACGCAAAAACAAATATCTACTCGTCATGGTAGACAAGTTCACAAAGTGGATCGAAGCAAAACCAGTCACCTCGGCGGGGGCAGTCCCAGTAATCGAGTTCATTTCCGGAGTGCTTCACCGTTACGGTATCCCCCACATCATTATAATGGACAATGGGACAAATTTCACTGCCAATGAGGTGAAGGAATGGTGCGTAAAGATGGGCATAAAGCTCGACTACGCGTCAGTCTACCACCCGCAGTTAAACGGGCATGTAGAACGCGCCAAAAGATTAATTCTCTGCGGCATTAAGCCAAGGCTAGTACGCTCCCTTAAAGAGGTGGACTGCAAATGGGTGGAGGAACTCAATTCCGTCCTATGGGGTTTACGCACCACACCAAACCGATCCACGGGGTACACTGATACGTCTCCAACGTATCTACAATTTTTGATTGTTTCATGCTATTATAGTATCAATCTTGGATGTTTTTATATGCAATTATATATCATTTTTTGGGACTAACCTATTAACCTAGTGCCCAGTGCCAGTTGCTGTTTTCTGCTTGTTTTTGGCTTTTCAGAGAATCAGTACCAAACGAAGTCCAAATGCCACGAAACTTTTTGGAGATTTTTTTCTGGACAAAAGAGACCTTGGAAGCTTCGGGAGGAGGCCAGAAGCCTCACGAAGGCTTCACAAGGCAACAGGGCGCGGTCCAGGGGGGCGCCGTGTTGCCTTGTGGGGCCCACGTGGCTCCGTTTGACCTAAATCCATTCCTATAAATTCACAAATATTCGTAAACCATCAGGGAGCTAGAAGAGAAAACCTTTCCACCACCGCAAGCCTCTGTCCTTCCTCAATCCCATCTGGAGGCCTTTTCCGGTACTCTGCTGGAGGGGGAATCGATCACGAAGGGCTTCTACATCAACCTTGCTGCCCTTCCGATGATGTGTGAGTAGTTTACCACAGACCTATGGGTCCATAGCTAGTAGCTACATGGCTTCTTCTCTCTCTTTGATCTTCAATACCATGTTCTCCTCGATGTTCTTGGAGTTCTATCCGATGTAATCTTCTTTTGCGGTGTGTTTGTTGGGATGCGATGAATTGTGAGTTTATGATCAGATTATTCATGAGAAATATTTGAGTCTTCTTTGAACTCTTTTATGCATGATTAAATATAGCTTTGTATTTCTCTCCAATCTATCGATTTGGTTTGGCCTACTAGATTTATTTATCTTGCAATGGGAGAGGTGCTTTGTGATGGGTTCAATCTTGCGGTGCTCAATCCCAGTGGCAGAAGGGGACATGACACGTATTTGTATTGTTGCCATTAAGGATAAAAAGATGGGGTTTATTCATATTGCTTGAATTTGCTTCTCTACATCATGTCATCTTGCTTAAGGCGTTACTCTATTTTTATTAACTTAATACTCTAGATGCATGCTGGATAGCGGTCGATGAGTGGAGTAATAGTAGTAGATGCAGGCAGGAGTCGGTCTACTTGTCTCGGACGTGATGCCTGTATACATGATCATTGCCATGAATCCATCATAATTATTTGCTATTCTGTCAATTGCCCAACAACAATTTGTTTACCCACCACATGTTTCTGTGCTCGAGAGAGAAGCCTCTAGTGAAAACTATGGCCCCCGGGTCTATCTTTATCATATTAAAAACATAAAAATACCTTGCTGCAATTTATTTACTTTTATTTTAATTAGTATTTTAGTTTAGCTATTTACCTCTATAAGATTTAATCCTTGCAAGTAACCGCTAAGAGGATTGACAACCCTCTTATTTGCGTTGGGTGCAAGTGTTTGCTCTTGTGTGTGCAGGTGCGCTTAACAGAATTTTGCTTGGTTCTCCTACTGGATTGATAATCTTGGTTCTTAACTGAGGGAAATACTTATCTCTACTGTACTGCATCATCCTCTCCTCTTCGGGGAAATACCAACGCAGACTACAAGTAGCAGGAAGAATTTCTGGCGCCGTTGCCGGGGAGACATCATCAAAATTACCAAGTACCTTCGCACAAATTATCATTCACTTGCATTTACTTTATTTTCCTTTTATTTTCATTTGCCTCTCGTTTTCATCTCCCCCATTTCTATTTTTTTTTACAAAAACACAAAAATATTTTATTTTCTAGTTTGCTTGCTTTGCTTAAAAGTTGCCACCATGTCTGATTTTGTTATTGAAAAAGATGAGGATGCTAAAATTCCTAAGATAGAAATTCCCTCAAATTTAGACTCAAAAAATTTTGTAGTAGGGAGTGAAAATTTCATAGGGAAAAACATTATTCAAGAGTTCTTTAATTGCACGGGAACTTTGGTTTGTAATGACACTCCAATTCTTAAAAGAACCAATAGTTATGGGGAGGCTATCTCCGCACTCATTCTTAAACTCGAAAGAGATTTATTCGTACTCATCCTACCTTGCAAAGATTGTTTTATGATTTGCCAGTTATAAATAACCCCAAAGCTAAAAAGATAGCTACTCTTATCCTTATGAATGAGTTTGATTACATAGTACGAGAAGCTAGAGAGATCTTTGATTTCTATAATATGAGTCAAGAAAATCCAGTGATAGATGAAATTTTATATAATGAGGAATATATGTTGCGATATGTTTTTCATGATCACCATGCCTTTGATGAAAATACTAAAAAAGAAGTTCCTCCCATACATATCATCCAACAAGTTTTTAATGGAATTAATCGTAAGTATGCTTGGATCGTAAAAGGGAACCAAGAGGGGTTTGAACAAGGTAGCCTTAATAACCCTAGTATTTTGGTTGATGATGTGTTCCCCATTGTTTTTGAAAAATCTCCTGAAAATCACACACCTAAGGATGTCAAAACCAAGGATGACAACACTTGAAACTATGCATTATGCCTAGCTAGGGGCATAAAACAATAGCGCTTGTTGGGAGGCAACCCAATGAATAAATAATGTTTTGTTTTTACCTTCTGTTTTTGAGTGTTTGCACAATTATAGCTTCTGTTATGATTGTATTTAGATGTTTTAATTAGTGTTTGTGCCAAGTAATGCCTTTGGGATGATTTGGAAGATAATATGATAGATGCTGTTGGAAAACAGAAACTTTTGCGTCCAGTGCTGGAATTTCTAATTTTCTATGGTGTGTCAGAACCCTCTAAAGTTTTTACACAGTATTTATATATGAATTTTCCACATTGTCCTAATTTTTCAGAATTTTTAGAGTTACAGAAGTATGACCATAATTCAGATCTTTACAGACTGTTTTGTTTTAGATAGATTCTGTTTTTGTTGCATAGTTTGCTTATTTTGATGAATCTATGGATCGTGTCGGGGGGTATGAGTCATGGAGAAGTTGGAGTACAGTAGCATTATGCCAATATTAAATATGAATCAATTTACAACAGTACCTATAGTTAAAGTTTTATTTGTTATACTAACAGATCTCACGAGGTTTCTGTTGAGTTTTGTGTGCCGAAGTTTTCAAGTTTTGGGTGAGACTATGATGGATAAAGGAATAAGGAGCGGCTAGAGCCTAAGCTTGGGGATGCCCAAGGCACCCCAAGGTAATATTCAAGGAATACTCAAGCATCTAAGCTTGGGGATGCCCCGGAAGGCATCCACTTTTTCGTCTACAATCTATCGGTAACTCACTTGGAGCTATATTTTTATTCATCACATGATATGTGTTTTACTTGGAGCGTCTTGTGATATAGTTTGTTTGCTTTTGTTTTCTTTTTAGTTTGTCACAATCATCTTTGCTGAACACACCTTTTTGAGAGGGACACACATTATTCGTGATTTGTTAGAATACTCTATGTGCTTCACTTATATCTTTTGAGCTAGGCAGTTGCTCTAGTGCTTCACTTATATCTTTTAGAGCACGGTGGTGGTTATATTTTAAAGAAATAGTTGTAATCTCATGCTTCACTTATATCTTTTTGAGAGTCTCATAATAGCAATGGTAATATGCACGGGTTATGAATTTGGTCCTGATATGATAGGTATTCAAGAGGGATATAATAAAAACTTTCATGTAGATCACTGAATATGATAAATTTGATTCCTTGCAATAGTTTTGCGATATTAAGATGGTAATATGTGGGAGGTACTAGTAGATGATTGTGGTTTAGTAAGAATAATTGTGTTAAGGTTTGTGATTCCCGAAGCATGCACGTATGATCTGTCGTTATGCTAAGAAGTTGGAGCATGATTTATTATTGATTGTCTACCTTATGAGTGGCCGTCGCAGACGAGCGATGGACCTTGTCCTACCAATCTATCCCTCTAGGGGCATGTGTAGTAGTACTTTGCTTCGAGGGCTAATAAACTTTCGCAATAAGTATGTGAGTTCTTTATGACTAATGTGAGTCCATGGATTATACGCACTCTGACCCTTCCGCAATTTGCTAGCCTCTTCGGTACCGTGCATTGCCCTTTCTCACATCGAGAGTTGGTGCAAACTTCACCGGTGCATCCAAACCCCGTGATATGATATGCTCTATCACACATAAGCCTCTTTATATCTCCCTCAAAACAGCCACCATACCTACCTATCATGGCATTTCCATAGCCATTCCGAGATATATTGCCATGCAACTTCCACCGTTCCGTTTTTATGACATACATCATCATTGTCATATTGCTTTGCATGATCATATAGCAGACATAGTATTTGTGGCTCAGCCACCGTTCATCATTTTTATACATGTTACGCTAGCATCATTGCACATCCTGGTACACTGCCAGAGGCATTCATATAGAGTCATATTTTTGTTCTAGTATCGAGTTGTAATGTTGAGTTGTAAGTAAATATAGGTGTGATGATCATTATTATTAGAGCATTGTCCTAGTGAGGAAAGAATGGTGGAGACTAATGAGTCCTCGAAAAAGTGGGGATGAGGTCCATGAGACCGTTCTAAAAAAAAGAGGCGAAAAAGAGCCATGAAAAAAAATGAGACAAAAAGAGAGAAGGGGCAATGTTACTATCCTTTTCCACACTTGTGCTTCAGAGTAGCACCATGTTTTTCAAATAGAGAGTCTCCTATTTTGTCACTTTCATATACTAGTGGGAATTTTTCATTATAGAACTTGGCTTGTATATTCCGATGACGGGCTTCCTCAAATGCCCGAGGTCTTCATGAGCAAGCAAGTTGGATGCACACCCACTTAGTTTTCATGTTGAGCTTTCATACACTTATAGCTCTTAGTGCATCCGTTGCATGGCAATCCGTACTCCTTGCATTGACATCAATTGATGGGCATCACCATAGCCCATTGATTAGCCTCGTCGATGTGAGACTATCTTCTTATTTTTGACTTCTCTTATTTACCTCTACCACCACACGCTATTCCACCCATAGTGCTATATCCATGGCTTGCGCTCATGTATTGAGTGGGAGTTGAAAAAGCTGAAGTGCATTAAAAAGTATGAACCAATTGCTCGGCTTGTCATCGGGGTAGTGCATGATAAATACTTTGTGTGAAGAAGATGGAGCTTGACAGAATTATATGATTTTGTAGGGATAGCTTTCTTTAGCATCGTTATTTTGAAAGGCATGATTGTTTGTTAGTATGCCTGAGTATTGATGTCTTTATATCAAATTATAGACTATTGCTTTGAATCTTTTGGATCTTATTATTCATACCGTAAGAGAAAGATTACATGATGAAACATGATAGGTAGCATTCCACATCAAAAAATCTATTTTTATCATTTACCTACTCGAGGACGAGCAGGAATTAAGCTTGGGGATGCTTGATACGTCTCCAACATATCTATAATTTTTGCTTGGTCCATCCTATTATAGTATCAATCTTGGATGTTTTTATATGCAATTATATATCATTTTTTGGGACTAACCTATTAACCTAGTGCCCAGTGCCAGTTGCTGTTTTCTGCTTGTTTTTGGCTTTTCAGAGAATCAGCACCAAACGAAGTCCAAATGCCACGAAACTTTTTGGAGATTGTTTTCTGGACAAAAGAGACCTTGGAAGCTTTGGGAGGGGGCCAGAAGCCTCACGAAGGCTTCACAAGGCAACAGGGCGCGGCCCAGGGGGGTGCCGTGTTGCCTTGTGGGGCCCAGGTGGCTCCGTTTGACCTAAATCCACTCCTATAAATTCACAAATATTCAAAAACCATCAGGGAGCCAGAAGAGAAAACCTTTCCGCCACCGCAAGCCTCTGTTCTTTCATGATCCCATCTGGAGGCCTTTTCCGGTACTCTGCCGGAGGGGGAATTGATCACGGAGGGCTTCTACATCAACCTTGCTGCTCTTTCGATGATGTGTGAGTAGTTTACCACATACCTATGGGTCCATAGCTAGTAGCTAGATGGCTTCTTCTCTCTCTTTGATCTTCAATACCATGTTCTCCTCGATGTTCTTGGAGTTATATCCGATGTAATCTTCTTTTGCGGTGTGTTTGTTGGGATCCGATGAATTGTGAGTTTATGATTAGATTATTCATGAGAAATATTTTAGTCTTCTTTGAACTCTTTTATGCATGATTAAATATAGCTTTTTATTTCTCTCCGATCTATCGATTTGGTTTGGCCTACTAGATTGATTTATCTTGCAATGGGAGAGGTGCTTTGTGATGGGTTCAATCTTGCGGTGCTCAATCCCAGTGGCAGAAGGGGGTATGACACGTATTTGTATTGTTGCCATTAAGGATAAAAAGATGGGGTTTATTCATATTGCTTGAATTTGCTTCTCTACATCATGTCATCTTGCTTAAGGCGTTACTCTGTTTTTATTAACTTAATACTCTAGATGCTTGCTGGATAGCGGTCGACGAGTGGAGTAATAGTAGTAGATGCAGGCAGGAGTCAGTCTACTTGTCTCGGACGTGATGCCTATATACATGATCATTGCCATGAATCCGTCATAATTATTTGCTTTTCTATCAATTGCCCAACAATAATTTGTTTACCCACCGTATGTTTCTGTGCTCGGGAGAGAAGCCTCTAGTGAAAACTATGGCCCCCGGGTCTATCTTTATCATATTAAAAACCTAAAAATACCTTGCTGCAATTTATTTACTTTTATTTTAATTTGTATTTTAGTTATCTATTTACCTCGATAAGATTTAATCCTTGCAAATAACCGCTAAGAGGATTGACAACCCTCGTATTTGCGTTGGGTGCAAGTGTTTGCTCTTGTGTGTGCAGGTGCGCTTAACGGAATTTTGCTTGGTTCTCCTACTGGATTGATAATCTTGGTTCTTAACTGAGGGAAATACTTATCTCTACTGTACTACATTATCCTCTCCTCTTCGGAGAAATACCAACGCAGACTACAAGTAGCATACACCTCGTTTTTTATGGTATATGGGGCCGAGGTGGTACTCCCCTGTGACATAATACATGATGCACCTCGGGTACACATGTATGAGGAATGGGAGGCCGAGCTAGATCGGCAGGACGCATTGGACACCTTGGAAGAAGAACACAACGTAGCCAGGGAGCGCTCTGCAATATATCAGCAGCAAGCTAGACGCTATCATAATAGGGAGGTTCGCGGAAAGGATTTCAATGTCGGGGATCTGGTCATGAGGCGCCACCCGAAGAAGCAGAAACATAAACTTTTGCCCAAATGAGATGGACCATTCATCATCGACCAGATCCTAAGTGGAGGCGCATATCGGATCCGAGATCCAACAGACGGATGCCTAGAGCCCAACCCCTGGAATGCCGCGCTACTTCGGCGATTCTATGGATAAAAGCCCGAGCGTCTTCTTCCCATGTACATACCTTTTCTTTTCTTACATTCCAACATTATTTTACCCTCTGCTCACCTCGGTGACATTTTTTACATATCGTTCCCTCCGGAACATGTTAACATGCCGCACGTTCTTTACAACATGCGTCTTTTCCACTTCCTTTATCATGTCGCCAATAAAGCCAACATATGCACCAAATTTGACTTAAGATTTGGCCAAGCTGGGTTGCTCGGCTCCTGTGTTTGCCCTTTACGTTCCTGATTATTCGGCTAAAGGGAAAGGGAGCACCGCTGTGATTGTTACTCCCGGGGTCACCCGGAGCAGTACCTCAGACGGACAAAGCCAAAAGCTAGCGGTCTTAAACGTACAAATTGGTCGGCCACGGCTTCAGAAAATAGTGGAACGAGTCTTTACACCCCGACCAGGGGCTTTACCCCTGAAGTCGCTCACCTTCGGACACAAGTGCTCGGCACAAGTACCCAAGGAAAGGAACTGTTGGAAGAACTATTTTCCTCGGAAGATGTTTCTTACGTTAAAAAGTAATATAACATAACTTTTTGCTCCACCCTTGTCTTTGGAACCATATAGCCAGATTGCCTGGTCGCCCGAAGTATCTGGTCCGACTAGTTCGGCCAGTAGTAAGGGACACTCCTCGGCCAATGGACGAGGAGGTCGAAGCCGATGGCTGGTTGACAGGGTTTGGATGCGCAGATTGATTCATGATGTAAAGTATTTTGTGTGGACCCCGGCTCAGAGCAACCGGTTTACCTTGCATTGGCAGTCCAGAGATCAAGTCTTCTGGCAACACACAACAACTTGGTACAGAAAATAACCGCTTTATTGATCTCTAGCGGATACATAGGTTCAGATATTACAAGATAAGCGAGGCCAAGCGGCACACATGGTGCGACTGCACTTATGTACATTATTTAGTAGACATCTCAGGGGCCTCGATGATAAAGGAAACTACTATGCGGCAGCGGAACTCCACTCCACAGGGACACTGCTGGGACACGGCCTAGATCGCGACATACCGATCGACATCAACGCCTTGCACGGCTTCTCCTGCATCTGGCATGACACGCCAGGTGAGTACTTTGAATGTACTCGCAAGCTCATAGCAAACAAAGCAATCACGACAAACAATGACAAGGCATTTAACAAGTATAATGCATGAACATGAGCATGATACCACCAATCATGAAGTGCACGTGGATTGATGCCATGGTCCCTGGGACCAACTTACCATTTCGGGGTTACCTCGTAACCACCGGTAACATCTTACCATAGTGATCCTCACACGATCACCGCAATACCAACCACAGTGATCCTCACATGATCACCAACTTCTGTATGTGCCATTGTAGAGGTGTTAAGTGTGCAAGTTATATATTTCTGTTGACCCACGGTGTGACCTACTACGAACTATGTCCATGACCGAGGACGCGGCTATCGATATATTATACACTCTGCAGAGGTTAGTACACTGTACCCTCACCACGGAACTCATGGCCTCGTGCTCCCATTCGGGTGGACCAACGACATTCCGACAAAACCAATCTATTGCATGACACTCTCCCTGCCACTCCGACAAACTCCCCTTTGGGCTATGTCATGGGTGGCCCCGATGTCAACTCGTGACATCCTGCCACCTCGTGGCTGCCACCGTCGTGGCCAAACAAAACAAAGTCGTCCCAAACGGGGACATCGATACTGTAAAACTCGGGCACACAAGGTTATGACTGCCTACCGGGCCAGGGTAGCGCAAGTGCACAACCTTCCCTAGTTGGATGCACCGGCGAGAGGCATGACAATAGACCGAATTAGGGCCTCCCCATCCAGGCAAGTGTGGTTGCACTGGTGAGCTCGATTCGGTGGCACCATGACTCGATCAACAGTTGTTCAAGTTGGATTAACATCATGTTTAACTTGAAAGAAAGTGATTCGAGCCATAGTATGCAATGAGGTGCACGAGTCATGATATTACAAAAATAAATAACTAATGCATCATACTACCATGAGAGTATATGACATGATCTCTACTGCACGTCATAACAAGATGACATGTTCTCTACTGCATAAAAACAATATAACATGTAACAACTAGAATGCACAAGTTATATATAGCAAATCATTTTAATAGTGAGGCATTTAATGATTTTAATTCAAATAAACCATTTTCATTGAAATGTCATCCTTGCATATGAATGTTGTGGCTTGCCTTGGTTCAGAGGAGTGTCACAATACTCCTGGTCTTCTCCAACACAACTAGGAACTTCTGAAAATGAATTAAATGCAAAAAAGAAAATGTCACATAAAGCATTTTAATGCACCAGAAATTCCCAACAGCAAGGAAAATTCTCAAGTTGGGCATACAGAAATTTTAGCTCAATACAAAACAGTAGCAAAAAGAATCAACTCATTTGGACTTATAGAATAGAATCCAGAGCTGGTCAAAGTTAGGGTCAAAATTTGGATTTAATTGAATTGAAACAAATTTCCAGAGAGGGCCACGTCGAAGGCGTATTCTCAAAAAATGCCTCCACTTATACCGCTTCGGGCGAGAGGGAGAGAGGCTGATAGGTGGGACCCCCTGTTAGGGTTAAAAGAGAGAGGGAGAGAACAGAGCACGGCGGCTCTGTCACCGGTGGTTCTCTGGCGAGGAAGCCACGGCGACCACCGGAGAGGAGGGGGATGGATCCAGCACATTGAGACGAGCACGGGCGTACCCGAAGTGACGGCGGGGGTGGACGGACGGCGGCTCGGGCTTCTTCTCCAGAGACGGTGGCGGCGGATTTCGTCGGCTATGGCGATTCCAGTGATGATCCGACGAACCAACGGTACCGGCGTACTCAGGAGACCACCACGAGCTCAATGGGAATGGAGGACGGCGCTGGGGATGACCGGAGCAGGTGCACGATCGAGGTGGATCCGCAGCCAACTCCGGCGAGGATCGGCAGGGTTTCTCTTCATATGTTAAATCTTTGGCGAGCTCTAGTTCTGCCATATCTGTCTGTTTTGCGGGTGGTGCGATACATTTCCGTAGCCGAGACACGTGAAAAACATCATGAACCTCGGATAGCTCTGGAGGTAATTCTAACTGATAAGCCACTTGGCCTACTCTGGTCATGACTGGAAACGGACTGATGTATCTTGGTGCGAGCTTTCCCCGAGTATGAAACCATTTAACTCCTTTCATGGGGGTAACTCAGAGATATGCATATTCACCTAGTTCAAAACTGATTTGCCTATGTTTTGAGTCATAATAGCTCTTTTGACGGGATTTTGCTACTTGCAATCGGTCTCGAATTTCTTTAACTTGTGTTTCTGCTTCCATCATCAAATCAGCCCCAAAGATTCGGCTGTCTCCCGTCTGAGACCAGTTCAGCGGGGTGCGACACTTACGTCCATATAGAGCCTCAAAGGGTGACATCTTGAGACTAGTTTGATAGCCGTTATTGTAGGAAAACTCAGTGTACGGCAGGCTGTCCTCCCATTTGGGTCCATGAGCAAGAGCGCATGCCCACAACATGTCTTCCAAGATTTGATTAACACGTTCTGTCTGTCCATATGTCTGGGGATGATAAGCGGTGCTATGTTTCAAAGCGGTTCCCAGGGCTTGGTTGAGACGTAGCCAGAACGCCGAGGTAAACAAAGATCCTCGGTCCGAAGAAATAGTCCTGGGTACTCCATGCAGACTGACAATCCTGGATATGTAGAGTTGAGCGAGCTGGTCTGCACGGTAGGTTGTCCTTATTGGAATAAAGTGAGCCACCTTTGTAAGCATGTCGATGATACGTCCATTTTGCAGCATGTTTTGCTACTGTTATTTATAGTGTTTTTAATCAATATAACACTTTGTGGAGCAATTCTAATGCCTTTTCTCTCTTAGTATGCAAGATTTACACAAGGAGGGAGATTGCCGGTAGCTGGAATTCTGGACCTGAAAAAGCTATGTCAGAGATACCTATTCTGCACATCTCCAAATGAGCCGAAATTTTAAGGAGATTTATTTTAGAATAAATAAAAAATACTGGAAGAAAGAAATACCAGAGGGGGCCACCCAGGAGCCCACGATGCACCAGGGAGCGCCACCCCCCCAGGCGCGCCCTGGTGGCTCGTGGGGCCCCTGGCCAGCCTTTGGCCCCCATTTTCTGGTATATAAGCCCATTTTCCCTAGAAAAAAAATATAGAGAAGACTTTCGGGACGGTGCGCCGCCGTCTCGAGGCGGAACTTGGGCAGGAGCACTTTTGCTCTCCGGCGGAGAGATTCTGCCGGGGATACTTCCCTCCGGGAGGGGGAAATCGTCGCCATCAACATCACCAGCGATCCTCTCATCGTGGGATGACCAATGTTCATCAACATCTTCTCCAGCACCATCTCATCTCAAACCCTAGTTCATCTCTTGTATTCAATCTTTGTCTCAAAACCTCGGATTGGTACCTGTGGGTTGCTAGCAGTGTTGATTACATCTTGTAGTTGATGCTAGTTGGTTTATTTGGTGGAAGATTATATGTTCAGATCTATTATGCTATTCAATACCCCTCTGATCTTGGACATGATTATGATTTGTGAGTAGTTACTTTTGTTCTTGAGGACATGGGAGAAGTCTTGTCATTAGTAATCATGTGAATTTGGTATTCGTTCGATATTTTGATGATATATATGTTGTTGATTCTCTTAGTGGTGTCGTGTGAATGTCGACTACATGACACTTCACCATCTTTGGGCCTAAGGGAATGCATTGTGGAGTAGTAATTAGATGATGGGTTGGTAGAGTGACAGAATCTTAAACCCTAGTTTATGCGCTATTCCGTAAGGGACTGATTTGGATCCATATGTTTAATGCTATGGTTAGAGTTATCTTAATTCTTCTTTCATAGTTGCGGATGCTTGCGAGAGGGGGTAATCATAAGTGGGAAGCTTGTTCAAGTAAGAACAGCACCCAAGCACCGGTCCACCCACATATCAAATTATCAAAGTAGCGAACGCGAATCAAACAAACATGATGAAAGTGACTAGATGAAATTCCCATGTGTCCTCGAGAATGCTTTGCTTACTATAAGAGATCGTTCCGGCTTGTCCTTTGCTACAAAAGGATTGGGCCACTTTCCTGCACTCTTTGTTACTATTGCTACTTGTCACTTGTTACAAATTATCTTGCTATCAAACTACTCATTACCGATAATTTTAGTGTTTGCAGAAAACACCTTGCTTGTCATTTCCTTCTGCTCTTCGTTGGGTTCGACACTCTTACTTATCGAAAGGACTACGATTGATCCCCTATACTTGTGGGTCATCAAGACTCTTTTCTGGCGCCATTGCCGGGGAGTGAAGCGCCTTTGGTGAGTGGAATTTCTTAAGGAAACATTTATATTACGTGCTGAAATTTACTGTCACTTGTCACTATGGAAAGTAATCCTTTGAGGGGTTTGTTTGGGGTATCTTCACCTCGACCAAAAACACAAATAGTTTCTCCTCAACCTACTGCACCTACTGAAAATATTAATTATGAGATTCCTCCGGGTATGATAGAGAAACTGCTAACTAATCCTTATGCTGGAGATGGAACGGTACATCCTGATATGCACTTGATCTATGTGGATAAAATTTGTGGATTGTTTAAGCTTGCAGGTTTATCCGGAGATGGAGTTAATAAGAAAGTATTCCCTTTATCTTTGGAGGGAAAGGCATTGATGTGGTATAGGTTATGTGATGATACTGATACATGGGACTGGAACGGATTGAAGCTAGAATTCCATCAGAAATTTTATCCTATGCATTTGGTTCATCGTGATCGGAATTATATATATAATTTTTGGCCTCGTGAAGGAGAAAGCATCACTCAAGCTTGGGGGAGGCTTAAGTACATGATGTACACATGCCCCAATCATGAGCTCCCAAGAAAAATTATCTTACAGAATTTTTATGCTCAGCTTTCTCATGATAATCAAACCATGCTCGATTCTTCTTCGACTAGCTCCTTTATGAAGAAAACTATTGAATTCAGATGGGATTTTCTGCAAAGAATTAAACGCAACTCTGAAGATTGGGAACTCGACAAAGGTAAAGAGTCAGGTATAATACTGGAGTTTGATTGTGTTAAATCTTTTATGGCCACCATGCTTTTCATAAGTTTAGCACTAAATATGGACTTGACTCTGAGATAGTAGCTTCCTTTTGTGAATCATTTGCTACTCATGTTGATCTCCCTAAGGAGAAGTGGTTTAAATATCATCCCCCTGTTAAACAAAAGATTGAGGAACACATTAGTGTTAAAGAAGAAACAATTGTTTTCCATGCTGATCCAGTTGTGCCTACTGCTTATATTGAGAAACCACCTTTTCCTGTTAGGATTAAGGAACATGCTAAAGCTTCAACTGTGGTTAACAAAAGTAATATTAGAGCACCTAGACCCTCTGAACAAATTAAAGTTGAACCTGATGTTGCTATCGTTAAAGATCTCTTAGTCGATAATATAGATGGGCATTTTATTTACTTTTGTGATGAGGCTGCTAGAATTGCTAAACCTGTTAGAAATGAACGAGATATGTTAGACAAGAACAAGCCCGTAGTTGGCATGCCTGTTGTTTCTGTTAAGATTGGAGATCATTGCTATCATGGTTTATGTGATATGGGTGCTAGTTTGAGTGCTATCCCATTTTCTTTATATCAAGAAGTAATGCATGATATTGCACTTGTTGAGATTGAAGATATTGATGTTACTATTAAGCTAGCGAATAAAGATACTATTACACCGCTTGGGATTGTTAGAGATGTTGAAGTCTTGTGTGGTAAAATCAAATACCCTTCCGATTTCTTAGTACTTGGTTCACAACAAGATAATTTTTGTCCCATTATATTTGGTAGACCTTTCCTGAATACCGTTAATGCTGAGATTGATTGTGTTAAAGAAAAGGTTCGAGTTAAGTTTGGTGATATATCTCATGAGTTTAATTTCTCCAAGTTTCGTAGACAACCTCATGATAAAGAATTTCCTAGTAAAGATGAAATTATTGGTCTTGCGTCTATTGCCGTACCTCCTACTGATCCGTTAGAACAATATTTGCTAGACCATGAAAACGATATGCATATGAATGAAATAAATGAAATAGATAAGATGTTCTTCGATCAACCACCTATCCTTAAACACAATTTGCCTGTTGAAACTCTTGGAGGCCCTCCTCCACCTAAGGGTGATCCTGTATTTGAATTGAAGCAATTGCCTGATACATTGAAATATGCTTACCTTGATGAAAAGAAGATATATTCTGTTATTATTAGTGCTAACCTTTCAGCGCATGAAGAAAAGAGATTACTAAAAACTCTAAGGAAGCACCGAGCTGCTATTGGATATACTCTTGATGATCTCAAGGGCATTAGTCCCACTCTATGTCAGCACAAAATTAATATGGAGCCTGATGCTAAACCAGTTGTTGACCACCAACGACGATTAAATCCTAAGATGAAAGAGGTGGTAAGAACCAAAATATTAAAACTTCTGGAAGCAGGTATAATCTATCCCATAGCTGATAGTAGATGGGTAAGTCCTGTTCATTGTGTCCCTAAGAAAGGAGGTATTACCGTTGTTCCTAATGATAAAAATGAACTCATTCCACAAAGAATTGTAACTGGTTATAGGATGGTAATTGATTTTAGAAAATTAAACAAAGATACTAGAAAAGATGATTACCCCTTACCTTTTATTGATCAAATGTTAGAAAGATTGTCTAAGCATACACACTTTTGTTTCCTAGATGGTTATTCTGGTTTTTCTCAAATACCCGTATCACCAGCCGATCAAGAGAAAACCACCTTTACTTGTCCTTTTGGAACTTATGCTTATAGAAGTATGCCTTTTGGTTTATGCAATGCACCTGCTACCTTTCAAAGATGTATGACTGCTATATTCTCTGACTTTTGTGAAAAGATTGTTGAGGTATTCATGGATGATTTCTCCGTTTATGGAACTTCTTTTGATGATTGCTTAAGCAACCTTGATCGAGTTTTGCAGAGATGTGAAGAAACTAATCTTGTCTTGAATTGGGAGAAGTGCCACTTTATGGTGAATGAAGGCATTGTCTTGGGGCGTAAAATTTCTAAAAGAGGCATTGAAGTTGATAAAGCTAAGGTAGATGCTATTGAGAAAATGCCATGTCCTAAAGATATTAAAGGTACAAGAAGTTTCCCAGGTCATGCTGGTTTCTATAGCAGATTTATAAAAGACTTCTCTAAAATTTCTAGGCCTCTTACCAATCTTTTGCAAAAAGATGTTCCATTTGTTTTTGATGATGATTGTCTAGAAGCCTTTGAAACACTTAAGAAAGCCTTAACCACCTGATTGGAATTTGCCTTTTGAAATTATGTGTGATGCTAGTGATTATGCTGTTGGTGCTGTTCTAGGACAGAGAGTTGATAAGAAATTAAATGTTATCCATTATGCTAGTAAAACTCTAGACAGTGCCCTAAGAAATTATGCTACTACTGAGAAAGAATTTCTAGCAGTTGTGTTTACATGTGATAAATTCAGATCTTACATAGTTGATTCTAAAGTAACTGTTCACACTGATCATGCTGCTATTAAATATCTTATGGAAAAGAAAGATGCTAAACCTAGACTCATTAGGTGGGTTTTATTGCTACAAGAATTTGACTTGCATATTATTGATAGAAAGGGACTGAGAATCCCGTAGCAGATAATTTGTCTAGAATGGAAAATGTTCTTGATGACCCACTACCTATTAATGATGATTTTCCTGATGAGCAATTAGCTGTCATAAATGCTTCTCGTAATACTCCATGGTATGCGGACTATGCTAATTATATTGTTGCTAAATTTATACCACCTAGTTTCACATACCAACAAAGGAAAAAGTTCTTCTTTGATTTAAGACATTACTTTTGGGATGACCCACATCTTTATAAAGAAGGAGTAGATGGTATTGTTAGACGTTGTATACCTGAGCATGAACAGGAACAAATCCTACGGAAGTGTCATTCCGAGGCTTACGGAGGACACCATGCGGGAGACAGAACTGCACACAAGGTATTACAATCTGGTTTTTATTGGCCTTCTCTTTTCAAGGATGCTCGTAAGTTTGTCCTATCTTGTGATGAATGTCAAGGAATTGGTAATGTTGGTAGACATCAGGAAATGCCTATGAATTATTCACTTGCTATTGAACCATTTGATGTTTGGGGATTTGATTATATGGGACCTTTTCCTAAATCCAATGGGTATACACATATTTTAGTTGTTGTTGATTACGTTACTAAGTGGTAGAAGCTATTCCAACTAGTAGTGTTGATCATAACACTTCTATTAAAATGTTTAAAGAAGTTATTTTCCCAAGGTTCGGAGTCCCTAGATATTTAATGACTGATGGTGGTTCACATTTTATTCATGGTGCATTCTGTAAATTGCTTGTTAAATATGATGTTAACTAGAGAATTGCATCTCCCTATCACCCTCAAACTAGTGGTCAAGTTGAATTGAGTAATAGAGAAATATAATTAATTTTGCAAAAAACCGTCAATAGATCTAGAAAGAATTGGTCTAAGAAACTTGACGGTGCATTATGGGCTTATAGAACTGCTTATAAAAATCCTATGGGTATGTCTCCTTATAAAATGGTTTATGGAAAAGCATGTCATTTACCTCTTGAGTTAGAACATAAAGCATATTGGGCAATTAAAGAACTCAATTATGATTTTAAACTTGCCGGTGAAAAGAGGTTATTTGATATTAGCTCATTAGATGAATGGAGAACCCAAGCTTATGAAAATGCCTTAAAGAAAAAGTTAAAAGATGGCATGATAGAAGAATTCAAAAATGGGAATTTAAAGTGGGTGAGCAAGTTCTATTGTACAATTCTCGTTTGAGATTCTTTGCAGGAAAACTTCTCTCTAAATGGGAAGGACCGTATATCATCGAAGAAGTTTATCGCTCCGTGTCGTGGTGGGACGACCATCTATGGGGTTATGCAGCCCCTTGTGGTTCGGTAGAGGGGGTCAACGTGCACAAAGAGCATGAACAATGGGAAGCGCAAGGGATTTTACCCAGGCTCGGGCCACTGAGAAGCGTAAAACCCTACTCCTGCTTTTGGTGTATTAATGGTGTACAAGCACAGTACAAGGAGCGCTTCTCCCGGCAAGGTATGGGAAGGAGCAGCTACACGAGACATGCTTGTGTTTGAAAAGGGGTCTGAATCCCTCTGACTGTTGCCTTGGCCCTCCTTTTATAGTTCAAGGGGTTACCACAGTGGCAAAACAGTAATTACATAGTGATTAGATAGCAAACAGTGCTATCATACCTAACTCTGCCCGTCTAGGACAAAGGCATTAAATGCGCCGTTAGGTGTCATGTGGAGAGGTAGTCCCGGCAAGGTTTCTGCACCGCTTGCCCAGCTACCTTGTATTATTCTGACACGCCTCCTGGACGGGTGTCATTAGAAGCAAATCCTATCCCAGCGTGCTGACACGTGCCCGATAAGCCTTACCAACCAGCCTGCGCGGTTGACACCTCGCCCATTGGCGAACACCTGTGCGGTGAGGTGGAGCGCTGGGGGACTGGCACAAGCTTGCCGACACGGAGCTTGCCGGGTCTTCCCCTTGCCGGTTTAGCCTTGCCGGCAAGGAATGTATTCATCTTCAGTACTAGTTGAGTGATGTGTCTTGAGCTTCTTTACAGTGGCTTCTGCAACTGGGCCCTGAATCTCGGTCTTGGCGGTTCCCGGCAAGTCTTTGGCCGGCAAGGAGGCTGCTATTGTCTGCGCATAAGTCAGGGTATAAAATACCCATGTTTTATACACCGACACTCCGGAGCCATCAAAATTAACAACTCCGAAGGCACTAATCTGAGAGTGGTGAATGGGCAAAGAATTAAGCACTATATTTCAGGTACTCCCATTAATGTTGAAACTAATTTTATTTAAACTATTACACCGGAGGAATACATAAGAGAGACCTTCCGGAACACTCCAGAACCCTGAAAAGGAAGAGGTACGTGATACGGTAAGTAAACCGGCTCCAAAAATTCCATAAAAATACTTTCTGTCAGTTTTGGAATATTAGAAAAAAATACAAAATAAGAAACAACCGAGGGACCCACCTGGTGCCCACGAGGCACCAGGGCGCGCCACCCCCCCCCCCCCAGACGCGCCCTGGTGGCTCGTGGGCCCCTCGTGAGCCTTCCCGACTCCGTTTTCTTCTAGATTACTTGTTTAGCAAGATAAAAAATCTTTATATATACTCCCGGACGTTTTGACCACCATATCGCAGAAATTTCCTCTGTTCTTGTTTTGTGCTATTTTTCTGACAGATCTAGATCTCCATGGCTCCCAAAAAGCTCCGTACCAAGCACCGTATTGTGCAACCATGGCCGGGCAAATGCCCTTACAGCGAGGTTTACTACGAGTGGTCGTCGGGAGAGGAAGACGATGGCAAGGAGGACAAGGTTGAGGAAATTGAAGGACCCCAGGCTCCAGAAGGAGGGCAAGCGATTCCCATGGAGGAGACCGCAGAGAAGGGAGATATACTTCAACCCTTATATGATCATCTCTCCCCATCCGTAATTGAAGCCTTAAGAGTCTTTGAAATAGTTTCTGTTCAGAATACATCTCTCACTCGTGAAGTTATTTTGTTGGAAGAGCAAAACATCGCTCTTCGGAGCATCAACCGTAGATTGATGTATCTGCTACAGCTGAAGGACAGGCTTGCCACTTCATCATCACCACCATCACCAAAGAAGGAGACTTGAGTACATGGGTATGGGCACTCCCCTTGGCTTGTGCCAAGCTTGGGGGAGGTGCCCCGGTATCGTATCACCATCACTTTTATTATCTTTACCTATTTTTAGTTCGATCCTTAGTTATTTCATGATCTAGTTGAATAAAAGTTTAGTATGATCTATTTTCGAGTGTTAGCTTCGTGATCTATCTATGTAATCGAGTTGAGAGTTATATAATAAATAGTAGTTTGAGTTTTGCTTCTTTACTTTTATGTTCCAATTCTAGCAATGAAAATAATGAAAAAGATCATATGCTAATCTTATGGAAAGTAATGACATTACATAAAGAAAAGTATAAGTGGTAAAATTTATTGGAAGTTAACAAGCATAGCATTAGTCAATGATGCAATTCATGAAAAAGTTAATAAGGGAAGAGAAGATTCACATGCAAATATACTATCTTGGACATCTTTTATGATTGTGAGCCCCCATTAAGTATTTTATGTCAAATTGTTGACGCTGGACAAGGAAGACAACGTAATGAATTATGTTTGTTCATATTCACATAGAAGTTATATTGTTATAGATCCTCCAACATGTGGTGCTTTCCCAATATCTTTGCTAGCCAAAAATCCGCACCAAGTAGAGATACTACTTGTGCATCCAAAACCCTAAAGCCTAGTTTCATGTCATGAGAGTCCACTATATCTACCGAGGGATTGAATAAGATCCTTCAAGTAAGTTGTCATCGGTGCAAAAAGCAATAAAAATTGCCTCTAAATATGTCTGAACTTTTATTGTAAGGGAAATGAGATTTGTACGAACTTGTGATGGTAAAGAAATAAAAGCGACAGACTGCATATTAAAGGTTGCTATCACAAGGGGCAATATAAAGTGACGTTCCTGTGCATTAAGAGCTTGTGCATCCAACAACAAAAAGCGCATGACAACCTCTACTTCCCTCTGCGAAAGGCCTATCCTTTATTTTTATGTATTTACTTTTTATGCAAGAGTCAATAGTGTTCTCCTCTACTTCCTTTTTATTTTTCTCTTTTGCAAGCATCATGTGGTGGGGAAAGATCTAGGCATATATATCCAGTTGGATATGAGTGATCATGAGTTATTGTTGTTGACATCACCCTTGAGGTGAATAAGTTGGGAGGCGAAATCACAAGCCCCTATCTTTCTATGTGTCTGGCTGAAACTTTTTGCTCCATATATATGTCGTGAGTGTTAGCAATCATAGAAGACTAAATGATGGTTGAGTATGTGGACTTGCTAAAAAGCTCCTACATGAGACCCTTCCTGAAAATATGATGAATTGCAATTGCATTGTTGACTGAGAACATAGTTTGTTAGTTTTCAAGAAAGTTTATGCCTTATACTTCATTGTTGTGATGAATTGTTACTTTCTCATGAGAAGTTTTATGATAATAAATATTGCTGTTATAATAATGATCATGATGCTACTATGTCCGTATTTTGTTTTTATCGACACCTCTCTCTCTAAACATGTGGACATGATTATCCATATTGGCTTTCGCTTGAGGACAAGCGAGGTCTAAGCTTGGGGGAGTTGATACGTCCATTTTGCATCATGTTTTGCTACTGTTATTTATAGTGTTTTTAATCAATATAACACTTTGTGGTGCAATTCTAATGCCTTTTCTCTCTTAATATGCAAGATTTACACAAGGAGGGAGATTGCCGGCAGCTAGAAATCATAGCCGTCGGGTTCAAGGGCATCCAAGAACGGTACAGTCGGAGGTGGGACAAGGTGCACGAAGAGCGCAAAGCTGCGGATTTGGTTGACCGGAAGTTGAGAGACAAGGCGGACGAGCTGCGCACATGGTACAGTCAGCAGGCCCGCAACCTCAACGCCGCCAAGGATGAGGCAGCGATCCATGACGGCAAGCTGACAGAGCGTGAAACGCTGCTCAATGCCAAGGAGCAGGATGTTGCCGCACGGGATGGAGCTCTTGCCGCCACTCTTCGCGGCAAGGATGATGAGATTGAAGCGCTCCTCAAGCAGCAGACTCAAGAGCTGGAAGACGGGCACAAGAAATTCATTGAAGCCCAGGCCTTGGAGAACGCCGCCAAGCTTAAGGAGGTTGCCGACAAGGCCGCTGCTGCTGCTTCCGCCAAGGCAGAGCTGGAATCCTCGGTGGCCAAACTGAAGGAGGATCTCGTCGGCAGCGGCAAGGAAATCGAGGCTCTCAAGGACGAAGCGCTGAAGGCAGCCCGCACTCTAGGGGACTTGCAAGTGCAGCTGTCGTCCAAGAACCAAGATATCGATGCCACCGCCAAGACAATTGGGGACCTGAAATCTCAACTGGCCACCGTGGTAGCAGCTTCAGAATCCACCAAGGAGAGGGAGAGGGTCTGGACGGAGAAGCTGGAGAAGAAGGAGGCCTCGAAGAAGGAGGCTGAAAACAACTATGCCCAATTGCACAAGAACCTCTCCCTCTGGACCGGCAGGCTTGTTAACGCTGCTGAGCGCATCAGCCTCCAAATCGCAGAGATGGATATGAAGAGCTGGGGTTTCACCGTCAAGGACAAGGAGGCCACCAGCGTCAGGTTGACCAAGTTCTTCGAGGGCCTTATCGATGCCTTGAAGACGTACCACGAAGACAGGTCTGCTTCATTTGCTGATGAGTCCCGGAAGTTTGCGCATGAAATCGTGTACAGGGTGTTGCTCAAGATCGTTCATCGCAATCCCGGCCTTGATCTCTCCGGGGTCTTCAGGAGGTTGCCGGATAGCACAGACGTCACTGCTGCTGACAAGATCGCTGCCCCTCTTGCCGACAAGGTTCTCCAAATCCCCAGGGTCCAAGGCAATCGCCGAAACTGAGCTTGTCGCTACATCCACCATTGTGCTGTCATGTACCAGATACATTTAATCTTTTGTTAGCCCTACACTATCTCTGTGATGTAATATAACTTGTGCTGCTTGAATGTATGTGCGTCGTTCCCCTTGTTTTTTTTCGCCTTTGTATGATTGTGTTCCCTACGCTTATCGGAAGCTTGCCGGCGCGCACACTTGCCATGAGCGCTTCGAGGAACGGGTCCTTAGCAGCCTGCTAGAAGTGCCGCCGCCGGCAAGGCTACTTGCCGGGATAGAACACAACTGCCAAGCTTGCCGAGCGGACTCGAGGCAACCTAGGGCGCGGACTGATCATGACAAGGCTCCTCTCGCGTCCAGGTTTCTCATACAAAGCACAGAATCGTTTAAGGGAAAACGTGAATGCAACAAGGGAAAATTCTCAAAGTTTTTCAACTTAGCTTTTCCTTGTGCTGTTTCCCTCGTTGCATAAAATGATCACTTGAACGTCATTAAAATGGTACCCCATCTCCACTTCCCCCCGGGAAACTTGCGCGCGAGGGATTCCCTTGTTCTTTTAAGAAAAAGAAAGAAGAGAAAAGAGTGGTTTGGGAACCTTGACGGTTCATTAGTCATTCCATACAAATTAAAGTGTAAATCACAACATCACATGCATCCACATATAAATGAATATGTACGAGGAGTTGCGGAACACTTAGCTTTATTATGCACAGGATCTGCGCCTGCTTTGTACAAAGGGTTACATGTCTTGCCGACAAAGCTTGTACAAAAGGGGTTGCCGGGAGGTGTCCCGGCAACTGCGCCTCATGGGTAGAACTTGCGAAGATGCTCAATATTCCATGAGTTTTGCACTGGGTGCCATCTTTGGTCTCCAGACGGACTGCGCCAGGTCTGGTTACTCGCGCTACCCGATAAGGGCCTTCTCACTTCAGCGTCAACTTGTTTGATCCCTTGGCGGACTGAACGCGCCGAAGAACAAGGACGCCTTCCTCAAGGCTTCAGGCATGCACTTTGTGGCTATGGTAGCGGCGCAAGGCTTGCTGGTAGCGCGCAGCTCACACAGCTGCCCGAAAACGATCTTCCTCAAGGAGCACTGCGTCATTTTGCCGCAGTTGTTCTTGCTCAGCTTCGTCGTAAGCAAGCACTCAAGTTTGCAAATGTCTCTTCCAAGTCTTGAATGAGGGTAGATTTGTCCTTGGTTTTGACCACTATATCATCCATATATGCTTCCACATTTCTATGCAGCTGGGGCTCAAAACCAATTTGGACCGCTCTTGCAAATGTTGAACCGACGCTCTTTAACCCGAAAGGCATACGCACGAAGCAGTATGTGCCACATGGAGTAATGAACGCGGTTTTCTCCTCATCCTCCTTGGCCATGAAAATCTGATGGTATCCAGAATATGCATCAAGGAAAGAGAGCAAATCACAGCCAGAAGTGGAATCTACAATTTGATCGATGCATGGCAAAGGGAAAGGATCTTCCGGGCATGCTTTGTTGATATCCGTGTAATCAATACAAAGTCTCCACTTTCCGTTTGCCTTGCGCACCACCACTGGATTTGCCAACCAAGTGGGATGTAGCACTCCTCTGACCAGGCCTGCTGCCTCGAGTTTCTTGATTTCTTCGGCAATGAATTGTTGCCTCTCCAAAGCTTGCTTCCGGACTTTTTGCTTGACGGGCCGAGTGTGGGGACAAACGGCAAGGTGGTGCTCAATTACCTCCCTGGGAACACCGGGGATGTCAGATGGTCGCCATGCAAACACATCGACATGCACCCGCAGGAAGGCAACGAGCGCATTTTCCTATTTGCTGTCAAGGGTGGCACTGATGGTGAAGGTACCGGCAGTGCCGTCCTCCCTCACCGGCACCTTTTTAGTTGCCGGTGAAGTAGGCTTGGATTTCTTACCAGCAGAGCACTCTGGCAAGTCTTCAACAGGTGCGTAGCACTCCGAAGAGGTGCGCTTCCCGGAATCCTTGCTAGAGGTCTTGCCGGACTTGTTATTTTCCTTCTTCTTGGCGGGAGCTGGCGCCTTGGCAGCTTCTGCTGCAACCGCATCCCTGTACATCTTGTCGTCGCAAATGACTGCATCTTTCTTATCGGAGTTGATGGAAATGACACCCATCGGCCCTGGCATCTTCAACGTGTTGTATGCATAATGAGACACCGCCATGAATTTTGCCAAGGCCGGGCGGCCAAGAATTCCATTGTATGGCAAGGGGATCTTGACGACGTCAAATACGATCTTCTCCATCCTGTAGTTCAGCTCCCCGCCAAACGTCACCGGTAATGTGATTTTCCCTTGGGCTGGCTTCTTCCCGGGTTCACTCCTTGAAAAGTGCCTGTTCTCTCGAGCTCCTCATCGGGAATCTGCAGCCTCTCGATGACTTCCGGAGAGATCAGATTCAAACCGGCCCCACCGTCAACTAACATCTTTGTCACTTGGAGGTTGCGAATTGTTGGTGAAACCAACAACGGCAAACACCCGACTGCAGTTATGCGATCAGGGTGGTCCTCAGCGTCAAAGATGATAGGCGTGTGTGACCATTTGAGTGGCTTTTGAGAACCCATTGCCAGTTTCGCCCATTAACCTCACGCGCCCACTGCTTAAGTTGGCGGTGAGAGGAGTGCAAATATGCTCCTCCGTCAACGCACATGGCTTCAGTTGCCTTCTGGAACTCTTGTTCACTGGACTCTTCATTCCCTCCTCTTCTTCATTTCCTTCATCTTCTTCCTTCTTTTCACGGCCTTTAGCAGGTTTTTCTTTCTGTTGCTTAACCTTGCCGCGGCGGCCTCCTCGACCACCACGGCCCTTTTTGCCGGATCCACCGGCACCATCTTGACCTTTCTCCTTGTCGCGCTTTTCATACTCGGCTTTCTGCTTCTCAACAAGGTGCTCGACTTGCCGACATTCTTGGAGATCGTGGCCTTTGGTGCGGTGAATCTTGTAGTATGGTCCATCCGACTTGCCGGCCTTCTCGTTTGCCACCACCTCCTGGCAAGTGGCGCATACAGCAGCCTCCTTGCCGGAGTTCTCAGTCTTGGCTTTCTTGGCGGACTCAGAGTTGCCGGAACCTTCGATGGCCATAACAGTTTTGCCTTTGCGCTTCCTATTGCGCTTCCGGCCCTTCTTCCTCGGGGTGGCAGCATCATTGTCCTCAGAATCTACTTCAGCACTAGCGTCCTCCCCGAGAAGCCTTCTTCCTTCCTCAGCACGTGCACACTTATCCGCCAATGTGTAGAGCTCGTTGACGGTCTTGGGCAACTTGACGTTCATTTTCTCCCGCATCCTCCGATTGCGCACATTCGTGTGAAAGGCGGCAATGACGGATGCGGGGTGTACATCTGGAATATTGCAGTGCACGCGGCTGAATCTCTGAATATATTTGCGCAAAGTTTCACCATGTCTTTGCGGGATCACTTGCAAGTCGCTGGGCTACCCAGGGGCTTTGTGGCCTCCGGTAAAGGCACCAACGAATTTGTTGCAGAGATCTGACCACGAAGAAATGGAGTTCTCTGGCAAGTTCATCAGCCAAGACCTCATGTTGGGTTTTAGTACCAACGGGAAGTAGTTGGCGAGGATCTTCTCGTCTCTTCCTCCGGCAGCTTGCACGGCAATCGTGTAGATGCCTAGAAACTCTGCCGGGTTCAGCTTGCCGTCATACTTTCCCGGCACTTCTGGCTTGAAGGCTCGAAACGGACGGCCATCGGACTTGCTGCAGCTAGTGGGTGAAGGCAGGACATCCAACCTCGTAAGGTAGATATCCGCCAACCCCTGGTGCAGGCTCATCAACGACGGGGCCGTTGCGCTAGTCGGATTGACGGCGTGCCTCTCGGCGCCGTTTGATGGTGGTGCGGGCGTCTTCTGCCCGTCTGTCTCGCAGCACTTGCCGTTGACCCTGCCGTGCCCGTGGATCTGAAGAGGCCATCGACACCTCATTGGGCTCGGAGGATCGTCGAGCTTGTTGTGGTTGTTGGCGTTGTTGCTGCTGAGATTGCTACCGCTGAGGTGATTGCACCGTTAGCGCGGCACCGTCAGTGCGGCCTCCAACTAGGTTTGCCGGAGCCATTCGCGGACACCGTGAGGACTCCACTTGCTATGATTTACCGGCCTCGACAAATCCAATCAAGCTTTGGATGGTGGCTCTCCACTCATCCATCTTCTCTGCCGCTGGAGGGGAGTTCAGCAGCATCTGGGCTCGCGCCATTGCTTCTGCTGCCGTGGCTAGCATGGCCGGAAGCGAAGAACGCGACGTCGCTCTACTCCTGGCGGAGCCAGCAGGAGTGCCATCGCGGTCTTGCTGCCATGGCACTTGATCAGCAGCAGGTCGCCGTGGCGGAGGCGGTGCCTGAGGATCTGGGATTTGATCAACAGGAGTCTTGCCGTGAGGTCACCGCTGCCCGGAGTCGTTGGCGCCACTCGGAGCTGTGCCGCGCCCGTTGTGCGAGGGGCGCGGTGTCCGTCCTGAAGCTGCATTCTCGGACGCCGCCGCAGCGGGATCTTGGCTCGCGCCGGCCCGGGCATTACCGCTCCGGTGGCTACGTTCGTCGGCGCGGCGAGGAGGAGGAGGAAGAGGTCGTCCGTCCGCTCCGCCCGCGCCATCGCGGCTCCGTTCGCCAGAAGATCAAGGAACTCGGCTATCCCCAGCACGCTCGTCTCCGGCGCCGACCGCGGTGGGCATGGTGACCGCGCCGCTTGCGCTGGTCGTGCCAACCGCAGCCCCCGCGCCGCCTGCGCCGCCTGCGGATGCATGCGGGGTGGACGTCATCGTGATGCCCTTCTTCTTGGGCACCATCGACGACGAGGAGGACGATGAGGAAGTCGATGAAGATGATGAAGAAGACGCGCAACCCACAGGGCAAGGTTCGCGCAAGCGACGCACCCCTACCTGGGGCGCCAAAGATGTCGTGGTGGGACGACCATCTATGGGGTCATGCAGCCCCTTGTGGTTCAGTAGAGGGGGTCAACGTGCACAAAGAGCATGAACAATGGGAAGCGCAAGGGATTTTACCCAGGTTTGGGCCGCCGAGAAGCGTAAAACCCTACTCGTGCTTTTGGTGTATTAATGGTGTACAAGCACAGTACAAGGAGCGCTTCTCCCGGCAAGGTATGGGGAGGAGCAGCTACACGAGACATGCTTGTGTTTGAAAAGGGGTCCGAATCCCTCTAACTGTTGCCTTGGCCCTCCTTTTATAGTTCAAGGGGTTACCACAGTGGCAAAATAGTAATTACATAGTGATTAGATAGAAAACAGTGCTATCATACCTAACTCTGCCAATCTAGGACAAAGGCATTAAATGCGCCGTTAGGTGTCATGTGGAGAGGTAGTCCCGGCAAGGTTTCTGCACTGCTTGCCCAGCTACCTCGTATTATTCTGACACGCCTCCTAGACGAGTGTCATTAGAAGCAAATCCTGTCCCAGCGTGCTGACACGTGCCCGATAAGCCTTACCAACCAGCCTGCGTGGTCGACACCTCGCCCATTGGCAAACACCTGTGCGGAGAGGTGGAGCGCTGGGGGACTGGCACAAGCTTGCCGGCACGGAGCTTGCCGGGTCTTCCCCTTGCCGGTTTAGCCTTGTCGGCAAGGAATGTCTTCATCTTCAGTACTAGTTGAGTGCTGTGTCTTGAGCTTCTTTACAGTGGTTCTGCAACTAGGCCCTGAATCTCGGTCTTGGCAGTTCCCGGCAAGGCTTTGGCCGGCAAGGAGGCTGATATTGTCTGTGCATAAGTCAGGGTATAAAATACCCATGTTTTATACACCGACAGGAGCCCCCGGGCCTGGGCCATACGTGCGTCTGAAGTGTTGTTGGGCTAGGCTCAAACAATGCACAGACACGTGGCAGGAAACTGCCGTTGTAATTTTCGTCATGATGGTTATCCTGACGCACGTCCAATCCACGCATTAAATGCGGGTCGTGGGAACTTGGGCTGTTGCGGTTATACCGCGGTAGTGCGCCTATAAAAGAACGTGGCTGGGGTAAACAGTGAAGAGCCAGCCTCCCCTCGCGCCTTCCCCATAAAAAGGCAACCGTGAGGAGGCGCCGCTCATTCACCCCTGCTTTCCCCTGCTTCATCTTCCTCCTCATGCCAGAACTGCTTCCGCCGCCGCCGCCGCTGCTTCGCATCTCCAATCGACCACCTCCTTCCTCCCCAATCTCCGATGGTGCCCAAGAGGGCCGATGCGGCAGGGAAGAAGAAACCCGCCAAGCCGCTCGATCCCAAGGCAGAGGAGAAGAAGAAGGCGCTAGAAGAGCTAGAGAAGCGGCGGAGGGAAAATGCGATCTTCTCGTCGTGCTCCTTGGATGCCAATGAGCTGATCAGGAGGTACGCATACATGTGGGGGAGAGATACCAAGGACAACAAGGCGCCCGTAGTGCTTCCTGAAGGCGACAACGATCCATCGGATTCATATCCGTTTTTCTGTGCTTATTTCTACTGCGGCTTGGTTCCCCCATTCTCGGATTTCTTTAGTGCCATGATGTTCAGTTATGGATTCAGGATGCTGGACTTCACTCCGAACGCAATGACCTATATGGCGGTCTTCGCCCATCTGTGCTAGAATTTCGTCGGCGTGGCGCCCAATGTGGATCTGTTCCATCATTTTTTCATCCCCCGGATCGAAGACAAGTCACTCTCCGGCAGTGTGGCCTGGATTCCCAGGGCGAAAATGAAGGGTGAGTACCTTGCCGGGTAGCTCCACCTCAAGTGGGACGAGTGGAGGGTCGAGTGGTGTTGGATCCAGGAGAAGGATTTCCCCCAATTCTGCATACCGCGCACTGTGAAGGTCGAGCGCGGCAAGAACTGGAGTAGCATAGGTGCTACAGACACCAAGCTTCGTCCGGCACTAATCAGGATCGCCCGCCTCAAAGCCGCCAATCTGACCATAGAGATGGTTGGCGCCGATTTCCTCCGGCGACGCATAGCGCCGCTACAGAAGAGGGAGACCTTTTCTTGGGAGTACTAGAACGCCGCCTACATCATGCGACTGTACCCTCGGACCACCAACAACTTGTCGGTGATGGAACATGCCTGCCTCTGCGAACAGTTGTTCCGGAAGACTGGCACATTCCACTTGCTGGATAAGATCATCCCACTGCACATCAACTCTGCCAAGGATTCCATCCTGGTGGTGATGCCGGACTGCAACGCTCACAGGGTGAAAGCAGACTGGGATTTGCCCTCCCTGGAGCACGAGATGGATTGGGCCTCCAACCTGACGGAGAAGGCTTCCCGGAAGGAAACGGATCTCATCCGAGCCACCACCGAGGAGGAACTGGCGTACATTGCCAGCAAGGCCGCAGAGATTGCGAGGATAAACGCGGCGGGTGGTTCTGGCGCTGCAGCAGCTAAGGATGAAGAAGAAGAACATTCCGAGGAGGAGGCTGCCGAGGGGCAGCAAGAAGAGCCTGCCGGGGACGAGGTCATCGAGGCCGAGGTTGCTGGGTCCGAGGCTGCCGGGTCCGAGGCTGCCGGGGAGCTTGAAGAAGGGGAAGGCCCTCGAGCTCCAAAGAGGAGGCGCCGTCTCCGAAGGGCGGTCAGTCAAGAGCCGGTGCGTGCTTGTTCGCCGAGAGCTGGCTCCACGGTGAAGAAGACGACCACGAAGACCGGCCGCCAAGAAGAAGTACGCCGGCAATCGACCCGGCGTCCCCGAACCCAGCCCTCATCTCCTCAGCGAGAGGTGGTCGAGGAGGGTGAATCCATCCAGCCGACGAGCTCGCCTCCTCTGGTACTTAAGAGGGCCAGAGAATCGCTCTCGCCAGTGATGTACGACTTCGACGTCCTTGGCGAGTCCGAGGAGGAGGAGGAGTAAGTACTTCGCTTATCCCCGCCAAGCCTTGATTCCACTTAATTGTCATTTTAACTTGATTCCTTTCACCTTGACAGGGATCCAGAACCGCTCGTGCATCGGTCGAAGCGGCCCAGATCTGCAGCAACACAGGGTCCTGCAGCGAGTGCTGGGCCGAGGGGTGCGATGGCCGATGCCATCGTTACCAGCCCCCAGCCGAGCCCCCTACGCGAGGACGTGGTGCAGGTGCTTCCCACTAGCACCAGTACTGGAGTCCCTATTGCTGAGCCTGTCGTGGAGACGGAGTAGGCCCGCCAAGAGGAGGAGCGCCAAGAAGCGGATCCAACTGTGGTTCCCCCATCTATCAATGTTCCGGAGAGCGGGGCTACCGACGACCGTGCGCCGGCAATGCGAGTTGCCGGGGAAGGAGCTCTTCCTCAGCAAGCACCAAAAGGTGATCCTCTTGCCTTTGTACGCCTCTTCCGGGAAAGATTTCTTTTTGTCTTCCTGAACTTGATTTGTGATTTCGAATTCTATCTCACCCTTGTTTTCGCCTTGATACACAGCTCAAACGTCCCCTGACGAAGGCGAAGTCCATGTGGAGGTGGCCGATATTGCAAGGGATGCCGCCGAGGAAGCCGCCAAGATCGCCGCTGAAGAGGGCCCCACACAGGTTGCCAAGGAGACCAGAGCACTCCCCGACGAGTCCGAGAGGGCTACCGGCAGCACGCCCGACCCCGCCAGGATGGATGCGAAGAAGGTGCCCGCCAATGCCGATGAGCCAACTCCCGGCAACCAGCTAGTGGTGCCAATCCCGCCAACTCCGTCAAGTAACTTGGCGTTGATCGCCCCTCAGCACGAGTCCGGAGCCCCCAGTTCCTCTGGCATTACGGGGCCAAGCTTCGATGAAGAGATAGCTCGGATCTTGCTCCCCTTGGTCCAAAGAACCGATGAATCCACCGACGCGGCCGACAACGCTGAAGACCTTGCTTTCATGCAAATCATGGCCGTCGGGTTCAAGGGCATCCAAGAATGGTACAGTTGGAGGAGGGACAAGGTGCACGAAGAGCGCAAAGCTGCGGATTTGGTTGACCGAAAGTTGAGAGACAAGGCGGACGAGCTGCGCACATGGTACAGTCAGCAGGCCCGCAACCTCAACGCCGCCAAGGAAGAGGCAGCGATCCGCGACGGCAAGCTGACAGAGCGCGAAACGCTGCTCAATGCCAAGGAGAAGGATCTTGCCGCGTGGGAAGGAGCTCTTGCCGCCACTCTTCGCGGCAAGGAGGATGAGATTGAAGCGCTCCTCAAGCAGCGGACTCAAGAGCTGGAAGACGGGCCCAAGAAATTCATTGAAGCCCAGGCCTTGGAGAATGCCACCAAGCTTAAGGAGGTTGCCGACAAGGCCGCCGCTGCTGCTTCCGCCAAGGCAGAGCTGGAATCCCAGGTGGCCAAACTGAAGGAGGATCTCGTCGGCAGCAGCAAGGAAATCGAGGCTCTCAAGGACGAAGCGCTGAAGGCAGCCCGCACTCTAGGGGACTTGCAAGCACAGCTGTCGTCCAAGAACCAAGATCTCGATGCCACCGCCAAGACAATTGGGGACCTGAAATCTCAACTGGCCACCGTGGTAGCAGCTTCGGAATCTGCCAAGGAGAGGGAGAGGGTCTTGACGGAGAAGCTGGAGAAGGAGGAGGCCTCGAAGAAGGAGGCAGAAAACAACTATGCCCAACTACACAAGAACCTCTCCCTCTGGACCGGCAGGCTTGTTAACGTTGCCAAGCGCATCAGCCTCCAAATCGCAGAGATGGATATGAAGAGTTGAGGTTTCACCGTCAACGACAAGGAGGCCACCAGCGTCAGGTTGACCAAGTTCTTCGAGGGCCTTATCGATGCCTTGAAGACGTAGCACGAAGACAGGTCTACTTCATTTGCTGATGAGACCCGGAAGTTTGCGCGTGAAATCATGTACAGGGTGCTGCTCAAGATTGCTCATCGCAATCCTGGCCTTGATCTCTCTGGGGTCTTCAGGAGGTTGCCGGATAGCACAGACGTCACTGCTGCCGACAAGATCGCTGCCCCTCTTGCCGACAAGGTTCTCCAAATCCCCAGGGTCCAAGGCAATCGCCGAGACTGAGCTTGTCACTACATCCACCATTGTGCTGTCATGTACAAGATACATTTAATCTTTTGTTAGCCCTGCACTATCTCTGTGATGTAATATAACTTGTGCTGCTTGAATGTATGTGCGTCGTTCCCCTTGTTTTTTTTCGCCTTTGTATGATTGTGTTCCCTACGCTTATCGGAAGCTTGCCGGCGCGCACACTTGCCACGAGTGCTTAGAGGAACGGGTCCTTAGCAGCCTGCTAGAAGTGCCGCCGCCGGCAAGGCTACTTGCCGGGATAGAACACAGCTGCCAAGCTTGCCGAGCGGACTCGAGGCAACCTAGGGCGCGGACTGATCACGACAAGGCTCCTCTCGCGTGCAGGTTTCTCATACAAAGCACATAATCGTTCAAGGGAAAACGCGAATGCAACAACGGAAAATTCTCAACGTTTATCAACTTAGCTTTTCCTTGTGTTGTTTCCCTCGTTGCATAAAATGATCACTTGAACGTCATTAAAATGGTACCCCATCTCCACTCCCCCCGGGAAACTTGCGCGCGAGGGATTCCCTTGTTCTTTTAAGAAAAAGAAAGAAGAGAAAAGAGCGGTTGTTTTATTATGCACAACATCACATGCATCCACATATAAATGAATATGTACGAGGAGTTGCGGAACACTTAGCTTTATTATGCACAGGATCTGCGCCTGCTTTGTACAAAGGGTTACATGTCTTGCCGACAAAGCTTGTACAAAAGGGGTTGCCGGGAGGTGTCCCGGCAACTGCGCCTCATGGGTAGAACTTGCGAAGATGCTCAATATTCCATGAGTTTTGCACTGGGTGCCATCTTTGGTCTCCAGACGGACTGCGCCAGGTCTGGTTACTCGCGCTACCCGATAAGGGCCTTCTCACTTCAGCGTCAACTTGTTTGATCCCTTGGCGGACTGAACGCGCCGAAGAACAAGGACGCCTTCCTCAAGGCTTCAGGCATGCACTTTGTGGCTATGGTAGCGGCGCAAGGCTTGCTGGTAGCGCGCAGCTCACACAGCTGCCCGAAAACGATCTTCCTCAAGGAGCACTGCGTCATTTTGCCGCAGTTGTTCTTGCTCAGCTTCGTCGTAAGCAAGCACTCAAGTTTGCAAATGTCTCTTCCAAGTCTTGAATGAGGGTAGATTTGTCCTTGGTTTTGACCACTATATCATCCATATATGCTTCCACATTTCTATGCAGCTGGGGCTCAAAACCAATTTGGACCGCTCTTGCAAATGTTGAACCGACGCTCTTTAACCCGAAAGGCATACGCACGAAGCAGTATGTGCCACATGGAGTAATGAACGCGGCTTTCATCTCATCCTCCTTGGCCATGAAAATCTGATGGTATCCAGAATATGCATCAAGGAAAGAGAGCAAATCACAGCCAGAAGTGGAATCTACAATTTGATCGATGCATGGCAAAGGGAAAGGATCTTCCGGGCATGCTTTGTTGATATCCGTGTAATCAATACAAAGTCTCCACTTTCCGTTTGCCTTGCGCACCACCACTGGATTTGCCAACCAAGTGGGATGTAGCACTCCTCTGACCAGGCCTGCTGCCTCGAGTTTCTTGATTTCTTCGGCAATGAATTGTTGCCTCTCCAAAGCTTGCTTCCGGACTTTTTGCTTGACGGGCCGAGTGTGGGGACAAACGGCAAGGTGGTGCTCAATTACCTCCCTGGGAACACCGGGGATGTCAGATGGTCGCCATGCAAACACATCGACATGCACCCGCAGGAAGGCAACGAGCGCGTTTTCCTATTTGCTGTCAAGGGTGGCACTGATGGTGAAGGTACCGGCAGTGCCGTCCTCCCTCACCGGCACCTTTTTAGTTGCCGGTGAAGTAGGCTTGGATTTCTTACCAGCAGAGCACTCTGGCAAGTCTTCAACAGGTGCGTAGCACTCCGAAGAGGTGCGCTTCCCGGAATCCTTGCTAGAGGTCTTGCCGGACTTGTTATTTTCCTTCTTCTTGGCGGGAGCTAGCGCCTTGGCGGCTTCTGCTGCAACCGCATCCTTGTACATCTTGTCAACGCAAATGACTGCATCTCTCTTATCGGAGTTGATGGAAATGACACCCATCGGCCCTGGCATCTTCAACGTGTTGTATGCATAGTGAGATGCCGCCATGAATTTTGCCAAGGCCGGGAGGCCAAGAATTCCATTGTATGGCAAGGGGATCTTGACGATGTCAAATACTATCTTCTCCGTCCTGTAGTTCAGCTCCCCGCCAAACGTCACCGGCATTGTGATTTTCCCCTTGGGCTGGCTTCTTCCCGGGTTCACTCCTTGAAAAGTGTCTGTTCTCTCGAGCTCCTCGTCGGGAATCTGCAGCCTCTCGTTGACTTCCAGAGAGATCAGATTCAAACCGGCCCCACCATCAACTAACATCTTTGTCACTTGGAGGTTGCGAATTGTTGGTGAAACCAACAACGGCAAACACCCGACTGCAGTTATGCGATCAGGGTGGTCCTCAGCGTCAAAGATGATAGGCGTGTGTGACCATTTGAGTGGCTTTTGAGAACCCATTGCCGGTTCCACCGCATTAACCTCACGCGCCCACTGCTTAAGTTGGCGGTGAGAGGAGTGCAAAGATGCTCCTCCGTCAACGCACATGGCTTTAGTTGCCTTCTGGAACTCTTGTTCACTGGACTCTCCATCGTCCTCCTCTTCTTCACTTCCTTCATCTTTTTCCTTCTTTTCGCGGCCTCTAGCAGGTTTTTCTTTCTGCTGCTTAGCCTTGTCGCGGCGGCCTCCTCGACCACCACGGCCCTTTTTGTCGGATCCACCGGCACCATCTTGACCTTTCTCCTTGTCGCGCTTTTCATACTCGGCATTCTACTTCTCAACAAGGTGCTCGACTTGCCGGCACTCTTGGAGATCGTGGCCTTTGGTATGGTGAATCTTGTAGTATGGTCCATCCGACTTGCCGACCTTCTCGTTTGCCGCCGCCTCCTGGAAAGCGGCGCATACAGCAGCCTACTTGCCGGAGTTCTAAGTCTTGGCTTTCTTGGCGGACTCAGAGTTGCCGGAACCTTCGATGGCCATAACAGTTTTGCCTTTGCACTTCCGGCCCTTCTTCCTCGGGGTGGCGGCATCATCGTCCTCAGAATCTACTTCAGCACCAGTGTCCTCCCTGGGAAGCCTTCTTCCTTCCTCAACACGTGCACACTTATCCGCCAATGTGTAGAGCTCGTTGACGGTCTTGGGCAACTTGACATTCATTTTCTCCCGCATCCTCCGATTGCGCACATTCGTGTGAAAGGCGGCAATGACGGCTGCGGGGTGTACATCTGGAATGTTGCGGTGCATGCGGCTGAATCTCTGAATATATTTGCGCAAAGTTTCACCATCTCTTTGCGGGATCACTTGCACGTCGCTAGGCTGCCCAGGGGCTTTGTGGCTTGTGTTTGAAAAGGGGTCCGAATCCCTCTAACTGTTGCCTTGGCCCTCCTTTTATAGTTCAAGGGGTTACCACAGTGGCAAAACAGTAATTACATAGTGATTAGATAGCAAACAGTGCTATCATACCAAACTCTGCCAGTCTAGGACAAAGGCATTAAATGCGCCGTTAGGTGTCATGTGGAGAGGTAGTCCAGGCAAGGTTTCTGCACCGCTTGCCCAGCTACCTCATATTATTCTGACACGCCTCCTGGACGTGTGTCATTAGAAGCAAATCCTATCACAGCGTGCTGACACGTGCCCGATAAGCCTTACCAACCAGCCTGCGCGGTTGACAGCTCGCCCATTGGTGAACGCCTGTGCGGTGAGGTGGAGCGCTGGGGGACTGGCACAAGCTTGCCGGCACAGAGCTTGCCGGGTCTTCCCCTTGCCGGTTTAGCCTTGCCGGCAAGGAATGTATTCATCTTCGGTACTAGTTGAGTGATGTTTCTTGAGCTTCTTTACAGTGGCTTCTGCAACTGAGCCTTGAATCTCGGTCTTGGCGGTTCCCGGCAAGTCTTTGGCCGGCAAGGAGGCTGCTACTGTCTGTGCATAAGTCAGGGTATAAAATACCCATGTTTTATACACCGACACTCCGGAGCCATCAAAATAAACAACTCCGAAGGCACTAATCCGAGAGTGGTGAATGGGCAAAGAATTAAGCACTATATTTCAGGTACTCCCATTAATGTTGAAACTAATGTTATTGAAACAATTACACCGGAGGAATACATAAGAGAGACCTTCCGGAACACTCCAGAACCCTGAAAAGGAAGAGGTACGTGATACGGTAAGTAAACCGGCTCCAAAAATTCCATAAAAATAATTTCTGTCAGTTTTGGAATATTAGAAAAAAAATACAAAAATAAGAAACAGCCGAGGGACCCACCTGGTGCCCACGAGGCACCAGGGCGCGCCACCCCCCCAGGCGCGCCCTGCAGGCTTGTGGGCCCCTCGTGAGCCTTCCCAACTCCGTTTTCTTCTGGATTACTTGTTTAGCAAGATAAAAAATCTTTATATATACTCCCGGACGTTTTGACCACCGTATCGCAGAAATTTCCTCTGTTCTTGTTTTGTGCTATTTTTCTGACAGATCTAGATCGCCATGGCTCCCAAAAAGCTCCGTACCAAGCACCGTATTGTGCAACCATGGCCGGGCAAACGCCCTTACAGCGAGGTTTACTACGAGTGGTCGTCGGGAGAGGAAGACGATGGCAAGGAGGACAAGGTTGAGGAAATTGAAGGACCCCAGGCTCCAGAAGGAGGGCAAGCGATTCCCATGGAGGAGACCGCAGAGAAGGGAAATATACTTCAACCCTTATATGATCATCTCTCCCCATCCGTAATTGAAGCCTTAAGAGTCTTTGAAATAGTTTCTGTTCAGAATACATCTCTCACTCGTCAAGTTATTTTGTTGGAAGAGCAAAACATCGCTCTTCGGAGTCTCAACCGTAGATTGATGTATCTGCTACAGCTGAAGGACAGGCTTGCCACTTCATCATCACCACCATCACCAAAGAAGGAGACTTGAGTACATGGGTATGGGCACTCCCCTTGGCTTGTGCCAAGCTTGGGGGAGGTGCCCCGGTATCGTATCACCATCACTTTTATTATCTTTACCTATTTTTAGTTCGATCCTTAGTTATTTCATGATCTAGTTGAATAAAAGTTTAGTATGATCTATTTTCGAGTGTTAGCTTCGTGATCTATCTATGTAATCGAGTTGAGAGTTATATAATAAATAGTAGTTTGAGTTTTGCTTCTTTACTTTTATGTTCCAATTCTAGCAATGAAAATAATGAAAAAGATCATATGCTAATCTTATGGAAAGTAATGACATTACATAAAGAAAAGTATAAGTGGTAAAATTTATTGGAAGTTAACAAGCATAGCATTAGTCAATGATGCAATTCATGAAAAAGTTAATAAGGGAAGAGAAGATTCACATGCAAATATACTATCTTGGACATCTTTTATGATTGTGAGCCCCCATTAAGTATTTTATGTCAAATTGTTGACGCTGGACAAGGAAGACAACGTAATGAATTATGTTTGTTCATATTCACATAGAAGTTATATTGTTATAGATCCTCCAACATGTGGTGCTTTCCCAATATCTTTGCTAGCCAAAAATCTGCACCAAGTAGAGATACTACTTGTGCATCCAAAACCCTAAAGCCCAGTTTCATGTCATGAGAGTCCACTATATCTACCGAGGGATTGAATAAGATCCTTCAAGTAAGTTGTCATCGGTGCAAAAAGCAATAAAAATTGCCTCTAAATATGTCTGAACTTTTATTGTAAGGGAAATGAGATTTGTACGAACTTGTGATGGTAAAGAAATAAAAGCGACAGACTGCATATTAAAGGTTGCTATCACAAGGGGCAATATAAAGTGACGTTCCTGTGCATTAAGAGCTTGTGCATCCAACAACAAAAAGCGCATGACAACCTCTACTTCCCTCTGCGAAAGGCCTATCCTTTATTTTTATGTATTTACTTTTTATGCAAGAGTCAATAGTGTTCTCCTCTACTTCCTTTTTATTTTTCTCTTTTGCAAGCATCATGTGGTGGAGAAAGATCTAGGCATATATATCCAGTTGGATATGAGTGATCAGGAGTTATTATTGTTGACATCACCCTTGAGGTGAATAAGTTGGGAGGCGAAATCACAAGCCCCTATCTTTCTATGTGTTTGGCTGAAACTTTTTGCTCCATATATATGTCGTGAGTGTTAGCAATCATAGAAGACTAAATGATGGTTGAGTATGTGGACTTGCTAAAAAGATCCTACATGAGCCCTTCCTGAAAATATGATGAATTGCAATTGCATTGTTGATTGAAAACATAGTTTGTTAGTTTTCAAGAAAGTTTATGCCTTATACTTCATTGTTGTGATGAATTGTTACTTGCTTATGAGAAGTTTTATGATAATAAATATTGCTGTTATAATAATGATCATGATGCTACTATGTCCGTATTTTGTTCTTATCGACACCTCTCTCTCTAAACATGTGGACATGATTATCCATATCGGCTTTCGCTTGAGGACAAGCGAGGTCTAAGCTTGGGGGAGTTGATACGTCCATTTTGCATCATGTTTTGCTACTGTTATTTATAGTGTTTTTAATCAATATAACACTTTGTGGAGCAATTCTAATGCCTTTTCTCTCTTAATATGCAAGATTTACACAAGGAGGGAGATTGCCGGCAGCTGGAATTCTGGACCTGAAAAAGCTATGTCAGAGATACCTATTCTGCACATCTCCAAATGAGCTGAAATTTTA
Source organism: Elymus sibiricus (assembly GCA_039707655.1). Classification (NCBI taxonomy): domain Eukaryota; kingdom Viridiplantae; phylum Streptophyta; class Magnoliopsida; order Poales; family Poaceae; genus Elymus; species Elymus sibiricus. The sequence continues at coordinate 247,099,807 of CM077668.1, forward strand.
TGGAGATTTATTTTGGAATAAATAAAAATACTGGAAGAAAGAAATACCAGAGGGGGCCACCTAGGAGCCCACAAAGCACCAGGGCGCGCCACCCCCCCCCCCCCCCAGGCGCGCCCTGGTGGCTCGTGGGGCCCCTGGTCAGCCTCTGGTATATAAGCCCATTTGCCCTAGAAAAAATATAGAGATGACTTTCGGGATGGTGCGCCGCCGTCTCGAGGCGGAACTTGGGCAGGAGCACTTTTGCTCTCTGGCGAAGAGATTCTGCCGGGGATACTTCCCTCCGGGAGGGGGAAATCGTCGCCATCGACATCACCAGCGATCCTCTCATCGTGGGAGGACCAATCTTCATCAACATCTTCACCAGCACCATCTCATCTCAAACCCTAGTTCATCTCTTGTATTCAATCTTTGTCTCAAAACCTCAGATTGGTACCTGTGGGTTGCTAGTAGTGTTGATTACATCTTGTAGTTTATGCTAGTTGGTTTATTTGGTGGAAGATTATATGTTCAGATCTATTATGCTATTCAATACCCATCTGATCTTGGACATAATTATGATTTGTGAGTAGTTACTTTTGTTCTTGAGGACATGGGAGAAGTCTTGTCATAAGTAATCATGTGAATTTGGTATTCGTTCGATATTTTGATGATATGTATGTTGTTGATTCTCTTAGTGGTGTCGTGTGAACGTCGACTACATGACACTTCACCATCTTTGGGCCTAAGGGAATGCATTGTGGAGTAGTAATTAGATGATGGGTTGGTAGAGTGACAGAAGCTTAAACCCTAGTTTATGCGCTATTCCGTAAGGGACTGATTTGGATCCATATGTTTAATGCTATGGTTAGAGTTATCTTAATTCTTCTTTCGTAGTTGCGGATGCTTGCTAGAGGGGGTAATCATAAGTGGGAAGCTTGTTCAAGTAAGAACAGCACCCAAGCACCGGTCCACCCACATATCAAATTATCAAAGTAGCGAACGCGAATCAAACAAACATGAGGAAAGTGAGTAGATGAAATTCCCATGTGTCCTCGAGAACACTTTGCTTACTATAAGAGATCGTTCCGGCTTGTCCTTTGCTACAAAAGGATTGGGCCACTTTGCTACACTCTTTGTTACTATTGCTACTTTTCACTGGTTACAAATTATCTTGCTATCAAACTTCCCATTACCGATAATTTCAGTGCTTGCAGAAAACACCTTGCTGAAAACCGCTTGTCATTTCCTTCTGCTCCTCGTTGGGTTCGACACTCTTACTTATCGAAAGGACTACGATTGATCCCCTATACTTGTGGGTCATCAGTCGACCACAACCCATATAGCGTTATTTCCACGTGGTGTCTTTGGCAATCCCACGATGAAGTCCATGCAGATATCATCCCATTCCACTATGGAACTGGTAAGGGTTGAAGTAAACCGGCAGGTTTCTGATGCTCAGCCTTCACCTTGTTGCATATATCGCAACAGGCGATGTAATAGGCGATATCTTTCTTCATACCTTCCCACCAGAATGTTTGCTTCAAATCTTGATACATTTTAGTGCCTCCGGGATGAATAAAATATGCAGACTCATGAGCTTCCTTCAGAATCTGCTGCTTTAACTCCCCGAGGTCAGGTACACAGACTCGATTCCGAAATTGGAGGGTACCTTGATCATCGATGTTAAAATCTTGTGCCTTCCCTTCTCGTACTTGGGCCATTATCTTGAGTAACATTGGGTCACCAGGTTGAGCCTTACGGATTTTGTCTTCCAAGGTAGGGGTGACTTACAAGGTAACCAAGCATGTTGCATCATAAATGGTCATATTGAGCTGAGCTATTTCTTCTCAAAGTGCTGGGTGTAACAACCCGATTAATGAATTTGCTGTGGCCGGTTTGCGACTTAGAGCATCGGCGACCACATTAGCTTTTCCTGGTTGGTAGTTGATACCAAGGTCATAGTCCTTGACCAATTCAAGCCATCTTCTTTGCCAGAGATTTAAGTCTGGTTGAGTGAATATATACTTGAGACTCTTGAGGTCGGTGAAGATTTGACATCTCTTCCCAATGATGTAATGTCTCCATATTTTTAAGGCATGTACCACAGCTGCCATTTCCAAGTCATGCGTCGGATAGTTCTCCTCATGCGGCCGTAGCTGCCTCGATGCATAGGCCACGACCTTTCCATCTTGCATAAGCACACACCCAATGCCATGCCTCGATGCATCGCAATAGATGTCGAAGCTCCGGTAGATATCTGGTAGAGTCAACACTGGAGCGGTGGTCAACCGAGTCTTCAGCTCATTGAAACTGTTCTCACATGCTTCTGTCCAAATGAATTTCTGATTCTTCTTAAGCAATTCCATCATTGGCTTGGCAATCTTTGAAAAGCCTTCAATGAAGCGACGGTAATAACATGCTAGACCCAAGAAACTTCTGATTTCTGACACCAAAATAGGTGTTTTCCAATTCAATACTTATGTGACCTTGCTTTGGTCCACGACCACTCCTTGAGCGGAAAGAGTATGCCCAAGGAATCCCACTTCCTTCAGCCAAAATTCACATTTGCTAAACTTGGCGTAGAGTTGATGAGCTCGTAATTGCTCTAATACTGCTCGGAGATGTTATTTGTGCTCTTCTTCACTTTTGGAATATATAAGGATATCATCAATGAATACCACCACAAACTTGTCCAAAAAGTCCATGAACACCTTGTTCATCATGTGCATGAAGAATGCAGGAGCGTTGGTCAGTCCAAATGACATGACCGTATACTCATACAACCCATATCGTGTAGTGAACGCTGTCTTGGGGATATCTTCTTTTCTGATTTTTAGCTGGTGATACCCGGTTCACAAATCAATCTTGGAGAACACTTGAGCTCCACTAAGTTGATCGAACAAATCATCGATCCTGGGAAGCGGGTATTTATTCTTGATAGTGACATCATTGAGAGCACGATAGTCAACACACATCCGGAGACTACCATCCTTCTTGCCCACAAATATGGCAGGTGCACCCCAAGGAGACGAGCTGGGCGAATATACCCTTTTTGAAGCATCTCATCCAATTGCTTCTTCAACTCCACCAATTCAGATGAAGGCATTCGATAATATTTCTTGTAAATCGGTGTTGTCCTGGGCACAAGCTCAATTGAACACTCAAGATCTCGATCTGGTGGCATGCCTGGCAATTCCTCTGGAAACACATCTGGGAATTCACAGACCACAAGGATTAAATTCATATCTATAGCAATCGCTGCATAAACCATTCCCTTCTTTGGCATGGCTTTACCAGCAAAGAACCGAGCTGGCTGGCCCAAGGGATTTATTAACGTGACTTCTCTTGTCGCGCAGTTGATGCACACCTGGTGTTTTGTCAACCAATCCATCCCCAAAATAACATCCAATTTTGGAGATTCAATGGATATCAGCGATGCAGGGAAGATAATTCCATTGATTGATATTTCCAATCCTCGGCATACAATTGTCCTGAGCATGGATCCAGGGGATTGTACCACCATAACTTTGTCCAAAAGAGTATAGGAATGTTGATGCTGGGCAACAAAACTCGGCGAAATAAAAGAATGGGAAGCCCCGGAATCGAATAAAATTGTTGCAGGTATGTTATTAACAGGAAACATACCAATGACCACATCGGGAGCTTTGGAAGCTTCTTCGGCGGAGATATGATGAACTTGCCCTTGGATATACTTCCGGTTGGGAAATTGTCCCACATAATTGACTTGAGGCTTCAGGTTGGTTGGCGGCTTTCCGTTCTTGGGACACTGCCTAGCGTAATGCCCAGCTTGTCCACATGAGTAACATGCATTGTTACGCTGACAGTCTTCCTTTACAGGTTTTGTAACCACAGTCTTGAACTAATTTTCAGTCTTGGTGTTCCCCTGCTGCCACGTTGGCTTAAACTCGAACTGTGGCTGCTGCCAGGTACGGACCTTCTGAAAAACTTGGCCTTCCTTCTTGGGTTCAAACTTGTGTTTGCGGTCTTCATATGCAGGCTTATGATCATTAACAAGCTTGTGTTCCCTTTCGGCAATGAGTGCCTTGTTCACCAAAGTTTGGAAGTCGGGGAAATCCAGCATACTGAGTGCACATCGGAGGGTATGGTTGAGCCCTCCGAGGAACCGATCTATCTTCCATTCTTCGGTGGCTATATCATGTGTGGAATAACGGGCCAAGTGATTGAACTTGTTTAAATACTCACTTACAGTCATGTTCCCTTGAGTAAGGGTGAGGAATTCTCGCTGCTTGACCTTCATGATACCGGCGGGAATATGATACTTGCGGAATTTATCTTTGAATTTGTCCCAAGTAATCTCATCTTTAGTAGGCCACATAATATTAGTGTTGTCCCACCATATAGCAGCTGGTCCTTTCAGATAATGAGTAGCGAAAGGGACCTTATCAGCATCTTCAGTGCAAGCAATCTCTAGCTTCTTTTCAATGGTCCGCAACCAGTCATCGGCTTCCATCGGATCTACTGCTTGACTGAAGCTTGGCGGTTTGGTCCTCTGAAAGTCTGACAATTTAGAATGGTTGCCATTATGATTATTCTGTACAACCATAGTCTGCATGCTTCTCAGGAATTCCATCAGATCTTGGTTTCTCTTCTCCTCAAACATTCACATAATCTGCTCTATTGTGGGTGCTTGAGGTGGAGGAGGGGGTGGCTGATATGGTTCTGGGGAATGTCCTGCTTGTCTGGCAGATCGACGAACGGGGGTATCGTCGCCACCATGACAGCTGCTGCCACACCTTATCATCCTATATATGTTTCCCAATACGAAGCATCGAGATGAGCAACATCCATAAAGGGAAAAAATTGAGAAGGTGAAGCAACAAACCCCAAAAAGAAAGCAAGGAAAAGCCATTGCAAATAAAAGAAGACAACATAATTATACATAACCTCATCCAACATACAAAGCAAGACGACAACATGGATAGTACTACTACATGCATACACCCAAATACCACATCATCCTCGTCTACTCGTGACGGCAGTGATCGCACTGGCACTCTGACGGTCCTGCTGGTGTCTCCTCGGTATCGGACTCCGAATCAGAACTGATGATACTAACGGAAACCTCCGGGGGCAAAGGAAACACGACAACGTTGACGGGATGGCTCTCCCTCAGAGTCGGGTGGAGGGTGGCTCCGCAGCATAGGTGCAGCTAGAGTAGCGAGAAGTATAGCCCACTGGGCTGGGGACTCATGAGGAGTCACCGTCGAGGTATCCGAGTTACTCTAAGAAGGCACGGGCGTCACGGGTGTAGGTGTAGGAAAAGTAACTGGAGGAACGAGCGGTGTATGAGCAAGTGAAGGTGGAGCAAACGCAGATCGAGCGGCTGCTAGCGCGTCTTGAGTGCGGTTCAGCTCCTGGGCTAGGCTGACGATCAGAAGATATCCAGCCATTATGTAACGAGACAGGTGGCTGGCTGAACGGTCACACTCCAGATCAATATAAGGGAAACGGATCTGTCCAGTGTCAAACATGGACGGATAGAAGTAGAAACCTGGGTGTGTCTGCATCTGAATCTCGTTGTAGTGCAAGTCAGTGAGAGCCTCGAACGCTGCAAACTGGATCGCCTGGTCAGGTGTAGAAGTTATCCCTCCCTTGGAGGAGCGGGTGTAGGTGCCCACCAAGGTGCTGTTGTGCATGATGACCTCCGCGTGATACTCGTACACACCGTCTGCAAGCTGCTCTCGATACACCTGGTACACAAGGTCGTTGCCGTCGGGGTAGAGTCAGCGCCACACGTTGCGAAGCAGATGCGGAAAAGTGGAAGGTGCCGGCTCAGGTTGATACGGATAGGGAACTGGTGCCATCTACACTCACAATATTAGCTGATCAGCATCAAAAGTAAACTATATGCATGCTATGCAACACCCAAGTGCAGAGGCATACTCAGATGACCACAAAAACTAAAACTACCATTTTCTAACGCCTCGGCTGTCTAGGGCGTCCTACAGTCAGCGCGGCTCTGATACCAAGCGTTGTGGCACCCCGGCTCAGAGCAACCGGTTTACCTTGCATTGCCAGCCTAGAGATCAAGGCTTCTGGCAACACACAACAACTTGGTACAGAAAATAACTGCTTTATTGATCTCTAGCGGATACATAGGTTCAGATATTACAAGATAAGCGAGGCCAAGCGGCACACACGGTGCGGCTGCACTTATGTACATTATTTAGTAGACATCTCAGGGGCCTCGATGATAAAGGAAACTACTACGCGGCAGCGGAACGACGTTGTAGCGGAACTCCACTCCACAGGGACACTGCTGAGACACGACCTAGATCGCGACATACCGATCGACATCAACGCCTTGCACGGCTTCTCCTGCATTTGGCATGACACGCCAGGTGAGTACTTTGAATGTACTCGCAAGCTCACAGCAAACAAAGCAATTGCGACAAACAATAACAAGGCATTTAACAAGTTTAATGCATGAACATGAGCATGACACTACCAATCATGAAGTGCACATGGATTGATGCCATGGTCCCTAGGACCAACTTACCATTTCGGGGTTACCTCATAACCACCGGCAACATCTTACCATAGTGATCCTCACACGATCACCGCAATACCAACCGTAGTGATCCTCACATGATAACCAACTTCCGTATGTGCCATTGTAGAGGTGTTAAGTGTGCAAGTTATATATTTCTGTTAACCCATGGTGTGACCTACTATGAACTGTGTCCATGACCGAGGACGTGGCTATCGATAGATTATACACTCTGCAGAGGTTAGTACACTATACCCACACCACGGAACTCATGGCCTCGTGCTCCCATTCGAGTGGACCAATGACATTCCGACAAAACCAATCTATTGCATGACACTCTCCCGGCCACTTCGACAAACTCCCCTTTGGGCTATGTCATGGGTGGCCCCGATGTCAACTCGTGACATCCTGCCACCTCGTGGTTGCCACCGTCGTGGCCAAACAAAACAAAGTCGTCCCAAATGGGGACATCAGTACCGTAAAACTCGGGCACACAAGGTTATGACTGCCTACCGGGTCAGGGTAGCGCAAGTGCACAACCTTCCCTAGTTGGAGGCACCGGCGAGAGGCATGACAATAGACCGAATTAGGGCCTGCCCATCCAGGCAAGTGTGGTTGCACTGGTGAGCTTGATTCGGTGGCACCATGACTCGATCAACAGTTGTTCAAGTTGGATTAACATCATGTTTAACTTGAAAGAAAGTGATTCGAGCCATAGTATGCAATGAGCTGCACGGGTCATGATATTACGAAAATAAATAACTAATGCATCATACTACCATGAGAGTATATGACATGATCTCTACTGCACATCATAACAAGATGACATGTTCTCTACTGCATAAAAACAATATAACATGTAACAACTAGAATGCACAAGTTATATATAGCAAATCATTTTAATAGTGAGGCATTTAATGATTTTAATTCAAATAAACCATTGTCATTGAAATGTCATCCTTGCATATGAATGTTGTGGCTTGCCTTGGTTCAGAGGAGTGTCACAATACTCCTGGTCTTCTCCAACACAACTAGGAACTTCTGAAAATGAATTAAATGCAAAAATAAAATGTCACATAAAGCATTTTAATGCACCAGAAATTCCCAACAGCAAGGAAAATTCTCAAGTTGGGCATACAGAAACTTTAGCTCAATACAAAACAGTAGCAAAAAGAATCAACTCATTTGGACTTATAGAATAGAATCTAGAGCTGGTCAAAGTTAGGGTCAAAATCTGGATTTAATTGAATTTAAACAAATTTCCAGAGAGGGCCACGTCGAAGGCGTATTCTCAGAATACGCCTCCACTTATACCACTTCGGGCGAAAGGGAGAGAGGCTAACAGGTGGGACCCCCTATCAGGGTTAAAAGAGAGAGGGAGAGAACAGAGCACGGCGGCTCTGTCGCCGGTGGTTCTCCGGTGAGGAAGCCACGACGACCGCCGGAGAGGAGGGGGATGGATCCAGCACATTGAGACGAGCACGGGCGTACCCGAAGTGATGGCGGGGGTGGACGGACGACGGCTCGGGCTTCTTCTCCAGAGACGGTGGCGGAGGAGTTCGTCGGCTACGGCGATTCCGGCGACGATCCGGCGAACCAACGGCACCGGCGTACTCAGGAGACCACCACGAGCTCAACGGGAACGGAGGACGGCGGTGGGGATGACCGGAGCGAGTGCATGATCAAGGTGGATCTGCGGCCAACTCCGGCGAGGATCGGCGGCAGGAGGCCCTCCCGGCCTTGCCGCACTAGCTAGGGGGTCGATTTGTGGCCAATGTGAGTGGGAGCGATGGCTAGAACGGCTCGGGAAGGGCTCTATTTATAGGTGGAGGGGTGGCCGTGTACTGGACTCCGCCGGAGAGGAGCTGTCGGCCCACTGGGAGGGAGAGGAGCTCAGGCGAGGCATGGAGAGGAAGTAGAGGAGCACAGCGATGCGGTGCATGCACGCAGTCACAGTGCGGCGCACTAAGTGGGGCAGGCCGCGCGTGCGCGCGCACTGTTCCACCTGGTAGCGCCTCGGCCACTTCTAGTGAGCTGTTTGCCGGCATCGGGGAGGAACAGGGCGAGGCCAGATGGTGTGCGGGAGGCTGCTGAGGGGTGGGGGTAAGGTGCGGTGGCGAGAGGAGGATGAACGGGCTGCGGCAGAGGGACTCGATGTCCAGAGCGCGGCGACTGCCAGCCAAACCCCGTGCACCCATGTAGTCACCGCGTGCACTGGCACACGCGGTGTTTTAGACCATGCCAGACCGTGTCAAGTGTGAAGTCCCTTCAACACGGTGCCGAAATATGCGCTTGGATTGCCAACTAGCTCACTTGATGGGACTTGAGCAAGCTACAATGTTTCTAGACAGAAACTTGGGACCAATGCTGGGAGCAAATGGCTGAGAGCTAGAAGTTTAAATTTAGGGGTTAAGCATCTCTTAGGAAGGTAGTCATGTGGTAAAAATTTCAGCTCCAACAGATCAAGGAAAATACACTTGCTTCACAAAGTGCCATTTCTGACCAGAAGCAAAAACATTTTTCCTAGCTGAAAATTTCCAAATGACTATGGGATATTTTTGCATGGGGAGGTGAGGCATGATCCAAAGAATATTTGGGAATTTTCTGAGAATTTTCTGAGCAATAAAAATGAGGGTTGCTTCAAAGCTTATTGAGAAAACAGTCATTTTCAGGAAGAAAATGAATATAATGCCATTAAAGAAAATTATCCCATGGCATTATGGTGAGAGGGCGAGGTCTAGGGAGGGTTTAAGGATGATAGAACCCACTTGGAAGAAAATCAAAAATAAATCCAAGTGATAAGTCCAAAAGAATTGACTGAAAAATCCAAATGCAAATTCAAATATTCAATAAATTCCAATAAAAGAAAAAGTCAAATTCCCGGGTGTTACACTTTGATACATGGAGTCATACAAAAATACAATTACGCTTAGTCTAGCCCATCTATTAAGGTATCTAGGGTACAATCCTTCTGAGAAAAGTGAGCCGCCGGCATTACATCTTCATACACTAGGCTGATTGGGATTACCTCCCCGTCAGGCCCCATTGGCCCTACCTCGGCCAGGTGAGCTGTCTCTACTTTGGTGTATCGGGTCTTGACCATGGCCCAGGCCACCCTCGCTCCTTCGCGGCAAGATGATACCTTCCAGGCTTGAATCCAGCGCCGAGCTCTTTGTAGACGCTCAGCAAGGAGGGACATGTCTTCGGGCACATGTTCCTCCTCTGGCCATAAGGCATTGAACACCACCTTCATTGACGTCCGTGCACTTTCATGCACCTCGGCTAGACGAATAGTGGCGTATTTGGGTAGCACGCCGAGCCACAATTATGGGGGATCAATCTTAGTCCTTTCGATAAGTAAGAGTGTCGAACCCAATGAGGAGCAGAAGGAAATGACAAGCGGTTTTCAGCAAGGTATTTTCTGCAAGCACTGAAATTATCGGTAACGAGTAGTTTGATAGCAAGATAATTTGTAATAAGTGACAAGTAGCAATAGTAACAAAGAGTGCAGCAAGTTGGCCCAATCCTTTTTATAGCAAAGGACAAGCCGGAACGATCTCTTATAGTAAGTAAAGCGTTCTCGAGGACACATGGGAATTTCATCTAGTCACTTTCATCATGTTTGTTTGATTCGCGTTCGCTACTTTGATAATTTGATATGTGGGTGGACCGGTGCTTGGGTGCTATTCTTACTTGAACAAGCCTCCCACTTATGATTACCCACTCTCGCAAGCATCCACAACTACGAAAGAAGAATTAAGATAACTCTAACCATAGCATTAAACATATGGATCCAAATCAGCCCCTTCCGGAATAGCGCATAAACTAGGGTTTAAGCTTCTGTCACTCTAGCAACCCATCATCTAATTACTACTCCACAATGCATTCCCTTAGGCCCAAAGATGGTGAAGTGTCATGTAGTCGATGTTCACACGACACCACTAAGGGAATCAACAACATACATATCATCAAAATATCGAACGAATACCAAATTCACATGATTACTTATGACAAGACTTCTCCCAAGTCCTCAAGAACAAAAGTAATTACTCACAAATCATAATCATGTCCAAGAGCAGAGAGGGATTGAATAGCATAATAGATCTGAACATATAATCTTCCACCAAATAAACCAACTAGCATCAACTACAAGATGTAATCAACACTACTAGCAACCCACAGGTACCAATCTGAGGTTTTGAGACAAAGATTGAATACAAGAGATGAACTAGGGTTTGAGATGAGTTGGTGCTGGTGAAGATGTTGATGAAGATTAGTCCTCCCGTGATGAGAGGATCGCTGGTGATGTCGATGGCGACGATTTCCCCCTCCCGGAGGGAAGTATCCCCGACAGAATCACTCCGCCGGAGAGCAAAAGTGCTCCTGCCCAAGCTCCACCTCAAGACGGCGGCGCACCATCCCAAAAGTATTCTCTATATTTTTTTCTAGGGCAAATGGACTTATATACCAGAAAATGGCGGCCAGAGGCTGGCCAGGGGCCCCACGAGGTACCAGGGCGTGCCTGGGGGGGTGGCGCGCCCTAGTGCCTCGTGGGCACCTGGGTGGCCCCCTCTGATACTTCTTGCTTCCAGTATTTTTTATTTATTCCAAAATAAATCTCCGTAAAATTTCAGCTCATTTGGATATGTGCAGAATAGGTATCTCTGACATAGCTTTTTCAGGTCCAGAATTCCAGCTGCCGGCAATCTCCCTCCTTGTGTGAATCTTGCATATTAAGAGAGAAAAGGCATTAGAATTGCTCCACAAAGTGTTATATTGATTAAAAACACTATAAATAACAGTAGTAAAATATGATGCAAAATGGACGTATCAGGGGCTTCCAAGGGCTGACCAGTTAATGAAGCTACAAGGAATTAAAAATTAGTCTGCCGATCAACCCTTGCAATCCTGCGACCAAGAGACCATCTTCAAATGGAAACGAACAGGTTACTGAATATTGCTTCACTTGTTCATTGATTCTTCGCCTCGACAGCGGCCAGTTGAGCTTTCAGGGTCTCAATCTCCTGGGCTTGTCGGGCATTCTCCGTCTTCTGCGCGTTCGAGTCCTCCCTCCTTTGGGATAACACATGCTGGCTGGCCTGCCGCTGCGACTCTGTGTAGAGTAACTCCTCACGGGCCTGTTTAAGATCCCTTTCTAGATGACCAAGGGCTTCCACTCCTACAATACACCAAGGTGTTATACAGCTGAAGGATTCTCACCAGGAAAGTAACATATAAAACGGAAGCACTTACCGTGCGCCTCTCTGGTGAAAGTTTTCACTTGCTCTACCTCGGCTAGAGCAGCGCTCAACTTCCCTTCAGTCCGGGAAAGCACTTCGGCGAGGTGCTAATTTTCTCCCGAGCACCCTGTAAAAGGAAAAAGCATTTTGCATTAACAAGCCTCGCCACGGTTGCTAGCACCCATATCGACTCTTAGGGGCTACTACCAGGACCGACAGTTTAGTTTGCCTTTAAGCAAACAAAGTACGGCGGGCACAATAAATTTGCAAAAGAAACCAAAGTGGGGTCGTACCTGCAAACCCTGAGATAAAATGCCCACTGCCTTCTCAAAGACAGCGCGGGTCGCTCTGAGGTAAGCATCCACCGAACTCAGGGCATTGAACTCTTGACTCGTAAAGGCAGAATTCCGCAGGGACGCCTTTCGTCTTTGGTGGTTCATGGCGCTCTCGACCTCGGACGGGGTGGCCGAGCAGGTCCCCGAATCTTCTGGCTGGGATACCTCGGGGGTAGCTCCCGAAGTAGGGAGACGCCCTGCACCACTGCCTGGAGCCGAGGTCCCCTCGTCTCTTGCATCCTCCGTTGACGGGGGAGGAGCCGACTGCCTGCGAATGGATCAAAAGAATTGGAAACCGGAACTCTGTTCTCTGAAATATAACGGCAAGGTTATTACCTAGAGATGGCGGGAGTATGTCGGCCTGCCTCCACGGTCGCCGCTGGGGCCTGGGCTCCGCGTAATTCTGGCAGAGGGGTCCTTTGAGGGGCTGGTTCTTTGCGCGAACGTTTTGAGCGTCGTCCCTTTTGAGAAGAAGTCGGAGGACTCACGGCCCCAGGTCGCGTAGCTCTCTTTCGAGTCGAAGTAAGGGGCTTTACCGATGAGGCCGGCCGAGTCCCCGGCATGTAAGGAGCGACGGATACCCTTGAGCCATCAAGGCTCTCCATATAGAACTTTCCCTCCTCGTATATGAGGGACAGTTCTTCATCTTCATGGAAGACGGGGTCTTTCGCCCGACGATGTACCTCGGGTTCGGGCGCAGGGCTACTTAACGTCTCGACCCACTGTCTCCATCTCTGTCCGGATCAAATAAAAAGGTCGGTCAGAGTAGATTAACCATGAAACATCTCAGATAAATATGAAAATCCATGAAAACTTACAATCTCGGCGGGGTTATAACTGGACAGCACGTCTTGGAACTGCCGCCTTGCAAAATTCTCCGCTGAGCCTCGATAGATACCAGCTAGTGCGGCCCTGAGCGCTGCCTGGTCATCGAGATCCTCCTTTATTGACCGGGAGGCGTCGTCGGTTCCATTATACATACACAATAGATGTTGGCGTTGCTGAAGTGGCTGGACTCTTCGTTTGATCACCGTTGCCATCACATCTATGATAGTCAGGCCGGTGTCGGATAGCTGCTTCACTTGAGCTGCTAGGCAGATTATGTTGGCGTCGTCCTCCTAGGCAATGCTTCTAGGTCTCCAGCTATAGCGTTTCTTCGGGGGCTCCGAGGAGTACGCTGGGAGCCCGGGCCGAACTGGATCAAACAGTGGAACATCGTCTATGTAAAACCACTCCGTTGGCCAGATGTCGGAATCCTCCTGAGGGGTACCCGATGGGTAGTTGGTGCCGTCAATTCGGCAGACGTCGGCGGCCCCACTTCAAATAGCACCCCGGTTGGGGAGCAGGGCACTATGCAAAAATACCTCCGCCAGAGCCCGAAGTGCGCCTCGCATCCGAGATACATTTCGCAGAGGGCAACGAACCCCGCGATATGTAAGATTGAGTTGGGGGTGAGGTGGTGGAGTTGAAGCCCATAAAATTCGAGCAAGCCCAAGAGGAAGGGATGAATAGGAAATCCAAGGCTGCGAAGGAGAAAGGAAACGAAGCATACCCGCTCATCCCTGCGAGGGCTAGGGTGGCTCTCGGCGCGCGCCTGCCCATCCGCGACGATTAGCCCCGAGTGAGTGGTGGTCAGATTTGAATCTGGCAGATATCCCTGGGTGGCTAGACGCCCTAGGTGGAGTCGCGTGATGGAGCAGCTCCCCCAATCACCCCTGATGGGGCCATGAGGTCGTCGTGAAGATCCTGCGTCGCTGGCCATCGCTCGAAGCTCTTGGGGTTGGACCTGGGAGTAGAGAGAAGGACTCGTATGGGCTGCGGGGAGGGGTCAAGATGCGCTTTGGCGTAGACCTGGTATATATATTTATAAGCAAAAGAGGCTGACGCTTCGACGTCTCGCTATAAAGCGACTCAATTCCCCAGAAGGCATGGTGATCGAGGTCAGGGATTGGAGTGTAACACCCTGGATTTTGTCTTTTTCTTTTATTTGGATTTATTGAATATTTTATTTGCATTTGGGTTTTCAGTCAATTATTTTGGACTTACCGCTTGGATTTATTTTTGATTTTCTTCCAAGTGGGTTCTTTCATCCATAAACCCTCCCTAGACCTCATCCCTCTCAAAATAATGCCATTGGATATTTTTACTTAATGGCATTATCTTCATTTTCTCCCTGAAAATGCTCCTTTTCTCACTAAGCTATGAAGCAACCCCTATTTTTATTGCTCTAAAAATTCCAAGAAAATTCCCAAATATTATTTGGATCATGCCTCACCACCCTATGCAAAAATATCCCATGGTCATTTGGAAATTTTCAACCAAGGAAAATGTTTTTGCTTCTGGTCAGAAATGGCACTTTGTGAAGCAACTATATTATTCCTTGATCTTTTTAAGCTGAAATTTTTACCACATGACCACCTTCCTTAGTAATGCTTAACCACCAAAAATCAGCTCAAAACCCCCAGCCATTTGTCCTCAGTGCTTGGAGCAAGTTTCTGTCCAGAAACTTTGCTGCTGCCTCTAGTCACCTCTAGTGAGCCAAGTGGCGAGACTAGAGCATTTCTAGGCACCGCGTTAAAGGGGCAACACGGTGACATGGTGTGGCAGCGCCGAAAGCACCCCGCGTGCCAGTGCACGCGGTGACCGCGTGAGAGCGCGGTGCACTACATGCGCTCGCCGCGCTCTGTGCGTCGGGGCCCTCGGCCACCGTCCATCCTCCCTCCCCGCGACACCTCAACGTGTCCCAGCGCCGCAACCAACTCCCGCGCGCCACCCAAACCCCTCCTTGTTCCTCCCCGACGCCGGCAAGCTGCTCGCCGGAAGAGGCCGAGAGCTACGCGGCGGAAACAGTGAGCTCGCGAGCCCGCATTCTTCGCACAGTGCGCGCCACTGTGGCCGCACGCGTGCACCGCGTAGCCCTGTGCCCCTCTGCTCTTCCCCCCATGCCGAGCCCGAGCCTATCCACTCCTCCTCTCCTCTGCAGCTCAACGTCGGCGGGCACCCGAGAGCGGGCGAGCTCCATCTATAAATAGAAGCTTCCCCGACTCGTTTTGAGCATCGCCCTCACCTCTCTTGGCCACAAACTACTCCCCCATGAGCGCGGCAAGGCCGGGAGGGCCTCTCGCCGCCGTTGATCGCCGGAGCCAGCCGTGGATCCCCCACCACCGTGCACTCATTCTAGCCCACCCCAGCTCCAACCACTGCCACCCCTGAGACCGTAGTAACCTCCTGAGCTCGACGGTGCCGAGAGCTCGCCGGATTGTCGCCGGAATCGCCGAGTCCGAGAAGCTCCGCCACCGCCGTCTCTGGAGAGGAAGATTCCGACGCCGTCCGTCCACCCCCGCCGTCATTTCGGGTACGTGCGTGATCGCCGTAATGCCCTGAGCCCATCCCACCCAACTCCGGTGACCGCCGTGGACTCCTCGCCGGCAAAAGCGCCGCTCTCTCTGTTCCCTCTCTCTCTCTCTTTTGTTTAATCCTGACAGTGGGACCCACCCGTCAGCCTCTCCCTCGCCCGCCCGAACCGGTATAAGTGGAGGCGTATTCCCTAAATACGCCTTCGACGTGGCCGTTCGGTTAAATTCTTTTAAATAGAAATTTTGACCAGATCTAATCCAACTTTGACCGGCTATAACTTTTAATCTATAAGTCCAATTGAGTTGATTCTTTTTGCTACTGGTTTGTAAAATTCCAAAGTTTCTGTATGCCAAATTTCAGAATTTTTCTTGCAGTTGAGAATTTCTGGTGATTTAAACAGTAGTATGTGACTTTTTCTTTTTGCATTTAATTTATTTTCAGAAGAACCTAGTTGTGTTGGAGAAGGCCAGGAGTTTTGTGACACTCCTCTGAACCAAGGCAAGCAACAACATTCATATGCAAGGATGGCATTGCAATGAATTTGGTTTAATTGTATTAAATTCATCTTATATTCATCATTTAAAATAATTTTCTATATAACTCTCATTGCATAGACTTTGTTCTTGTCATTTTGATTTTATGCAGTAGGATATATGCTCACTTGCTAATGTGGACAGTAGGATTCATGTCAAGTGCACATATGGTAGTATGATGCATTCATCATTCATGATCGTGACCTGTGCAACAATTCACACACTATGGCTCGAATCATTTTCATTTCAAGTTAAACTTGATCTTAATACAACTTGAACATGCTGTTGATCGAGTCATGGTGCCACCGAATCGAGCTCACCAGTGCAACCACACTTGCCTGGATGGGGAGGCCCTAATGCGATCTATTGTCATGCCTCTCGCCGGTGCCTCCTACGAGGGAAGGTTGTGCTCTGGCGCTACCCTGGCCCGGTAGGCAGCCATAACCTTGAGGACCCGAGTTTTGATGGTACCGAGGTCCCTGTTTGGGACGATGTTTATGTTTGGCCACGACGGTGGCAGCCCCAGAGGTGGCGGATGTCACATGTTGGCATCGGGGTCACCCAGCACATAGCCCAAAGGGGAGTTTGTCGGAGTGGCCGGGAGAGTGTCATGCAATAGATTGGTTTTGTCAGAATGTCATTGGTCCACCCGAATGGGAGCATGAGGCCATGAGTTCCGTAGTGTGGGTACAGTGCACTAACTCTGCAGAGTGTATAATCTATCGATAGCCGCATCCTCGGATATGGACACAGTTCGTAGTAGGTCACACCGTGGGTCAACAGATATAATAAACTTGCACACTAAGATTCACAAAGACGGCACATGCAGAAGAGGTGATTGAGTGAGGATCACGGTGAAAGGTATGGGTGTGATCAAGTGAGGATCACGTTGGTAAGTTATGAACGGCGGTTACATGGTAACCCCGAGATGGTAAGTTGGTCCCAGGGACCATGGCATTGTTTCACGCACACCTCATGTTGGATAGCTTCATGTTCATGCATTGAACCTGTTAAATGCCTTGTTGTTGTTTGTCTCACTTGTTTTGTTTGTTGTGAGCTTGCGAGTACATTCAAAGTACTCACCTGGCTTATCATGCCAGATGCAGGAGAAGCCGTGCATGGTGTGGATGTCGAGCAGTATGTCGCGCTCTAGGCCGTGTCCCAGCAGTGTCCCTGTGGAGTGGAGTTCCGCTACCTCGTCGTTCCGCTGCCGCGTAGTAGTTCCCTTATCATCAAGGCCCCTGTCTTGTCTACTAAATAATGTACATAAGTGCAGTCGCACCGTGTGTGCCGCTGGGCCTCGATCATCATGTAATATGTGAACCCATGTTCCCGCTAAGAGATCAATAAAGCGGTTGTTTTCTATACCAAGTTGTTGTGTATTGCCAGAAGACTTGATCTCTGGGCTGGCAATGCAAGGTAAACTGGTTGCTCTGAGCCGGGGTGCCAAATGGAGGCCACGTGTAGTAGAACCGGAATAACAATTGTCAAACATGTCGAAGACTTCAAAGCCGAGCTGAAGATAAAAAATTAGGAACTCGTCTATCGAGCCAAAGACTCCGGATCCGAAGTTTCTGGAGGCAAAGGTGTTGTCCTCGGTGTCGAAGACCAATTCAGGGGCTACTGACAGTGTCCTAGACTAGGGGTACCAACCTAGATGGCCTATAGTCCTCGGGATGGGCCCGAAGGCCCTGTTCTCATCCAGATCGACTCCGGAAGCTGTGACGTGATCAAGATGGTATCTGCCGAAGACTTGGAGTATACCCCAAGACATCTCCTGCCGCCTCAATACGCATCCCTAGATACCGCCTATGTAACCCTAGATGCCCTTACCTGGCGTGTATATAAGCTGGAGGGTTTAGCCTGTAGAGGACACGGAATCACAATTACCATCCACCTAGCTCTAGGGTTAGGCTTCTCCTGATGATCTCGAGGTAGATCAAGCTTGTACTCGATACTTCATCATCAATATAAACAAGAGCAGGACATAGGGTTTTACCTCCATAGAGAGGGCCCGAACCTGGGTAAACATCGTCTCCTTTGTTCCTGTTACCATTGATCCGAGATCCACAGCTCGGGACCCCCTACCCCGAGGTCAGCCGGTTTTTACACCGACACAAATCTAGCAGGAGAGCCTTTGAAGTCGCCGGTCAGCCTAATTGTCATCGTTGGATAGCACAATGACTGCATCGTTGACGGAGCCAGACCCGGAGCCCTCCACGTCCTAGGTTGCAGGAGGCAAGGTCGCTGACGGCCGCAACATCTCCTCGAGGTCGTCGGGAGGGACATACGCGAAGAGAGCGTGCATCCCAAGGGCCGAGTTCTCCCACGGATGCTCCACCCTCGACTCCTTGTACTCCGTGTCTTGGGATGCAGGATGCGGTGGCGGAGCCAAAGCCGGAGGTCGCGGCATCTCATGGTCGTCGTCGGTAGGAATGGACGCAAAGAAAGCAGCGACCTCCGCTGCGTCTGCTGTAGCTGACACTGCTTCTTCGCGTACGCCATCCTCGCCTCCTCGTCTGTCCAGAATGACTCAAAGGAGTAGTCCATGGCAAGCTGCATCTCAGCGAAATCCGGATCCGCGCAGTACAGGGCTAGGAGGTCGGCGATGGCGAGTCGCCTCAATCTGCGCCTCTGCCACGAGATGCTTCTGGATCGCCACCTCGCCTACCATGTTGATTTCCCACGGCGGCGACGGAGGCAGCGTCCGCATCGGGGATGGTGACAAAGAACCTCCGGAATCTGAGGTACAGGATGGATCCGACGAGGCGGCCATCGGGAGGATGACGAGGGTGCCGGCCGGTGGGAGAAAAAATGGGGGGGGGGGTCGTTTGTTCGAGGGGAGTCGATAAGAACAATTCACTGTTGGATTGAGGGGATATTGTAGCGCCGACCTCGCTTATTTTCTTTTTACCAATTCTTTAAGATATATGTAAACGTCATCTGTACAAATTGAAACGTGACAACCATCAACACAATCTACCATACGTAATTAGACAGTTCACATGAATCGCGTAAGAGTATGAAGGATGCCAAGATATGATGTGAGAACCGGTAACACGACTTTGGATTTGAAATAAAACACCCCCATGACACCATCACACTTGACATGATCATGTTCATTGATTAAGTTACATGCACAATTACAAATATATTTTGCATCATGATCCTCTAAGATTCGCCTTCAACATCTGAGATTCATGCTTGTACATCACACATGTCATAAACACATGGTACATCCTAACATATATATATTACCCCGTGAATAAGTCCAACTAATTGCATAGACTGGTAGGTGTGTTTTTAAGCATTTGCAATGAAAAATGACTACGAATGCATACAAATGACTCAAAAGTGCCGTAGGGGAGGTACACAAATGACATTTCAAAATGCAATGCACGATGTGTTATGCATCATCTTGACTAAAAAGGACGGAGTACGCTTGGATTTATGTTGACGCAAGATGTTCGCGACGTGTTGAAAGACGAGGGCTATCACGTAAGAGTACGTAGGATGGCAAGATCTGACGTGACAAATGGCAACATGACTTTGGATTTGAAATTAAACACCCATCACACATCACACTTCACATGATCATGTTCACTGATGAAGTTACATGCACAATTACAAATATATGGTGCATCACGATCCTCTAAGATTCGCCTTCGACATCTGAGATTCATGCTTGTACATCACACACGTCATAAACACATGGTACATCCTAACATATATATATTACCCCATGCATAAGTCCAACTAATTGCATAGACTGGTAGGTGTGTTTTTAAGCATTTTGCAATTAAAAATGACAACAAATGCATAGAAATGGCTCAAAAGTGCCGTAGGGAGGTACACAAGCGACATTTAGAAATGCAATGCACGATGTGCCATGCATCATCTTGACTAAAAAGGACGGAGTACGCTTGGATTTATGTTGTCGCAAGATGTTCGCGACGTGTTGAAAGACGAGGGCTATCGCGTAAGAGTACATAGGATGGCAAGATCTGACATGACAAACGGCAACACGACTTTGGATTTGAAATTAAACACCCATGACACTGTCACACTTCACATGATCATGTTCATTGATGAAGTTACATGCATAATTACGAATATACTATGCATCACGATCCTCTAACATGGTACAACTTATGAATCTAAAAAAACATGGTACAACTTATAACACACTTAAGTGCGATCCTTCCCTCCTACTCGACTCGCCCTCAAAATAGCGTTCCCTCCAACTATCCTTTTCTTCGAATAAATTTCTTCCCTCCAAAATAGCAATCCCTCCAACTAGCCTCCCTCAAAAAATTTCCTTCCCTCCAGAACATTTGAAAGGCCCGCTCTATTAACCCCCACCTCCTCCGTAAATATAGCATATCCTTCCTTATAAGTGTTACCACATCTCCTTCCATCAAACAAAGCGCCTCCTCTTCTCTCCCATCTAACCTAGATCACCCCCCCCGCCCACCCCCCACCCCCCCGCCGGTGGCTATAGCTCCGCCGCAACAAATCGTTCGGTCCAATCGCAGCGCACGACATGACCGACGGCATTACGATGGACTCCATCCGCTCTGAAGGTAAAAGTACGCCAATACCTCACCCTAGATGACGAGGTCACACCCCCGCTCCCCACATCAAATTTGCACATCCATCTAGATTTGTGCATCTAGCTCCTTGTTGTGTCAGAGATGCAATCTAAGATTGTGTTACTTGTACTAGTACTAACTTTTAGGGTTCGTATCCGGGTTAAGACTGCGGGTCATTCTATCTAGGGTTCTAGTATGTATAGGATTTTCTAGTATGGGTATGATGTCCTAATTAAATGCAAGGTCATAAGATCTAATCTATGAGCTAATTACTCCTTTTACTTTATTGATGAGATTTTTGTTTGTCCAAACTTTTTTTCCATGGAAATTGTTTCTCCAAACTTTGATACTATCTTGTGCTGGTTCAGTGATTATGCCATGTTCCTCTGCCAAAAGCTCACCAACGGGATTGGAGATTATTCAAGCAGTCCTCAACATGGATAAGGGTCTCAAACCAAAGAAGAGAAGTGATGCAATGTGACGACGATGATAATGAACCAACTGTTGAGCAGTTGGCCTATGTTGCAAATATGATTAGATGTCTAGAAGAAAGCGGGAAGGAAAACCCTTCAACTCTGGTGACAATATGTTGACATTGTTTGACATTCAAAAAGGTACTGCTAAATGTAGATTATAATCTTATATGTTGAAATACATCTTAGCAGTCATTTTTCTATGACAAAAAGGAAGGAGAGATTACTGTTACCCAAAGCTCAGGTGCGTCCAAGAGAAAGCGGGATGAACCGGTTAGTCAGCATACTTTTTACCCTCTAAACACTTATTTCAAAAGGATATTTAAATCTATATACTATCTTGGTTTCCTTTACCACAACATATTGCCGCAAATGCATTAATATTTTGGAATTGTGCAATACCTAAATATTAAACCACATCGATAACCTGGATATATGATTTCTGTAGGGACAGTTGGAATTCACATATGCTGAGCTGAATGCATGTCCAGGAGGCCCGCATGAAGAAATTGGACCTATGAAGATACAACATGAACAATTTGAAGCAGTCAAGAATGCTTTGGTGGAGGAACATGAGCCTATTGTTGTCAAGGAGGCCCTGGCAGATCAACATGAAGAGACTGAAGCTGTCAAGGGGGGCATAGCATATCAGCATGAAGAAGATGAACCTACCAAGGAGGCCCCAGCAGAGGTGCATGAGGAGGCAGGAACTAGCAAGGAGGCCCTGGGAGAGCAGCAGGAAGACCTTGAAGTTGTCAATAAGGCCCTGGCCGAGCAGCATGAAGAGCCTGAAGCTTGAAAGGAGGAACCGCCTGAGCAACAGGGAGACCTTGAAGTTGTCAAGAAGGCCCTAGCAAAGCAGCAGGAAGAACTTGAAGCTATCAAGAGGACCCTCGCAGAGCAGCAGCAAGAACTTGAATCTGTCAAGAAGGTCCTGCCAGTGCACAAGGATGAACTTGAAAGTTTCCAAATGGCCCTGGTAGGCTACAATGAAGAAGTTGTAATGCCCTATTAGACCTGCAGGAAGAACTGCTACTTCTGAGATGCGTTGGGATTTTCCCCGAAGAGGAAGGGTGAAGCAATATAGTAGCAGATAAGTATTTCTCTCAGTAGAGAACCAAGGTTATCGAACCAATAGGAGAACCACGCAAACACTCCTTAGCAGTACTTGCACACACAAGAACCCAACGCGGGCAAGAGGGTTGTCAATCCCCATGTACTCATTAATTGCAAGGAACAAATCTGATAGTGGTAGATAGATAAATTGCAAAGTAAATAAATTGCAGCAAGGTATTTTTGGTTTTTTGTAATATGATTAAAATAGACCCGGGGGCCATAGTTTTCACTAGAGGCATCTCTCTCATAAAAATAGCATACGGTGGGTAGACAAATTGCTGTTGGGCAATTGATAGAAAAGCGCATTGAATCTGATTTGACGAGGGCGGTCCTTGTAGAAGGTTAAAAGGCAACTTGTATATCACCGTTGTGGTTTTGCGTAGATAAGAACGGTTCTTATAGTTTGCCCTAGCAGCCACGTAAAAATTGCAACAACAAAGTAGAGGACGTCTAACTTGTTTTTGTAGGGCATGTTGTGATGTGGTATGGCCAAAACATGATGTGATATATGTTGATGTATGAGATGATCATGTTTTGTAATAGGTTCATGACTTGCATGTCGATGAGTACGGCAACCGGCAGGAGCCATAGGGTTGTCTTTCATTTATTGTATGACCTGCGTGTCAATCATTAAACGCCATGTAATTGCTTTACTTTATCGCTATGCGTTAGCAATAGTTGTAGAAGCAATAGTTGGCGAGACAACCACGTGATGACACGATGATGGAGATCATGGTGTCATGCCAGTGATGATGGAGATCATGCCGGTGCTTTGGAGATGGAGATCAAAAGCACAAGATGATGATGGCCATATCATGTCACATATTGATTGCATGTGATCTTTATCTTTTTATGCATCTTATTTTGCTTAGGACGATGGTAGCATTATAAGATGATCCCTTCACTTAATTTCAAGATAAAAGTATTCTCCCTAAGTATGCACCGTTGCGAAAGTTTGTCGTTTCGAAGCACCACGTGATGATCGGGTGTGATAGACTCTACGTTCACATACAACGGGTGTAAGCCAGTTTTACACATGCAGAATACTTGGGTTAAACTTGACAAGCCTAGCATGTACAGACATGGCCTCGGAGCACGAGAGACCGAAAGGTCGAACATGAGTCATATAGTAGATATGATCAACATGGAGATGTTCACCATTGATGACTGCCCCATCTCACGTGATGATCGGACATGGGTCAGTTGATGTGGATCATGTAACACTTAGACAACTTGAGGGATGTTGATTTAAGTGGGAGTTCTTTAGTAATTTGATTAGAAGAACCAATTATCATGAACTTAGTCTAATTGTCTTTGCAAATTAATGTTGTAGATCAATGGCTCGCGCTGTAGCTCCCCTGAATTTTAATGCGTTCCTAGAGAAAGAAAAGTTGAAAGATGATGGTAGCAACTATGCGGACTGGGTCCGTAATTTGAGGATTATCCTCACTGCTGCACAGAAAGTATATGTCCTTGATGCACCGCTAGGTGATCCACCCGCTCCCGCAAATCTGGACATTGTGAACGTCTGGCAAACAAGGAATGATGACTACATGATAGTTCAGTGCGCCATGCTTTACGGCTTAGAACCGGGGCTCCAAAGACGTTTTGAGCACCACGGAGCATATGAGATGTTCCAGGAGCTGAAATTGGTATTTTAGGCTCATGCCCGGGTTGAGAGGTATGACACCTCCGACAAGTTGTTTAGCTGTAAGATGGAGGAGAACAGCTCCGTTAGTGAGCACGTACTCAAAATGTCTGGGTACTATAATCACTTGAATCAATTGGGAGTTAATCTTTCGGATGAAGTAGTGATTGACAGAGTTCTCCAGTCACTGCCACCGAGCTACAAAGGCTTCATGATGAACTATAATATGCAAGGGATGGAGAAAATGATCCCTGGGCTTTTCGCGATGCTAAAGGCCGCGGAAGTAGAAATCAAGAAAGAGCATCAAGTGTTGACGGTCAACAAGACCACCAGTTTCAAGAAGAAAGGCAAGGGAAAGAAAGGGAACTTCAAGAAGAATGGCAAGCCAGTTGCCGCTCATGTGAAGAAACCCAAGGCTGGACCCAAACCTGACACTGAGTGCTTCTATTGCAAGGGGAATGGTCACTGGAAGCGGAACTGCCCCAAGTACTTGGCAAATAAGAAGGCTGGCAATGTCAACAAAGGTATATTTGATATACATGTTATTGATGTGTACCTTACTAGTGCTTATAGTAGCGCCTAGGTATTTGATACTGGTTCGGTTGCTAATATTTGTAACTCAAAACAGGAGCTGCGGAATAAACGAAGACTAGCTAAGGACGAGGAGACGATGCGCGTTGGAAATGGTTCCAAGGTTGATGTGATCGCCGTCGGCACGCTCCCTCTACATTTACCTTCGGGATTAGTTATGAACCTGAATAATTGTTATTTGGTGCCTGTGTTAAGCATGAACATTATATCTGGATCTTGTTTATTGCGAGACGGTTATTCATTTAAGACAGAGAATAATGGTTGTTCTATTTATATGGATAATATCTTTTATGGTCATGCACCCTTAGTGAATGGTTTATTTCTGTTGAATCTCGATCATAGTGATACACATATTCATAATATTGATGCCAAAAGATGCAAAGTTAATGATGGTAGTACTACATGCTTGTGGCACTGCCGCTTAGGTCATATTGGTGTAAAGCGCATGAAGAAACTCCATGCTGATGGACTTTTGGAATCTCTTGATTATGAATCATTTGATACATGTGAACCATGCCTCATGGGCAAGATGACTAAAACCCCGTTTTCCGGTACAATGGAGCGGGCAAGTGACTTATTGGAAATAATACATACCGATGTATGCGGTCCGATGAGTGTTGAAGCACGCAGTGGATATCGTTATTTTCTTACCTTCACAGACGATTTGAGTAGATATGGGTATATTTACTTAATGAAACATAAGTCTGAAACATTTGAAAAGTTCAAGGAGTTTCAGAGTGAAGTGGAAAATCATCGTAATAAGAAAATTAAATTTCTATGATCTGATCATGGAGGTGAATATTTGAGTTACGAGTTTGGCATGCATTTAAGACAATGTGGAATTGTTTCACAGCTCACGCCACCTGGAACACCACAGCATAATGGTGTGTCCGAACGTCGTAATCGTACTCTATTAGATATGGTGCGTTCTATGATGTCTCTTACCGATTTGCCACTATCGTTTTGTGGTTATGCATTAGAGACAGCCGCATTCACTTTAAATAGGGCACCGTCTAAATCCGTTGAGATGACACCGTATGAGTTGTGGTTTGGCAAGAAACCTAAGCTGTCGTTTCTTAAAGTTTGGGGATGCGACGCTTATGTCAAGAGGCTTCAGCCTGATAAGCTCGAACCCAAAGCAGAGAAGTGCATCTTCATTGGATACCCTAAAGAGACCGTTGGGTATACCTTCTACCACAGATCTGAGGGCAAAATCTTTGTTGCTAAGAATGGGTCCTTTCTAGAGAAGGAGTTTCTCTCGAAAGAAGTGAGTGGGAGGAAAGTAGAACTTGATGAGGTAATTGTACCTTCTCTCGAATTGGAAAGTAGCACATCACAGAAAGAAGTTCCCATGATGTCTACACCAGAAGGAGAGGAAGCTAATGATGATGATCATGAAACTTCGAATCAAGTTACTACTGAACTTCGTAGGTCGACCAGGGTACGTTCCGCACCAGAGTGGTACGCAAATCCCATCCTGGAAGTCATGTTGTTGGACAACGGCGAACCTATGAACTATGAAGAAGCAATGATGAGCCCGGATTCCGACAAATGGCTTGAGGCCATGAAATCCGAGATAGGATCCATGTATGAGAACAAAGTATGGACTTTGGTGGACTTGCCCGATGACCGACAGGCCATTGAGAATAAATGGATCTTTAAGAAGAAGACAGACGCTGATGGTAATGTCACCGTCTATAAAGCTCGACTTGTCGCAAAGGGTTTCTAACAAATTCAAGGAGTTGACTATGATGAGACCTTCTCACCCATAGCGATGCTTAAGTCTGTTAGAACTATGTTAGCAATTGCCGCATTTTATGATTATGAGATCTGGCAGATGGACGTCAAAACAGCGTTCCTTAACGGGTTTCTTAAGGAAGCGTTGTATATGATGCAACCGGAAGGTTTTGTCGATCCTAAGGATGCTAACAAAGTACGCAAGCTCCAGCGATCCATCTATGGACTGGTGCAAGCATCTCGGAGTTGGAATATACGCTTTGATGAGGTGATAAAAGCTTTTGGTTTTATACAAACTTACGGAGAAGCTTGTATTTACAAGAAAGTGAGTGGGAGCTCTGTAGCATTTCTAATACTATATGTGGATGACATATTGTTGATTGCAAATGATATAGAATTTCTGGAAAGCATAAAGGGTTATTTGAACAAGAGTTTTTCAATGAAAGACCTGGGTAAAGCTGCTTACATATTGGGCATTAAAATCTATAGAGATAGATCAAGACGCCTAATAGGACTTTCAGAAAGCACATACCTTGACAAGATTTTGAAGAAGTTCAAAATGGACCAGTCAAAGAAAGGGTTCTTGCCTGTGTTGCAAGGTGTGAAGTTGAGTAAGACTCAAAGCCCGACCACGGCAGAAGAAAGAGAAAGGATGAAAGTCTTCCCCTATGCCTCAGCCATAGGCTCTATAATGTATGCCATGCTGTGTACCAAACCTGATGTGTGCCGTGCCATAAGTCTGGCAGGGAGGTACCAAAGTGATCCAGGTGTAGATCACTGGACAGCGGTCAAGAATATCCTTAAGTACCTGAAGATGACTAAGGACATGTTTCTCGTTTATCGAGGTGGCGAAGAGCTCGTCGTAAAGGGTTACATCGATGCTAGCTTTGACACAGATCCGGATGACTCTAAGTCTCAAACCGGATACGTATTTATATTGAATGGTGGAGCGGTTAGTTGGTGCAGTTCCAAGCAAAGCGTCGTAGCGGGATCTACATGTGAAGCGGAATATATAGCTACTTCGGAAGCAGGACAAGAGGGAGTCTGGATGAAGGAGTTCATATCCGATCTAGGAATAATACCTAGTGCATCGGATCCAATGACTATCTTTTGTGACAACACTGGAGCTATTGCCATTGCCAAGGAGCCCAGGTTTCACAAGAAGACAAAGCACATCAAGCGCCGCTTCAACTCCATTCGTAATTACATTAAGGATGGAGACATAGAACTTTGCAAAGTACATACAGATCTGAATGTGGCAGACCCATTGACTAAACCTCTTCCACGAGCAAAACATGATCAACACCAGGACTCCATGGGTGTTAGATTCATTACAATGTAAACTAGATTATTGACTCTAGTGCAAGTGGGAGACTGTTGGAAATATGCCCTAGAGGCAATAATAAATTGGTTATTATCATATTTCCTTGTTCATGATAAATGTTTATTATTCATGCTAGAATTGTATTGACCGGAAACTTAAATACATGTGTGAATACATAAACTACATCGTGTCCCTAGTAATCCTCTACTAGACTAGCTCATTGATCAAAGATGGTTATGATTTCCTGACCATAGACATGAGTTGTCATTTGATAACGGGATCACATCATTAGGAGAATGATGTGATGGACAAGACCCAACCGTAAGCTTAGCATCAGATCGTTTAGTTATTTGCTACAGCTTTCTTCATGTCAAGTATATGTTCCTTCGACCATGAGATCATGCTACTCCCGGATACCTGAGGAATGCCTTGTGTGCTATCAAACATCACTTCATAACTGGGTGATCATAAAGGTGCTCTATAGGTATCTCCGATGGTGTCTGTTGGGTTGCATGGATCGAGACTGGGATTTGTTGCTCCGTATGACGGAGAGATATCTCTAGGCCCTCTTGGTAATACAACATCGTAAAGAGCTTGCAAGCAATGCGGCTAATGATTTAGTCATGGGATCTTGTATTACAGAACGAGTAAAGAGACTTAGCGGTAACGAGATTGAACTAGGTATGGAGATACCGACGATCAAATCTCGGGCAAGTAACATATCGCCGGACAAAGGGAATTACATACGGGATTATTTGAATCCTTGACATCGCGGTTCAACCGATAAAGATCTTTGTAGAATATGTAGGAACCAATATGGGCATCCAGGTCCCGCTATTGGTTATTGACCGGAGAGGTGTCTCGGTCAAGTCTACATGATTCTCGAACCCATAGGGTCGCACGCTTAACGTTCGTTGACGCAAGAGTAGTATTGGGATACGTACGTTGGTGACCGAATATTGTTTGGAGTCCTGGATGAGATCCCGGATGTCACGAGGAGTTCCAGAATGATCCGGAGGTAAAGATTTATATATGGGAAGTCCTATTTTGGTCGCCGGAAAACTTTCGGGATTTTTCGGTATTGTACCGGGAGTGCCGAAAGGGGTCTGGGGGTCCACCGGGGGGGTCCACCTGCTCCGGGGGGGCACATGGACTGTAGAGGGAGGCGCACCAGCCCCTGGTGGGCTGGGCGCTCCCCCCAAGGCCCATGCGCCCTAGGGCTGGTGGGGAAACCCTAAAGCCCCCCCCCCCCCTTTGCTTGGGGGCTACTCCACCCCCTAGGGGCCGCCGCCCCCTCCTTGGAGGAGGGGCAAAGGGGGCTGCGCCCCTCCCCCTTACTCCTATAAATAGAGAAGGGGTGGGAGGGCAGCCGCACCCTTCTCCTGGCGTAGCCCCTCCCCCTCTCTACCACCTCCTCGTTCCGGTACGGCTTGGCGAAGCCCTACCGTAGTAACTCCACCACCATCACCACCACGTCGTCGTGCTGGTTGTGATCCCATCTACTTCTCCCCCTTCACTTGCTTGATCAAGGAGGAGGAGATGTCACCGAGCCGCACGTGTGCTAAACTCGGAGGCGCCGTCCGTTCGGCGCTAGATCAGTTGGATCGTGATTGGATCGCGAAGAGTACGACTACATCAACCGCGTTTTATACGCTTCCGCTTTCGGTCTACAAGGGTATGTAGACACACTCCCCTCTCGTTTCTATGCATCTCTGATACGTCTCCAACGTATCTATAATTTTTTATTGTTCCATGCTATTATAGTATCAATCTTGGATGTTTTTATATGCAATTATATATCATTTTTTGGGACTAACCTATTAACCTAGTGCCCAGTGCCAGTTGTTGTTTTCTGCTTGTTTTTGGCTTTTCAGAGAAACGGTACCAAATGAAGTCCAATTGCCACAAAACTTTTTGGAGATTTTTTTGGACAAAAGAACCCTTGGAAGCTTCGGGAGGAGGCCAGAAGCCTCATGGAGGCTTCACAAGGCAACAGGGCGTGCCCCGGGGAGGCGCGCCGTGTAGCCTTGTGGGGCCCACGTGACTCCGTTTGACCTAATTCCACTTCTATAAATTCACAAATATTGGGAAACCATCAGAGAGCCAGAAGAAATAACCTTTCCGCCGCCGCAAGCCTCTGTTCTTCCGCGATCCCATTTGGAGGCCTTTTTCGGTACTCTGCCGGAGGGGGAATCGATCACGGAGGGCTTCTACATCAACCTTGCTGCCCTTCCGATGATGTGTGAGTAGTTTACCATAGATCTACGGGTCCACAGCTAGTAGCTAGATGGCTTCTTCCCTCTCTTTGATCTTCAATACAATGTTCTCCTTGATGTTCTTGGAGTTCTATCCGATGTAATCTTCTTTTGCGGTGTGTTTGTTGGGATCCGATGAATTGTGAGTTTATGATCAGATTATTCATGAGAAATATTTGAGTCTTCTCTGAACTCTTTTATGCATGATTATTATAGCTTTGTATTTCTCTCCGATCTATCGGTTTACTTTGGCCTACTAGATTGATTTATCTTGCAATGGGAGAGGTGCTTTGTGATGGGTTCAATCTTGCGGTGCTCAATCCCAGTGACAGAAAGGGACATGACACATATTTTTATTGTTACCATTAAGGATAAAAAGATGGGGTTTATTCATATTGATTGAATTTGCTTCTCTACATCATGTCATCTTGCTTAAGGCGTTACTCTAATACTCTAGATGCATGCTCGATAGCGATCGATGAGTGGAGTAATAGTAGTAGATGCAGGCAGGAGTCGGTCTACTTGTCTCAGACGTGATGCATATATACATGATCATTGCCATGAATCCATCATAATTATTTGCTATTCTGTCGATTGCCCAACAGTAATTTGTGTACCCACCGTATGTTTCTGTGCTCGAGAGAGAAGCCTCTAGTGAAAACTATGGCCCCCGGGTCTATCTTTATCATATTAAAAACCTAAAAATACCTTGCTACAATTTATTTACTTTAATTTTAATTAATATTTTAGTTTAGCTATTTACCTCTATAAAATTTAATCCTTGCAAGTAACCGCTAAGAGGATTGACAACCCTCTTATTTGCGTTGGGTGCAAGTGTTTGCTCTTGTGTGTGCAGGTGCGCTTAACGGAATTTTGCTTGGTTCTCCTACTGGATTGATAACCTTGGTTCTTAACTGAGGGGAATACTTATCTCTACTATACTGCATCATCCTCTCCTCTTCGGGGAAATACCAACGCAGACTACAAGTAGCAGGAAGAATTTCTGGCGCCGTTGCCGGGGAGACATCATCAAAATTACCAAGTACCTTCGCACAAATTATCATTCACTTGCATTTACTTTAATTACCTTTTATTTTCATTTGCCTCTCGTTTTCATCTCCCCCACTTCTTAATTTTTTTTACAAAAATACAAAAAAAAAATATTTGCTTGTTTGCTAGTTTGCCTGCTTTGCTTGTCACCATGTCTGAGTTTGTTATTGAAAAAAGTGAGGATGGTAAAATCCCTAAGATAGAAATTCCCTCAAATTTAGACTCAAAAATTTTGTAGTAGGAAGTGGGAATATCATAGGGAAAAACATTATTCAAGAGTTCTTTAATTGCACGGGAACTTTGGTTTGTAATGACACTCCAATTCTTAAAAGAACCAACATTTATGGGGAGGCTATCTCCGCACTCATTCTTAAACTTGAAAGAAGATTTATTCGCACTCACCCCACTTTGCAAAGGTTTTTTTATGAGTTGCCGGTTATAAATAATCCCAAAGCTAAAAAGATAGCTACTCTTATCCTCATGAATGAGTTTGATTACATAGTACGAGAAGCTAGAGAGATCTTTGATTTTTATAATATGAGTCAAGAAAATCCTGTGATAGATGAAATTTTATATAATGAGGAATATATGTTACGATATGTTTTTCATGATCACCATGCTTTTGATGAAAATACTAAAAAGTAAGTTCCTCCCATACATATCATCCAACAAGTTTTCAATGGAATCAATCGTAAGTATGCTTGGATTGTAAAAGGGAACCAAGAGGGGTTTGAAGAAGGTAGCCTTAATAACCCTAGTATTTTGGTTGATGATGTGTTCCCCATTGTTTTTGAAAAACCTCCTGAAAATCATACACCTAAGGATGTCAAAACCAAGGATGACAACACTTGAAACTATGCGATATGCCTAGCTAGGGACATAAAACAATAACGCTTGTTGGGAGGCAACCCAATGAATAAAATAAATTTTTGCTTTTACCTACTGTTTTTGAGTGTTTGCATGATTATATATTCTGTTATGATTGTGTTTTTACGTCTTAATTAGTGTTTGTGCCAAGTAATGCCTTTGGGATGATGCGGATGATAGTATAATTGATGTTGTTTGGAAAACAGAAAGTTTTGCGTCCAGTGCTGGAATTTTAGTTCTGTACTGGAGCGTCATAAAAATCTGCAATTTTTACACAGTATTGGTATATGAATTGTTTACGTTGTCCTAATGTTTTAGAATTTTTGGAGTTACAGAAGTATGGTTTTTAAATAGATCTTTACAGACTGTTCTGTTTTAGACAGATTCTATTTTTGTTGCATAGTTTGCTTATTTTGATGAATCTATGGATCGTATCGGGGGGTATGAGTCATGGAGAAGTTGGAGTACAGTATCATTGTGCCAATATTAAATATGAATCAATTTACAACAGTACCTAAAGTTTAAGGTTTATTTGTTATACTAATGGATCTCACGAGGTTTCTGTTGAGTTTTGTGTGCTGAAGTTTTGAAGTTTTGGGTGAGACTACGATGGATGAAGGAATAAGGAGCGGCAAGAGCCTAAGCTTGGGGATGCCCAAGGCACCCCAAGGTAATATTCAAGGAAGACTCAAGCATCTAAGCTTGGGGATGCCCCGGAAGGCATCCCCTCTTTCGTCTACAATCTATCAGTAACTCACTTGGAGCTATATTTTTATTCATCGCATGATATGTGTTTTACTTGGAGCGTCTTGTGATATAGTTTGTTTGCTTTTTTTTGTTTGTCACAATCATCTTTGCTGAACACACCTTTTTGAGAGGGACACACATTATTCGTGATTTGTTAGAATACTCTATGTGCTTCACTTATAGCTTTTGAGCTAGGCAGTTGCTCTAGTGCTTCACTTATATATTTTAGAGCATGGCGGTGGTTATATTTTAAAGAAATAGTTGCACTCTCATGCTTCACTTATATATTTTTGAGAGTCTCATGATAGCAGTGGTAATATGCACGGGTTATGAATTTGGTCCTGATATGATAGGTATTCAAGAGGGATATAATAAAAACTTTCATGTAGATCACTGAATATGATAAATTTGATTCCTTGCAATAGTTTTGCGATATTAAGATGATAATATGTGGGAGGTATTAATAGATAATTGTGGTTTAGTAAGAATAATCTTGTTACGGTTTGTGATTCCCGAAGCATGCATGTATGATCTGTCGTTATGCTAAGAAGTTGGAGCATGATTTATTATTGATTGTCTACCTTATGAGTGGCCGTCGCAGACGAGCGATGGACCTTGTCCTACCAATCTATCCCTCTAGGGGCATGTGTAGTAGTACTTTGCTTCGAGGGCTAATGAACTTTCGCAATAAGTATGTGAGTTCTTTATGACTAATGTGAGTCCATGGATTATACGCACTCTCACCCTTCCGCAATTTGCTAGCCTCTTCGGTACCGTGCATTGCCCTTTCTCACATCGAGAGTTGGTGCAAACTTCACCGGTGCATCCAAACCCCGTGATATGATATGCTCTATCACACATAAGCCTCTTTATATCTCCCTCAAAACAGCCACCATACCTACCTATCATGGCATTTCCAATGCCATTCCGAGATATATTGCCATGCAACTTCCACCGTTCCGTTTTCATGACATATATCATGATTGTCATATTGCTTTGCATGATCATATAGCTAACATAGTATTTGTGGCTCAGCCACCATTCATCATTGCTATACATGTTACACTAGCATCATTGCACATCCTGGTACACTGCCAGAGGCATTCATATAGAGTCATATTTTTGTTCTAGTATCGAGTTGTAATGTTGAGTTGTAAGTAAATAGAAGTGTGATGATCGTCATTATTAGAGCATTGTCCCAGTGAGGTAAGAATGATGGAGACTAATGAGTCCTCGAAAAAGTGGGGATGAGATCCATGAGATTGTTCTAAAAAAAAGAGGCAAAAAAGAGCCATGAAAAAAAATGAGAGAAAAAGAAAGAAGGGGCAATGTTACTATCCTTTTCCACACTTGTGCTTCAGAGCAGCACCATGTTTTTCATATAGAGAGTCTCCTGTTTTGTCACTTTCATATACTAGTGGGAAATTTTCATTATAGAACTTGGCTTGTATATTCCGATGACGGGCTTCCTCAAATGCCCGAGGTCTTCATGAGCAAGCAAGTTGGATGCACACCCACTTAGTTTTCATGTTGAGCTTTCATACACTTATAGCTCTTAGTGCATCCATTGCATGGCAATCCCTACTCCTTGCATTGACATCAATTGATGGGCATCTCCATAGCCCGTTGATTAGCCTCGTCGATGTGAGATTTTCTCCATTTTTGACTTCTCTTATTTATCTCTACCACCATATTCTATTCCACTTATAGTGCTATATCCATGGCTTGCGCTCATGTATTGAGTGGGAGTTGAAAAAGCTGAAGCGCGTTAAAAAGTATGAACCAATTGCTCGGCTTGTCATCGGGGTAGTGCATGATAAATACTTTGTGTGAAGAAGATGGAGCATGACAGGATTATATGATTTTGTAGGGATAGCGTTCTTTAGCATTTTTATTTTGAAAGACATGATTGTTTATTAGTATGCCTGAGTATTGATGTCTTTATATCAAACTATAGACTATTGCTTTGAATCATTTGGATCTTATTATTCATACCGTAAGAGAAAGATTACATGATGAAACATGATAGGAAGCATTCCACATCAAAAATTCTGTTTTTATCATTTACCTACTCGAGGACGAGCGGGAATTAAGCTTGGGGATGCTTGATACATCTCCAACGTATCTATAATTTTTTATTGTTCCATGCTATTATAGTATCAATCTTGGATATTTTTATATGCAATTATATATCATTTTTTGGGACTAACCTATTAACCTAGTGCCCAGTGCCAGTTGCTGTTTTCTGCTTGTTTTTGGCTTTTCAGAGAAACAGTACCAAATGAAGTCCAAATGCCATAAAACTTTTTGGAGATTTTTTTCTGGATAAAAGAACCCTTGGAAGCTTCGGGAGGAGGCCAGAAGCCTCATGGAGGCTTCACAAGGCAACAGGGCGCGCCCCAGGGGAGCGCGTGCCATGTTGCCTTGTGGGGCCCACGTGACTCCGTTTGACCTAATTCCACTTCTATAAATTCACAAATATTGGGAAACCATCACAGAGCCAGAAGAAATAACCTTTCCGCTGCCGCAAGCCTCTGTTCTTTCGTGATCCCATCTGGAGGCCTTTTTCGGTACTCTGCCGGAGGGGGAATCGATCACGGAGGGCTTCTACATCAACCTTGCTGCCCTTCCGATGATGTGTGAGTAGTTTACCACAGACCTACGGGTCCATAGCTAGTAGCTAGATGGCTTCTTCTCTCTCTTTGATCTTCAATACAATGTTCTCCTTGATGTTCTTGGAGTTCTATCCGATGTAATCTTCTTTTGCGGTGTGTTTGTTGGGATCCGATGAATTGTGAGTTTATGATCAGATTATTCATGAGAAATATTTGAGTCTTCTCTAAACTCTTTTATGCATGATTACTATAGCTTTGTATTTCTCTCCGATCTATCAGTTTAGTTTGGCCTACTAGATTGATTTATCTTGCAATGGGAGAGGTGCTTTGTGATGGGTTCAATCTTGCGGTGCTCAATCCCAGTGACAGAAAGGGACATGACATGTATTTGTATTGTTGCCATTAAGGATAAAAATATGGGGTTTATTCATATTGATTGAATTTGCTTCTCTACATCATGTCATCTTGCTTAAGGCGTTACTCTGTTTTTATTAACTTAATACTCTAGATGCATGCTGGATAGCAGTCGATGAGTGGAGTAATAGTAGTAGATGCAGACAAGAGTCGGTCTACTTGTCTCAGATGTGATGCCTATATACATGATCATTGCCATGAATTCGTCATAATTATTTGCTATTATGTCAATTGCCCAACAGTAATTTGTTTACCCACCGTATGTTTCTGTGCTTGAGAGAGAAGCCTCTAGTGAAAACTATGGCCCCCGGGTCTATCTTTATCATATTAAAAACCTAAAAATACCTTGCTGCAATTTATTTACTTTTATTTTAATTAGTATTTTAGTTTAGCTATTTACCTCTATAAGATTTAATCCTTGCAAGTAACCGCTAAGAGGATTGACAACCCACTTATTTGCGTTGGGTGCAAGTGTTTGCTCTTGTGTGTGCAGGTGCGCTTAACGGAATTTTGCTTGGTTCTCCTACTGGATTGATAACCTTGGTTCTTAACTGAGGGAAATACTTATCTCTACTGTACTGCATCATCCTCTCCTCTTCGGGGAAATACCAACGCAGACTACAAGTAGCAATCCCCTAGATTAGATCTTGGGTGTTTCGTAAGAATTTTTTTGATTTTCATGCAACGTTCCCCATCAGTTGGATGAAGATGGTCTCTCTCAAACAACCCTGCAATCAAATACAAGAAATCTCTTGTGTCCCCAACACACCTAATACAATGGTAAATTGTATAGGTGCACTAGTTCGGCGAAGAGATGGTGATACAAATGTAGTATGGATAGTGGATATAGGTTTTTGTAATCTGAAAGTATAAAAATAGCAAGGTAGGAAGTGATAAAACGGACCACAAACGGTATTGCAATGCTTGAAAACAAGACCTAGGGTTCATACTTTCACTAGTGCAATCTTCCAACAATGCTAACATAATTGAATCATATAACAATCCCTCAACGTGCGATAAAGAATCACTCCAAAGTTCCAATTAGCGGAGAACATAAGATGAAATTGTTGTAGGGTACGAAAGCACCTCAAAGTTATCCTTTTCGATCAATCTATTGAGCCATCCCTATAAGTGTCACAAACATCCCTAGAGTTCGTACTAAAATAACACCATATGATACACATCAACCAACTCTAATGTCACCTAGATACTCCAATGTCACCACAAGTATCCGTGAGTTGATTATTCGATATGCATCAAAACAACTTCAGATTCATAATATTCAATCCACACAAAGAACTTCAAAGAGTACCCCAAAGTTTCTATCGGAGAAAAGAAGATGAAAACGTGCAATCAACCCCTATGCCTAGATTACCCCAAGGTCACGGGAATCCGCGAGTTGATCACCAAAACATACATCAAGTGACTCAACAGAATACCCCATTGTCACCACGGGTATCCACATGCAAGACATACATCAAGTGTTCTCAAATCTGAAATATTCAATCCGACAATAATGAAACCTCAAAGGGAAAGACTCAATTCATCACAAGAAGATAGAGAGGGAAGAAACACCATATGATCCAACTATATTAACAAAGCTCGCGATACATCAAGATCATGCCAAATCAAGAACACGAGAGAGAGAGAGAGAGAGAGAGCAAACACATAGCTACTGGTACATACCCTCAGCCCCGAGGGTGAACTACTCCCTCCTCGTCATGGAGACCGCCGGGATGATGAAGATGGCCTCCGGTGATGACTTCCCCCCTCCAGCAGGGTGCCAGAACGGAGCTCCAGATGGGTTTTCTTCGGTACAGAAGGCTGCGGCGGCGGAGTCGAAGTTCTAGGTTTATTTCTGGGGGTTTCTCTATTTATAGGATTATTTAGTGTTGGAATCACGCAAAAAGGAGTTACGAGGGGCCCACAAGGCAACAGCACACGGCCCCCCAGGCCGCGCCGTGATACCTTGTGACCTCCTCGTGGCTCTTCTGGTCCTTCCATGAAGCCTCGGGGGTCTCTTTTGGTCCAGAAAAAATCGTCAAAAATTTTAGGGTCAATCCAAGAACTTTTATTTTTGCACAAAAAACAACACCACGGTAGTTCTGCTGAAAACATCGTCAGTCCGGGTTAGTTCTAATCAATTCATACCAAAACCATATAAATTGTTATAAACATGGCATGAATACTTCATAAATTATAGATACATTGGAGACGTATCAGTTATCCCTACTGATTGAATTATGTAAGCATGGCATGACTCCGTCTTCACTACATAAATATAAATCATGAGCACCCCAGTGTCAAATCAAGCAATTGAATCATACTTTTTCACGCGCTTCAGCATTTTCAACTCCACTCAAATCACGAGGGAAGTCAAAAAGGAAGAAAGTCTCGCATCAACTCGATGGATCAATAGGCAATGGAGAGGCCCATCAATCGATATCAATGCGAGGAGTAGGGATTGCCATGCAACGGATGCACTAGAGCTATAAGTGTATGAACGCTCAATACTGGAACTAAGTGGGTGCGCATCCAACTTGCTTGCTCATGAAGACCTCGGGCATTTGAGGAAGCCCGTCATCGGAATATACAAGCCAAGTTCTATAATGAAAAATTCCCACTAGTATATGAAAGTGACAACTCAGGAGACTCTCTATATGAAGAACATGGTGCTACTTTGAAGCACAAGTGTGGTAAAAGGATAGTAGCATTGCCCCTTCTCTCTTTTTCTCTCATTTTTTTGGTCTCTTTTGGCCTCCTTTTTTTATAAGAACAATATCTTGGACCTCATCCCCACATTTTGGAGGACTCATCAGTCTCCATCATTCTTTACCTCACTGGGACAATGCTCTAATAATGATGATCATCACACTTTAATTTACTCACAACTCGATAAACTGAAATAATATGACTCTATATGACAGCCTCTGGCAGTGTACCAGGATGTGCAATGATCTAGCGTAACATGTATTACAACGATGAACGGTGGCTTTGCCACAAATATCATGTCAGCTCTATATGATCATGCAAAGCAATATGATGATGAACACACATGTCATAAGATGGAACGGTGGAAGTTGCATGGCAATATATCTCGGAATGGCTATGGAAATGCCATGATAGGTAGGTATGGTGGCTGTTTTGAGGAAGATATAAGGAGGCTTATGTGTGATAGAGCGTATGATATCACGGGGTTTGGATGCACGGGCGAAGTTTGCACCGACTCTCGAGGTGAGAAAGGGCAATGCACGGTACCGAAGAGGCTAGAAATATGTGGATAGGTGGGAGTGATGTATTAGTCCATGAACTCACATTAGTCATAAAGAACTCATATAGTTATTGTGAAAGTTTTATTAGCCCTCAAAGCAAAGTACTACTCGCATGCCCCTAGGGAGGAGGTTGGTAGGAGTTAACCATCGCACGCCCCCGATTCAAACAACACAAAAGATTTCATAGAGGAATAAGAATGCTCTAACATCCCCGCCATGCCATGACGGACACTTAAATGAGTAATTCATAACAAGCTTTAATATCAATATTTTTACTAACCAATGATCATGAACTAATACCCTTTCATATTACGGCATCAATATA
The DNA here is from genome assembly GCA_039707655.1 of Elymus sibiricus. Lineage (NCBI taxonomy): Eukaryota > Viridiplantae > Streptophyta > Magnoliopsida > Poales > Poaceae > Elymus > Elymus sibiricus. The sequence goes on from CM077668.1 coordinate 247,138,809, forward strand.
ATTAAATCATACGTTTCATATTTAGTGATCTACATGAAACTTTTTATTATATCACTCTTATATGCCTATCATTTTCAGACTAGTCTTATAACTCGTGCATATTACCACTTCCAATTTAGGACTCTCCAAAAGATTTAAGTGAAGCATGAAGTGCAATAATTTCTATAAAATATATAACCACCGCCGTGCTCTAAGAATATAAGTGAAGCACAAGAGTATTCTAACAAATCATGATAAATGTGTGTCTCTCTCAAAAGGTGTGTTTAGCAAACAATGATTGTGGCAAACTAACAAGCAAACAAATAAATCTATGGTACATGACGCTCCAAGTAAAACTCATATCATGTGATGAATAAAAATATAGCTCCAAGTAACATACCGATGAATTGTGGACGAAAGAGGGGATGCCATCCGGGGCATCCCAAGCTTAGACGCTTGGGTCTTCTTTGAATATTACCTTGGGGTGCCTCGGAATCCCCAAGCTTAGGGTCTTGCCGCTCCTTATTCCTTCATCCATCGTGATCTCACTCAAAACTTAAAAACTTCAGCACACAAAACTCAACAGAAACTTCGTGAGATCCGTTAGTATAATAAATCAATCATCCACTTTAGGTACTATTATAAACTCATTCATAATTGTTCTTGCATAATACCTACTATATTATAACTTCTCCATGACTTATACCACCCGATATAATCCATAGTATCATTAAAACAAGAACACTATGCAATAAAAATAGAATATGTCTAAAACAGAACAGTACGTAATGACAGAATATTTATCCATACTTGTGTAAGTCCAAAAATTCTGAAAAATTAGAACAACGTAAAAATTTGTATCCCAATACTTTGTTAAAATTTCAGATTTTTTTATGTCCAGTAAGAAATGTAAAATCAAATACTGGGCGCAAAACTTTCTGTTTCCAAACAGCATCAATTATACTATCATTTAAATCATCCAAAGGCATTACTTGGCACAAACACTAATTAAAAGATAAAAACACAATCATCACTGTAGCAATAATCATGTGACTCAATAAAATTAAAAATTGCAATAAAGATAAATATTGGGTTGCCTCCCAACAAGCGATATTGTTTTATGCCCCTAGCTAGGCATTATGCATTATTTCAAGTATTGTCATCTTTCAAAGTAATTCCATAGGTGGCTCTCATAATAGATTCATATGGTGGTTTAATTCTCTTCCTTGGGAAGTGTTTCATCCCTTTCTTTAGTGGAAATTGGAACCTTATATTTCCTTCTTTCATATCAATAATGGCACCTATGGTTCGTAGGAAAGGCCTACCAAGTATTATAGGACAAGACGGATTGCATTCAATATCAAGTACAATAAAATCCACGGGTACATAATTTCTATTACCAATTATAAGGACATCATTAGTTCTACCCAATGGTTTCTTAATAGTTGAATCCGCTAAATGTAAGTTGAGGGAACATTCATCCATATCGGTGAGACCTAGAACGTCACATAAAGATTTTGGTATAGTAGAGACGCTAGCACCTAGATCACACAAAGCATTACATTCATAATCTTTAATTTTAACTTTAATATTAGGTTACCATTCATCATGTAACTTCCTAGGTATAGAAACTTCTAACTCTAGCTTTTCTTCATGAGCTTTAATCATTGCTTCTACAATATGTTTAGTAAAAGCTTTATTTTGTTCGTAAGCATTAGGTGAATTCATCATGGATTGCAACAAGGAAATACATTCAATCAAATATCAATTATCATAATTAAAGTCCTTGTAATGCAAAGTAGTGGGCACATCACTGTCTAAAGTCTTGACCTCTTCAAACCCACTTTTATTGTTTTTATCATTAAGATCACCACCCTCCGAACAATTGGGACGCCTTCTAGCTAAAGTTGACTCATCTTCAATCCCTTTTTCATCATGTTTTATATTACTAAACAAAGATTCAATGGGTGCCACACCAATCATTTTAGTATCTTCATCATGGTTATGATAAAAACCGGGTGCGAGAGCTTTTTCTAGGAATTCACGCTTAGCTCTAATCCGTTCAATTCTTTTTCTACTTTCATCCATGGTGACTTGGATAGACTTTAGAGATTTAGTAACATCATTTTTATGTGGCATAATTTTAATTTTAAGAGCATCCACATCATGAGCAATTATATCCATGTTTCTAGCCATTATCATCAACTTTATGTAGTTTTTCTTCTACCATGGCATTAAAAATATTTTGAGAACTAATAAATTCTTTAATGTTGTTATCAAGTTCAGTAGGTATCCTATTATTATTATTATTATTATTATTATTATTATCATTATTATTATTATATGAATTACCATAATTATTAGAGGGGTTACCGGGATACAGTCTAGGATTGAAATTCCCTCTATAAGCATTGTTGTTGAAATTATTTCTAGCAACAAAATTCACATCAATAGCATCATTATTTTTATCAATCAAAGTAGATAATGGAACATCATTTGGATCAACATGAGCATTTTTACTAGCAAGCATATTCATGAGAGCATCCATTTTATCACTCAAAGTAGAAACTTCTTCGACAGAGTTTACCTTCTTACCAGTTGCAGCTCGTTCGGTGTGCCATTGAGAATAATTTGTCATCATATTATCGAGAAGCTTAGTGGGCTCTCCCAATGTAATTCCCATAAAGCTACCACCTGCAGCAGAGTTCAGAAGATTTCTCGACACAAAGTTTAGTCCTGCATAGAAATTTTGTATTATCATCCACAAGCTTAATCCATGAGTGGGACAATTTTTAATCATTAATTTCATTCTCTCCCGAGATTGTGCAACATGTTCTTGCTCAAGTTTCTTAAAGTTCATACTTTGATTTCTAAGAGATATAATCTTAGCGGGAGGAAAATACTTGGCAATAAAAGCATCCTTACATTTATCCCATGAATCAATACTATTGCGAGGTAAGGATGAAAACCAAGTTTTAGCATGATCTCTTAGTGAGAAAGGAAATAATTTCAACTTAACAATATCATTATCCACATCTTTTTTCTTTTGCATATCACATAATTCAACGAAGGTATTAAGATGGGATGCGGCATCCTTATTAGGATTTCCAGCAAATTGTTCTTTCATAATAAGATTTAGCAATGCAACATTAATATCATATGACTCCGCACTAGTGGCGGGAGGAGCAATTGGAGTACTAATAAAATCATTATTATTAGTATTCGAGAAGTCACACAACTTAGTGTTTTCTTGAGACATAGTGTCAAATCAAGCAAGCAAGAAAAGTAAATATTTTTGTGTTTTTGAATTTTTTTTATGAAACTAATAATGCAAGTAAAAGCAAATAAAAAGTAGAAAAAGTAAATGATAATGTAAATGTAGGGACCTGTAAGTGTTTGATGATGTCTCCCCGGCAACGGCGCCAGAAATTCTTTCTGCTACTTGTGAGCCGCGTTGGGATTTTCCCCGAAGAGGAAGGGTGAAGCAATATAGTAGCGGATAAGTATTTCCCTCAGTAGAGAACCAAGGTTACCGAACCAATAGGAGAACCACTCAAACACTCCTTAGCAGTACATGCACACACAAGAGCAAATACTTGCACCCAACGAGGGCAAGAGGGTTGTCAATCCCCTTGTACTCGTTAATTGCAAGGATCAAATCTGATAGTGGTAGATAGATAAATTGCAAAGTAAATAAATTAAAGCAAGGTATTTTTGGTTTTTTGCAATATGATTAAAATAGACCCGAGGGCCATAGTTTTCACTAGAGGCATCTCTCTCATAAAAATAGCATACGGTGGGTAGACAAATTACTGTTGGGCAATTGATAGAAAAGCACATAGTTATGACATTATTCATGGCATGATCATGTATATAGGCATTACGCCCGTGACAAGTAGACCGACTCCTGCCTGCATCTACTACTATTACTCCACCAATCAACCGACTCCTGCCTGCATCTATGGTATTAAGTTCAAGACGAACAGACTAACAATTTAAGCAAGATGACATAATGTAGATAGAATAAAACCAATCAATATGATTAAACCCTATCGTTTTATCCTTAGTAGCAACAATACAAATACGTGCCTCGCTGATGACCCACAAATATAGGGGATCAATCATAGTCCTTTCGATAAGTAAGAGTGTCGAACCCAACGAAGAGCAGAAGGAAATGACAAGCGGTTTTCAGCAAGGTGTTTTCTGCAAGCACTGACATTATCGGTAACGAGTAGTTTGATAGCAAGATAATTTGTAACAAGTGACAAATAGCAATAGTAACAAAGAGTGTAGCAAGGTGGCCCAATCCTTTTTGTAGCAAAGGACAAGCCAGAATGATCTCTTATAATAAGCAAAGCGTTCTCGAGGACACATGGGAATTTCATCTAGTCACTTTCATCATGTTGGTTTGATTCGCGTTCGCTACTTTGATAATTTGATATGTGGGTGGACCGGTGCTTCAGTGCTGTTCTTACTTGAACAAGCCTCCCACTTATCATTACCCCCTCTCGCAAGCGTCCGCAATTACGAAAGAAGAATTAAGATAACTCTAACCATAGCATTAAACATATGGATCCAAATCAGCCCCTTACGGAATAGCGCATAAACTAGGGTTTAAGATTCTATCACTCTAGCAACCCATCATCTAATTACTACTCCACAATGCATTCCCTTAGGCCCAAAGATGGTGAAGTGTCATGTAGTCGACGTTCACATGACACCACTAAGAGAATCAACAACATACATATCATCAAAATATCGAACGAATACCAAATTCACATGATCACTTATGACAAGACTTCTCCCATGACCTCAAGAACAAAAGTAACTACTCACAAATCATAATCATGTCCAAGATCAGAGGGGTATTGAATAGCATACAAGATCTGAACATATAATCTTCCACCAAATAAACCAACTAGCATCAACTACAAGATGTAATCAACACTACCAGCAACCCACATGTACCAATCTGAGGTTTTGAGACAAAGATTGAATACAAGAGATGAACTAGGGTTTGAGATGAGATGGTGCTAGTGAAGATGTTGATGAAGATTGGTCCTCCCACGATGAGAGGATCGTTGGTGATGTCGATGGCGATGATTTCCCCCTCCCGGAGGGAAGTATCCCCGGCGGAATCGCTCCGCCGGAGAGCAAAAGTGCTCCTGCCCAAGTTCCGCCTCGAGACGGTGGCGCACCGTCCTAAAATTCTTCTCCATATTTTTTCTAGGGCAAATGGACTTATATACCAGAAAATGGGGGCCAGAGGCTGGCCAGGGGCCCCACGAGCCACCAGGGCGCGCCTGGGGGGGTGGCGCGCCCTGGTGCCTCGTGGGCTCCTGGGTGGCCCCCTCTGGTATTTCTCTCTTCCAATATTTTTTATTTATTCCAAAATAAATCTCCGTGAAATTTAAGCTCATTTGGAGATGTGCAGAATAGGTATCTCTGACATAGCTTTTTCAGGTCCAGAATTCCAGCTGCCGGCAATCTCCCTCCTTCTGTAAATCTTGCATATTAAGAGAAAAAAGGCATTAGAATTGCTGCACAAAGTGTTATATTGATTAAAAACACTATAAATAACAGTAGCAAAACATGATGAAAAATGGACGTATCAACTCCCCCAAACTTAGACCTCGCTTGTCCTCAAGCGAAAGCCAATATCGATAATCATGTCCACATGTTTAGAGAGAGAGGTGTCGATAAAAACAAAATACGGACATTGTAGCATCATGATCATTATTATAACAGCAATATTTATTATCATAAAACTTCTCATGAGCAAGTAACAATTCATCATAACAATGAAGTCTAAGGCATAACTTTCTTGAAAACTAACAAACTATGTTCTCAGTCAACAATGTGATTGCAATTCATCATATTTTCAGGAAGGGTCTCATGTAGGAGCTTTTTAGCAAGTCCACATACTCAACCATCATTTAGTCTTCTATGATTGCTAACACTCACGACATATATATGGAGCAAAAAATTTCAGCCAGACACATAGAAAGATAGGGGCTTGTGATTTCGCCTCCCAACTTATTCACCTCAAGGGTGATGTCAACAATAATAACTCATGATCACTCATATCCAACTGGATATATGTGCCTAGATCTTTCCCCACCACATGATGCTTGCAAAAGAGAAAAATAAAACGGAAGTAGAGGAGAACACTATTGACTCTTGCATAAAAAGTAAATACATAAAAGTAAAGGATAGGCCCATCGCAGAGGGAAGCAAAGGTTGTCATGCGCTTTTTGTTATTGGATGCACAAGCTCTTAATGCAAAGGAACGTCACTTTATATTGCCCCTTGTGATAGCAACCTTTATTATGAAGTTTGTCGCTTTTATTTCTTTACCATCACAAGTTCGTACAAAGCTTATTTCCCTTACAATAAAAGTTCAGACATATTTAGAGGCAATTTTTATTGCTTTTTGCACCGATGACAACTTACTTGAAGAACCTTATTCAATCCCTAGGTAGATATAGTGGACTCTCATGACATGAAACTGGGTTTAAGGGTTTTGGATGCACAAGTAGTATCTCTACTTGGTGCAGATTTTTGGCTAGCAAAGATATTGGGCAAGCACCACATGTTGGAGGATATATAACAATATAACTTCTATGTGAATATGAACAAACATAATTCATTACGTTGCCTTCCTTGTCCAACGTCAACAATTTGACATAAAATACTTAATGGGGCTCACAATCATAAAAGATGTCCAAGATAGTATATTTGCATGTGAATCTTCTCTTCCCTTATTAACTTTTTCATGAATTGCATCATTGACTAATGCTATGTTTGTTAACTTCCAATAAATTTTACCACTTATACTTTTCTTTATATAATGTCATTACTTTCCATAAGATTAGCATATGATCTTTTTCATTATTTTCATTGCTAGAATTGAAACATGAAAGTAAAGAAGCAAAAACTCAAACTACTCTTTATTATATAACTCTAAACTCGATTACTTAGATAGATAGATCACGAAGCTAACACTCGAAAATAGATCATACTAAACTTTTATTCAACTAGATCACGAAATAACTATGGATCGAACTAAAAATAGGTAAAGATAATAAAAGTGATGGTGATACGATACCGGGGCACCTCCCCCAAGCTTGGCACAAGCCAAGGGGAGTGCCCATACCCATGTGCTCAAATTTCCTTCTTCGGTGATGGTGGTGATGATGAAGTGGGGGGCTTTTCCTTCAGCTATAGCAGATACATCAATCTACGGTTGATGCTCCGAAGAGCGATGTTTTGCTCTTCCAACAAAATAACTTCACGAGTGAGAGATGTATTCTGAACAGAAACTATTTCAAAGACTCTTAAGGCTTCAATTACGGATGGGGAGAGATGATCATATATGGGTTGAAGTATATCTCCCTTCTCTGCGGTCTCCTCCATGGGAATCGCTTGCCCTCCTTCTGGAGCCTGGGGTCCTTCAATTTCCTCAACCTTGTCCTCCTTGCCATCGTCTTCCTCTCCCAACGACCACTCGTAGTAAACCTCGCTGTAAGGGCGTTTGCCCGGCGATGGTTGGACAATACGGTGCTTGGTAGGAAGCTTTTTGGGAGCCATGGCGATCTAGATCTGTCAGAAAATGGCACGAAACAAGAACAGAGGAGATTTCTGCGATACGGTGGTCAAAACGTCCGTGAGTATATATAAAGGTTTTTTATCTTGCAAAACAAGTAATCCAGGAGAGAACGGAGTTGGGAAGGCTCACGAGGGGCCCACGAGCCACCAGGGCGCGCCTGGGGGGTGGCACGCCCTGGTGCCTCGTGGGCACCAGGTCGGTCCCCTTGGCTGTTTCTTATTTATGTATTTTTTCTAATATTCCAAAACTGACAGAAAGTATTTTTATGGAATTTTTGGAGTCGGTTTACTTACCGTATCACGTACCTCTTCCTTTTCAGGGTTCTGGAGTGTTCTGGAAGGTCTCTCTTATGTATTCCTCCGGTGTAATTGTTTCAATAACATTAGTTTCAACATTAATGGGAGTACCTGAAATATAGTGCTTAATTCTTTGCCCATTCACCACTCTCGGATTAGTGCCTTCGGAGTTATTTATTTTGATGGCTCCGGAGCGATAAACTTCTTCGATGATATACGGTCCTTCCCATTTAGAGAGAAGTTTTCCTGCAAAGAATCTCAAATGAGAATTGTACAATAGAACTTGCTCACCCACTTTAAATTCCCGTTTTTGAATTCTTCTATCATGCCATCTTTTAACTTTTTCTTTAAACAATTTGGCATTTTTGTAAGCTTGGGTTCTCCATTCATCTAACGAGCTAATATCAAATAACCTCTTTTCACTGGCAAGTTTAAAATCATAATTGAGTTCTTTAATTGCCCAATATGCTTTATGTTCTAACTCAAGAGGTAAATGACATGCTTTTCAATAAACCATTTTATAAGGAGACATACCCATAGGATTTTTATAAGCAGTTCTATAAGCCCATAATGCATCGTCAAGTTTCTTAGACCAATTCTTTCTAGATCTATTGATGGTTTTTTGCAAAATTAATTTTATTTCTCTATCGCTCAATTCAACTTGACCACTAGTTTGAGGGTGATAGGGAGATGCAATTCTATGGTTGACATCATATTTAGCAAGCAATTTACGGAATGCACCATGAATAAAATGTGAACCACCATCAGTCATTAAATATCTAGGGACTCCAAACCTTGGGAAAATATCTTCTTTAAGCATTTTAATAGAAGTGTTATGATCAGCACTACTAGTTGGAATAGCTTCTACCCACTTAGTAACGTAATCAACAGCTACTAAAATATGTGTATACCCATTGGATTTAGGAAATGGTCCCATATAATCAAATCCCCAAACATCAAATGGTTCAATAGCAAGTGAATAATTCATAGGCATTTCCTGACGTCTACCAACATTACCAATTCTTTGACATCCATCACAAGATAGGACAAACTTACGAGCATCCTTGAAAAGAGTAGGCCAATAAAAACCAGATTGTAATACCTTGTGTGCAGTTCTGTCTCCCGCATGGTGTCCTCCGTAAGCCTCGTTATGACACTTCCGTAGGATTTGTTCATGTTCATGCTCAGGTATACAATGTCTAATAATACCATCCACTCCTTCTTTATAAAGATGTGGGTCATCCCAGAAGTAATGTCTTAAATCAAAGAAGAACTTTTTCTTTTGTTGGTATGTGAAACTAGGTGGTATAAATTTTGCAACAATATAATTAGCATAGTCCGCATACCATGGAGTATTACGAGAAGCATTTATGACAGCTAATTGTTCATCAGGAAAATCATCATTAATTGGTAGTGGGTCATCAAGAACATTTTCCATTCTAGACAAATTATCTGCTACGGGATTCTCAGCGCCCTTTCTATCAATAATATGCAAGTCAAATTCTTGTAGCAATAAAACCCACCTGATGAGTCTAGGTTTAGCATCTTTCTTTTCCATAAGATATTTAATAGCAGCATGATCGGTGTGAACAGTTACCTTAGAATCAACTATGTAAGATCTGAATTTATCACATGCAAACACAACTGCTAGAAATTCTTTCTCAGTAGTAGCATAATTTCTTTGGGCACTGTCTAGAGTTTTACTAGCATAATGGATAACATTTAATTTCTTATCAACTCTCTGTCCTAGAACAGCACCAACAGCATAATCACTAGCATCACACATAATTTCAAAAGGCAAGTTCCAATCAGGTGGTTGAACAATAGGTGCAGTGGTTAAGGCTTTCTTAAGTGTTTCAAAGGCTTCTAGACAATCATCATCAAAAACAAATGGAACATATTTTTGCAAAAGATTGGTAAGAGGCCTAGAAATTTTAGAGAAGTCTTTAATAAATCTCCTATAGAAACCAGCATGACCTAGGAAACTTCTTATACCTTTAATATCTTTAGGACATGGCATTTTCTCAATAGCATCAACCTTAGCTTTATCAACTTCAATACCTCTTTCAGAAATTTGATGCCCCAAGACAATGCCTTCATTCACCATAAAGTGGCACTTCTCCCAATTCAAGACAAGATTAGTTTCTTCACATCTCTGCAAAACTCGATCAAGGTTGCTTAAGCAATCATCAAAAGAAGTTCCGTAAACGGAGAAATCATCCATGAATACCTCAACAATCTTTTCACAAAAGTCAGAGAATATAGCAGTCATACATCTTTGAAAGGTAGCAGGTGCATTGCATAAACCAAAAGGCATACGTCTATAAGCATAAGTTCCAACAGGACAAGTAAAGGTGGTTTTCTCTTGGTCGGATTGTGATACGGGTATTTGAGAAAAACCAGAATAACCATCTAGGAAACAAAGTGTGTATGCTTAGACAATCTTTCTAACATTTGATCAATAAAAGGTAAGGGGTAATGATCTTTTCTAGTAGCTTTGTTTAATTTTCTAAAATCAATTACCATCCTATAACCAGTTACAATTCTCTGTGGAATGAGTTCATTTTTATCATTAGGAACAACGGTAATATCTCCTTTCTTAGGGACACAATGAACGGGACTTACCCATCTACTATCAGCTATGGGATAGATTATACCTGCTTCCAGGAGTTTTAATATTTCGGTTCTTACCACCTCTTTCATCTTAGGATTTAATCGTCGTTGGTGGTCGACAACTGGTTTAGCATCAGGCTTCATATTAATTTTGTGCTGACATAGAGTGGGACTAATGCCCTTAAGATCATCAAGAGTATATCCAATAGCAGCTCGGTGCTTCCTTAGAGTTTTTAGTAATCTCTTTTCTTCATGCTCTGAAAGGTTAGCACTAATAATAACAGAATATATCTTCTTTTCATCAAGGTAAGCATATTTCAATGTATCAGGCAATTGCTTCAATTCAAATACAGGATCACCCTTAGGTGGAGGAGGGCCTCCAAGAGTTTCAACAGGCAAATTGTGTTTAAGGATAGGTGGTTGATCGAAGAACATCTTATCTATTTCATTTATTTCATTCATATGCATATCGTTTTCATGGTCTAGCAAATATTGTTCTAACGGATCAGTAGGAGGTACGGCAATAGACGCAAGACCAATAATTTCATCTTTACTAGGAAATTCTTTATCATGAGGTTGTCTACGAAACTTGGAGAAATTAAACTCATGAGATATATCACCAAACTTAACTCGAACCTTTTCTTTAACACAATCAATCTCAGCATTAACGGTATTCAGGAAAGGTCTACCAAATATAATGGGACAAAAATTATCTTGTTGTGAACCAAGTACTAAGAAATCGGAAGGGTATTTGATTTTACCACACAAGACTTCAACATCTCTAACAATCCCAAGCGGTGTAATAGTATCTTTATTCGCTAGCTTAATAGTAACATCAATATCTTCAATCTCAACAAGTGCAATATCATGCATTACTTCTTGATATAAAGAAAATGGGATAGCACTCAAACTAGCACCCATATCACATAAACCATGATAGCAATGATCTCCAATCTTAACAGAAACAACAGGCATGCCAACTACGGGCTTGTTCTTGTCTAACATATCTCGTTCATTTCTAACAGGTTTAGCAATTCTAGCAGCCTCATCACAAAAGTAAATAAAATGCCCATCTATATTATCGACTAAGAGATCTTTAACGATAGCAACATCAGGTTCAACTTTAATTTGTTCAGAGGGTCTAGGTGCTCTAATATTACTTTTGTTAACCACAGTTGAAACTTTAGCATGTTCCTTAATCCTAACAGGAAAAGGTGGTTTCTCAATATAAGCAGTAGGCACAACTGGATCAGCATGGTAAACAATTGTTTCTTCTTTAACACTAATGGGTTCCTCAATCTTTTCTTTAACAAGAGGATGATATTTAAACCACTTCTCCTTAGGGAGATCAATATGAGTAGCAAATGATTCACAAAAGGAAGCTACTATCTCAGAGTCAAGTCCATATTTAGTGCTAAACTTATGAAAAGCATCGGTTGCCATAAAAGATTTAACACAATCAAACTTAAGTATTATACCTGAATCATTACCTTTGTCGAGTTCCCAATCTTCAGAGTTGCGTTTAATTCTTTCCAGAAGATCCCATCTGAATTCAATAGTTTTCTTCATAAAGGAGCCAGTCGAAGAAGAATCGAGCATGGTTTGATTATCATGAGAAAGCCGAGCATAAAAATTATGTAAGATAATTTTTCTTGGGAGCTCATGATTGGGGCATGTGTACATCATGTACTTAAGCCTCCCCCAAGCTTGAGCGATGCTTTCTCCTTCACGAGGCCAAAAATGATATATATAATTCCGATCACGATGAACCAAATGCATAGGATAAAATTTCTGATGGAATTCCAGTTTCAATCGGTTCCAGTCCTATGTATCAGTATCATCACATAGCCTATACCATATCCATGCCTTTCCCTACAAAGATAAAGGGAATACTTTCTTCTTAACTCCATCTCCGGATAAACCTGCAAGCTTAAACAATCCACAAATTTCATCCACATAGATCAAGTGCATATCAAGATGTACCGTTCCATCTCCTGCATAAGGATTAGCTAGCAGTTTCTCTATCATACCCGGAGGAATCTCATAATAAATATTTTCAGTAGGTGCAGTAGGTTGAGGAGCAACTATTTGTGTTTCCGGTCGAGGTGAAGGTACCCCGAACAAACCCCTCAAAGGATTACTTTCCATAGTGACAAGTGACAGTAAATTTCAGCACGTAATATAAATGTTTCCTTACCAAATTCCACTCACCAAAGGTGCTTCACTCCCCGGCAACGGCGCCAGAAAAGAGTCTTGATGACCCACAAGTATAGGGGATCAATCGTAGTCCTTTCGATAAGTAAGAGTGTCGAACCCAACGAGGAGCAGAAGGAAATGACAAGCGGTTTTTAGCAAGGTGTTTTCTGCAAGCACTGAAATTATCGGTAACGAGTAGTTTGATAGCAAAATAATTTGTAACAAGTAACAAATAGCAATAGTAAAAAAGAGTGCAGCAAGGTGGCCCAATCCTTTTTGTAGTAAAGGACAAGCCGGAATGATCTCTTATAATAAGCAAAGCGTTCTCGAGGACACATGGGAATTTCATCTAGTCACTTTCATCATGTTGGCTTGATTCACATTCGCTACTTTGATAATTTGATATGTGGGTGGACCGGTGCTTGGGTGTTGTTCTTACTTGAACATGCCTCCCACCAATGATTACCCACTCTCGCAAGCGTCCGCAACTACGAAAGAAGAATTAAGATAACTCTAACCATAGCATTAAACATATGGATCCAAATCAGCCCCTTACGGAATAGCGCATAAACTAGGGTTTAAGCTTCTGTCACTCTAGCAACCCATCATCAAATTACTACTCCACAATGCATTCCCTTAGGCCCAAAGATGGTGAAGTGTCATGTAGTCGACGTTCACATGACACCACTAAGAGAATCAACAACATACATATCATCAAAATATCGAACGAATACCAAATTCACATGATTAATTATGACAAGACTTCTCCTATGTCCTCAAGAACAAAAGTAACTACTCACAAATCATAATCATGTCCAAGATCAGAGGGGTATTGAATAGCATACAAGATCTGAATATATAATCTTTCACCAAATAAACCAACTAGCATCAACTACAAGATGTAATCAACACTACTAGCAACCCACAGGTACCAATCTGAGGTTTTGAGACAAAGATTGAATACAAAAGATGAACTAGGGTTTGAGATGAGATGGTGCTGGTGAAGATGTTGATGAAGATTGGTCCTCCCATGATGAGAGGATCGTTGGTGATGTCGATGGTGACGATTTCCCCCTCCCGGAGGGAAGTATCCCCGGCGGAATCTCTCCACCGGAGAGAAAAAGTGCTCCTGCCCAAGTTCCGCCTCGAGACAGTGGCACACCATCCTGAAAGTCTTCTCTATATTTTTTCTAGGGCAAATGGACTTATATACCAGAAAATGGGGGCCAGAGGCTGGCTAGGGGCCCCACGAGCCACCAGGGTGCGCCTGGAGGGGGGGTGGCGCGCCCTGGTGCCTCGTGGGCTCCTGGGTGGCCCCCTCTGGTATTTCTTTTTTCCAGTATTTTTTATTTATTTCAAAATAAATCTCCGTGAAATTTCAGCTCATTTGGAGATGTGCAGAATAGGTATCTCTGACATAGCTTTTTCAGGTCCAGAATTCCAGCTGCCGGCAATCTCCCTCCTTGTGTAAATCTTGCATATTAAGAGAGAAAAGGCATTAGAATTGCTCCACAAAGTGTTATATTGATTAAAAACACTATAAATAACAGTAGTAAAACATGATGCAGAATGGACGTATCACTCGCTACCCCTGCTGTCACTGGGTGAGGACACCGCAAGATTGAACCTACTACTATGTACCACTTCCACTGAAGATCAACGAATCAACTTGGCCAAAGAAAACCCATAGATTGGAAAGCATTACATAGATATAACAATCATACATAATAAAGTTCAGAAAAGACTGAATTACTTTCAATGAATAATCTGATCATAAACCCACAATTCATCGGATCCCAACAAACACACCGCAAAAGAAGATTACATCGAATCGATCTCCGAAGAGAACATTGTATTGAAGATCAAATAGAGTGAGAGAAAGCCATCTAGCTAATCACTATGGACCCGTAGGTCTGTGGTGGACTACTCACACATCATCGGAGGTGCAACAAGGTTGATGTAGAAGCCCTTCGTGATCGATTCCCCCTCCCGCAGAGTACCGAAAAAGGCCTCCAGATGGGATCGTGGAAGAACAGAGAATTGCGGCGGCGGGAAAATTGTTTCGGGTGGCTCTCTGGGGGTTTTGGAATATTTGGAATTTATAGCGCTGGAATTAGGTCAGACGGAGCCACAAGGGGCTCACAAGACATCAGGGCGCACCTACCTCCCAAGGGCGCGCCCTGTGGTCTTGTCGTCTCCTCATAGGTCTTCTGGTCCACCCCCGAAGCTTCTAGGGTCTCTTATGTCCAGAAAAAAACTGTCAAAAAGTTTCGTAGTGTTTGGACTCCGTTTGGTATAGATTTTCTGTAAAGCCAAAAACAAGGAGAAAACAGCAACTGACACTGGGCACTGAGTTAATAGGTTAGTGACCAAAAATGAAATAAAATTGCATAAAAAGTATCTAAGAATGATAATATAATTGCATGAAACAATCAAAAATTATAGATACGTCGTAGATGTATCAAGAACTAAAGCTGTCATCAAGGCAATTCGAGAGCAACAGGATGAAGTTGAAGCTGACAAGTGTCATATTTTGTTGTGCGATACTTTGTCCCATGGTGCTTAATTGTAATGTCGCCAATTATTAATCAAAGCTATTAGAGCAAATAATGAAATTTATTCCAATTTGGCAGCAAATTTAAATATAAAAAAATTTATCGGAGTCTACAAACTGTGACAGTTATGGATACCGTCACTAGCGTATGGACCCACATGTAAGCAGCGATGTCACCCACCTCTGGTCCCACATGTAAGCAGCCACGTCAGCAATTTATGGGCCCATATGTCAGCGTTGTTGACCGGTCAAAACTGACGCCCGACTTATTACTGACGGGCACCGTCGATGATAAAACCTCGGCAGGGCCCAACTATATGTGCCACGTCAGCAGATTATGGGCCCGTATGTCAGAAACGTTGACTGGTCAAACATGGTTGGTCGGTTGTTAGTGTCGGATGTATCGTCACCAAAAACTACGATGAGGGACGGTTGTTAGTATACGATGACAGTTCAAGTGACATTTTTTGGTCGTCGCAGAAGATAGTTTCGGCGACGCTTTTTAGTTCTTCACATAAGATGCGATCTTGCACGACGAAAAAAGTGGTACCGTCAAAATTTTATTTTTTATGACGGGGCTTCAGTGACGGTAGGTTGACGGCCAGAAAGCGTCACCGGGGTATTTTGCGTGACGAAAAACGGTTATGCGTGACACAAGTTAAGCGTCGCAAAATAGAGCAAATTTTGTAGTGCGCCCACAAACTATCCGGCGGCCCGGTGGGACGACGACAGTGTGGGCGCCACCATTTCCATCGTGGACCTCACGTCCACCGGTGACGAACAAGGCGCAGACTCCTCCGAGGATGAGTAGGGCACAGGAGGCGGCAGGGCCTTGTGTCCCATGTGGGCCGGTCCGTCTCCCATGTTCCACTCTTCCTCGCTGGAGACCGCAGCTTCACTTCATCGGTCTTATCGCCGGTGCTCATGGAGACGACGGATAGAGGACGACAAGGGATTGGACGCCGGGCGCCGCCGCCGTAGGATAGGTTTAGGGTCGGGTCGGTTTTTTTGTTCTAAATGTTCGAAATCTAATGAAAATCCGTCGTGTTTGCATGAATGTCGTCCGGTTTGTATGAAATCCGCTGTGTTTGCATGAATTTCATCTGGTTTGTTGAAAAAGTGTATGAAATGTATGCGGGCAGCGTTGGATGGCGGCCTCCCGCATCCGTGTCCGCGGACGGATGAGGGAGGAAATTTGCGGGTCGCCGTTGGAGATGCCCTAATGTCATTTCATTTTATTCAACGTCGTGTATTTGTACATAAATACAATTATCTCTAAGTTAAAAAATGTGAAACGAATTTTCTGTCTTGTACATTTGTACTAAATTTTATCCACGGCTTCCCATTGGCTCTTTATGTTGTATGGTATATCCTTATTTAAGCAATGTTTGGATATCCATGTCGAAGCATTTACAGAGAGATACCTTGGTCTCCATACTGCAATAGGAAGGATCATCAGCGAGACATTTGATCATATTGGTGAGAGAGCAAGAGGTAAAATTTAAGGATGGTCAGAAAAGTTGCTTGCATGTGATGGTCGTGAAATTTTGTTGAAATCCGTGGTGCAAGCCATACCAACCTTTAGCATGAGTACCTTTTTGCTGACTAAGAAGGTTTGTAAGAGTATTACATCCCCCATGGTAAAGTACTTTTGGAGTAGTTCTCTTGACAAGAAATCGATGCATTGGGTTTCGTGGAATGATCTCACCACACCAAAGTGCAATGAAGGCATGGGATTTCGTGATATGCACCAGTTTAACCTTGCTCTTATAGGTAAATATGGTTGGAGATTAATGACCAAGCCGAACTCTCTCTGTGCTCGTGTCCTCAAAGGACGTTACTTCCCAGATTGTGATTTTATGCAAGCTACCGCACCAAAGACGGCCTCGGCCACTTGGCGTGCTATCATTGCGGGAAGAGAGGCACTCAAGATCGGTTTGTTGAAGCAAGTTGGGAATGGATCAACCATTTCAGTGTGGATAGATAAGTGGATACCGGGGACTATACCGATGACCCCATTACTAAAGCCGGCTCAAACCACTATCGAATTTGTCTCAGATTTGATCGATGAGGACAACTGGACTTGGCGACAACAAGTGATTCGAGATACTTTCATAGCACTAGATGCTGAAGCCATTCTAAATATCCCACTACGTCACGGTGGTGGTGATGATTTTTTTCGCTTGGGCGTTTGACCGATCGGGTAACTACTTTGTAAAGAAGGTGTACCGTGCTCTCATGACTCAAAAAGAGCGAGCAGCTCTAGAGGAAGGGACGGCTACCTGGACCTCAGGGAACAATCAACATATGTGGAAGGATCTTTGGAAGCTCAATGTGGTGCCAAAAGTAAGAGTTTTTTGGTGGAGAGTCATTCGCCAGATCCTCCCTGACGAGGGCACTCTGAAACGGCGCAACATAGCCGAAATTAGCAGATGTAATATCTGCTTTGCAATGGAAGAGGATCTTCGACACGCTCTGATTTCATGCTCGCATGCAAAACGATTTTGGGAGGAAGCATATGCGTGGTTCGATCTTCGGTTACCCCGGCTGCACCCTAGCTCGTGTACAAGGGACATTCTTTGTGATCCCAGGTTTTCGGACACAGAAAGATCAAAGATTATCACCATCATGTGGTCCATATGGCACTTGCGCAATCTCATTAAACATGACAAAGAGGGGCTCGATCCCGTCACTTCCATTCAGATGACGAGAGAAGCTCTAGGAGTCCTCGAGTTGCCAAGGAAGACTCCGGTCATTCTTTCGGGACATGGCTGGAGGCCGCCGGAGGCGAATATCATCAAGCTCCACACTGACGGTGCTATAAGCTTTGTAGAAAATTGTAGTGGTTCTGGTGGTGTTGCTCGCTCGGAGGTGAAGTTCTTAGGTGCGTGGTGCAAACCCCACTTGGGTATTTCTGATCCACTAATAGTTGAAGCTTTATCAATGCGAGATGGGGCTCTCTTTGCAAAATTACGAGGCTTCACGCATGTGATAATGGAGGTGGATTGTCTGGAGATGGTGCAACTCTGGAACACTGGCCACAATTCCCGTTCGATTGTGGCACCTTTGTTACTTGAAATTGGAGAGGTGGGTAGTGGTTTCTATTTATTTGATGTTCAACATGTAATCGGTCAGCTAATGTCCCAGCTCCTTTGTGCCAAGCGCGCTTATGTATTGAGTGTGACTGAGAGCTGGCTTGATGAGACTCCTAACTTCCTAGTGACCAGCTTATTAGCTGATTATCCTAGGAATACTTTTGTTTGAATAAAAGCTCGCTGAATTGCCCGGAAAAAAAAGCAGATTTTTTTTTTTTGCGGGGTGAAAGGAGATTTTCATTACTCAAGGAGGCTTGTCAGCCTTCGATAAGTTTACAACGAAGTCCATCCCCGAGCGCAACCACACTGCAGTGCGGGGGGTACTACGGCCGTACGCGGCCAACTCATGACTAACTTTATTCTGCGATCGACTACAATGAGTAAAAGAAATCTCCCTATTCTCGGCAGTGACTATCCTCCGGATCTCATCAACTAGAACCCGGTGCTGTGAGCGGTCCATCTCCTGTGCTGCAAGCTTCGCGACCACTTCCACACTATCCAGCTCCACCACGATGGGTAGGTTAGTCTGATGCAAAGCCAATTCCAAACCCTCTCGACATGCTGCAAGTTCCGCATGCAGGCTGTTATCACATGTGCGTATCTCCCTACACGCACTGAAAATGATCTCTCCGCAGTCATCGCGGAGGACCATGCCCCCTCCTGCAGCGCCTGTAGCTGGGACGTAACTTCCGTCAGTATTTAACTTCGTCCAGCCCGACTTGGGTGGTGACCAATGCAGCTCCAGCTTGGGTTCAGTACGCAGTGTTGTGGCCGGCTGGGTAGCATGCAGGACCATCTTCCCTTTCTCCACGTCCCCATTTGGGTATTGATGAAGGCATAGAAGCGAATTAATGTACCCGTTGAGGAAGCGGCGGGATACTTCAGTTGGGGGTGGCTTCTTCCCATGAGTAATCTCATTGCGTACGTACCAGGATCTCCACATAATCATGAGGGTAACCAGGCGCGTCGTTCCGTCCAGAGGTTCCAGGAGGGAAAGTAGCCACTCCGGGCCGGTGTTACACATTGCCTCGAGCTTTGGGATTGGCCAGTCCGCCTCCATATTCCGCCACAGCTCTCTAGCAAGTGGGCATCTGCATAGTGCGTGGAAACCGTCCTCTCGTTCCACACCACAAAGAGGACATATATCAGTAAGTTCAAGATGGCGAGAGAATTTATTTGGTCTGCAGTGTAAGTGCGTCACTTGATCCTTCGGAAAATAAAAGGGAATCCAAGCAAATGATCCCCTTTTTGTGATCGTCATGAGATTCATGAGCTCGAGCCGGCCAGTAGATTTTAACCGATAGACCAACCTCGTCCTGATGCTCGACAGTCACGTGCAACCGGGACTGAAATTCACACAATCAATAGTCTGTCACATGGATCATTGATGGATTGGACCGCTTGAATTTGATTAGTACTTGCAAACCCATCACTTTCGGCAGGGCCGCTATCAAGCGAATCAGACACAACTACTGAATGGCGATGTTGATTAGCAATTGTGCAATGTGGTTAGAGTCAGATGAGCTGCTCTTGCCTACTCAAAACAACCGGGGAAATGTCAGCGCTCACTTCTGCGTGCAATGTTGCCTTGTTGGCATCAATAATCCAATGACCGGTTGTCTCTTTCTTGAATCAGCAATTATATTGGGAATAAAAAAGATTCACCGAACACGACAGTCGTCAGCCCGGCGTACGAACCGGCAAACAGAACCGTCTTCCACGGCACCCTGCCGGCAACCAAGGCCCTCAGCTCGGCCCTCCAGTGAGAGGCGACGCCATCCAGCACGGCCGACGCGCGACGACACGGCACCGTGCTCGACAAGGATAGAGGCAGCATCTCCGGTGACGTTCTTCTAACTCTGCCTCGACGAACATCATTGTCTTTGAAGTGATTGGAGAGAGAGAGAGAGAGATCAGAGTAAAAAGATCAGCAAGAAACAAGGTAGGCTTTTTCCGATTTCGTTCCTGCACGCACATCACCTGCTTTACCAGGAACAAGGCCACGAAGCGAGACAGAGATAAGGACCCGCATAGCCATCTATCGTTCCCTGCCGAACCAATGCTTCCCCGCACAAGGAGAGAACGAGCGAACGAAAACGCTGGGAAACCGAGACCTCCTTCTTTTTTTTTGTTGATGAGGAAATGAAACCAAGACCTCCTATTCCGCAGCGTCTTGTGGGCCGGCCCACGAACGCGAGCTGGTGGCTCGCTCGGGTCTCCCAGTCCCAGCCATAGTTTTGATCTGGCTTTTTTGAAAAAAGGTCACAAAGTTTGAATTTTTTTTACAAATTTAAGAAAAAGTTCATGAATTTGAAATAAGTTCACAACTTGGGAAAGTATGTAATTTGAAAAAAAAATCACAAAAATGAAAAAAGTTCACGAATTTGAAAAGAAAGTTCGTAAACTTGAAAACAAATCACGAATTTTAGGAAACTTCTCCAATTTGCAAAAAGTTTTAAAATTTGACAAAAATGAAAAAAGAAAAGGAAAAGGCAAAGCGAAAACTGAGTAAAACCCATGCCAGGAAAAACCGCCCAGAAAATCGCCGGGAACCTATGAAAAAAAAAAACCTACATGGGCCGCCCATTTTCCACGTAGTGCTGGGAGGTTCGTGCGTCATGTAGCAAAACTGTCTATAAGTGGCGCTTAAAGGCGCCAAATAGGATCTGGGTGGGAAACCAGCCCTAGAACAAACCCCAGCATGTGGCAGAAAAATTTGGGCCAAAAAGGCCCAGTTTAGCACAAAAAAAAAACCTTAAATGGCAAAAACTCCTCTGTTTTGTAGGTTATTTTTCGTTGTACACTTCGTACGTGGTTTATACTACACCGAACGAAACATCAACTTCTGTTCAGGATGGTGCGTATGCTGTTGAAGCGGGTGGCCAAAGAGATTTTTACCCAACATGGTAGCAACATATTTCCGAATCAGTCCACTACCTCCTTCTAGATAGGCACAGTGCCAGTCCTATACAACTTTACAGTTGCTGATATGTTGATTTTTATTTATTTTCTCAAACTATTTTTTTTTTTAAACAAGGCAAAAGACTTGCCATTTCATTGATCAAGGGAGAAAGTTTTAGACAGAAACCGCAAAGCGGCGAATAAAAGGACTACTCTCGCGGCATTACAACACCCAAATGTTTCGCTCCAGCCAAAGCCCAAAGTAACACCTCCTGTTTGATTTTGTTGATGATGACCATGAAAGGGGCCGCCGAGTTGCGGAAGACTCTAGCATTGCGCTTCGACCAAACCTCCCAAGAGATGAGCATCGTAAGGGAGGCAAGCGCCTTGGGCGAGCCGAGACGGATCTGAAGGTTTCCATTCCACCATTCTCTGACCGAAGCCCTCGTCACCCAAGTAGACGTGGTGATGTGATGCATGCCGAGCCATGGGAGGACGTCATTCCAAAATGCGCATGGTGTAGCGACACTGGAAGAGCAGATGAGCCGCGGTTTCTTGGGTTTGCTTGCAAAGAGGGCATAGACCGCAATTAGGCCAACCACGGCGGCTCAAATGGTCCGAAGTCCAAATCCTATCTTGAAGAACAAGCCAAGCAAAAAACTTGCACCGAGGGGGCGCCCACACCGTCCACAATGAATGGACAAGGTTCGAGTTGGTGAGGCCTTCAAATTGAGCCTTGTAAGTGGAGGATGCAGAATATACCCCATCTTTGGTGAACTTCCATATAATCGAGCCTTCAACGTCGTCATCGAGGGCCACCGTTGTTAGTTTGTCCCAAAGGTTAGCAAACTGTTGGATATGTTCAAGGGAGAGGCCATTTGAGCTGTCAATATTCGCAATCCACTGGCTGCCAGGAATTGAACGTTGTGTGCATCTTAGCTATTCAAACGTCGGGTGTTGCTCATTATGATTTGTATCCACTTGATGCTACATTGTGAGATAACAAAAACACACTTTATCAAAAAATGCAGGAGCTTGCTCATTTGTAATTTTGTATACCAAGACTGTCAGGCCGACAGGTCTCGACAGCTTTCAAAACTACGTACGTGCTGCTCCATTTGCAACTTGTAGTATTCTACATCCAGTGTTCAGTTTGTTGTTTTACTAGCAAGTTGCAAGGTGTAATGGTGTATTTATGTGAATGTCTGTATTAGTATGTTGTTGCCTAAACCTCGTAGTGCTCCAGGTCGTCTCTTTTCCCCTTCCCTTTCCTCTCTTCCACCGCTCTCCTTTTGAGAGTCGACCAGGGTTGCCCGGCCCGATCCAACGCCTCGTCCGACGGCGCTGCCGGCCGGCGATGGCTATGGAGAGGTGCTCGGATCTTCCTTGTGTTTATTAGGGCAGCAGTAGTTTTAGTTTGTCTTGGCTTCATGTCGTGGTCTGGCGTTATGCCGTGGGGATGCAAACCACTGGAGCTCTCGAGCGGCGTCTGGTGGTGGCCGCCGTCATTTTCTTTCTTGCCACCATGGTGGTGGAAAGTGGAAGGTGCCGGATCTGGCAAGATCTCCCTGAATAAGCTCGTTGTGGTGCTGTGGTGTTCCCTGATCTGGAGGGCATCCAACTGCTACTGCTTGTTTTCTCAGGTTGCCATGGTGGTGGACGAGAAGCAGGATAGATGCAGAATCCTAAAGCTTTCAGGTCGAGTTCGAGCATATCAGCAGAGGTCCCTTTGGTGGAGCGACGGCGCCCATCGATGGCTGCCGGTCTTCGCATGTGCTCTGCTTCTTCTAGCCGAATGGCGGCTGACTATATTCTTCCCGGTTTGCGTGCCTGATGGGAGGCAGTTCCAGTGGCGGCTCAGAGGCTATGGCGAGCAGGTGATGCTTCCATGGTGATTTCGTCGTGCCAAGTGGTTCGTCCCCGGCGGCGGCGAGGTTCAATCTGGGCGGCGCCTGTCAAGGACCCGATCGCGTTTCTTGCTTTCAGTCTGGGGTCTTCCTTGCAAAAGTCAGGGACTTAGATGTAATGTTCCTTTCTATTTTGGTCATGTTGTAATATGTGCTGCCGTGTTTATCCAATGAAGCCTGGGTCCTTCGAGACCCAGTTTCTGTTCAAAAAAAAAAGTATGTTGTTGCCTTGAGAATTAACCAGTGGACGTCAGACTCTGCCAGTAGTAGCTCTTGTATCTGTCGTTCACCGAGCAGTTGCTGCTAAATGCCGATTTATCGTCAAACCAGCAGGTGGCCGCTAGCGATAAAAGTGCATCATGTGAGGCTTAGCCTGATGAGTGACCAGTCGAGTGTTTGTTACTGCATACTAATATAGTAACCACATGTGCAGAGAGCAGTTGTGACTTCCCATTGTATGTCTGTACACGCCATCTTAGATGAACTGCAACCAAGTAATACTACTGAAGTAGTAGTAGTGCTGTATCAATCAGATCATCAATGCTGCTGTTGTGACCAGGACACACCTGCGTACGTATAAATCAGACACCTGCCGAATGCGGCTAATTTTTTTTAAATAATACATTTTTTTTTATAAATTACAGAAATAATATACAAATTTGAAATTTTTCAAAAATATGACCCAGTCGGCTGGGGCTAAGCCGACTGGGTCCAGTCGGCTTAGGCTAAGCTGATAGGGTCCAGTCGGCTTAGCCTAAGCCGACTGGATGCTAATCCCTGCTGTTGAGGTGTATTAGGCACTAATCGGCTTAGGC
Source organism: Elymus sibiricus (assembly GCA_039707655.1). NCBI lineage: Eukaryota > Viridiplantae > Streptophyta > Magnoliopsida > Poales > Poaceae > Elymus > Elymus sibiricus. Next base: position 247,162,774 of record CM077668.1, read on the forward strand.
TAAGCCGATTGGATCCAGTCGGCTTAGCCTAAGCCGACAGGTCCCGCTGCTACAGTAAAATCGAAAAAAAAATAGAAAAAAAGTCAAAAAAATCTGAATTTTTTTTGTGTGAAACATTAATGTTTTCCCCACATGCCTGCAAAATTTCATCACCAGATGACATTCGTGGAAAACGTGGCAAAAAAAACATTGTAGAACCCCACGAAATTGAACTGCAAATCACCGCACACATAAACTTATTAGATAAATAAATGTAATGCTCCTTGGATATTCATTCAAACTTTAAATTTGTCTGCTAATATACATGGTTACATGGCTTAGAAGAAAATATTGGTATGCAGTTGGAAAAAAAATCCCTACTAGTTTGCCAAACAATAACGAATTTGTTAATTACCATCTAGATGAGAACTAAGAAAGTCTCATCTAACTTCTACATAATTTAATTAATCAAAAAAAAAAAAAAAAAAACCCTGCACAAATCTTCATGTAAAATCAAATGATGTAGGAGTTAAATGTGACTTGGTCATTTCTCACACCAAAATATATCAGTGAGGGCCTACGGTGAAATTCCTGGCAGTAACAGTGAATTTTTTTTGGTGGGGTTCGGTTTGGAGAGGTGGTTGGGGGTGGTTAGTAATCCAATCTCCAGTAAGTTTAGCATTTTACCACCTCCGTCCGGGTTTACTAGTCCACTCATATTTTAGGTCATATTTTAGCCGTGACTTAAAAAATAAATTATAAGTTATACGTAGCAAAAATATTATCATTGAAAACTACATTCAAATACGAATTCAACAATATAATTTAGAGAGAGAAAAAGAGAGAGAGAGAGAGAGGATCACACATGTCGTTCTGGGTCGTCCATGTACATAAACTTACCTCATGCAGTCATTATCCTTTCATACATGGTTCCACATCTTTATATATGGACGTCGTCAATTTGTTGGTCCTTTACTTATTTACTTGATTATAGTTATTATAAACACGCCACATGTTTGTACATAGTAAATTTATTTTGTGACTCAAATTAAATCAAGTTCAGCTAAACTGAAGTCGATCATCAGCTTGGCATCGTGCAAATGTACACATATTCGTCTCAATTTGTGTTATGCTCCCATTTCAAGTTGATAGTGCATGAGTTAGTTAGGATCAAGATGGTTAATATATGTGAATACGTACATCTGATGATGTTCCATACGATGCCGAGCAGGCCTCCGTTGAGGGCGAAGAAGTTGAGGAGGAGCTCGACGATGGCCCCGATTATCTTTGCCGGGTAGTAGGCAGCAGCGAGGGCCTTCTGGATGATCTCGGTGAGCGTGACGAAGATGTCGCCCGGCGTGATGCCGACATCACGAGTCGTCTGGTCGCCGGATGATCAGCTTCTAGTACGTCCGATATGTCTATGTCTGAATCCAACTGGGATAGTGACCATGATGATGGGCATAACGCAGTTCTGCTCCCGAGCTCACATGCTCCCGCTGCTACAGTAAAAACGAAAAAAATAGCAAAAAAATTCGAAAAATTCTGAATTTTTTTTGTGAGAAACATTGATGTTTTCCCCACATGCCTGCAAAATTTCATCACCGGATGACATTCGTGAAAAATGTGGCAAAAAAAACAAAATCGATGCTCCAAAAAGTAGCATCGATTTTGTTTTTTTTTGCCACGTTTTCCACGAATGTCATCTGGTGATGAAATTTTGCAGGCATGTGGGGAAAACATCAATGTTTCACACAAAAAAAATTCAGATTTTTTTGACTTTTTTTCTATTTTTTTTTCGATTTTACTGTAGCAGCGGGACCTGTCGGCTTAGGCTAAGCCGACTGGATCCAATCGGCTTAGGCTAAGCCGATTAGTGCCTAATCCACCTCAACAGCAGGGATTAGCATCCTGTCGGCTTAGGCTAAGCCGACTGGACCCTATCAGCTTAGCCTAAGCCGACTGGATCCAGTCGGCTTAGCCCCAGCCGACTGGGTCATATTTTTGAAAATTTTCAAATTTGTATATTATTTCTGTAATTTATAAAAAAAATGTATTATTTAAAAAAAATTAGCCCGAATGCGGATGTATAAAGAAGAGAAGGTGGACCGGCGCCAAGGCAATCTGAGCGTAGAGATTCTTGCAAATGGATTCTGCAGCGGTGCAATAAAAGAATAGGACGAGTGCAGAAATCAGTGAAGATTAGGCGAGAGTGTATACGAAGCTGACCGCCTTAGCGAACGCGACAGTAAGGAAAAGCCAGACGTGTAGCCACATACTCCTCCTACGTGTTACGTGTGCAGTGCAGTGCAGGGGCGGTGATTGTTTCTGAGCAAGGGCATGTGGATTCAGGGCCTCTTAATTGGCCGCTGTCTTGCCATCACAAAATGTACCAGTTACCTGAAAATCACATCACGTAGAAGTAGGAGAGAGCGCTGAAAATGTGGGCATCGACCACCCATTGTCCTAGGGGAGGGGTCACGGCTGATCAAGTCACAGACCGAGCGGGGCAACCTATTTTGGAAGCCAACTAAGAGCAACTCCAACGCGCCGACCCAAACGGACAACTTTTTGATTTGCGTCGGCGCGTGCACCCAACACTGGTCCGACCCATAATTTGTAAACGCGGGCTAAAAAAATAGTAAAAAAACGCACAAAATTTAACATAATTAAACATTAAAAACACCGGTCAACAGCCGGCCAAAGTCCACATTCACAATAAAAAACATTAAATAGACATTAAAAAAAAGTCTGCGCCGCGCCGCCCCGCACGCTGCCCTAGGCGTCCTTGTCGTCGTCCGAGCCGGGGCCGGTGAGGTCTACGAGCTCCGGCGCCGGGCCAGCCCATGGGAATGCGGCCTCCCACGCCCGGGCCACGTCGACCTGCTGCGCCGGCTGCACCGCCGGTGCGGCTTCGGCACGGCTCCGCTCCTCCTCCTCCCGCTCGCGCCGCTCCTCCTCCACCTGGCGCTCCATCTGCTCTAGGCGCTCGCCCTCTGCGCGCTCGTCCGCCAGCGCGCGCTGCCTCCATTGCTCGAGGTAGGCGGCCTCCTGCGCCGGCGTCGCGCCGAGCCAGACGGGGGGCGCGCTGACCCACTCGCGCACCTGGCCGGTCCAGACGTAGCGCTCAATCGGATCCGGCGGCGGCGGCTCGGCCTTGGGCATCTGGGGGGTGGACCTCGACGGTGACGGCGGCACAACGCAGTCGCCGGCAGCAGAGAGGGCGAGGGCCTCTGCCAGCCGCGCCTGGTAGTCCGCCTCCTCCGCCTCCGCCTTGAGTCGCTCCTCCTCGATGGAGGTCTCCATGGCAGCCGCCAGCGCGGCCTGGTAGGCGGCCTCCTCCTCGACCTCCTCCGGCTTGACGACGAGGGGCGGCGGAGCGTGCATGTGGTGCTCCTGACGCCGAGGAGGTGCTGGCTCCTCGTGTTCGAGGGCAAACCACCTCTCCCAGTTGGGACCGCGGCACCGCCGGCACCGGGATCCGCTACGGATCCAGGTGCCAGTCGTGCGGCAGTGTCACGTCGGGGTAGGGCAGCGGCACCCTGTACTGGTGGTGCCACCGCGCTTGGTGCACGGGGATGTGCAGCCGCTGCCTGGCGGGGCGGGCAGGCGACGGCGGCGGCGGGGGAAGGGCGCGGGAGGAGGAAGCGCCAGCCGTCATCTTGCCCTTGTGCTTGTCGGAGCCGCCGAAGATGCCCATGGTGGCTGGCTAGGGTTGTCGCCGGCGAGGGAGCACGCGGCCAGATGTGGACATGCAGTGGAAGTGGAAGTGGAAGTGGATGAGGACGCCCCCCCCCCCCCCCCCCCCGGCGCGCACGCATGGATTAAAAAAGGACGGCCCCGCAGCTTCCAGTCGCTGACGCGTGGGCCCGCAGTAGGTGGCCGCGTTAACTGCGACCGCGTGCGGTAGTTGGCCGACTTACACGTGGGACCGCGGCGGACACCGAGAGGACGCGCGGCGCGTCCGCGCCGACGCAATTCCGGCCCATTTTGGGCCTGAATTGCGTCGGTGCGGACGCGAAGCGGACATGTTTTGGGTTTGGGTCGGCGCGTTGGGCCGGCGTTTTTGTCCGCGGCGACTTAAACGGACGTGGGCGGACGAAATGGGTCGCCTCTAAGCCATGGATGCACGGCCATGAGCCGCGGGGCGGAGATGGATGGATGGATGAATGAATGATTGGATGGACAAGGAAGGAGCACGGGAGAAGAGAATCGGAGATGGCGACGGCGTCCGCATGCGGGCAGGCAGCGGTTGCGGCCCGGCCGATGCGCGGACAAACGCGCGGCCCTTCCGTTCCGCCCGTGACCGTCGCCCATGTGACCCGAGGCATGTGCGCGCCAGTCCGCGCACTCGTCTTCTACCGCTCCCTCTTGCCCTGTGTCGCGCGGCTGTTCATGGCCACACGTTGATTCGGTGGGCGGGCTTCGTTGCCACGAGCTTCACCTTCACGTACGTACACCGTTGATGTGCGTGAGCAGCTCAAAACCGTTGCCACGAGCACGGGGGTACGTATGCATGCTTGAGGAACGGACTAACCTCCGCCTCGGCTAGATGCTAGCTCGTCCCGTCAGCGAACGATCACATGTCTGCCTTTGGTTTTGGCAACCGATCGAAAAGTTGGCACATACGCATAACTGCACTGCCTGCACTGCTGCACAGCCATGGCATGGCAGAGACGCATCAATCTTCCACAGGTTAAAAACAAAAGGGCAGGATCTGGGATGACTCCTCTATAGATTAAATGTACGGACAACTATATCATTGAACACGGGGGCAAAACCGCCGAGGATGCCGGGTAAAGCACATTCATAGCAATCTGGGTAAATAAATGACTAAATTCTGCAAGGCAAGTGAGCTGTTAGGTTTGCCTGAGATGACATTTTTGTTTACTTTTACTTCCCTCGTTGTTTCTTAGAACTGTAAACATAACAAAAACATATTGTTTCAGCGAGATGCATGTGAGCGTTGAGTATGATTAGCAATTCAGTACATTAGTAAAAGCAACTGTAGCAGAGCTGTCATATCGGGCCGATCGGCATAATAACCGTCAATATGACGATTTTGCCGCCAAAAGCGCCGCCGTCGAATCGTCCTCGAACTCGCCCTCAGTACCTTGTCGCGTCCGTGACCAATGGCCTCGACCTGTATGCGCCGTCGTGCGAGACCTTTGTTCCACTATTGTCGGTTGAATATGTAATTTTACTTCAATTGGGAGACTAGGAGAAAATGATGTCCTACTGACAAACGGGTCACATGATATGGAGGCAGCCAATATGAAAACTCAGTTTGCGCATCACCTCGGTAGCCTCCATAATGCATATGGATTTTGGATTAGCCGCCAAGCTGGACATACTCGCGCTCTAATTGCACGTGATCTCTTGGACCACAGGGAAGCACTCTATATAAAGGACAACGGCCGTTTTGTTTCCCCACAAAATCTGGTGCCGAAATTATTCCTCCCCGCTCGTGAATAAATTGCATGCTTCATTCCTGTTTCAGTAAACCGGTGTCAAAAAAGATGCGGAGCAAATGGTACAGATGTGATTATAGCAGAGAGAGATTACTGAAAAATATCATAGTAGATGTGGTTCACCACCGCGAGAAGCTCTCACTGAATACCCACCGTAAAGAAATTGCTAAGCATTCATGATTATGGCGAGGAGCATAAGCAAGAAGAAGACATCACTACCATTCCCTGTGCAGCTACAAGACCCTTGCATGCACGTGAGTTGGGGCCCCATTTGCCGCATTCATTTTCATCTAATCTTGAGAGGGAGGCGCAAACATGGCCGACCTGAACCTGAAGCTTGTTATTTAAAGAGAAGCCTCTGTCTTTCCCTCCTCACAAGCAATCCACACCTCTTGTGTGTGTTGTCTATCTATCTACTTCCCAAGCACGTACAAACACTCTCCACACAGCCAGCCAACAGGTACAATAGACACAAGGATGAAGCTCAGAGTAAAAGGCTTGGGCCTCCTGCTTCTCCTTGTCTTGCTTGCTCTGTGCTCCACCATTGATGTCTGCGACGCAAGGAGAGGCAAGCATTGGAGGCCAAGGAGCTCACCGAGCTCCTCTCTGCTCAAGAAGAAAGGGGAGGCAAAGAAGGGCAGCTCCCACCGGCAGCACGGGGGCAACCGGCGAAGCCCGCCACCAGGCCCCCCTGGTGTTGGCAAAGGACACCAGACGCCATACCAACCAAGCCCCAATGCACCTGTAAGTCCGAGCCCGAGCCCGAGCCCGAAGCTGAGCCCTGCCAAAGGCAATGGACATTCAAGTCCACAGCTTCCATCTCCAAGCTGTGGAAAGGGCAGACAGCCACCGCCGCAGCCACCACCTGCCGCCTCGGCCTCACCGGGCGCGGTGTTTAACGTGGTTGATTTCGGAGCCAAGGGCGATGGAGTTTCAGATGATACAAAGGTTGGTCAACATCGCTGCCCCTCAAATTGTTGTTTTATCCAGAGAGAAGAATCGCTAACTTGTGTAGCACCATGCATTCCCCAACTCAGAAATTCTCACTGCCAATTCCATTTTGCATTGCACATTTCTTTTTGTAATCCTTTTTCTTGCAAGGAATTTCTTTTTTGTAATCCACTAGGCATAGGCTTTCCCAGATTAGAATTTCGGTGTTTGTATGTTTGGGGTGGCACTTGAAGATTTGGATTTTTGCCAGACATCACGGCATGTTACGATGATCGATGTACATTTCATTGGGTCCTATGATCCATCATCATCGACCACCCTCGCATAATTTCCAGTGCAGAGCAGCAGGAAATTGTCACTAGTGGCATACGCTTCTGTAGTCAGTATTTGCATGACTGCTTGTGTTTGCCGGAAATTTTATTTGTTTCTTTTTGGATTATTCTGTTCTTCACATGTCCACACTTCAAGCTGGTACGGCTTTTCTTTTATTTTTCCCTTTTTGAGGAATCACGGTCTCTTGGTGAACAAAGTGGGGCATCAATTCAGGGTTCACAAGAAAAACATCGATATTTTTTCAAAATATTTTTGCACGCGAGAAACATATCGATGGCAAAAAAATTGGGATGAACCAACAATACCTTTTTTTTAGTATTACAGCTCTGGAAAACCAGTTCTTTAAAATTTTATTTAAAAAATTAAAAAGATGGAAATGTTTTATGTAGAGGCATACTTGAAATCCAAAATACATACCAGAAAAAAGATTCAATGGTAGTTAAATTCATGGAAATTGGGAAATGCATTGCAACATTCAACAGTGTATTTGGGCTTCTTTTCAGCCGAAAGAAATCCTCATCTTCTGGCTACGGTTTTGGGTAGTTTTCATTCCGATAAAACCATAGGGGCACAGTGGAACTATATACTATGATTAGCTTAGGGATCTGAGCTCTTCAAGTGTGTTTTGCCTATTATTTTTTAGGTAACAAGTGTGTTTTGCCGCTGGGTTCATTTTATGGCACTAGAGTTAGTCTTTTGAGAACAAACCTCTAATAAATTAGTGTGCATGCAGGCTTTTCAAGCAGCGTGGGCTGCTGCGTGCAAGCTGGGAGCGTCTACAGTTCTCGTACCATCAGAACTAGAGTTCCTTGTTGGGCCAATCTCGTTTTCTGGGCCTTACTGCAAACCAAACATTCTTTTCCAGGTAATTCTGCACCTACCCCTAAAAAAAGTAATTCTACACCTAATGCCAAATATATACCTGAAAAAGCTTTAACCATTACCTGCATTGAACAACACGACTCCTTATTCTAGAGAAGCACTAGATTTTTACAGCACCTGCAAGCCCACCTAATTCTAGAGATAAAAGTTTGTATGTTAGCATAGATACACCATCCTATGTACTCTATATATGCAGGGAAAATGATCTCTTGATGTTATGGGCATGTAAAAGATTCCAATGTTTCCCGCAAAAAAAAAAAAAAAGTAAAAGATTCCAATGCTACATTTGATATGTCAAAATAATTCGTAGTGTTTCCATGTTTAAGACTGCAAAACATTTCCAATGCTACATTGATAGAACATAATAATTTAAATGGTTTCTATGTCTAAGATCATGCCGCAGCAGGTTTCAAGTGGCGGGATATTTGTAAATAAAACTGGAACGAAATTTTCATGTGTGTACAAAGAGAAAAAAAACTCCAATTTGGCAAAGGTGAAACACAAAACATAATGGGGTTAAATGATGTGCTAATTTTGTAGTTGGAAGGAACGATCTTAGCCCCAACAAATGCTAGAGCATGGGGTTCAGGCTTGCTTCAATGGCTTGAATTCACCAAACTAAGTGGATTATCAATTCAAGGCAGTGGCACCATAAATGGTAGGGGGCAACAGTGGTGGACCTACTCAGACCCAAATGACGATGAGGATGACGACACAGTAAGACCCGACCATTCAGTATTACGAGATCACTCAATTCAAAAGTTGGTCTATTAATCACTAACCTTGGATACATTCCAGCAGTACAATGAGGAGCTTGAGAGGATGCCACACGTTAAACCTACGGTAAAATCACTATCTCAGTGAACATTCAGTACTGTATACCAAAACAAACCTCTGGCAGTTTTGATTCCGTACTCTGATGCAGGCATTGAGGTTCTATGGTTCTTCAAATGTCGTAGTGGCTGGCATCACAATTGTCAACAGCTCACAGTGCCATCTCAAGTTCGATAACTGTCAAGGGGTGCTGGTCCACGACCTGACAATATCCTCCCCTGAGAAGAGTCTCAACACCGACGGAATACACCTGCAGAACTCCAAAGATGTCAGCATTCATCATACCAACTTGGCTTGCGGTAATTCCTCTTTATGACTAACTTCAAGAAGAATTTTGTTTTGCCAATCTAGCATGCATTCATATTATGTTCAGCAATTTTGTTTTGCCAACACGTGTCCACTTGAAATATATCTTCAACAGAATTTGAGAACACAAGACAATTTATATATTCCAACAAACTATAATATAAGGCATATGATCAACTGAAAGCTTGTCCCTCTGTTCTGCAAGCTCTGCAGTGCAGAGGACAGTTCCAGACTTGAGAGGGTACACTGGAAAAAGGCGGCGAATCGTATCGAAGCATCTTTTGCAGTTACACAGAAATAGTACAATGAGTATATAGCACAGATCACATGACATCTTTTGTCTTGTTCGATGCAGGTGACGATTGCATCTCCATCCAGACAGGATGTAGCAACATATACATACACAATGTGAATTGTGGACCAGGCCATGGAATCAGCATTGGTGGACTAGGCCGGGACAACACAAAAGCATGCGTCTCTAATGTTACAGTAAGAGATGTCAACATGTTCAGAACAATGACTGGTGTCAGAATCAAGACCTGGCAGGTAAGATCAATAATTAAAGAAAGAGCATGCAGAATAAACTCATAATACCTGCTGAGCTAAACCAACTGAATTCTCCTTGCAGGGTGGTATAGGGCTGGTTCAAGACATAAGGTTCTCAAACATACAAGTCTCCGAAGTTCAAACACCTATTATGATAGACCAGTTCTATTGCGACAAAAGAACCTGCACAAATCAAACATCAGCAGTGGCGGTATCAGGTGTTCAGTATGAGAACATCAGAGGGACATTTACGATCAAGCCTCTCCATTTTGCATGCAGTGACAGCTCACCTTGTTCAGGGATTACACTTACTGGAGTACAACTTAAACCCGTGCAAATAGCCCACTACCACCTCAACAATCCATTCTGTTGGCAAGCTTTTGGGGAACTCTTCACTCCAACCATCCCTCCCATAGCTTGTCTGCAGATTGGAAAACCTGCTGGGAACAACTTGCAGTCATACCATGACATATGCTGAAACACAGATAGTACCCTCATCCATTAGTTGGTGCTTATCCAGGAGTGGTCGTGGTGATGCTTCCGACCCCTTTGCACCATTGCTTCGTCATGTGCATATATACACAGTTAATTTATGTTTTGTTATCACGGCGAGTGTGTCATGTTTGTGGTAAAGCAAACATAGATATGTTCATATGAACTGACCAGGCAGACAGATTATGTGTGTGAGCTGAAAAAATATAGAGCATATTATTCTATGCTGATACAAAGTATTAGTGTTAAAAATAATATTACAGCACTTTTGCACATTGCTACACGTTACTATTTAGTAAAAACAGTGCCAACATCGGTAAAGGTGAAGCAAATGTTTAACGACCCAAGTATCACAGTGACAATGTTGCATGTACAATATGGAATAACTCAATTCAGATTCAGAAACAGATTGCTACAATGTAATAAGGGTTTAGATGAGCAACAGAGTAATACTGATTAATTAATCAAAGGAAAAAGTTTCTGGCACTTGGGCAGAAGGAACAGAAAACTGATATTAAAGTGAACTGTTAGAAAAACGAACAAGTATAATACATCCAGCTTCTAAGCAACAAATGCTAAAAGCATTTGCAATGTACAGATTCTGTATTCAAGAATGTGTTTTTTTTAGGCTTAGCTAGAAAGATTTTGACAGACAGATAGAAAAAAAATGTTCCAAAAGATCAACTTAATTAGACAATAATTGCGTAAAAATAGAATGAGTGAAAGCGAATTAATCATTAGAACATGACAGAGGACCATTTTTTAACTACTCCCTCCGTTTCATTTAGCATTATAACTCGTCTTATATTTAGGAATGGAGGGAGTAGGTTATAATGATCACTCATAAGCATTTTTTACCATCTTTCTAGCATTATAACTCGACAAGAATCAGCCAGCTATGTTTGAATAAGGGAACGACCAATAAGCTATAATGGAAGATAACGTAGATTGGCGCAACACTTACTGAACCTTACAATGTGATCTCACTTCTAGGCGGACAGCCAACATGTAAACGCATAAGCATTTTTACCGTCTTTCTAGCATTATTATAACTTCTAATCTTAACTACCTGTCATTTCCATGCACACGGAACACGGAATGAGCTAAGGTATTACATTTTACATAGCTTGCCCATACATCTTATATTCCCATCGCTAAATTATCACGACCAACACTAACTAAATAAAGTGCTTCCATCAAGAATCAAAATTACAATATTTGCATACCAAGACTAATTCACTGATACAACATCTATTTTGGAATGGATATCACTATCTACGTTAACCACAATTTTTAACTATAACAAATTATTCTTTAAAAGTAAAGTTTTGTATGAAGATCACATCAAACCATATTATTAGGGAATTTCATCATACATAAAGATAGCACACGTGTAAAGTCAATGTAAGTTGATTGATAAACATGAAAATGTACAACAGACACCATTCTCATTGAGATATTACTACCAATGTGCTTTCAAGCAACACTTTCGCCCATAATCCTTATTTATGTTGATCAAACAGCTTGTTATAAAAATTGCTATGCTAGAAACAAACATAAATGGCAAAAACATGGGGCCATACAGCCATGTTATAAAAAGATATACTAACATATCATGTGTTTTCAAATCTCAAGTATAATACATGCTGGCCAATGCAAGAGATGCACCAACGTCACTGCACATTATCCAGTTAAAGGCTATGAACTTGTCATTGTATAAAATACACATTCATGGCTGAGTTATTTGTTTGTTACAACTAAGGCCAGGATGTAATTTTTACTTTGTACTTTAAATTTTGAGTCAACACAATCTCGTGGAAAGAGAGAAAGTACAGTATATCCCAAATATCATAGCATGCAAACAAAAAAACTATTCAGATATTCATTGTTGGAAAATAATACTTCATTCATAAATAGTGAAATTTCTGTTTATAATTTCATTAATATTGTACATAACTAGACATAGCAAAACTGCCAAAACTAGAATGACAGCAATGTATGCACCAACAAACTGTTTCACAAGCACTTGAATATGTAGCTCAGCTTGATGATGCACTTGGAAAGTTTGCAGAACCTGTTTGTACAGTAGCAGACAAAGATTTCAGAATTGCTTAATAGAACATGAAAAGTCACATGAACTACACAGGTTTAAGATGAACAAGACTGACGCAATCATCTTGAAAAACTAATGACATCCTTTGTCCCTCTGTAGTTTGCTATAGTTTCAGGGCTCGCTTGTCCTGTTATTTCCTCGTATTTGTCCTCCAGACTCTATTGTAAATGAGAAAGTTTGACTAGACGTAAGCAAAGTTGCAAAACGAGATATTGCATAACAAAACATAAATTCATGCGCACAGGCTTCAAGAAATATTTATGGCATGTGATTCAGCAAATATACCAAACCTTGACAGACCAAAAACCCAAAGTCATGTAACTCCAGTCAACAAAGCATTAAAAAAAACCTCCAACCAAGAAAGACTAACACATTTACAAAAAAAAAGGGATCATATCCTCATCATGAACAGCCTTGTTGATAAAAACAAACAAATTAGTGCTTCTATGCTCTCCCAAAAGAAAAGCAAATTATTGAGGGACATTAGTGTCTTATTTGCGACGCCCCACTATTCCAACAATAACAACACTGCTGGCTTTTGAGGGAGCATATAAGCACAAGAACTAATATCAAATGATATTCCCAATGTAACTTCCCTACTTCGGATTCACATTTACTAACCTTCAGCTGCTCACGTATGCTCTCAACAACATCCATAGTCATTCTGTCAAAGAAAAGGACTCCCTGTAAATCCACAAGTTCATGGTGAGTGGTCCATGACTATAGTGCTGAATGTGTTCCCACACCAATATAAGCCCTTCATTACGAAAATTGAGGTGTCCTTAGACCCAATTGGTTTGTTGGATCAAAAGTAACATGGGCAGTGAAGTAAAGAGAAACAGACTTGATTTACTTGGCCATTGAATATTTGAATATGTCATTCACATAAACGAACTCAAGTGAAAAATTCAATTCAAAACTCTTGCATAAATACATGACAAGATCAAGTTTGATCATGGTTAAGCCCATACCTGTAAATGATCAAACTCATGCTGGAAAACTCTTGCAGATAGTTCTGATAATTTAACTTTGATCTTTGCCCCACTAACATATTGAGCATCATTTTTAACAGTGTCTGGTCTCTGCATGAGCACAGTGGTGAAAGATAATTGCAATTCATAACCCATAAATTAGTTAAATCCCTCCTTTTCACAAGCACGCAAATACTAAATATAAAAGAGTACCAAATAATAAGATCAACAAAGGTGGATATTAGCTGCATTACCTAACTGCTCTACTCCTGTCATTTGTTAGGTAACTGATACTTTTGTCTTATATATGAACACTTGGTGACGTAACAGAGATAGTTAAGATAATAAGTATGGTGGATGTTAACAAGCTTTAAACTCTAACTCTCATGTACTCAGATTTTTCAGTCAGCAATTTGAACTTGTGAAAACATAATCTATTTGCAGTAATGCAGATCATACATGCTTTAAAGTAAATGCAAACTGAAATTATATTTAGAGTGTTGGACTGTTGGTACAGGTTTAATTTCAGATGGCTACGTGGCTGATTAATACTCCCTCCGTTCACAAATATAAGATGTTCTAACTTTTTTCTGAATCGGATGTATATAGACACGTTTTAGTGTGTTTGTTCACTCATTTCAATCCGTATGTAGTCCATATTGAAATATCCAAAACATCTTATATTTGTGAACGGAGGGAGTATCAAATTGATTCTACCCATAAATAAAGTACATAAATATCACTAATATTTCTGGGTGAATATAAAATTTAAAAAGTACTCCCTCCGTCCCATAATATAAGATCGTTTTGCAAGCTGTTTTAGCTTGCAAAACAATCTTATATTGTGGGACGGAGGGAGTAACTTTTTAACCCTGAAATTGCAGAAGTTCACTTTTGAACCTTGAACTCTTGAATCAGTTTACCCCTGGCCCTATCCCAAGTGGTTTTGCACAGACTGAGACGACACATGGCAGATATCCCAAGTGGTCAGCAACTTAATTAAAACATAAAAAAAATTCAAGAAATCAGTAAAAATAATATATTTTTTAAACATCTTGAACTATTTAGGAAATTCGGGGAGAAGTTTTTCCGGATTGACTATTGATTCTTTTTTCAGTTTGACCATCGAAAAAAAAAACTTTTTTGAACTTTTTTTTTTCAAACTGTCACAAAAAAATAGTTTAGCCACATGTCATCTGAGATCTACTGAATCTGCTTTTTATTTCTTTCCCTAAAAAAAAGAGAGAATCTGCTTTTTACGATTGACTTTCTACTATTTGCGAATTGCTTGGAAGTTACAGATCTTTCCAAAAGACTGATTATTATTATTATTATTGTCTGAAGTATTTAATTCTTACTTTTTTCACTTAAGTTGCTGACATGGCAAGATGATGGCACGTGTTGTCTCAGTCAGCACAAAACCGCTTGAGATAGAGCAAGGGGGTAACGTAAACTGATTAAAGAGTTCAAGGTTCAAACAACCGGTTTTACAGTTCAAGTTTGAGAAATGAACCCCTGGCTCCTGCAATAGTTCAGGGTTGTAAAGTGGACTTTTTTCTATAAAAATATACAGAATTTGGAATTAAGCAACAACACATGAAAAATGAGACACGTACTAAATTCAACACATGAAGAGAGTGCCATAAAAGCTAAAAGGCAGGTTCTATAGAACGGCGATTCGACCCGTAATGTTGTATGGCGCTGAGTGTTGGCCGACTAAAAGGCGACATGTTCAACAGTTAGGTGTAGCGGAGATGCGCATGTTGAGATGGATGTGTGGCCACACAAGAAAGGATCGGGTCTGGAATGATGATATACGGGATAGAGTTGGGGTAGCACCGATTGAAGAGAAGCTTGTCCAACAGCGTCTGAGATGGTTTGGGCATATTCAACACAGGCCTCCAGAAGCTCCAATGCATAGCGGACGACTAAAGCGTGCTGATAATGTCAAGAGAGGTCGGGGTAGACCAAACTTGACATGGAGGAGTCTGTAAAGAGAGATCTGAATGACTGGAATAACACCAAATAACTAGCCATGGACAAGGGTGCGTGGAAGTTAGCTATCCACGTGCCAGAACCATGAGTTGGTCTCGAGATCTTATGGATTTCAGCTCTAGCCTACCCCAACTTGTTTGGGACAAGGCTTTGTTGTGGTGGTTGTTGTTGTTGTAAAGATGTATCTTTCTCTCTATCAAACAAGAACACAACTTTTATTGGTGTGTAGACTAGGTAATGTGTGTGCTTTTCCACAGAAGTTATTTTTGTTACATATCTTCTATATCTAAATAGTTAGCCCGCACTAATCTATTTCTCTAAACATGCACACATGCCACCTCGGCATTCAAACATGCATTGAAAAGGCCCACTCTCAACATACAATTATGCATGAGAAAAGACTCAACTCAATAACAAAATATAGTAAATCATATGTATTTTAAATTTAGTTCTTATATTACAAATTTAAATTTCCTATTCGAAAAGAACTAAATCTAATCAAAATAGATAGTATTTCAATTTTTAGTTATATTCTTAATTTAAAATTTATATTACATACAACTAAATCCAATTAAAATGTATTTCAATCAATTCTTGCAGCAACGCACGGGGTATCATCTAGTTATCAGTTAAATGTTTATGCCACCATAGGTCCATAGCACCTGGGTTTTGTCCAAATGTTGAAAAGTTCTCTCAAAAAATATATCAATTGACTCAACCATATGTCCTCTGTAGAATGGATGGCAACTGGTAATTCCTAGTAACTCAAGAGGTGAACAGACACCGCCAACAACTTAGATCTTTATAAGAGCAAAGATAAAGATTATTCTCACCATCACATTGGCATATATCCCAGGGAACGACAAGCACCCTTCTTCATAGACTAACAATCGCTTCGAGAACTTGTACACTACTGGGTTGACAAGGACAATCTCCTCTCCTTCCCCTTTCACCCCAGCTGGGTTGAATACCATGAGCTGCACGTTCACTCCAACTTGTGGTGCCGAGAGACCAATGCCATCAGTCCTGTAGCATGAAACCAGGTCAATCCTTTCTGAAAACAACGGAGAGTCCTATGAGGTTATAATTGGATATTTGCCCCCACTGGAATATGACTAGGGCATTTCAGGTCCACCATAAGTAAGTTTGTAATATGACATATAGCCCAGATAAAAAAAACATAGCAGTAGCACCATGTGCACTCATGCACAACTACTTGACCATTCCAGGGCTCAGATAGCGTCATGAGTATAAATGACACCTCAATTTGCTAACTTGACAAGAGCAATGCCTATAAAATATTAGAGAACGTAGGAGATGTGCACACATGTGCGTCTCTTGTCTGTTCATTGATACTTTGATAGTGTCAAGGTCCCTGACCACCTAGCACAACTCTCGGGGTGTATGGAAAGTCAGTGTATACAGGAAGAGGAAAAACTCACAGCAGTATGTGGAATTCCACAAACCAGTGGTGCTCAAATTAACGATACCGTGCATATTTAGTAAAGAAAGTGGCACGGCAGCCTCATGTGCATTTCATCAAACAGCTCCAGTGCGCACAGCAGAGGCAAGGTAAAAGGCACATGGTTCTACGTCCAGACTCACTTGTACATGACATCGAACATCTCGTCCGCGAGGGAGCGAAGGTTGTCGTCGAAGGTGTTGATGCGCTTGTTGCGTGCGCGCAGGACGGGGTCGGGGTACTGCACTACCTTGAGCGGCGGCTCGAACCGCAGGTCTGCAGCTACACCGTGCAATAACAACAACTTAGTAAGAGAAATTAGAGATAGAAGCTACAATCCGAGTATCGAGGAGTTCCGGGAAGCGGCTGCTAACCTGTGGCAAAGTCGTCATCCTCATTGGGCGGGGCGGCGGCCATGGAGGAGCCGAACCCGCGGCGCGTGCGGGCGGCGAGCGGCGTAGCCGGGCCGGTGCGTGGTAGGGGTAGGGTCCTGGGGTGGGTAGCGAGGAGGGGGCGAGAGGAGAAGGACGCGAAGGCGCGGAAGCGGGGGCAGAGGCGAAGGTGGAAGCGCGCGGTCGCCATGGCAGTGGCGTGTCCCTTCTCGTGGCTTGGTTCGATTTTTTCCCCGTTGGAGTGGTGTCCGGGCACCACAAGGTCGACGTGATCGGATTGCATTCAAACAAAAAAGTTATATATATATATATATATATATACTCCCTCCGTTTTTATTTACTCCGCATATTAGAGTTGACTGAAGTCAAACTTCGTAAAGTATGACCAAATTTATAGAAAAACAATATGAACATTTACCATAACAAATCTATATGATGTGAAAGTACATTCAATAGTAAATCTAATGGTATTGATTTGTTATTGTATATGTTAATATTTTTATGTATAAACTTTGTCAAAGTTTACAAAGCTTGACTTTAACCAAAGCTAATATGCGGACTAAATAAAAACGGAGGGAGTATAATATATATATATATATATATATATATATATATATATATATATATATATATATATATATATATATATATATATATATATATATATATGAACTAGTAATTGCCCGTGCGTTGCAACGAGGTATAAGTAGTATTTTAGCCCGTGATTTACCAGTCCATATATGTGATTGTGTAAATAAATATTTATCAAACCTTGCTCGTGATTTACCTGCACATTTTACCTGCTCATACCAAAGAAAACATAAGTTTATTCGGTAAATCAATAAAAGGTGTCATAGTTAAGGTGGATTTCAAGGAATGCTTAGTAAAAGAATGGAAGTTAAAAAAAGTTTGTACACCGCCTAGCAGGAAAAGGAACGCTATTCTTTTTTTGAAGTGTCGAGAAGTCCATCGCTGGTGCTGCGGTCACGCTCCCCTCCCCTTGCAAGCCGCCCTCCGTCGCCGCCGCCACCACCAGATCGCGGCCGCCCCTCCCCTCCCCTCCGTCGTTCTCCGCGCGGGCGACCGAGGGGCCCCAGCCCCAGCCGCCGGTCCTCCCCACCTCCCCCCCTCCGCCGTCGCCGGTGGTTGGCGCCGAGCAAAGCATGTGCGTCCAACAGCGGCGACGGAGGTACTGCCTCCCCTCTCAGGTCTTTGGGTGGCGCGGGACGCCCCATCTCGAGGGTGTGATCCCGATCTGGATCGTGGCGGTGCCGATCTGGACCAAGGCGCCCTGATGGACAACGACGGCGTGGCAACTGGCTGGCGTCCCAGCAGTGGCCTCGACGGTAGGGCTGGGGCAGCCCTTCCCGATCAGGGGCGGCAGCCCCTGGGATGGCCTCCCTGTCCGGTGGCGCGGCGGGGCAGGTGGCCCGCCGGGGATCGAACCGGATGGCCGGCGATTCACTGGCTGGTTGGGGCCGCGGCTTGCTGCCCTGGTGGCCAACGGCGCCGAGCTGCTTCTTCCTCCAACCCATGTTGCGTGCACTCCATCTTACCGGATATGTCCATGCTGCTAGCCGGTTACCGGGTCGGGACGGAGCAGGAGGTGGGGATCCGGATTGGGATAATTCCCACGTCGCCTCATGCCGGCCGCGACGGCGACGACACTCGAGGGTGTCGTTTTTCTTCCTAGAGACATCATTCGGGTCCGCCCTACCTTTTCCCACCTCATGGTCTCTCGGGTGAAAACCCTAGGACGGCGACGGCGCTCTTGGTGTCATGTCCTTCTTGAAGGCGTCGTCGTGAGAGCTATGTGGCGATGGGCACCACTTGGGTGCGTCGGCAGTTGCAGATGGTGTGCCCCTCTTCCTCTGGGTGGTAGCTGTTCCGGGGGAAACCCTAGATCTGGGTCTCCCGGATCGGATGATGACGGAGACTTTGGTGCCGTTCTCCCTTCTGGGGGCATCGTCTTGGAGCAGTGATTCATTGGAGAGGCCAACAGGTAGAGCGGTGTTACATCGACCGCATTGAAGTCGGTGGGTCTCGGCGGCGTGGAGCAGTGGAGTCCAAGAGTTGGACGCGGTTTGATCGACGCACATAGGCTGGTGACGCTGTCGGGTGTCGTGGTGACGTCGACGGCAGATGGGACTGGCAAGATCTATGCAGTGATTCCTCCTGAAGACGGGATGGCGGAAGAAGGCGGCGGCGGATCATTGAGCATGCGCGGGTGGTGCATGTTATAGGACGCCTAGACCGGATGGTCTTAAGGCCTCTGGATTAGATTGTGTCTATTATACGGATAGGGCACATCTGTATACTTGTAGGTATAGCGACTTTGTTCTCCTAGAAGGAGGCTTCAGGTTGATCCTTGTATTCACTTTGTCAGACTTTGGTGAATAATTAATAAAGATGGATGTGTGCATCATGGTGATGAAGAGGCCGGGGGTAATCCTCCTTTTCGAAAAAAAATTCTTTTTTAAGTAGTAGATATATTTATTGGTTTACCAAAGAAAACATAAGTTTATTCAGTAAATCAATAAAAGGTGTGATAGTTAAGGTGGATTCCAAGGAATGCTTAGTAAAAGAAAGGAAGTTTGGACAAAGTACTCCGCCTAGCAAGAAAAAGAACGCTATTTTTTAAAGTAGTAGAGATAGAGATAGAGAAATATGAATGTTACTTGTTAGAGCATCTACAACCGGACCGGGGAAATCCAGCCCCCTATACGTCTGCGAACGCATCTGCGGACAGTGACCGGTCACCCCTCAAATGTTCACGTCCACAACCGTCTCCCTCATGCAAATCCTCAAATCCATACACTCTCTGATGCAACGTAGAAGAAACATACGTAGTTCATCTAGATCACACACATAGCATAGGAATAGTTGATCATACATGTCATCGGACTTTCAAAAATTGGCATGTTCTAAATACTACAGTTACGGAGAAAGTTCACCCATGGCTACCCTTGCCCTTATCGTCTTTGTTGAGGAAATAACAGTAGAAGACGCAATATGAATCGAACCGGATCTGCTCACTTCTGGAGTTGTCCGATCCGTCGTCGGCATCCTCCTCCTCTTTAGAGGGTCGTCCGGCAAGGACACATACCGTGTTGAAATATGGGGTGGGCTTTAGGCCCATCCAACAATTTCAGAAAAATCTCTAAGAGCCCATGTAGGTGTCATGACAAGGGATGTGGTGGAAGTTTAGTAACACCCCAGATTTGGAGGAAGAGTTGGACCTCCTTATAAGGAATTCAGTTCCACATGCTATTGGAGCTTGAGAAGAGAAGTGGTTCCTGTGCGCTCCTCCTTTGACGCCTGCCTCGCCACGCCTCGCGCACGCGTTTGCTACTTGTGAGCGGCGTTGGGATTTTCCCCAAAGAGGAAGGGTGAAGCAATATAGTAGCGGATAAGTATTTCCCTCAGTAGAGAACCAAGGTTATCGAACCAAT
Organism: Elymus sibiricus; assembly: GCA_039707655.1. NCBI lineage: Eukaryota > Viridiplantae > Streptophyta > Magnoliopsida > Poales > Poaceae > Elymus > Elymus sibiricus. Next base: position 247,182,953 of record CM077668.1, read on the forward strand.
AGGAGAACCACGCAAAAACTCCTTAGCAGTACCTGCACACATAAGAGCAAATACTTGCACCCAACACGGGCAAGAGGGTTGTCAATCCCCTTGTATTCGTTAATTGCAAAGATCAAATCTGATAGTGGTAGATAGATAAATTGAAAAGTAAATAAAAAGTAAATAAATTACAACAAGGTATTTTTAGTTTTTGTAATATGATTAAAATAGACCTAGGGTCCATAGTTTTCACTAGAGACATCTCTCTCATAAAAAATAGCATACGGTGGGTAGACAAATTACTGTTGGGCAATTGATAGAAAAGCGCATAGTTATGACGTTATTCATGGCATGATCATGTATATGGGAATTACGTCAGTGACAAGTAGACCGACTCATGCCTGCATCTACTACTATTACTCCACCAATGGACCGACTCCTGCCTGCATCTATGGTATTAAGTTCATGACGGACAGAGTAACGCTTTAAGTAAGATGGCATAATGTAGATAGAATAAAACCAATCAATATGATTAAACCCTGTCGTTTTATCCTTAGTAGCAACAATACAAATACGTGCCTCGCTACCCCTTCTGTCACTAGGTGAGGACATGATGACCCACAAGTATAGGGGATCAATCGTAGTCCTTTCGATAAGTAAGAGTGTCGAACCCAACGAGGAGCAGAAGGAAATGACAAGTGGTTTTCAGCAAGGTATTTTCTGCAAGCACTGAAATTATCGGTAACGAGTAGTTTGATAGCAAGATAATTTGTAACAAGTGACAAGTAGCAATAGTAACAAAGAGTGCAGCAAGGTGGCCCAATCCTTTTTATAGCAAAGGACAAGCCGGAACGATCTCTTATAATAAGTAAAGCGTTCTCGAGGACACATGGGAATTTCATCTAGTCACTTTGATCATGTTGGTTTGATTCGCGTTCGCTACTTTGATAATTTGATATGTGGGTGAACCGGTGCTTGGGTGCTGTTCTTACTTGAACAAGCCTCCCACTTATGATTACCCCCTCTCGCAAGCATCTGCAACTACGAAAGAAGAATTAAGATAACTCTAACCATAGCATTAAACATATGGATCCAAATCAGCCCCTTACGGAATAGCGCATAAACTAGGGTTTAAGCTTCCGTCACTCTAGCAACCCATCATCTAATTACTAATCCACAATGCATTCTCTTAGGCCCAAAGATGGTGAAGTGTCATGTAGTCGACGTTCACATGACACCACTAAGAGAATCAACAACATACATATCATCAAAATATCGAACGAATGCCAAATTCACATGATTACTTATGACAAGACTTCTCCCATGTCCTCAAGAACAAAAGTAACTACTCACAAATCATCTTCATGTCCAAGATCAGAGGGGTATTAAATAGCATAATAGATCTGAACATATAATCTTCCACCAAATAAACCAACTAGCATCAACTACAAGATGTAATCAACACTACTAGCAACCCACAGGTACCAATCTGAGGTTTTGAGACAAAGATTGAATACAAGAGATGAACTAGGGTTTGAGATGAGATGGTGCTGTTTAAGATGTTGATGAAGATTGGTCCTCCCACGATGAGAGGATCGTTGGTGATGTCGATGGCTCCGATTTCCCCCTCCCGGAGGGAAGTTTCCCCGGCAGAATCGCTCCGCCGGAGAGCAAAATAGCTCCTGCCCAAGTTCCGCCTCGAGACGGCGGCGCACCGTCCCAAAAGTATTCTCTATATTTTTTCTAGGGCAAATGGGCTTATATACCAGAAAATGGGGGCCAGAGGCTGGCTAGGGGCCCCACGAGCCACCAGGGCGCGCCTGGGGGGAGGGGGGTGGCGCGCCCTGGTGCCTCGTGGGCACGTGGGTGGCCCCCTCTGGTACTTCTTGGCTCCGGTATTTTTTATTTATTCCAAAATAAATCTCCATGAAATTTCAGCTCATTTGGAGATGTGCAGAATAGGTATCTCTGACATAGCTTTTTCAGGTCCAGAATTCCAGCTGCCGGCAATCTCCCTCCTTGTGTAAATCTTGCATATTAAGAGAGAAAAGGCATTAGAATTGCTCCACAAAGTGTTATATTGAGTAAAAACACTATAAATAATAGTAGGAAAACATGATGCAAAATGGACGTATCAACTCCCCCAAGCTTAGACCTCGCTTGTCCTCAAGCGAAAGCCGATATCGATAATCATGTCCACATGTTTAGAGAGAGAGGTGTCGATAAAAACAAAATACGGACATGGTAGCATCATGATCATTATTATAACATCAATATTTATTGTCATAGAACTTCTCATGAGCAAGTAACAATTCATCACAACAATGAAGCATAAGGCATAAACTTTCTTGAAAACTAACAAACTATGTTCTCAGTCAACAATGCAATTGCAATTCATAATATTTTCAGGAAGGGTCTCATGTAGGAGCTTTTTAGCAAGTTCACATACTCAACCATCATTTAGTCTTCTATGATTGCTAACACTCACAACATATATATGGAGCAAAAAGCTTCAGCCAGACACATAGAAAGATAGGGGCTTATAATTTCGCCTCCCAACTTATTCACCTCAAGGGTGATGTCAACAATAATAACTCATGATCACTCATATCCAACTGGATATATATGCCTAGATCTTTCCCCACCACATGATGCTTGCAAAAGAGAAAAATAAAAAGGAATAGAGGAGAACACTATTGACTCTTGCATATAAAGTAAATACATAAAAGTAATAGATAGGCCCTTCGCAGAGGGAAGCAGAGGTTGTCATGCGCTTTTTGTTGTTGGATGCACAAGCTCTTAATGCAAAGGAACGTCACTTTATATTGCCCCTTATGATAGCAACCTTTATTATGCAGTCTGTCGCTTTTATTTCTTTACCATCACAAGTTCGTACAAAGCTTATTTTCCCTTACAATAAAAGTTCAGACATATTTAGAGGCAATTTTTATTGCTTTTTGCACCGATGATAACTTACTTGAAGGATCTTATTCAATCCATAGGTAGATATAGTGGACTCTCATGACATGAAACTGGGTTTAAGGGTTTTGGATGCACAAGTAGTATCTCTACTTGGTGCAGATTTTTGGCTAGCAAAGATACTGAGCAAGCACCACATGTTGGAGGATCTATAACAATATAACTTCTATGTGAATATAAGCAAACATAACTCATTACGTTGTCTTCCTTGTCCAACGTCAACAATTTGACATAAAATACTTAATGGGTGCTCACAATCATAAAAGATGTCCAAGATAGTGTATTTGCATGTGGATCTTCTCTTCCCTATTAATTTTTTCATGAATTGCATCATTGACCAATGCTATGTTTGTTAACTTCCAATAAATTTTACCACTTATACTTTCCTTATGTAATGTCATTACTTTCCATAAGATTAGCATATGATCTTTTTCATTATTTTCATTGCTAGGATTGAAACATAAAAGTAGAGAAGTAAAAACTCAAACTACTCTTTATTATATAACTCTCAACTCGATTGCATAGGTAAATAGATCATGAAACTAGCACTCAAAAATAGATCATACTAAACTTTTATTCAACTAAATCACGAAATAACTAAGGATCGAAATAAAATAGGTAAAGATGATAAAAGTGATGGTGATACGATACCGGGGCGCCTCCCCCAAGCTTGGCACAAGCCAAGGGGAGTGCCCATGCCCATGTGCTCAAGTTTCCTTCTTCGGTGATGGTGGTGGTGATGAAGTGGCGAGCTTGTCCTTCAGCTTCCGCTCGAGAACATAGTTTTCTTCCTTCAACTTGCTAATTTCGTGGTCAAGCTCCACTATCTTCTCACACAATACATTCTTGTTTTCCTGTAGAAGACGGAAAGGGATAAATTGAATCTTAGATTTGTTTACTGTGTCGGGGAGGCTCGACTTCTTGAACTCCACATGCATATCTCCCGGTTGAGGTAGAGGGGCATCTTCTTCATCCGAGCTCTTGTCTTCCGTTCCCTTCATGGTGGCGTCTCGCTCCTCCTCCACGGACCATCCATAGGGGTCTATATCCCATAGATCCTTGGATCTGTAACATAGTGCGATACGAAGCTCTCTCCATCTGAGTCTTGAGACGACATACTTCCGGATCTGACAGAAAAATAGCACAAAACAAGAATAGAGGAGATTTCTGTGATACGGTGGTCAAAACGTCCGGGAGTATATATAAAGAATTTTTATCTTGCAAAACAAGTAATCCAAAAGAAAAACGGAGTCGAGAAGGCTCACGAGGGGCCCACGAGCCACCAGGGCGCGCCTGGGGGTGGCGCGCCCTGGTGCCTCGTGGGCACCAGGTGGGTCCACTCGGCTGTTTTTTTATATAATATTCCAAAACTGACAGAAAGTATTTTTATGGATTTTTTGGAGTCGGTTTACTTACCGTATGACGCACCTCTTCCTTTTCAGGGTTCTGGAGCGTTCCGGAAGGTCTCTCTTATGTATTCTTCTGGTGTAATTGTTTCAATGATATTAGTTTCAACATTAATGGGGGTACCTGAAATATAGTGCTTAATTCTTTGCCCGTTCACCACTCTCGGATTAGTGCCTTCAGAGTTGTTTATTTTGATGGCTCCAGAGCGGTAAACTTCTTCGATGATATACGGTCCTTCCCATTTAGAGAGGAGTTTTCCTGCAAAGAATCTCAAACGAGAATTGTACAATAGAACTTGCTCACCCACTTTTAATTCCCATTTTTGAATTCTTCTATCATGCCATCTTTTAAATTTTTCTTTAAACAATTTGGCATTTTCGTAAGCTTGGGTTCTCCATTCATCTAGCGAGCTAATATCAAATAACCTCTTTTCACCGGCAAGTTTAAAATCGTAATTGAGTTCTTTAATTGCCCAATATGCTTTATGTTCTAACTCAAGAGGTAAATGACATGCTTTTCCATAAACCATTTTATAAGGAGACATACCCATAGGATTTTTATATGCAGTTCTATAGGCCCATAATGCATCGTCAAGTTTCTTAGACTAATTCTTTCTAGATCTATTGACGGTTTTTTGCAAAATTAATTTTATTTCTCTATTACTTAATTCTACTTGACCACTAGATTGAGGGTGATAGGGAGATGCAATTATATGGTTGATATCATATTTAGCAAGCAATTTACGGAATGCACCATGAATAAAATGTGAACCACCATCAGTCATTAAATATCTAGGGACTCCAAACCTCAGGAAAATAACTTCTTTAAGCATTTTAATAGAAGTGTTATGATCAGCGCTACTAGTTGGAATAGCTTCTACCCACTTAGTAACGTAATCAACAACAACTAAAATATGAGTATACCCATTGGATTTAGGAAAAGATCCCATATAATCAAATCCCCAAACATCAAATGGTTCAATAGCAAGTGAATAATTCAAAGGCATTTCCTGACGTCTACCAACATTACCAATTGTTTGACATTCATCACAAGATAGGACAAACTTACGAGCATCCTTGAAAAGAGTAGGCCAATAGAAACCGGATTGTAATACCTTGTGTGCAGTTCTGTCTCCCGCATGGTGTCCTCCGTAAGCCTCGGAATGACACTTCCGTAGGAAGGATTTGTTCCTATTCATGCTCAGGTATACAACATCTAATAATACCATCTACTCCTTCTTTGTAAAGATGTGGGTCATCCCAAAAGTAATGTCTTAAATCATAGAAGAACTTTTTCTTTTGTTGGTATGTGAAACTAGGTGGTATAAATTTAGTAACAATATAATTAGCATAGTCTGCATACCAAGGAGTATTACGAGAAGCATTTATGACAGTTAATTGTTCATCAGGAAAATCATCATTAATAGGAAGTGGGTCATCAAGAACATTTTCCATTCTAGACAAATTATCTGCTACGGGATTCTCAGCTCCCTTTCTATCAATAATATGCAGGTCAAATTCTTGTAGCAATAGAACCCACCTAATGAGTTTAGGTTTAGCATCTTTCTTTTCCATAAAGTATTTAATAGCAGCATGATCAGTGTGAACAGTTACTTTAGAATCAACTATGTAAGATCTAAATTTATCACATGCAAACACAACTGCTAAAAATTCTTTCTTAGTAGTAGCATAATTTCTTTGGGCACTGTCTAGAGTTTTACTAGCATAATGGATAACATTTAATTTCTTATCAACTCTCTGTCCTAGAACAGCACCAACAGCATAATCACTAGCATCACACATAATTTCAAAAGGCAAGTTCCAATCAGGTGGTTGAACAATAGGTGCAGTGGTTAAGGCTTTCTTAAGTGTTTCAAAGGCTTCTAGACAATCATCATCAAAAACAAATGGAACATCTTTTTGCAAAAGATTGGTAAGAGGCCTAGAAATTTTAGAGAAGTCTTTAATAAATCTCCTATAGAAACCAGCATGACCAAGTAAACTTCTTATATCTTTAATATCTTTAGGACATGGCATTTTCTCAATAGCATCAACCTTAGCTTTATCAACTTCAATACCTCTTTCAGAAATTTTATGCCCCAAGACAATACCTTCATTCACCATAAAGTGGCACTTCTCCCAATTCAAGACAAGATTAGTTTTTTCACATATCTGCAAAACTCGATCAAGGTTGCTTAAGCAATCATCAAAAGAAGTTCCGTAAACGGAAAAATCATCCATGAAAACCTCAACAATCTTTTCACACAAGTCAGAGAATATCGCAGTCATACATCTTTGAAAGGTAGCAGGTGCATTGCATAAACCAAAAGGCATACGTCTATAAGCATAAGTTCCAAAAGGACAAGTAAAGGTGGTTTTATCTTGATCGGGTTGTGATACAGGTATTTGAGAGAAGCCAGAATAACCATCTAGGAAACAAAAATGTGTATGCTTAGACAATCTTTCCAACATTTGATTAATAAAAGGTAAGGGGTAATGATCTTTTCTAGTAGCTTTGTTTAATTTTCTAAAATCAATTACCATCCTATAACCAGTTACAATTCTTTGTGGAATGAGTTCATTTTTATCATTAGGAACAACGGTGATACCTCCTTTCTTAGGGACACAATGAACGGGACATACCCATCTACTATCAGCTATGGGATAGATTATACCTGCTTCCAGAAGCTTTAATATTTCAGTTCTTACCACCTCTTTCATCTTAGGATTTAATCGTCATTGGTGGTCGACAACTGGTTTAGCATCAGGCTCCATATTAATTTTGTGCTGACATAGAGTGGGACTAATGCCCTTAAGATCATCAAGAGTATATCCAACAGCAGCTCGATGCTTCCTCAGAGTTTTAAGTAGTCTCTTTTCTTCATGCTCTGAAAGGTTAGCACTAATAATAACAGGATATATCTTCTTTTCATCAAGATAAGCATATTTCAATGTATCAGGCAATTGCTTCAATTCAAATACAGGATCACCTTTAGGTGGAGGAGGACCTCCAAGAGTTTCAACAGGCAAATTGTGTTTAAGGATAGGTGGTTGATCAAAGAACATCTTATCTATTTCATTTCTTTCATTCATATGCATATCATTTTCATGGTCTAGCAAATATTCTTCTAACGGATCACTAGGAGGTACGGCAATAGAAGCAAGACCAATAATTTCATCTTTATTGGGCAATTCTTTATCATGAGGTTGTCTACGAAACTTGGAGAAATTAAACTCATGAGACATACCACCAAAATTAACACTAACAATTTCTTTAGCGCAATCAATCTTAGCATTAACAGTGTTCAAGAAAGGTCTACCAAATATAATGGGACAAAAATCATCTTGTGGAAAATCGAGGACTAGGAAATCAGTAGGGTATTTTATTTTTCCACACAAGACTTCAACATCTCTAACGATCCCAAGGGGTGTAATGGTATCTCTGTTTGCAAGCTTAATAGTAACATCAATGTCCTCTATTTCAACAGGTGCAATATCATTCATAATTTCTTGGTATAAGGTAAACGGAATAGCACTCACACTAGCACCCAAATCACATAAGCCATGATAACAATGATCTCCTATTTTAATAGAGACAACATGCATGCCTACTACAGGTCTGTTTTTATCTTTAGGATCTGGTTTAGCAATTCTAGCTGCTTCATCACAGAAGTAAATAACATGCCCATCTATATTATCGACCAAGAGATATTTAACCATAGCAACATTAGGTTCAACTTTAATTTGTTCGGAGGGTTTAGGTGCTCTAATATTACTTTTGTTAACCACAGTTGAAACTTTAGCATGTTCCTTAATCCTAACAGGAAAAGGTGGTTTCTCAATATAAGCAGTAGGCACAACTGGATCAACATGGTGAACAATTGTTTCTTCTTTAACACTAACAGGTTCCTCAATCTTTTCTTTAACAGGGGGGTGATATTTAAACCACTTATCCTTAGGGAGATCAACATGAGTAGCAAATGATTCACAAAAGGAAGCTACTATATCAGAGTCAAGTCCATATTTAGTGCTAAACTTACGAAAAGCATCGGTATACATAAAAGATTTAACACAATCGAACTCAAGTATTATACCTGACTCATTACCTTTATCGAGTTCCCAATCTTCAGAGTTGCGTTTAATTCTTTCCAGAAGATCCCATCTGAATTCAATAGTTTTCTTCATAAAGGAGCCAGTCGAAGAAGAATCAAGCATGGTTTGATCATCATGAGAAAGCCGAGCATAAAAATTCTGTAAGATAATTTCTCTTGAGAGCTCATGGTTGGGGCATGTGTACATCATGTGCTTAAACCTCCCCCAAGCTTGAGCGATGCTTTCTCCTTCACGAGGCCAAAAATTATATATATAATTCCAATCACGATGAACCAAATGCATAGGATAAAATTTCTGGTGGAATTCCAATTTCAATCGGTTCCAGTCCCATGTATCAGTATCATCACATAGCCTATACCATGTCAATGCCTTTCCCTCCAAAGATAAAGGGAATACCTTCTTCTTAACTCCATCTCCGGATAAACCTGCAAGCTTAAACAATCCACAAATTTCATCCACATAGATCAAGTGCATATCAGGATGTACCGTTCCATCTCCTAGATAAGGATTAGCTAGCGGTTTCTCTATCATACCCGAAGGAATCTCATAATAAATATTTTCAGTAGGTGCAGTAGGTTGAGGAGCAACTATTTGTGCTTCTGGTCGAGGTGAAGATACCCCGAACAAACCCCTCAAAGGATTACTTTCCATAGTGACAAGTGCCAGTAAATTTCAGCACGTAATATAAGTGTTTCCTTACCAAATTCCACTCACCAAAGGAGCTTCACTCCCCGGCAACGGTGCCAGAAAAGAGTCTTGATGACCCACAAGTATAGGGGATCAATCGTAGTCCTTTCGATAAGTAAGAGTGTCGAACCCAACGAGGAGCAGAAGGAAATGACAAGTGGTTTTCAGCAAGGTATTTTCTGCAAGCACTGAAATTATCGGTAATGAGTAGTTTGATAGCAAGATAATTTGTAACAAGTGACAAGTAGCAATAGTAACAAAGAGTGCAGCAAGGTGGCCCAATCCTTTTTATAGCAAAGGACAAGCCGGAACAATCTCTTATAATAAGTAAAGCGTTCTCGAGGACACATGGGAATTTCATCTAGTCACTTTCATCATGTTGGTTTGACTCGCGTTCGCTACTTTGATAATTTGATATGTGGGTGGACCGGTGCTTGGGTGCTGTTCTTACTTGAACAAGCCTCCCACTTATGATTACCCCTCTCGCAAGCATCCGCAACTATGAAAGAAGAATTAAGATAACTCTAACCATAGCATTAAACATATGGATCCAAATCAGCCCCTTACGGAATAGCGCATAAACTAGGGTTTAAGCTTCTGTCACTCTAGCAACCCATCATCTAATTACTACTCCACAATGCATTCTCTTAGGCCCGAAGATGGTGAAGTGTCATGTAGTCGACGTTCACATGACACCACTAAGAGAATCAACAACATACATATCATCAAAATATCAAACGAATGCCAAATTCACATGATTACTTATGACAAGACTTCTCCCATGTCCTCAAGAACAAAAGTAACTACTCACAAATCATCTTCATGTACAAGATCAGAGGGGTATTAAATAGCATAATAGATCTGAACATATAATCTTCCACCAAATAAACCAACTAGCATCAACTACAAGATGTAATCAACACTACTAGCAACCCACAGGTACCAATCTGAGGTTTTGAGACAAAGATTTAATACAAGAGATGAACTAGGGTTTGAGATGAGATGGTGCTGTTAAAGATGTTGATGAAGATTGGTCCTCCCACGATGAGAGGATCGTTGGTGGTGTCGATGGCTCCGATTTCCCCCTCCCGGAGGGAAGTTTCCCCGGCAGAATCGCTCCGCCGGAGAGCAAAATAGCTCCTGCCCAAGTTCCACCTCGAGACGGCGGCGCACCATCCCAAAAGTCTTCTCTATATTTTTTTTCTAGGGTAAATGGGCTTATATACCAGAAAATGGGGGCCAGAGGCTGGCCAGGGGCCCCACGAGCCACCATGGCGCGCCTGGGGGGGTGGCGCGCCCTGGTGCCTCGTGGGCACCAAGGTGGCCCCCTCTGGTACTTCTTGGCTCCAGTATTTTTTATTTATTCCAAAATAAATCTCCGTAAAATTTCAGCTCATTTGGAGATGTGCAGAATAGGTATCTCTGACATAGCTTTTTCAGGTTGAGAATTCCAGCTGCCGGCAATCTCCCTCCTTGTGTAAATCTTGCATATTAAGAGAGAAAAAGGCATTAGATTTGCTCCACAAAGTGTTATATTGAGTAAAAACACTATAAATAACAGTAGGAAAACATGATGCAAAATGGACGTATCAGGACACCGCAAGATTGAACCTACTACTATGCACCACTTCCACCGAAGATCAATGAATCAACATGGCCAAAGAAAACCCATAGATCGGAAAGCATTACATAGCTATAACAATCATACATAATAAAGTTCAAAAAAGATACAATTACTTTCAATGAATAATCTGATCATAAACCCACAATTCATCGGATCCCAACAAACACACCGCAAAAGAAGATTACATCGGATCGATCTTCGAGGAGAACATTGTATTGAAGATCAAAGAGAGAGAGAAAGCCATCTAGCTAATCACTATGGACCCGTAGGTCTGTTGTGGACTACTCACACATCATCGGAGGTGCAGCAAGGTTGATGTAGAAGACCTCCGTGATCGATTCCCCCTCCGGCAGATTACTGGAAAAGGCCTCCAGATGGGATCACGGAAGAACAGAGGCTTGCGGCGGCGGAAAAATTGTTTCGGGTGGCTCTCTGTTTGTTTTTGGGATTTTAGGGAATTTATAGAAGTGGAATTAGGTCAGGGGGTCTACGGGGGGGGGGGGGGCACAAGCTTAGGTGGCGCCTCCCCTCCCAGGGGCGCGCCGTGTGAGCTTGTGGCTCACCCGTAGGTCTTCTGGCCTCATCCAAAGCTTCCTGGGTGTCTTCTGGTCCAGAAAAAATCACCATAATTTTTTTTTTGCATTTGGACTTCGTTTGGTATAGTTTTTCCTTGAAACAATAAAATAGGCAAAAATAGGAACTGGCACTGGGCACTGGGTTAATAGGTTAGTTCCCAAAAATGATATAAAATTGCATATAAAGTATGTAGAATTGATATAATAATAGCATGAAATAATAATAAAAAATTATAGATACGTCGGAGACGTATCACGCGTCTTGTTTCGTGAATGATTTGAGCCGAGCTCAGACCCTATGTCACTCGTGCGCTTGCGCTTAATTTTTGCTGGTCAGGAACGAAGAGTCCTTAACAGACGAGCCACGATTTGAGACGTCATATCGTGGGCTATTTCCGACTTGGATGTGGGTCCAGTCCACATCTCTCCACCCGGCCGCGCATATATATTGGAGGCATCGGCCAACCCTAGTCGCCACAAAGAACATACCACATTTTCTCTGCCTCCACGCGCACTACCCATTGTCGTTCCACTCCCTGCTACTGTCGTCGGCGATCCCATCCCGTCCACCGTGTGCACGGTTGTATGGGAGAGCAGGCCTCCGATACCTTGCCTCTTGAGATCCTGTAAGGGAGAGGGGCGATTAGGTTTTTGGGGAGCGTCTCCTACGCGACTGCTCATCACCGTTCGTCAACATCGACTACTTCGTCTACATCCGCGTCGCCTTCATCATCACCATGTCCACCGCCGCCGAAGTCGATCGACTCGCTGCCGAGAAGGCCACTGCTGTCAAGAAAGCCGCCAAGGAGACCGTTGCCGCCACCGCGGCTTCATCCTGGCCTACTGGAGGGTATAACATGTTTATCCCACTCCTGCTTATTTCTGTGTTAGCCGTACTAGCTATTTGTGTAATGTTTCTACTATATGCCTAGTACGTGATTATATGATTAGATATCAGTACGGTATTAACACTGTCAATGCCATGATTATGATTTATCTCTGGATTATATTAATCGAAAATTTTCTTATATACTCAACAATCCAAAAACCTAATATGTGTAGGCAATTTTCGATTCAAGGCTTTGCCGCTGCACTAAAATCGACCCCATTTTTGGGGATGTACTTTAAGCATTTGCAGACCAAAACCACCTTATGGCTCACATGCATGAACGTGTTCTGGGTCGCCGGTGCTACTCCCATGGGAACGATTGCTCCTGAATAGGAAAAGGCGTTCAGGGAGGCCATCGTTGTCTTTGTCAGGGCCGTTCTAAGTGTGATTGGAGATAAGCTGGTTGATGCATATTTACATATGCGGATTGCCAAGGACTTGTGGGAGGCGCTCGAATCTAAATTCGGCGCACCTGATGCTGAAAGCGAGATGTATGCCATGGAGCAGTTCCATGATTACAAAATGGTCGAGAACTATTCTGTATTGGAACAGGCTCATGAGATACAGTGCATCTTTAAGGAGCTCGAGCTTCTTAAGTGTGAGTTACTGGGAAAATTTGTCGTAGGATGCATAATCGCTAAGCTCCCTCCTTTCTGGAGGAACTTTGCTACTACTCTGAAATATAAGAGACGTGAATTCTCAGTAGATGATGTCATCGGTCATCTGAGTGTTAAGCAGAACTCGAGAGCAAAGGACTCGCATGAAAAAGGGAACAAGGGAACCTCTGTCACCAATGTGGTACAGAGGAACTTCCGCAAGCCCAAGGGAAAGAATGGTGTCCAACAGAATACTGACTTCAAGAAGAAGGGTAAGAAGACCTTCAAGAAGGACAAGAAGAAAGGTGGTTGCTTCACTTGTGGTTCGGAGGAACACTGGGCCAACAAGTGCCCAAACAAGTTTAGAAAGCCAGGACAGGACTGAAGTCCGTCAACATGATCATGAACTATTGGGAGACGTAGTAGAAAACAAAAAAAATCGCCCTAATATCACCCAGAAACAATATGAAGATGCATAAATGGTTTGGATCACGACCGTTACCGACTCCGGAGTGCAGCGGAAGTAGACGAGTTGGTGTAGATCGTACTTAGAGTCCCTCAAACCATCGATGAATGATCCCGCGAACTACCCATGAATGATCCCTCAAACAAATGACCGAAAGCACGGCCTCTCTACTTGGTTGCAATCGTACGGTCTTCACGATCCGGCGGGCTTCGCCGTCCAGAGCTAATCGTCGCCGGAGAATTAGAGGGAGGAGATTAGAACCACACTGGGCTTCTAATTATGAGGATTAGAGGATCTAGGTCAAGCTCTAATTGATCAACTAGGATCAACTAGAACTAGAACTAGAACTAGAGGACTAGAGGAGGCTCCAAAACTTGTGTATCACAAAGGGCAAAATCCTCTAGTATATATAGGTTTGAGGGGAGAGGAGGGGCTGCCACCAAGGAGGGACAACCCCTCCTTGGCTGCCACCAAGTTGCCTTCCACCTCTTGGCCTTTTAAGGCCCGTTGATATTAAATTAAATATAAATGCCTCCTAACAATTACTAGAGCCTTTTATTATTAAATTAACACCACCAAAAACATTTTCCACCTATATATAATTTATCGGTAATACCCAGTATTGCCCGATAAACTCTAAAACCCTTTCGGTGACCCCGAAACGCTTCCGGTTCCTCTAGGAACTATTCTGGATATTAATGAAACAATTCCACAAATAAATCCTCGATACTCTCATCCTACTAACACTCAAAAGATCATGATTACCTTAATCTTGTGACCCTGTAGGTTCGGTAAATCATAGACATGAACGAAACCCCTTCGGTAAATGACCGATAGCGGAACCGTGGACGTCCATATCGATCCCTATGATTACACGAATGACATTCGAGTGAACCTTTGGTTATCATGTGATGTTCCCTTTGCTTCATGATACTTTACAAAACCCTAGGTGAGATGTGTCGGTATCCTCTTGAGTCATACACATGCTCACTATACCGGTCTCTGCTACTTGTGAGCTGCATTGGGATTTCCTCGAAGAGGAGAGGATGATGCGGTACAGTAGAGATAAGTATTTCCCTCAGTTAAGAACCAAGGTTATCAATCCAGTAGGAGAACCACACAGAACATCGTTAGCAGCACCTACACACACAAAAGCAAATACTTGCACCCAACGCGAACAAGAGGGTTGTCAATCCCCTTGGCGGTTACTTGCAAGGATTAATTCTGATAGTGATAGATAGATAAATAAATTGAAAAACAAAATAAAGGAAATAAAATTGCAGCAAGGTATTTTTGGATTTTATATATGATAGATAAATGACCTGGGGGCCATAGTTTTCACTAGAGGCTTCTCTCTCGAACACATAGCATATGGTGGGTAAACAAATCACTGTTGGGCAATTGATAGAAAATCGCATAGTTATGACGGATTCATGGCAATGATCATGTATATAGGCATCACGTCCGAGACAAGTAGACCGACTCCCGCCTGCACCTACTACTATTACTCCACCCATCGACCGCTATCCAGCATGCATCTAGGGTATTAAGTTAATGAAAACAGAGTAACGCCTTAAGCAAGATGACATGATGTAGACAAAGTAAACTCAAGCAATATGAATAAACCCCATCATTTTATCCTTAATGGCAACAATACAAATACGTGTCTTGTCCCCTACTTTGTCACTGGGATAGAGCACCACAAGATTGAACCCATTACAAAGCACCTCTCCCATTGCAAGATAAATCAACCTAGTTGGCCAAACCAAACGGATAGATCAGAGAGAAATACAATGCTATAACAATCATCCATAAATAAGTTCAGAAAATACTTAAATATTTCTCATGAATAATCTGATCATAAACCCACAATTCATCGGATCCCAACAAACACACCGCAAAAGAAGATTACATCGAATAGAACTCTAAGGAGATCGAGGAGAACATTGTATTGATGATCAAAGAGAGAGAAGAAGCCATCTAGCTACTAGCTATGGACCCGTAGGTCTGTGGTAAACTACTCACACATCATCGGAAGGGCAGCAAGGTTGATGTAGAAGCCCTCCGTGATCGATTCCCCCTCCGGCAGAGTACCGGAAAAGGCCTCCAGATGGGATCGCGGAAGAACAGAAGCTTGCGGCGGCGAAAAAGTTATTCGAGGTGGCTCTTTGGTATATGGGGAATATTTAAGAATTTATAGCGGCAGGATTAGGTCAAGAGGTGCCACGAGGGGCCCACAAGCCTGGGGGGCGCACCTACCCCCCTGGGCGCGCCTCCTGAGCTTGTCGCTCCCTCGTGGCTCGTCTGGTCTTCTCCCAAACCTTCTAGGGTCTCTCTTGGTCCAGGAAAAAATAATCCAAAGTTTTTTCTTCGTTTGGACTTCGTTTGATATTGATTTTCTGTAAAGCCAAAAACAAGCAAAAAAACAGCAACTGGCACTGGGCACTAGGTTAATAGGTTAGTCCCAAAAAATGATATATAATTGCATATAAAACATCCAAGATTGATACTATAATAGCATGGAACAATAAAAAATTATAGATACGTTGGAGACGTATCAAGCATCCCCAAGCTTAATTCCTACTCGTCCTCGAGTAGGTAAATGATAAAAACAGAATTTTTGATGTGGAATGCTACCTAAAATGTTCATCATGTAATTCTCTTTTACGGTATGAATATTAAGATCCGAATGATTCAAAGCAATAGTCTATAATTTGATATAAAGACATCACTACTCAGGCATACTAACAAACAATCATGTCTTTCAAAATAAAAATGCTAAAGAAAGTTATCCCTACAAAATCATATAATCCTGTCATGCTCCATCTTCTTAACATAAAGTATTTATCATGCAGAACCCCGGAGACAATCAAGCAATTGGTTCATACTTTTTAATGTGCTTAAGCTTTTTCAACCCCCATGCAATACATGAGCGCAAGCCATGGACATAGCACTTTGGGTGGAATAGAATATGATGATAGAGATTAATAAGGGAAAGTCAAAAAAAGGAAGATGGTCTCACATCGACGCGGCTAATCAATGGGCTATGGAGATGCCCATCAATTGATGTCAATGAGAGGAGTAGGGATTGCCATGCAACGGATGCACTAGGAGCTATAAGTGTATGAAAGCTCAAAATAAAAACTAAGTGGGTGTGCATCCAACTTGCTTGCTCATGAAGACCTCGGGTATTTGAGGAAGCCCATCATCGGAATATACAAGCCAAGTTCTATAATGAAAAATTCCCACTAGTATATGAAAGTGACAACATAGGAGACTCTCTATATGAAAAACATGGTGCTACTCTGAAGCACAAGTGTGGAAAAGGATAGTAACATTGCCCCTTCTCTCTTTTCCTCTCATTTCATTTTTTTGGTGGGCTCTTTTTGGCCTCCTTTTTTTTCTTTTTATTTTATTTCTTCACTGGGACAATGCTCTAATAATGATGATCATCACACTTCTATTTACTCACAACTCAAAATTACAACTCGATACTAGAACAAATATGACTCTATATGAATGCCTCTGGCAGCGTACCAGGATGTGCAATGATGCTAGCATAACATGTATGAAAATGATGAACGGTGGCTGAGCCACAAATACTATGTCAACTATATGATTATGCAAAGCAATATGCCAATGATGATGTGTGTCATATAAACGGAATGGTGGAAGTTGCATGGCAATATATCTCGGAATGGCTATGGAAATGCCATAATAGGTAGGTATGGTGGCTGTTTTGAGGAAGATATAAAGAGGCTTATGTGTGATAGAGCGTATCATATCACGGGGTTTGGATGCACCGGCGAAGTTTTCACCAACTCTCGAGGTGAGAAAGGGCAATGCACGGTACCGAAGAGGCTAGCAAATTGCGGAAAGGTGAGAGTGCGTATAATCCATGGACTCACATTAGTCATAAAGAACTCACATACTTATTGCGAAAGTTTATTAGCCCTCAAAGCAAAGTACTACTACGCATGCCCCTAGGGGGGAGGTTGGTAGGAGTTAACCATCGCGCGCCCCCGATCGCCACGCAAAGGAAGACAATCAACAATAAATCATGCTCCAACTTCTTAGCATAACGAAAGACCATACGTGCATGCTTCGGGAATCAGAAACCTTAACACCAATATTCTTACTAAACCACAATTATCTACTAGTACCTCCCACATATTACCATCTTAATATTGCAAAACTATTGCAAGGAATCAAACTTATCATATTCAGTGATCTACATGAAAGTTTTTATTATATTCTTCTTGAATACCTATCATATTAGGACCAAACTCATAACCCGTGCGTATTACCATTACTATTTATTAGACTCTCAAAAAGGTATAAGTGAAGCATGAGAGTGCGACTATTTATTTAAAATATAACCACCGCCATGCTCTAAAAGATATAAGTGAAGCGCTAGAGCAACTGTCTAGCTCAAAAGATATAAGTGAAGCACATAGAGTATTCTAACAAATCACAAATAATGTGTGTCCCTCTCAAAAAGGTGTGTTCAGCAAAGATGATTGTGGAAAACTAAAAAGCAAACAAACAAAAGAAAACTACGGCACAAGACGCTCCAAGTAAAACACATATCATGTGATGAATAAAAATATAGCTCCAAGTGATATACCGATAGATTGTAGACGAAAGAGGGG
The DNA here is from genome assembly GCA_039707655.1 of Elymus sibiricus. Lineage (NCBI taxonomy): Eukaryota > Viridiplantae > Streptophyta > Magnoliopsida > Poales > Poaceae > Elymus > Elymus sibiricus. The sequence goes on from CM077668.1 coordinate 247,200,919, forward strand.
ATGCCATCCGGGGTATCCCCAAGCTTGGACGCTTGGGTCTTCCTTGAATATTACCTTGGGGTGCCTTGGTCATCTCCAAGCTTAGGGTCTTGCCGCTCCTTATTCCTTCATCCATCGTGGTCTCACCCAAAACTTGAAAACTTCAGCACACAAAACTCAACAGAAACCTCGTGAGATCTGTTAGTATAGCAAACAAATATTAAACTTTAGGTACTGTTATAAATTAATTCATATTTAATATTGAAATAATTCTACTGTACTCCAACTTCCCCATGGCTTATACCCCCCGATACAATCCATAGATTCATCGAAATAAGCAAACTATGCAACAAAAACATAATCTGTCTAAAACAGAACAGTCTGTAAAGATCTATTTAAAAGCTATACTTCTGTAACTCCAAAAATTCTGAAAACTTAGGACAATGTAAACAATTCATATACCAATACTATGTAAAAAATTCAGAATTTCATCATGCTCCAGCACAGAACCAAAAATCCAGCACTCGACTCAACACTTTCTGTTTTCAAATAGCATCAATTATGATATCATCCAAATCATCCCAAAGGCATTACTTGGCACAAACACTAATTAAAAGATAAAAACACAATCATAACAGAAGCTAAAATTGTGTAAACACACAAAATAGAAGCAAAAATTTAAGAGAACTATTGGGTTGCCTCCCAACAAGCTCTTTCTTTATAGCCATTAAGATAGGCTTGAGATTTCAATGATGCTCACATGAAAGATAATAATTGAAACAAAAGAGAGCATCATATAACATGTAACAACCACATTTAAGTCTGACAAACTTCCTATGCATAAGCATTTTATAAGAAAACAATTTATCAAGACAAGCAATATCTAACATATGCAAATAGGAAAAATGAAGCATTAAAATTTTTAACACAAAGAGAGGTAATTTAGTGACATGAGAATTTCTACAACCATATTTTCCTGTCTCATAATAATTGCATGTAGGATCATAATCAAATTCAACAATATAGCTACCATATAAAATATTCTCTTCATGATCCACATGCATAAAAGTTTTATAATCTTTCAAGATAGTGGGATTAACATTAACTAAAGTCATGACCTCTCCAAACCCACATTTACCAAAAAATTCATAAGATTGAACACTCTCCGAATATGTACGATTCTTTTTACCTAAAGTTGACACTCTTCCAAACCCACTTTCAATATTATTGTCAATAACATATTCATCGCGAGGCTTAAATAAATTTTCAAGATCATAAGAAACATTATCACCCCAATCATGATCATTGCAATAAGTAGTAGACATAACAAAATTATCATCCCCAAGCTTGTAGCTTTGCATATCATTAGCACAATTGACATTAATAAAATTTATAATAGCATCATTGCAATCATGCTTTTTATTCCAGGAGCTATCAAGTGTGGGTGCAATAGTAATAATTTCATTTTTAACATAAGGAACTATAGCAAGTTCATCTCTATAAGCATCATTAATATTGGCATCATGGCCATAAGGATAGCAAGCATCACGTTCATCAAGAGGGGATATTTCAATCAAATCAACGAAATCATAATTATCTATGGATTCATGCTTATCATTATTCTTTTCCAAAGCGGCAGACATTCTCTCAATAAATTCATTAACATAGGCATTAGGAGCATAGTTTTCATAGCAATATTTAAGTATGTCTAAATTTTTAGATTTGTAGAGAGTAGCATCATACTTTTCAATCAAAGAAGCAACTTCATAAGCACCCTTAAAAGCAACAAATTCTTCAATTTGTTTGATATCATAGTAACTATAAACACCCTTGGCATAAGAAGATAAGATTTCATTATCATTAGACTCACATAGGTAGGGAAGGTTTTTTTTAGGGTTCTTAGAGCAACAAGTAAAATCATAAATTTCACATAGATTCCAAGCACAACATAGCAAACAATTTATTTGATTCCATAAGAGTCTCCCTTTTTGAGACAAACAGTGACGCACAAAATGAGCATGCTCATCTAATGATTTTCCCTCAACTAAACTAGTTGGGGTTTCAGTTCGAGCACAAATGGATCGAAGATGATCCAAGTAGAAAGGATCCATATGTTTATATTTTTATTTTCATTGAGGCACACAATTATAGCTAGCAAACAAAATAAAATATTTTTGTGTTTTTGTAATTTTTTTGAGAAGTGGGGGAGATGAAAACGAGAGGCAAATGCAAATAAAAAGGCAAATGAAAATAAGAGCAAGTAGATGATAGTTTATGCGAAGGTACTTGATAGGTTTTGGTGATGTCTCCCCGGCAACGGCGCCAGAAATTCATCCTGCTACTTGTGAGCTGCATTGGGATTTCCTCGAAGAGAAGAGGATGATGCAGTATAGTAGAGATAAGTATTTCCCTCAGTTAAGAACCAAGGTTATCAATCCAGTAGGAGAACCACACAGAACCTCGTTAGCAGCACCTACATACACAAAAGAAAATACTTGCACCTAACACGAACAAGAGGGTTGTCAATCCCCTTGGCGGTTACTTGCAAGGATTAATTCTGATAGTGATAGATAGATAAATAAATTGCAAAACAAAATAAAAGAAATAAAATTGCAGCAAGGTATTTTTGGATTTTATATATGGTAGATAAATGACCCTGATACGTCTCCGTCGTATCTATAATTTTTGATTGTTTCATGCCAATATTTTACAACTTTTACATACTTTTGGCAACATTTTATATGATTTCTTGGACTAACATATTGATCCAGTGCCCAGTGCCAGTTCCTGTTTGTTGCATGTTTTTTGTTTCGCAGAAAATCCATATCAAACGAAGTCCAAATGCGATAAAAATTTACGGAGATTTATTTTGAAATATATGTGATTTTTGGGAAAAATAATCAACGTGAGACGATGCTCGAGGGGCCGACAAGCTCGAGGGGCGCGTCCCCCTACCCTGGGCGTGCCGGGCAGGCTTGTGACGCCCCTGTAAGGAGGTTTGGGCCCTTCTTCTGCCGCAATAAAGATAATATCTAGAAGAAAATCCCCTCAAAATTTCAGCCCAATCGGAGTTACGGATCTCCGGGAATATAAGAAACGGTTTTCGGCCAGAAAATAGGAGCGCGAAACAGAAGAGAACAGAGAGAGAGAGATCCAATCTCGGAGGGGCTCCTGCCCTCCGAGAGCCATGGCGGCCATGGACCAGAGGGGAAACTCTCCTCCCATCTTGGGGGGAGGCCAAGGAAGAAGAAGAAGGAGGGGGGCTCTCTCCCCCTCTCTCCCGGTGGCGCCGGAACACCGCCGGGGCAATCATTGTGACGGGGATCTACACCAACAACTTCACCGCCGTCAACACCAACTTTCTCCCCCTCTATGCAGCGTTGTAACACCTCTTCTCTGTGCTGTAATCTCTAATTAAACATGGTGCTTAATGCTACATATTATTATCCAATGATGTGTGGCCATCCTATGATGTTTGAGTAGATTCGTTTTGTCCTATGGGTTGATTGATGATCGTGATTGGTTTGAGTTGTATGTTTTATTTTGGTGCTGTCCTATCGTGCCCTCCGTGTCGTGTAAGCATGAGGGATTCCCGTTGTAGGGTTTGCAATACGTTCATAATTCTCTTATAGTGGGCGGCTAGAGTGACAGAAGCTTACACCCGAGTAAGGGGGTTGTTGCGTATGGGAGTAATGAGGACTTGTTACTTAATGTTATGGTTGGGTTTTACCTTAATGATGTTTGGTAGTTGCGGATGCTTGCTAGAGTTCCAATCATAAGTGCATACGATCCAAGTGCGAAAAGTATGTTAGCTCATGCCTCTCCCTCATATAAAATTGCAATAATGATTACCGGTCTAGTTATCGATTGCCTAGGGACAAATCCTTTTCTTGTGTAACAAAAGCTTTCTACTAAACAATTAACTTTTATTATCTTGCAAATTACTCATAGTTTTATTCTCACAAAGTACTCCTAGTTTTATTCTTGCAAAGTAGTTCTAGCATTACACCTACAAAGTACTTCTAGTTTCATACTTGTTCTAGGTAAAGCAAATGTTAAGTGTGCGTAGAGTTGTATCGGTGGTCGATAGAACTTGAAGGGAATATTGATTCTACCTTTAGCTCCTCGTTTGGTTCGACACTCTTTATCGAGAAAGGCTGCAAACGATCCCCTATACTTGTGGGTTATCAAGACCTTATTTTGGCGCCGTTGCCGGGGAGCAATAGTGTGGGGTTGATATTCTCGTGTGTGCTTGTTTGCTTTATCACTAAGTAGTTTTTATTTTCTGTTCTAAGTTGTTTTATATCTTTAGTTATGGATATGGAACACGAAATCCCAAAAAAATTAGTTGTACTTGCTACTCATGGAGATGGGGAACCTCCTAAAACCCTCGATGCTGGTTATGTGGAAAATATTAATTACTACTTTGATAATCCTGATAAATCTCCATTCAACTTGATAATGGGATATACTTTGGATCAATGGGAATACTTTAGGGATTATCGCTTATCTCAAAAAGGGAAACACTTATGGGATCAAATTAAAATGTTGCGTTGGTATGCTTGGAATTTGTGCTTAAGGTGTGATTATACTTGTTGCTCTAGGATGGAGGCTCCACACCTCCCCTTTCAATGTGAATTTAATGATAATGAAACCTTGGCTTCCTATGCTAATGGTATATATGATTACTATGATGTGGAACAAATAGAAGAATTTGTTGCTTTTAAGGGTGCCTATGAAATTAAATCTTTGTTTGAAAAGTATGAAGATTGTGATGCTGCTATTTGCAGATCTGAAAAATTATGCTATACTTAAATATTGCCATGAGAATTATGAATATAATTCCTATATTCATGAATTTATTGAGAAAGTCTTCGCTATCGAAGAAGAGACTAATATTTTGCAGGAATCTATGGCAGAAGAAATTGCTGAAACTGTGAGCTCATTAGATGAAAAAGATGGGGAGGAGAGCGAAGAACAAAGGGAGGAAGATCGGATTGATCACCCGTGCCCACCTTCCGACGAGAGTAACTCTTTATCTCATACATTGTTTAATTTCCCTTCGTGCTTACCGAAGGATGAATGCTATGAAAATTGCTATCACTACTGGAATCAGTAACTTTGCCGTCTGCCATGGCTGACGGCAAAGGCATGAATTGCGGACAACCAAGGTCTTTGCCGTCAGCCAGCAGACGGCACCACATCCGGCTGAACAAGGTCCGGTAAAGGCCACTTTGCCGTCTGCTGGCCGACGGCAAATAGGCAAAGGTCTTTGCCGTCTGCCAGCAGACGGCAAAGGGCATGGACGGCACACGTGGCAGCTTAGGTCCGTTAAGGGGTTAACGGCGTGCTTTGCCGTCTGCTGGCTGACGGCAAAGATGCAAAGGTCTTTGCCGTCAGCCAGTAGATGGCAAAGCTGCCAAATAGGCCAGCCCAGTGCACCCCAGGTTGCACAGGTAGCTGCCACGTGGCATCTTTGCCGTCTGCTGGCTGATGGCAAAGCTCTTTGCCGTCTGCCAGCAGACGGCAAAGAAAGTGGCCGTTAGGTCGTTCTCGTTAGTGGGCCACCCACCCTCTTTGCCGTCTGCTAGCAGACGGCAAAGCTTCGATGCCGTCAGCTAGCTGACGGCAAAGCGAAGGCTGACAGTAAACACCTTCTTTGCCGTCAGCTAGTTCTTTGCCGTGTGTTTTCTGGAAACGGATGGCAAAGAGCTTCTTTGCCGTCCACCAGCTAACGTCAAAGAACTGGCAGACGGCAAATTTGCTGATTCCAGTAGTGTATGATCCCTCGGATTCGTTTGAAATACCCCTTTTGATGAACTTGATGCTTGCTATGCTTGTGGCCAAGATGCCAATATGAATTATGCTTATGGAGATGAACTTGCTATAGTTCCTTATGTTAAGAATGAAATTGTTTCTATTGCACCCACACATGATAGTCCTAATATCTTTTTGAATTCTCCCAACTACACTATATTGGAGAAGTTTGCTCTTATTAAGGATTATATTGATGGGTTGCGTTTTACTATTGCACATGATGATTTTGTTGGATATAATATGCATGTGCTTGCTACCCCTAATTGCAATTATTATGAGAGAGGAACTACATCTCTACCTCTCTATGTTTCCAATACGATAAAATTGCAAGAAACTATTTATATTATGCATTGGCCTTTACTTGATGTGCATGAATTATTCTTTTATGACATGCCGATGCATAGGAAGAGAGTTAGACTTCGTTATTGCATGATATATGTTGCTTGGTGCTCACTACTAAATTATAAATCATTGTTAATTAAAATTGGCTTTGATATACCTTGGGATCCGGGTGGATCAATTACTTGAGCACTGTATGCCTAGCTTAATGGCTTTAAAGAAAGCGCTGCCTGGGAGACAACCCGGAAGTTTTAGAGAGTCATTTATTTCTGTTGAGTGCTTTTAAAAAGTTTAAAAACAAAAAAATATATAGGGGAACCTAAAACTTTTCAAAAAGAAAAGTGAAAGGGAGAAAGACGAACACCGTTGAAGTGGGGGACGTCCTTGAACTGTGTTCATGCCCATGGAAACATTGTGAATCTTGATTACAGAAACTTTTCAACAAAAATAATTATCCCCTTGTACAAATACATTTTATTATAAAAATAATGTGCCAAGATTTACCTTTAGGATGTTTAAATTGCTTGTTTGGTGTGTGCTGTGAAAAAACAGAAACTTTTGCTGTAGTGTTTGAATTTCTATATTTTACCTGAACATGCAAAAATTCTGAAATTTTTACACAGTACTTCTATGCAAATTTTTTATTTTGTCCTAATTTTTCGGAATTTGTTGAGTTACAGAAGTATATGTTTCATTTGCATCTTTATAGACTGTCCTGTTTTCACAGATTGCTGTTATAGTTTCTTTATTTGCGTATGTTTGAAATCTTGTTGAGCCCCGTTGACTTGGGAGCCATAGAATTGTGATAGCTGATGTCTACTACACAACTTATTCTTGTAGACTCATGTTGGGCCTCCAAGCGCAGAGTTTTGTAGGACAGTAGCAATTTTCCCTCAAGTGGATGACCTAAGGTTTATCAATCCGTGGGAGGCGTAGGTTGAAGATGGTATCTCTCAAACAACCCTGCAACCAAATACAAGAAATCTCTTGTGTCCCCAACACACCCAATACAATGGTAAATTGTATAGGTGCACTAGTTCGGCGAAGAGATGGTGATAAAAGTGTAGTATGGATAGTAGATATAGGTTTTTGTAATCTGAAAATATAAAAACAGCAAGGTAGCAAGTAACAAAAGTGAGAACAAACGGTATTGCAATGCTTAAAAACAAGGCCTAGGGTTCATACTTTCACTAGTGCAATCTCTCAACAATGCTAACATAATTGGATCATATAACCATCCCTCAACGTGCGATAAAGAATCACTCCCAAGTTCCTATTAGTGGAGAACATAAGATAGAAATTGTTTGTAGGGTACGAAACCACCTCAAAGTTATCCTTTCCGATCGATCTATTGAACTATTCCTATAAGTGTCACAAACAACCCTAGAGTTCGTACTAAAATAACACCATATGATACACATCAACCAACTCTAATGTCACATAGATACTCCAATGTCACCACAAGTATCCGTGAGTTGATTATACGATATGCATCAAACAACTTCATAATCATAATATTCAATCCACACAAAGAACTCCAAGGAGCACCCCAAAGTTTCTATCGGAGAAAAGATAATGAAAACATGCATCAACCCATATGCATAGATTACCCCAATGTCACCGCGGGAATCCGCGAGTTGAGTGTCAAAACATATATCAAGTGAATCAATATAATACCCCATTGTCACCACGGGTATTCATATGCAAGACATACATCAAGTGTTCTCAAATCTGAAATATTCAATCCGACAATAACGAAACCTCAAAGGGAAAAGATTCGATTCATCACAACAAGGATAGAGAGGGAAGAAACATCATATGATCCAACTATATTAACAAAGCTCGCGATACATCAAGATCGTGCCAAATCAAGAACACAAGAGAGAGAGATCAAACACATAGCTACTGGTACAAACCCTCAGCCCCGGGGGTGAACTACTCCCTCCTCGTCATGGAGACCATCGGGATGGTGAAGATGGCCTCCGGTGATGATTTCCCCCCTCCGGCAGGGTGCCAGAAAAGGGCTGTAGATGGTATTTCGAAGTTACAGAGGTTTGCGGCGGCGGAGTCCAAAATCTAGGGTTATTTCTGGGGGTTTCTCTATTTATAGGATTTTTCAGCATTGGAATCACGTCAAGATGGGCTAAGATGGGCCCACGAGGCACATGGGCACGCCACCCCCTGGCGCGCCCCGGTGCCTCGTGGGCACCTCGTGGCTCTTCTGGTCCTTCCACGAAGCTTCTAGTGTCTCTTTTGGTCCAAAAAAATCGTCAAAAAGTTTCAGCTCATTTGGAGAACTTTTATTTCTGCACAAAAACAACATCACGGTAGTTCTGCTGAAAACAACGTCAGTCCGAGTTAGTTCTAATCAAATCATACCAAAACCATATAGAATTGTTATAAACATGGCATGAATACTTCATAAATTATAGATACGTTGGAGACGTATCAGCTTCCCCAAGGTTAATTCCTGCTCATCCTCGAGTAGGTAAATGATAAAAGAAATAATTTATGAAGTGTGAATGCTAGCATAGTGCATAAGTTTGATCAATGATAATTTCAATCACTTTTCCTAGCATCATACATCAACTCTTTCTCCTAAAACTCATCATGATAAAGTAGCAATTAAAAACAGAAATTTTGATGTGGAATGCTACCTATCACAATCATCATATAATCTTTTCTTTTGTTGCATGGACACTTGGACTTGAATGATTCAAAGCAATAGTCTATAATTTGACATGAAGACATAAATACTCAAGCATACTAACAAGCAACCATGTCTTTCAAAATATCAATGCTAAAGAAAGTTATCCCTAGCCCATTATGCTCAATCATTGATCCATTCATGAAACACACTCAATATTAGCTACATCCAATGCACAAGTATGACAATAGTGCTCTCTAGTTGGTGCTTTATAAGAGAAGATGGTGACTCAAAATAAAAATAAAAATTGCATAAAAGTAAATAGATAGGCCCTTCGCAGAGGGAAGCAGAGATTTGCTAATGTGCCAGAGCTCAAGGCTTAAATTAGAGAGATAAAATTTTTGGGAGGCATGCTTTTCCTGTCAACGAAAACGAACGAGAATTCCCAATATCTTCCATGCTAAATACATTATAGGCGGTTCCCAAACAGAAAATAAAGTTTATTCCTTTTCCACCATTCTTTCACAATCTATGGCTAGCCGTATCCACGGGTGCCCTCCATACCAACACTTTCCAAGGAATTTATTATTATCATCATATAAGATTTTTCATTTCATTTCATTTCATTTCGGGACTGGGCATCCCTATTACCTGCCACACTCTCGTGCAATGACAAGTGAATAAACACTCATCGTGAGAATAACCCACCTAGCATGGAAAATATTGGCCACCCCTTTCGCCTCATAAGCGGTACGGGCACACAAAATAGAAAAATTATTTTGAAAATTAGAGTTGGCACACGCAAATTTACTTGGAACGGCATGGAAATACCGCATATAGGTAGGTATGGTGGACTCATCTGGCACACCTTGGGTTTAAAGAGTTTGGATGCACAAGCAGTATTTCCGCTTAGTACAAATGAAGGCTAGTAAAAAGATTGAGAAGCAACCAACCAAAAAGCGAAAACGGTCATAAACATGCATTGAACATAACTAACACTGAATAATGCACCATAAGTAGGATATAACTTCATTGCATAACTATTGACTTTATGTGCATGCATAGGGAATTACAAACCTTAACACTAATATTCTTACTAAATCACAATTACTCACTAACATGACTCACATATTATCATCACCATATCACAAAACTATTGCAAGGAATCAAACTTATCATATCCAATGATCTTTCATGAAAGTTTTTTATTATATCCCTCTTGAATATTCATCACTTTGGGACCAAATTCATATCTTAAGCATATTGCCATTACTATTGTCAACTCCCAAAATAATATAAGTGAAGCATGAGAGTGTATATATTTCTTGAAAACATAATCACCACCGTGCTAAAAAAGATATAAGTGAAGTACTAGAGCAAATGGCAAACTACTCCAAAAAGATATAAGTGAAGATCAAATGAGTAGTTAAGTAAATAGGTAGCTATGTGAGGACTCTCTCTCATTTGAAAATTTCAGATCTTAAGTATTTTATTCAAATAGCAAAGAAAACAAAATAAAATGAAATTCCAAGGATAGCACATATCATGTGAAGAAGCAAAAACTTAGGGTCAACCAAAACTGACCGATAGTTGTTGATGAAGAAAGGTGGGATGCCTTGGGCATCCCCAAGCTTGAGCCTTTGTGTCTCCTAATTCCTCTCATATCACGGTTTCCCTAAATCTTAAAAACTTCATCCACACAAAACTCAACAAGAACTCGTGAGATAAGTTAGTATAAATCAACTCAAAACCTTAACATCTTCTACTGTAGCAAATCACTAAAATTATAATTAAATATTGCATACTAAATGCCTCTGCATATTTAATACTCCTATCCTCAAATAGAAACATTAAACAAGCAAACATATGCAAACAATGTAACTATAACAGCAATCTGCCAAAACAGGACACTCTGTAAAGGGTGAATAAGAATTCATACTTCCCTAACACCAAAAAATCTGAAAAATTACCACGTGATAGAGGACTCATGCATGATTACTGTGTAAAAATTTCAGATTTTTATCATGTTCTGACTATTCAGGAATATTCTGGACATAACAGAAAACTTTCTGTTTTCAAACAGCAACACATGAACTTGCAAACTGGGCATGGTAAAGGCTATAATTGGCATGTTATTGAACTAAAAGATACAAAAAATGATTATTGAGAACACCAAGAAAATATCAACAGAACAAAATGACGCTCCAAGCAAAACTTATATTATGTGACGAATAAAAATATAGCTCCAAGTGAGGTTACCGATAGTGTTGAAGACGAAAGAGGGGATGCCTTCCAGTGCATCCCCAAGCTTAGACGCTTGAGTCTTCCTCGAATTTTACCTTGGGGTGGCTTGGGCATCCCCAAGCTTAGGGTCTTGCAACTCCTTATTCTCCTCATATCGATATCTCACCCAAAACTTGAAAACTTCAATCACACAAAACTTAACAGAACTTCGTGAGACAGGTTAGTATGATAAAAATAAATCATCCACTTAGGTACTGTCAAGACAAGATTCATAATTGTTCTCACATAATGACTACTGTATTCTATCATTTCCACAATTTATATAACTCAATATAAGCTATGGAAACACTAAAACAAGCAAAGTATGAATCGAAAACAGAATCTGTCAAAAACAGAACAGCGTGTAGTAAGCGATTTAAAAACCATACTTCTGTACCCCCAAAAATTCTGAAAAATTAGGAAAACGTAAAAAAATTGTAACCCAATACTGTGTAAAAATTTCAGAATTTTTCACGCTCCAGTACATAATAGAAATTCCAGCAGTGGATGCAAAAGTTTCTGTTTTTGCACAGAATCAAATCAACAAGCATCCACACTATCCCAAAGGCTTTACTTGGCACATTATTGAAAGAAAACATATAAAACATGATTACTACAGTAGCTTAATCATGTGTACACACAAAAACAGTAGGTATAAGTATTGGGTTGTCTCCCAACAAGCGCTTTTCTTTAATGCCTTTTTAGCTAGGCATGATGATTTCAATGATGCTCGCATAAAAGTAAAGAATTGAAACACAAAGAGAGCATCATGAAGCATATGACTAGCACATTTAAGCCTAACCCACTTCCTATGCATAGTGATTTTGTGAGAAAATAGTTTATGGTAGCAATAATCAACTAGCATAGGAAGGCAAAACAAGTATAACTTTAAAACTTTCAACATAAAGAGAGGAAACTTGATATTATTGCAACACCTACAAACATATGATCCTCTCTCATAATAATTTTCAGTAGCATCATGAATGAATTCAACAATATAGCTATCACATAAAGCATTCTTTTCATGACCTTCAAGCATAGGATTTTTATTACTCTCCACATAAGCAAATTTCTTCTCATTCATAATAGTGGGAGCAAACTCAATGAAATAACTATCATGTGTTACTTGATTGGCATAATCCAATTGAAAATTAAAATCATGATGAAAAGTTTCATGGTTATCATTATTCTTTATAGCATACATGTCATCACAATAATCATCATAGATAGCAACTTTGTTATCATAGTCAATTGAAACCTCTTCCAAAATAGTGGAATCATCATTAAATAAATTCTTGACCTCTCCAAATCCACTTTCATAATTATAATCATCATAAATAGGAGGCATGCAATCATCATAATAAATTTTCTCATCAAAACTTGGGGGACTAAAAATATCATATTCATCAAACATAGCATCCCCAAGCTTATGGCTTTGCATATCATTAGCATCATGGATATTTAGAGAATTCATACTAGCAACATTGCAATCATGCTCATCATTCAAAGATTTTATGCCAAACATTTTATTGAATTCTTCTTCTATTAATTGAGCACAATTTTCCGATCCATCATTTTCAAGAAAGACATTATAAAGACGAATAATATGAGGCAACCTCAATTCCATTTTTTTTGTAGTTTTATTTTATGAACCAAACTAGTGATAAACAAGAAACTAAAATATTCAATTGCAAGATCTAAAGATATACCTTCAAGCACTCACCTCCCCGGCAACGGCGCTAGAAAAGAGCTTGATGTCTACTACACAACTTATTCTTGTAGACTCGTGTTGGGCCTCCAAGCGCAGAGTTTTGTAGGACAGTAGCAATTTTCCCTCAAGTGGATGACCTAAGGTTTATCAATCCGTGGGAGGCGTAGGTTGAAGATGGTATCTCTCAAACAACCCTGCAACCAAATACAAGAAATCTCTTGTGTCCCCAACACACCCAATACAATGATAAATTGTATAGGTGCACTAGTTCGGCGAAGAGATGGTGATAAAAGTGTAGTATGGATAGTAGATATAGGTTTTTGTAATCTGAAAATATAAAAACAGCAAGGTAGCAAGTAACAAAAGTGAGAACAAACGGTATTGCAATGCTTAAAAACAAGGCCTAGGGTTCATACTTTCACTAGTGCAATCTCTCAACAATGCTAACATAATTGGATCATATAACCATCCCTCAACGTGCGATAAAGAATCACTCCCAAGTTCCTATTAGCAGAGAACATAAGATAGAAATTGTTTGTAGGGTCCAAAACCACCTCAAAGTTATCCTTTCTGATCGATCTATTGATCTATTCCTATAAGTGTCACAAACAGCCCTAGAGTTCGTACTAAAATAACACCATATGATACACATCAACCAACTCTAATGTCACATAGATACTCCAATGTTACCACAAGTATCCGTGAGTTGATTATACGATATGCATCAAACAACTTCATAATCATAATATTCAATCCACACAAAGAACTCCAAGGAGCACCCCAAAGTTTCTATCGGAGAAAAGATAATGAAAACATGCATCAACCCATATGCATAGATTACCCCAATGTCACCGCGGGAATCCGCGAGTTGAGTGCCAAAACATATATCAAGTGAATCAATATAATACCCCATTGTCACCACGGGTATTCATATGCAAGACATACATCAAGTGTTCTCAAATCTGAAATATTCAATCCGACAATAACGAAACCTCAAAGGGAAAAGATTCGATTCATCACAACAAGGATAGAGAGGGAAGAAACACCATATGATCCAACTATATTAACAAAGCTCGTGATACATCAAGATCGTGCCAAATCAAGAACACGAGAGAGAGAGAGAGATCAAACACATAGCTACTGGTACAAACCCTCAGCCCCGAGGGTGAACTACTCCCTCCTCGTCATGGAGACCGCCAGGATGATGAAGATGGCCTCCGGTGATGATTTCCCCCCTCCGGCAGGGTGCCAGATAAGGGCTGTAGATGGTATTTCGAAGGTACAGAGGCTTGCGGCGGCGGAGTCCAAAATCTAGGGTTATTTCTGGGGGTTACTCTATTTATAGGATTTTTCAGCGTTGGAATCACGTCAAGATGGGCTAAGATGGGCACATGAGTCACATGGGCACGCCACCCCCCCTGGCGCGCCCCGGTGCCTCGTGGGCACCTCGTGGCTCTTCTGGTCCTTCCACAAAGCTTCTAGTGTCTCTTTTGTTCCAAAAAAATCGTCAAAAAGTTTCAGCTCATTTGGTATGTTTCAGTTTTTGTTTCTTCAACAATTATCGGTATGTTTCGGTTTTTGTTTCGTTCACATGATATGCGTAAATTCTTGGAGCGTCATGTGCTTTTCCTTTTTATTTTAATAATGCACCATGCTGGTATGAGATAGTCCTTGGTTGATTTATAGAATGCTTCATGCACTTCACTTATATCTTTTGAGTATGGCTTTATAGAATGCTTCATGTGCTTCACTTATATTATTTGAAGTTTGGATGCCTGTTTCCCTACATATAGAAAACCATTATTTGTAGAATGCTCTTTTGCTTCACTTATATTTATTAGAGCATGGTCTTTTGTAGAAAGAATTAAACTCTCATGCTTCACTTATATCTATTTAGAGAGTCAACAGGAATTGGTCATTCACATGGTTAGTCATAAAATCCTACATAAAACTTGTAGATCACTGAATATGATAAGTTTGATTCTTTGCAATAGTTTTGCGACATTGAGATGGTGATATGTGGGAGGTACTAGTGAATGATTGTGGTTTAATAAGAACATTGGTTTTAAGGTTTGTGATCCCCGAAGCATGCACGTATGGTCTGTCGTTATGCTAAGAAGTGGGAGCATGATTTATTATTGAGTGCCTTCCTTTGTGTGGAGGTCGGGGGTGCGCGATGGTTAACTCCTACCAACCTCCCCCCTAGGGGCATGCGTAGTAGTACTTTTCTTCGAGGGCTAATAGACTTTCGCAATAAGTATGTGAGTTCTTTATGACTAATGTGAGTCCATGGATTATACGCACTCTCACCTTTCGGCAATTTGCTAGCCTCTTCGGTACCGTGCATTGCCCTTTCTCACCTCGAGAGTTGGTGCAAACTTCGTCGGTGCATCCAAACCCCGTGATATGATACACTCTATCACACAAAAGCCTCCTTATATCTTCCTCAAAACAGCCACCATACCTACCTATTATGGCATTTCCATAGCCATTCCGAGATATATTGCCATGCAACTTCCATCATCATCATATACATGACAGCATTCATTGTCATATTGCTTTGCATGATCGTAAGATATCTAGCATGATATTTTCATGGCTGGTCCGTTTTTTTGATATCTTTGCTATGCTAGATCATTGCACATCCTGGTACACTGCCAGAGGCATTCATATAGAGTCATATTTGTTCTAGGATCGAGTTGTAATTTTGAGTTGTAAGTAAATAGAAGTATGATGATCATCATTATTAGAGCATTGTCCTAGTGAGGAAAGAAAAAAGAGGCCAAAAAGAGCCCACGAAAAAAGAAAAAAAAGAAAGAAAAAAATGAGAGAAAAAGAGAGAAGGGGAAGTGTTACTATCCTTTTCCATACTTGTGCTTCAGAGTAGCACCATGTTTTTCATATAGAGAGTCTCCTATGTTGTCACTTTCATATACTAGTGGGAATTTTTCATTATAGAACTTGGCTTGTATATTCCGATGATGGGCTTCCTCAAATGCCCGAGGTCTTCATGAGCAAGCAAGTTGGATGCACACCCACTTAGTTTTCAGTTTGAGCTTTCATACACTTATAGCTCTTAGTGCATCCGTTGCATGGCAATCCCTACTTCTCGCATTGATATTGATTGATGGGCATCTCCATAGCCCGTTGATCCGCCTAGTTGATGCGAGACTTTCTCCCTTTTTGACTTCTCCTTATTGATCCCTACCACCGCATTCTATTCCACCTATAGTGCTATGTCCATGGCTCACGCTCATGTATTGCGTGGGGGTTGAAAAAGCTGAAGCGCGTTAAAAAGTATGAACCAATTACTCGGCTGACATCGGGGTTGTACATGATTTATATTTTGTGTTAAGAAGATGGAGCATGACAAGGCTATATGATTTTGTAGGGATAGCGTTCTTTAGCATTTTTGTTCTGAAAGGCATGATTATTTGTTGTTATGCCTGAGTATTGATGTCTTTATATCAAATTATAGATTATTGCTTTGGATCACTCATGTCTTAATATTCATGCCATGATTAGATTATATGATCAAGATTATGTTAGGTAGCATTCCACATCAAATAATATCTTTTTATCATTTACCTACTCGAGGACGAGCAGGAATTAAGCTTGGGGATGCTGATACATCTCCGTCGTATCTATAATTTTTGATTGTTTCATGCCAATATTTTACAACTTTTACATACTTTTGGCAACATTTTATATGATTTCTTGGACTAACATATTGATCCAGTGCCCAGTGCCAGTTCCTGTTTGTTGCATGTTTTTTGTTTCGCAGAAAATCCATATCAAACGAAGTCCAAACGCGATAAAAATTTACGAAGATTTATTTTGGAATATATGTGATTTTTGGGAAGAAGAATCAACGCGAGACGATGCTCGAGGGGCCCACAAGCTCGAGGGGCGCGCCCCCTACCCTGGGCGCGCCGGGCAGGCTTGTGGCGCCCTTGTAAGGCGGTTGGGGCCCTTCTTCTGCCATAAGAAAGATAATATCCGGAAGAAAATCCCCTCAAAATTTCAGCCCAATCGGGGTTACGGATCTCCGGGAATATAAGAAACGGTTTTCGGCCAGAAAATAGGAGCGCGAAACAGAAGCGAACAGAGAGAGAGAGAGAGATCCAATCTCGGAGGGGCTCCTGCCCTCCGGGAGCCATGGCAGCCATGGACCAAAGGGGAAACTCTCCTACCATCTAGGGGGAGGCCAAGGAAGAATAAGAAGGAGGAGGGCTCTCTCCCCCTCTCTCCCGGTGGTGCCGGAACGCCGCCGGGGCAATCATTATGACGGCGATCTACACCAACAACTTCGCCGCCGTCAACACCAACTCTCTCCCCCTCTATGCAGTGGTGTAACACCTCTTCTCCCCGCTGTAATCTCTACTTAAACATGGTGCTTAATGCTACATATTATTATCCAATGATGTATGGCCATCCTATGATGTTTGAGTAGATTCGTTTTGTCCTATGGGTTGATTGATGATCGTGATTGGTTTGAGTTGTTTGTTTTATTTTGGTGCTGTCATATGGTGCCCTCCGTGTCGCGCAAGCGTGAGGGATTTCCGCTGTAGGGTTTGCAATAAGTTCATAATTCTCTTATGGTGGGCGGCTAGAGTGACAAAATCTTACACCCGAGTAAGGGTGTTGTTGCGTATGGGAGTAAAGAGGACTTGTTACTTAATGCTATGGTTGGGTTTTACCTTAATGATCTTTGGTAGTTGCGGATGCTTGCTAGAGTTCCAATCATAAGTGCATATGATCCAAGTATGGAAAGTATGTTAGCTCATACCTCTCCCTCATATAAAATTGCAATAATGATTACCGGTCTAGTTATCGATTGCCTAGGGACAAATCCTTCTCTTGTGTTACAAAAGCTTTCTACTAAACAATTAACTTTTATTATCTTGAAAATTACTCGTAGTTTTATTCTCGCAAAGTACTCCTAGTTTTATTCTTGCAAAGTAGTTCTAGCATTACACCTACAAAGTACTTCTAGTTTCATACTTGTTCTAGGTAAAGCAAACGTTAAGTGTGCGTAGAGTTGTATCGGTGGTCAATAGAATTTGAAGGGAATATTGATTCTACCTTTATCTCCTCGTTGGGTTTGACACTCTTATTTATCGAGAAAGGCTGCAAATGATCCCCTATACTTGTGGGTTATCAGACCCGGGGGCCATAGTTTTCACCAGAGGCTTCTCTCTCGAACACATAGCATACGATGGGTAAACAAATTACTGTTGGGCAATTGATAGAAAAGCGCATAGTTATGACGGATTCATGGCAATGATCATGTATATAGGCATCACGTCCGAGACAAGTAGACCAACTCCCGCCTGCATCTACTACTATTACTCCACCCATCGACCGCTATCCAGCATACATCTAGGGTATTAAGTTAATGAAAACGGAGTAACGCCTTAAGCAAGATGACATGATGTAGACAAAGTAAACTCAAGCAATATGAATAAACCCCATCGTTTTATCCTTAATGGCAACAATACTAATATGTGTCTTGTCCCCTACTTTGTCACTGGGATAGAGCACCGCAAGATTGAACCCATTACAAAGCACCTCTCCCATTGCAAGATAAATCAATCTAGTTGGCCAAACCAAACGGATAGATCAGAGAGAAATACAAAGCTATAACAATCATGCATAAATAAGTTCAGAAAAGACTCAAATATTTCTCATGAATAATCTGATCATAAACCCACAATTCATCGGATCCCAACAAACACACCGCAAAAGAAGATTACATCGAATAGAACTCCAAGGAGATCGAGGAGAACATTGTATTGAAGATCAAAGAGAGAGAAGAAGCCATCAAGCTACTAGCTATGGACCCGTAGGTCTGTGGTAAACTACTCACACATCATCGGAAGGGCAGCAAGGTTGATGCAGAAGCCCTCCGTGATCGATTCCCCCTCCGGCAGAGTACCGGAAAAGGCCTCCAGATGGGATCGCAGAAGAACAGAAGCTTGCGGCGGCGGAAAAGTTATTCGAGGTGGCTCTCTGGTATATGGGGAATATTTGAGAATTTATAGCGGTGGAATTAGGTCAAGAGGTGCCACAAGGGGCCCACAAGCCTGGGGGGCGCACCTACCCCCCTGGGCGCACCTCCCGAGCTTGTCGCTCCCTCGTGGCTCATCTAGTCTTCTCCCGAACCTTCTAGGGTCTCTCTTGGTCCAAAAAAAAGTAATCCAAAGTTTTTCCTTCGTTTGGACTTCGTTTGATATTGATTTTCTATAAAGCCAAAAATAAGCAAAAAATAGCAACTGGCACTGGGCACTAGGTTAATAGGTTAGTCCCAAAAAATGATATATAATTGCATATAAAACATCCAAGATTGATACTATAATAGCATGGAACAATAAAAAATTATAGATACATTGGAGACGTATCCATCTCCTCATTGCCAGTTTTGTTCTTCTTTCTCCTTGACATGTTTCGGCATCCCCATGACATAGTCACCTGTGTTTTGGCCAGACGATGATGGATGCCGTCACAGCGAGAGGGTGCTACTGGTGAGCTGCGTTGGGATTTTCCCCGAAGAGGAAGGGTGAAGCAGTATAGTAGAGATAAGTATTTCCCTCAGTGAGAACCAAGGTTTATCGAACCAAAAGGAGAATCACGCAAACCCTAGTGAATAGCACGTGGACACACAAAAGCAAATACTTGCACCCAACGCGGACAAGATGGTTGTCAATCCCCTTGAACTCGTTACTTGCAAGGATCAAATCTTGTATAGGTAGATATATAAATTGCAAAACAAAATAAAAGTAAATAAATTGCGGCAAGGTATTTTTGGTTTTTATAATATGTTTAAAGTAGACCCGGGGGGCATAGTTTTCACTATAAGCTTTTCTCTCGAACACATAGCATACGAGGGTAAACAAATTACTGTTGGGCAATTGATAGAAAAACGCATAGTTATGACGTATTCATGGCAATGATCACATATATAGGCATCACGTCCATGACAAGTAGACCGACTCCTGCCTGCATCTACTACTATTACTCCACCAATCGACTACTATCCAGCATGCATCTATGGTATTAAGTTCATGACAAACAGAGTAACGCCTTAAGCAAGATGACATGATGTAGACAAAGTAAACTCAATAAATATGAATAAACCCCATCGTTTTATCCTTAGTAGCAACAATACAATACGTGCCTCGTCTCCTTCTGTCACTGGGTGAGGACACCGCAAGATTGAA
Source organism: Elymus sibiricus (assembly GCA_039707655.1). NCBI lineage: Eukaryota > Viridiplantae > Streptophyta > Magnoliopsida > Poales > Poaceae > Elymus > Elymus sibiricus. Next base: position 247,220,915 of record CM077668.1, read on the forward strand.
CCCACTACAAAGCACCTCTCTCACTGAAGATAAATCAATATAGTTAGCCAAACCAAATGGATAGATCGGAGGGAAATACAAAGCTATAATAATCATGCATAATAAAGTTCAGAAAAGACTCAATTACTTTCAATGAATAATCTGATCATAAACCCACAATTCATCGGATCCCAACAAACACACCGCAAAAGAAGATTACATCGGATAGAACTCCAAGAAGATCGAGGAGAACATTGTATTGAAGATCAAAGAGAGAAGAAGCCATCTAGCTACTAGCTATGGACCCGTAGGTCTGTGGTGAACTACTCACACATCATCGGTGGGGTAGCAAGGTTGATGTAGAAGCCCTCCGTGATCGATATCCCTCCGGCAAAGTACCAGAAAAGGCCTCCGGATGGGATCGCAGAAGAACAGAAGCTTGCGGCAGCGGAAAAGTTATTTCGGGTGGCTCTCTGTTGGTTTCCCAATATTTGAGAATTTATAGAAGTGGAATTAGGTCAGATGGAGCCACGTGGGGCTGATACGTCTCCAACGTATCTATAATTTATGAAGTATTCATGCCATGTTTACAACAATTTTATATGGTTTTGATATGATTTGAATGGAACTAACCCGGATTGACGCTGTTTTCAGCAGAACTACCGTGGTGTTGTTTTTTGTGCAGAAATAAAAGTTCTTAGAATTGGCTGAAACTTTTTGGTGATTTTTTTGGAACATAAGAGACCCCCGACGCTTCGTGGAAGGACCAGAAGAGTCACGAGGAAGCGACAAGCCTGCTAGGCGCGCCCTGTGGGGTAGGGAGGGCTTAGTGAGCTTGTCGCTCCCTCGTGGGCCCCTTTGACGTGAAACCAATGCCAAAAATTCCTATAAATACCAAAAACCCCAGAAAGAAACCTAGAACTCCCACGCAGCCGCCGCAAGCCTCTGTACCACAGTGATCTCATCCGGAGCCCTGTTCCGGCACTCTGTCGGAGGGGGGAATCATCACCGGAGACCATCTTCATCATCCCGGCGGTCTCCATGACGAGGAGGGAGTAGTTCACCCTCGGGGCTGAGGGTATGTACCAGTACTATGTGTTTGATCTCTCTCTCTCTCTCTCTCTCTCTCTCTCTCTCTCTCTCGTGTTCTTGATTTGGCACGATCTTGATGTACCGCGAGCTTTGTTAATATAGTTGGATCATATGGTGTTTCTTCCCTCTCTCTATCTTTTTGTGATGAATTGAGTCTTGCTCTTTGAGGTTTCGTTATGTTGGATTGAATATTGGATTTGAGATCACTTGACGTATGTCTTGCATGTGGATATCCGTGGTGACAATGGGGTATTCTATTGAGTTACTTGATGTATGTTTTGGTATTCAACTTGCGGATTCCCATGGTGACATTGGGGTAATCTAGGCACATAGGTTGATACACGTTTTCGTCCTACGTTCTCCGATAGAAACTTTGGAGTGATTCTTTGTCGCACTTTGAGGGGTTGTTATATGATTCAATTATGTTATCACTGTTGAGAGATTGCACTAGTGAAAGTATGAACCCTAGGCCTTGTTTTCAAGCATTGCAATATCGTTTTTGCTCCGTTTTATCACTTGCTACCTTGCAATTTTTATATTTTCAGATTACAAAAACCTATATCTACTATCCATACTATACTTGTATCACCATCTCTTCGCCGAACTAGTGCACCTATACAATTTACCATTGTATTGGGTCTGTAGGGGACACAAGAGATTTCTTGTATTTGATTGCAGGGTTGTTTGAGAGAGACCATCTTCATCCTACGCCTCCCACGGATTGATAAACCTTAGGTCATCCACTTGAGGGAAATTTGCTACTGTCCTACAAAACTCTGCACTTGGAGGCCCAACAACGTCTACAAGAATAAAAGTTGCGTAGTAGACATCAAGCTCTTTTCTGGCGTCGTTACCGTGGAGGTGAGTGCTTGAAGGTATATCTTTAGATCTTGCCATTGAATCTTTTGGTTTCTTATTTTATCACTAGTTTGGTTTATAAAAGAAAACTACAAAAAATGGAATTGAGGTTGCCTCAAATGCTTTATCTTTATAATATCTTTCTTGAAAATGATGGATCGGAAAATTGTGCCAAAGTGTTAGAAGAAGAATTCAATAAAATGTTTGGCATAAAATCTTTGAATGATAAGCATGATTGCAATGTTGTTAGTGTACTTTCTTTGAATATCCATGATGCTAATGATATGCAAAGCTACAAGCTTGGGGATGCTATGTTTGATGAATATGATATTTTTAGCCCCCCAAGTTTTGATGAGCAAATTTATTATGATGATAGCATGCCTCCTATATATGATGATTATATTGATGAAAGTGGGTTTGGAAGAGTGTCAACTCTAGGTAATGATTATCCCACTATTTTGGAGGGTGTTGAATCTTATTACAATATTGATAAAAGTGGATTCGGAGAGGTCATGACTTTATTTAGTGATGATTCCACTATTTCAGAAGAGGTTTCAATTGATTATGACAACAAAGTTGCTATCTTTGATGATTATTGTGATGACATGTATGCTATAAAGAATAATGATAACTATGAAACTTGTCATCATGATTTTAATTTTCAATTGGATTATGTAAATCAAGTATCATATGATAGTTATTTCATTGAATTTGCTCCCACTACTATTCATAAGAATAAATTTGCTTATGTGGAGAGTAATAAAAATTCTATGCTTGTGGATCATGAAAAGAATGATTTATGTGAAAGTTATATTGTTTAATTTGTTCATGATTCTACTGAAAATTATTATGAGACATGATCATATGCTTGTAGGTGTTGCAATAATATCAAGTTTCCTCTCTATCTGTTGAAAGTTTTGAAGTTATACTTGTTTTGCCTTCCTATGCTAGTTGATTCTTGCTCTCATAAATTATTTGCTCACAAAATCCCTACGCATAGGAAGTGGGTTAGGCTTAAATGTGCTTACCATATGTTTCATGATGCTCTCTTTATGTTTCAATTCTTTATTCTTATGCGAGCATCATTAAAATCATTATGCCTAGCTAAAAAGCATTAAAGAAAAGCGCTTGTTGGGAGGCAACCCAATATTTACCCCTACTGTTTTTGTGTGACCACATGATTAAGCTAATGTAGTAATCATGTTTTATATGTTTTCTTTCAATAATGTTCCAAGTAAAGCCTTTGGGATAGTGTGGATACTTGTTGATTTGATTCTGTGCAAAAACATAAACTTTTGCGTCCAGTGCTGGTATTTCTACTCTGTACTGGAGCGTGCAAAAATTCTGAAATTTTTACACAGTATTGGTTTACAATTGTTTTACGTTTTCCTAATTTTTCAGAAGTTTTGGAGGTACACAAGTATGCTGTTTAATTCGCTCACTACATGCTGTTCTGTTTTTGACAGATTCTGTTTTTATTACATAGTTTGCTTGTTTTAGTGTTTCCATAGCTTATATTGAGTAATGTAAATTGTGGAAATGATGTAATACAGTAGGCATTATGTGAGAACAATTATGAATCTTGTATTGACAGTACCTAAGTGTATGATTTATTTTTATCATACTAACCTATCTCACAAGTTCCGTTATGTTTTCTGTGATTGAACTTTTCAAGTTTTGGTTGAGACAACGATATGAGGTGAATAAGGAGCGGCAAGACCCTAAGCTTGGGTATACCCAAGGCACCCCAAGGTAATACTCATGGAAGACTCAAGCGTCTAAGGTTGGGGATGCCCCGGAAGGCATCCCCTCTTTCGTCTTCAACACTATCGGTAACCTCACTTGGAGCTATATTTTTATTCGTCACATAATATGAGTTTTGCTTGGAGCGTCATTTTCTTTTGTTGATATTTGCTTGCTGTTGTCAATAATCATCTTTTGTATCTTTTAGTTCAATAAAATGCCAATTATAGCCTTTACCATGCTCAGTTTGCATGTTTATGTGTTGCTGTTTGAAAACAGAAAGTTTTCTATTATGTCCAGAATATTCCTGAATTGTCAGAACATGATAAAATTCTTAAATTTTTACACAGTAAGAATGAATGAGTTATTTGTCAAGTGGTAATTTTTCAGAATTTTTTGTGACACCCTGGTTTTTGGCAACCTTTTCTTTTCGAAATCTTTCTGGCTTTATTTGCAATTTGGATGGATTTTGAACCTTTTCAGTTGACTTTGGACTTATGAATTCCTCTCAGTGATCCAGAGCCCTGAGCATCTGGCCATAATCTTGTCACTCACCATCTGGGTCAATTTCCAATTCTTCATATTTCCCAAATCTTCATTTTCTTCTTTTGGGAAAACCTGTCATCACTATGGGTTACAAAGCAACCTATAGTTCTGGTGATCAGAAAAATCCTAAATTAATCCCAGACCATCTTGTCATCATCTACTCCCACAATCTTCAAAAGCATTTCATGGTCCAGCATAATTTTTTTTCCAGAAAACTCCATTTGCTCTCTGGACAGTACTGGTCACTTGTGAAGCAACTCATATTTTCCCAACCCAGTAAATTCCCAGAAAATTCCCTGAGCTACTAGGGAACCTATCTTTCCACAATATCCAAAAATATCATCTTATCCAGTACAAATTTTCACCAGCAATATTCTGCCAAGTTTCTGTCCAATTGGAACCTCTGTGAAGGAAGTACCAGCTAGAGGTATACAATTGAGCTGAAATTTTTATGACATATTCTCCTCACCAAATAACCCCGCCACACCAAAATTCAGCTCCAGCAGATCACCCAGATGAGTGCTACAAGCTCATCTTCTCTCTGGTCCAGTAATAGCAGTTGTACATGAACTATATTCAATTCTTGATCAAATCCTTTCAAACTATACCAGTCTGGAGTCCTTCCAAGATAGATCACCGCAGACATCTCCATTGGCTCCATCTCCAGCTCACCTCTCCTCTAGATCTCTCTCAAGTTCTCTGTCAGAGACTGTAGCTGAAGCTACACTTTGAACCAGTATGTATCTAGTCAAACCAGAGGCATGGAGAGACTAAGGGGTCAAGGGTCGACGTGCCAGACAAGAAATTCCAGGCTCGCGAGGCCTCTAGACATCCATACCCGTGGTGAGCACGACAATGGCATGCCACTGCGCGCGCTCTGCATCGCGCCCGTGCCTGATGCGTCGCGTCCACCTGCCTCGCGCCGCCGTAGCTTGTCTCAGTGCGCCGACTAACTCCCCTGCGTCCACCTGGCCGCCCTGGATCCTTCCCCTCGCCGGAGAAGCCCTCGCCGGCCGCCACGGCACACGCGCACTGTGCCGCCCGTGCGGCCACAGTGGCACTGGCGCTCGTCTTCTTCCCCCGCTGGCCTCCACCGCGCCTTAACTCCTCTCTGCCCTCTCCCATCGCGTCGCCCGCAAGCAGCCAGCCAGCGCGGCGTACCATCGCCGGCGACGTGTCCCGATCCCACCGCTTCCAGAGAGCTCCCCCCTGCTATATAAAGCCCTCCCCGGCCTCTCCCGAGCTCCTCACCCCACTCCCTCCGCCTCCTATTGAGCCCCCGAGCACCGAGCCACGGCCGAGAGGCCCTCTGGCCTCACATCTCGCTGGAGCACCGCCGCCACCCGAGCCCAGCCTCCTCACCGATTCACTCCTCCCCGAACTCCACCGACTGCACCCGCGAGTTCACCTTGCTCCACTGACCCTGCCCAAGCTCTTCCCGAGCCGAATCGCTGCCGGAACCGCCGTCTCCGACGACACCCGAGCGCCGCCGCCGCTGGAGAGGAAGGGGACGACGTCGTCCGGCCACCGTTCGCCAAGCCTCGGGTACGTGCGCGTTCGTCTCGATGAGCTCCTTCGATTCCCGTAGTCGCCGGACCTCGCCGCCGTCTATATCGCCGGCGACGATCGCCGGAGCCCCGTCTCTCTCTGTTCCCTCCTCCCCCTTTTAAATCTGAGGAAGGGGCCCGCATGTCAGTGGCACACCGAAGCGGTAAGTGGAGGCGCCTCTCCACTTTACGCCTTCGACGTGGCCCCCTGTCAGTTTTTATATTTTCTGATAATTTCCAGAGTTGACCAGGAACTTTGACCCTTAATAACTTTTTAACCATAAGTCCAAATCAATTGATTCTTTTTGCATCTGGTTTGTCTTGAGCTCCTTTATTTTCTGGCCAAATTTGGTATTTTTCCCATGCTCACAACATTTCTGGTGCACAAAACAACAGTATGTGACATTTTCAATTGCATTTTAAAAATATTTTCAGAGGGAAATACTTTTGGATTTGAAGCACAGGAGTTTGTGGACAACCCAACAGAGCAAGGCAAGCCATGACATCCATTTCATGAGGCATTTCAATAGTGTTGTTCATTTAATTGAATTATGTGCATTATTTAAATAAGTGTTAATTCATAGTAAATTATTTTGATGCATTGCTACTGCCATGTTAAGTTAATTATGTTGAATATCCATACTGGTTAAATTCTTGACAATATTAAACTTAGTTGGTTGATCAAGAGCCACCTACCCGGACTTATCCGTGCAGCCACATTTGCCGGCATGGGATGGCCTTGACTTGGTCTGGCTTTGTGCTCTTTTATCGGTACCACCAAACCAGGGAGGGTTATGTGTGCGTGCTACCCTGATCAGGTAGACGACGATAGTCCTGTGAGCCCAGTTGAGTTATTTTGCCGGCGTCCCCGTTTGGGACAGTTAGTGGCCACGACGGTGGCAGGTGTCACGGGGTGACATAGGGGCCACCCAGGACATGACCCTGGGAGGGTATGATTGTCGGTGGTACGATAGAGGGGTCACGGGTCAGGCAGGTTTCGTTGGAGCACCACCGGTCCACCCGAATGGGATCACGAGGCCAGGTACTCCATAGTGTGGGTAAAGTGCGCAACCTCTGCAGAGTGTAAAAACCTATTCGAATAGCCGCGTCCACGGTATTGGACAGTCCGTTTAGGCCTCTCTAGGATGGTCAACCGTAATGATAATAATGATGGAAGAACTTGTCTTATGTTCGGAAGTGCTCTGTGGAGGAAGTGCTCTGTGGATTGTGAGCATTCCGAGGGTTGTGGAACAACCCAGATGAGAGTAAGTTGGTACTGGGTACCAGCAAGTGAGCAACCTAATCTCTTAACTTGTTATTTGCCATGCTATTGTTTGCTGCATTGTTTTGGTTGCCATGAGCTTGCGAGTACATTCCAAGTACTCACCTGGCGTATCATGCCAGATGCAGGAGAAGCCGAGGACAGAGGTCCCGAAGGTTCGTGCTACGCTAACTAGGCCGTGTCCACAGCAGTGTCCCTATGGATGGAGTTTCCCGCGCTATGTTCCGCTACGCTGTAGAATCACCCAGTAGTATCGAGGCCCTGCTATGTTCCATAAATAATGTAGATATTTTCATAGCACGTGCAGTGTTTCTGGCCTCGCTATCATGTAAATTATGAGCTTGTACTCGAGATATTTTAATAAAGTTCAGTTCAGTTCTGTTCCAAGTTGTTGTGTGTTTCCAGAAGAAATGATCTCTGGGTTGGAAACACTGGTAAACCGGCTCTCTGAGCCGGGGTGCCACAACGCTTGGTATCAGAGCCGCGCTGACTGTAGGACACCCTAGTTAACCCTGCGCTAGAGCCGCGAGTAGTTTAGAGTCTTGGTGTGTCTTGCTTGTTGCATTTGATTGCTGCATTGCATGGCATGTATATAGTTTTTATTGTGCTAACCGCTGGTTTGATGAGTGTAGATGGCACCAGTTACGTACCACTACAATCATGAGTCGGCACCATTCACTTTTCCAGTACTGTTGCGTAATGTCTGGCTTCGGCTGTATCCCAACGGCGAAGACCCAGTGTTCCAGGTGTTCCGAGAGCAGCTCGCTGGTTCAGTATTCGAGTATCACGCGGAAGCCTTTCTCACTACGAGTTCAGATATTGGTAGCTACTCCCGTTCTTCCAAGGGCGGAACTGCTTCTACTCCAGAGTTGGCGATCCAGTTTGCTGCGATGGAGGCTCTCACTGACTTGCGCTTCCACGAGGTCGAGATGCAGACTCATCCAGGTTTCTTTCACTACCCCACCCTGTCGCCTACGACCAGGCGAGTCCTTTTCGCACCTGTTGACCCGGCGAGTGATCGTGCTACTCGTGTTTTATCTCGTTATCTGAACGCCAGTTACCGTATGATCACTTCTCTAGCCGAGGAGCTGACTTCTGCTCGCGAGGCACTTGCGGCTGTTGCGGCAGCACAGTCTCCTCCTCCACCTCCGTTTTCACCCGTGTACACTCCACCCGTTCCACCTTCTGACACTCCTTCTAGTTCGTTCGGACCGCCAGGCTTTTCGTCTGGTAGCCGACGTGAGACCCCGTCAGAGTGGGCCTCACTCTTAGCTACTCCAGCTGCTCCGATGCTGCGGCGTCGCGCTTCCGAGGGAGAACCTTCCCGTCAGCGTCGTCGTGGCCGAGGTGCACATCATCAGCTCAGATTCCGAGTCAGAGTCAGACGACGAGGAGATTTCAGTTTACCAGTGTTCGTGCCACCGGTGTCACTAGAGCGGAGGCTTGAGTCTCAGTGCATGCATCATAGCATCCCTGCATATGTCAACTGCCGTATGAGCAGTCTGGTCATGATCATCCCCTTGCTAGCTTGTCATGTATGATGTTGGGTTGCCTTTTATAATTATGTTCTTCGCTTTATTTCATTTTTTTGGCTTCTTCTCTAGTGTCATACTACCCTGCTTTCCCTTATGGATGTTGCTCATCGATTCGGTATTTGCAATGGGAACAAAATTTAGGATGAAGAGGTGTAGTACTCAAGGCGGCGATGGAACTCCTGTTCGTTGATCCGCCAGACAGGCAGGACAGCCACCAGAAGATTTACTACCTCCACCCCCACAGTCACCTACCACTGATCAGATTATGAGGATGTTTGAAGAGAAAAGAAACCAAGATCTCATGGAATTTCTAAAAAGTATGCAGACTATGGTGGGTCAGAACAACCACAATGGAACACACTCTAAGCTGTCTGATTTTCAGCGGACAAAGCCACCTAGTTTTGGCCAAGCTGTGGACCCGATGGAAGCTGATGACTGGCTAAGGACTATGGAAAAGAAGCTGGACATAGCCCGCTGTGATGAGTCAGACAAGGTTCCTTTTGTTACACACTACCTAGAAGGACCAGTAGCCATATGGTGGGACAACACAAAAATGTTATGGCCTTCTGGAGAGGATATTTCTTGGGAAAAATTCAAAGAGGTATTCCGCAAGTATCATATCCCTACTGGCATTATGAAGGTGAAGCAGAGGGAATTTCTGGCTCTTACTCAAGGGAACATGTCAGTGGGCGAGTATCTGAACAAGTTCAATAATCTGGCACGGTACTCTACCCATGACGTGTCCACAGAAGAAAGGAAGATCGACCGATTCCTAGGAGGGCTGAATCACACCCTCCGCTGTCAGCTCTGTATGCTGGACTTTCCTGACTTCCAGACTCTGGTAAACAAGGCCTTCATAGCTGAAAGAGAGCATAAGTCAGGATATGATGATCGCAAGCGAAAGTTTGAATCCAAGAAGGACAACCGTGAGCAGTTTGTGCAGAAGCCACGCATTTGGCAACCAGGGCCATCTGAATACAAGCCTGCCTGTAACAATGGCAACAACAACAACAAGCCCGTCAGCCAGGACAAGACCTTTGGCAAACAGCCAGTGCTGGAGGATTGCCGCCGCAACAACACATGCTTCACTTGCGGCCAGAGCGGGCATTATTCCAAGCAATGCCCCGCAAGAAATGGGAAGCCACCATCCGACTTCAAGCCACAAGTCAACAGTGTTGGACGCCGCCCCAATTCAAACTTCTATCGCGGCCAAGTCCATCATATCTCCGCTGAGGAAGCCCGCGAAGCACTAGATGTGGTCCTTGGTATGTTTTCTGTTAACAACATACCTGCAATAATTTTATTTGACTCTGGGCTTCTCATTCGTTTATTTCGCGGAGTTTTGCCACCTTGCACAAATTTTCCCCTTCTCTTTTGGACAAAATCATGGTGGTGCAATCCCCTGGCTCCATGCTTAGAACAAATGTGATATACAAGAATCTGGAAATCTTGATACACGATGTAAAGTTTCCAGCTACTCTTGTTGCCATTGAGTCCCCTGGACTGGATATAATACTGGGAATGAATTGGTTGGTACCACACCAGGTGTGTATCAACTGTGCCACCAGGAAGGTGACATTGGTTAACCCGGCAGGCCAAATAGTGCAATTCACTGCTAGCAGAGTGATGTCAAAGAAAGGAATGGCATTCAAAGCCATAGCTACAGACATAAGTCTAATTCCGGTAGTTAGTGAATTTCCGGACGTATTTCTAGAAGAGATACCGGGAATGCCACCTGATCGGGAACTAGAATTTGCTATTGAGGTTGTTCCCGGAACTGCTCCAATCTACAAGAAGTACTACCGCATGCCTTCCCCAGAGCTGGTGGAATTGAAGAAACAGTTGGATGAATTATTGCAAAAAGGGTATATTCGTCCAAGCACTTCACCATGGGGATCGCCTATGCTGTTTGTCAAGAAGAAGGATGGCAGCCTACGAATGTGCGTAGACTATCGCCAACTGAATGAGGTCACCATCAAAAATAAATATCCGCTCCCCCGCATTGATGACTTGTTCGACCAGTTGAACGGAGCCCGGGTATTCTCCAAGATTGACCTCCGAACGGGGTATCATCAGCTAAAACTAAGGAAAGAGGATATCCCCAAGACAGCCTTCACCACCAGATATGGTCTGTATGAACTTACAGTCATGTCATTTGGGCTGACAAATGCTCCGGCATACTTCATGAGCATGATGAATAAAGTCTTTACGGACTTCTTGGACAAATTTGTGGTAGTATTCATCGATGATATTCTCATCTACTCCAAAGATGAAGAAGAGCACACCCAACACCTCCGTACTGTCCTGAAAAGACTAAGGACCCATCGCTTGTATGCCAAATTCAGTAAATGCAAATTTTGGCTAAGAGAGGTGGGATTTCTGGGACATATTCTGTCAGAACAAGGGGTGGCTGTCGACCCCAGCAAAGTGACTGTGGTATTAAACTGGAAGACCCCAGCCACAGTAACGGAAGTCCGTAGCTTTCTGGGATTGGCAGGCTACTACCGTCGCTTCATCGAAGGCTTCTCAAAAATAGCCAAGCCATTGACAGAACTGTTGAAAAAGAACCACAAATTTGCCTGGACAGAAGAATGTGACAGCAGTTTCATGGAACTAAAGACGAGGCTAACTACCGCCCCTGTCTTAGTTCTTCCAGACATCCACAAGAGCTTCGATGTATATTGTGATGCTTCCAGGCGTGGAATCGGCTGCGTCCTAATGCAAGAGGGAAAGGTTGTAGCCTATGCATCCAGACAGCTACGACCTCATGAAGAGAACTATCCCACTCATGATTTGGAATTGGCAGCCGTGGTTCATGCACTAAAGATTTGGAGGCATTACCTCATTGGGCAACGATGTGAGATATACACAGACCACAAGAGCCTCAATTATATTTTCACCCAACCTGATCTGAATCTCAGGCAGAGAAGATGGCTTGAATTGGTCAAAGACTATGACCTTGGGATAAATTATCATCCGGGAAAAGCCAATGTGGTCGCTGATGCCCTCAGCAGAAAGCAAGGTACCCTAAATGCAATAATGGAGGGAATGCATCCAAAGCTGCGAGAAGAGTTCGCCAAGTTAAATATGGTGTTGTGCGGCCCAATTAACCCGGATACAATGGAAATTACTCCGACACTCATGGAAGAAATTAAGGCAGCTCAGAAATCAGACAAAGAAATACAAGAGATCAAAGAGCGCATTCCGCTAGGAAAGGCCAAGTCCTTCCGAATTGATGACCAAGACACTGTATGGTTTGAGAACCGAATCTGTGTACCCGATCAAGACAACTTGAGACAACAAATACTCAGAGAGGCACATGAATCTGCATATTCTATCCATCCGGGAGGAACAAAAATGTACCAGGACTTGCGAGAAACCTTTTGGTGGCCATGAATGAGAAGAGACATAGCATACTATGTCGCGTGTTGTGACATCTGCAACAAAGTCAAGGCTGAACATCAGAAACCCGCTGGGCTATTGCAACCTTTACCAGTTCCCCAGTGGAAATGGGATGACATATGCATGGACTTCATTGTTGGACTACCCAAGTCAACAAGAGGCCATGATGCTATCTGGGTCATCGTAGACATACTTAGGAAAGTGGCTCACTTCCTTCCGATAAAGACCACTTTCAACGCTCACCAGCTGTTACAGCTCTACATGTCGCGGATAGTCAGCCTTCATGGAGTACCCAAATCTATCACGTCAGATAGAGGCTCCCTGTTCACTTCAGCACTCTGGCTGTGACTGCACCAAAGCCCTGGGAACTGTGCTAAAGCATAGTACGGCATATCACCCACAGACAGATGGACATACAGAACGTGTGAATCAGATATTGGAAGATATGCTTCGGTCCTGTGCTCTCGCCCATGGACCCAAATGGGAGGATAGCCTACCCTATGCAGAATTCTCCTACAATAACAGTTATCAGTCAAGTCTCAAGATGTCACCGTTTGAAGCTCTGTACGGACGGAAATGCCGCACTCCTTTAAATTGGTCTCAGACAGGAGACAATCGTATCTTCGGCACGGATTTGATGCTCGAGGCTGAGAAACAAGTCAAGGATATCCAGGAGCATCTTCGAGCAGCCAAGTCCCATCAAAAGAGTTACTATGACCCGAAGCATCGGGAAGTAACGTTTGAGCCCGGAGAATATGCTTATCTCCGAGTCACCCCCATGAAAGGAATAAAGAGGTTTCACACCCGAGGAAAGCTTGCACCGAGATACATCGGTCCCTTTCCAGTCATGGCTAGAAGAGGCAGAGTGGCATATCAGCTAGAGTTACCCCCAGAGTTATCGGACGTTCACGACATCTTCCATATATCACAGTTGACAAAGTGTATTGCACCTCCGATCAAACATGCAGATATGAGTGAGCTAGAGCTGACCAAGGATTTGAACTACGAGGAAAGACCTGTCAGAATATTTGATGAGATGGAAAGAACTACCAGGAGCAAGACAATTAAATTTTACAAGGTATTGTGGGATCATCATACTGAGGAAGAGGCTACCTGGGAAAGAGAGGATTTTCTGAGATCAGCCTATCCACACTTGTTCCCTGAGCAACCGAATCTCGAGGACGAGATTCATTCTAAGGGGGGTAGGTTTGTGACACCCTGATTTTTGGCAACTTTTTCTTTTCGAAATCTTTCTGGCTTTATTTGCAATTTGGATGGATTTTGAACCTTTTCAGTTGACTTTGGACTTATGAATTCCTCTCAGTGATCCAGTGCCCTCAGCATCTGGCCATAATCTTGTCACTCACCATCTGGGTCAATTTCCAATTCTTCATCTTTCCCAAATCTTCATTTTCTTCTTTTGGGAAAACCTGTCATCACTATGGGTTACAAAGCAACCTATAGTTCTGGTGATCAAAAAAATCCCAAATTAATCCCAGACCTTCTTATCATCATCTACTCCCACAATCTTCAAAAGCATTTCATGGTCCAGCATAAAATTTTGTCCAGAAAACTCCATTTGCTCTCTGGACAGTACTGGTCACTTGTGAAGCAACTCATATTTTCCCAACCCAGTAAATTCCCAGAAAATTCCCTGAGCTACTAGGGAACCTATCTTTCCACAATATCCAAAAATATCATCTTATCCAGTACAAATTTTCACCAGCAATATTCTGCCAAGTTTCTGTCCAATTGGAACCTCTGTGAAAGAAGTACCAGCTAGAGGTATCCAATTGAGCTGAAATTTTTATGACATATTCTCCTCACCAAATAACCCTGCCACACCAAAATTCAGCTCCAGCAGATCACCCAGATGAGTGCTACAAGCTCATCTTCTCTTTGGTCCAGTAATACCAGTTGTACATGAACTATATTCAATTCTTGATCAAATCCTTTCAAACTTGACCAGTCTGGAGTCCTTCCAAGATAGATCACCCCAGACATCTCTATTGGCTCCATCTCTAGCTCACCTCTCCTCTAGATCTCTCTCAAGTTCTCTGTCAGAGACTGTAGCTAAAGCTACACCTCGAACCAGTCTGTATCTAGTCGAACCAGAGGCATGGAGAGACTAAGGGGTCAAGGGTCGACGTGCCAGACAAGAAATTCCAGGCTCGCGAGGCCTCTAGACATCCATACCCGTGGTGAGCACGACAATGGCATGCCATTGTGCGCGCTTTGCATCGCGCCCGTGCCTGATGCGTCGCGTCCGCCTGCCTCGCGCCGCCGTAGCTTGTCTCAGTGCGCCGACTAACTCCCCTGCGTCCACCTGGCCGCCCTGGATCCTTCCCCTCGCCGGAGAAGCCCTCGCCGGCCGCCACGGCACACGCGCACTGTGCCGCCCGTGCGGCCACAGTGGCGCTGGCGCTCGTCTTCTTCCCCCGCTAGCCTCCACCGCGCCTTAACTCCTCTCTGCCCTCTCCCATCGCGTCGCCCGCAAGCAGCCAGCCAGCGCGGCGTACCATGAACGGCGACGTGTTCCGATCCCGCCGCTTCCAGAGAGCTCCTCCCCCTGCTATATAAAGCCCTCCCCGGCCTCTCCCGAGCTCCTCACCCCACTCCCTCCGCCTTCTATTGAACCCCCGAGCACCGAGCCACGGCCGAGAGGCCCTCTGGCCTCGCATCTCGCCGGAGCACCGCCGCCACCCGAGCCCAGCCTCCTCACCGATTCGCTCCTCCCTGAACTCCACCGACTGCACCCGCGAGTTCACCTCGCTCCACAGACCCCGCCCAAGCTCTTCCCGAGCCAAATCGCTGCCGGAACCGCCGTCTCCGATGACACCCGAGCGCCGCTGCCGCCGGAGAGGAAGGGGAAGACGTCGTCCGGCCACCGTTCGCCAAGCCTCGGCTATGTGCGCGTTCGTCTCGATGAGCTCCTTCGATTCCCGTAGTCGCCGGACCTCGCCGCCGTCTGTATCGCCAGCGACGATCGCCGGAGCCCCGTCTCTCTCTGTTCCCTCCTCCCCCTTTTAAATCTGACGAAGGGGCCCGCATGTCAGTGGCACGCCGAAGCGGTAAGTGGAGGCGCCTCTCCACTTTACGCCTTCGACGTGGCCCCCTGTCAGTTTTTCTATTTTCTGATAATTTCCAGAGTTGACCAGGAACTTTGACCCTTAATAACTTTTTAACCATAAGTCCAAATCAATTGATTCTTTTTGCATCTGGTTTGTCTTGAGCTCCTTTATTTTCTGGCCAAATTTAGTATTTTTCCCATGCTCACAGAATTTCTGGTGCACAAAACAGCAGTATGTGACATTTTCAATTGCATTTTAAAAATATTTTCAGAGGGAAATACTTTTGGATTTGAAGCACAGGAGTTTGTGGACAACCCAACAGAGCAAGGCAAGCCATGACATCCATTTCATGAGGCATTTCAATAGTGTTGGTCATTTAATTGAATTATGTGCATTATTTAAATAAGTGTTAATTCATAGTAAATTATTTTGATGCATAGCTACTGCCATGTTAAGTTAATTATGTTGAATATCCATACTGGTTAAATTCTTGACAATATTAAACTTAGTTGGTTGATCAAGAGCCACCTACCCGGACTTAGCCGTGCAGCCACATTTGCCGGTATGGGACGGCCTTGACTTGGTCTGGCTTTGTGCTCTTTTATCGGTACCACCAAACCAGGGAGGGTTATGCGTGCGTGCTACCCTGATCAGGTAGACGACGATAATCCTGTGAGCCCAGTTGAGTTATTTTGCCGGCGTCCCCGTTTGGGACAGTTAGTGGCCACGACGGTGGCAGGTGTCACGGGGTGCCACAGGGGCCACCCAGGACATGACCCTGGGAGGGTATGATTGTCGGTGGTACGATAGAGGGGTCACGGGTCAGGCATGTTTCGTTGGAGCACCACCGGTCCACCCGAATGGGATCACGAGGCCAGGTACTCCATAGTGTGGGTAAAGTGCGCAACCTCTGCAGAGTGTAAAAACCTATTCGAATAGCCGCGTCCATGGTATTGGACAGTCCGTTTAGGCATCTCTAGGATGGTCAACCGTAATGATAATAATGATGGAAGAACTTGTCTTATGTTCGGAAGTGCTCTGTGGAGGAAGTGCTCTGTGGATTGTGAGCATTCCGAGGGTTGTGGGACAACCCAGATGAGAGTAAGTTGGTACTGGGTACCAGTAAGTGAGCAACCTAATCTCTTAACTTGTTATTTGCCATGCTATTGTTTGCTGCATTGTTTTGGTTGCCATGAGCTTGCGAGTACATTCCAAGTACTCACCTGGCGTATCATGCCAGATGCAGGAGAAGCCGAGGACGGAGGTCCCGAAGGTTCGTGCTACGCTAACTAGGCCGTGTCCACAGCAGTGTCCCTGTGGATGGAGTTTCCCGCGCTATGTTCCGCTACGCTGTAGAATCACCCAGTAGTATCGAGGCCCTGCTATGTTCCATAAATAATGTAGATATTGTCATAGCACGTGCAGTGCTTCTGGCCTCGCTATCATGTAAATTATGAGCTTGCACTCGAGATATTTTAATAAAGTTCAGTTCAGTTCTGTTCCAAGTTGTTGTGTGTTTCTAGAAGACATGATCTCTGGGTTGGAAACACTGGTAAACCGGTTCTCTGAGCCGGGGTGCCACATTTTTGGAGTTAGGGTAGTATGAGTTTTTATTCCCCCTTTACAGACTATTCTGTTTTGGCAGATTGCTGTTATAGTTGCATTGTTTGCATTTGTTTGTTTGTTTAATGTTTCTATTTGTGGATAGGAGTATTAAATATGCAGAGGCATTTAGTATGAAATGTTTAATTATAATTTTAGTGATTTGTTACAGTAGAGAATGTTAAGATTTTGAGTTGATTTATACTAACTTATCTCACGAGTTCTTGTTGAGTTTTATTTGGGTGAAGTTTTTAAGATTTAGGAGAAACCGTGATATGAGATGAATTAAGGAGACACAAGAGCTCAAGCTTGGGGATGCCCAAGGCATACCAAGATAACATTCCAAGAAGTCTCAAGCAACTAAGCTTGGGGATGCCCCGGTGGGCATCCCACCTTTCTTCATCAACACCTATCGGTTAGCCTAAGTTTTTTACTTGTTCACATGATATGTGCTATTATTGGAGTTTCCTTTTATTTTCATTTTGCCTGCTGTTTTAATAAAATCCTTGGATCTTAAATCTTGAATGAGAGAGAGTCCTCACATAGCTACTTAATTGTATGAATACTCATTGATCTTCACTTATATCTTTTGGAGTAGTTTGTCATTCATTCTCGTGCTTCACTTATATCCCAAGAGTAAATTATTGAATGAATTGAATATCATAAAGTTGAAATTATATGTATTTCATATGCTTGTCCCATGAGGAGCAGTGACTTCACATAAAAGAAGTATAAGTGGTAAAATTTATTGAAAGTTAGCAAACACAACATTGGTCACTTGAACAATTCATGAAAGAATATTGAAGGAAGAGAGATTTCACATATAAATATACTATCTTGGACATCTTCTATGATTGTGAGCCCCATTAATTATTTTCAACCTTGAAAAAGTAGTTGATGTTGGACAAGGAAGACAACGTAATGGGTTATGTTTGTTTATATTCACATAGAAGTTATATGTTCTTGGATCCTCTAACATGTGGTGTTTGCCCATAATCTTTTGCTAGCCAAAATTTCGTACTAAGTAGAGATACTACTTGTGCATCCAAAAACCCTTAAACCCAGTTTCTTGCCATGAGAGTCCACCATATCTACCTATGGATTGAGTAAGATCTTTCAAGTAAGTTGTCATCGGTGCAAAAGCAATAAAAATCGCTCCTAAATATGTATGATCTTTTATTGTAAGGGAAAATAAGCTTTGTACGAACTTGTGATGGTGAAGAAATAAAAGTGACGGACTGCATAATAAAGGTTGCTATCACAAGGGGCAATATAAAGTGACGTTCCTTTGCATTAAGAGCTTGCACATCAAAAAATAAAAAGCGCATGACAACCTCTGCTTCCCTCTGCGAAGGGCCTATCTTTTACTTTAGGTATTTACTTTTATGCAAGAGTCAATAGTGTTCTTCTCTATTCCGTTTTTATTTTCTCTCTTGGCAAGCATCATGTGATGGGGAAAGATTCAGGCACATATATCTAGTTGAATATAGGTGATCATGAGCTATTATTGTTGACATTATCCCTGAGATAAATAAGTTGGGAGGCAAAACATTAAGCCCCTATCTTCCTATGTGTTTGACTGAAACGGTTTGTTCTAAAAATATGCTTTGAGTGTCAGCAATCATGGAAGATTATATGATAGTTGAGTATGTGGAATTTTCTAAATCAAAGCTCTTACATAGACCCTTCCTGAAAATAAGATGAATTGCCATTGTTTGATGACTGAGAATATAGTTTGTTAGTTTTCAAGAAAGTTTATGGTCTATACTTTAGCATGTGAATAGCTTGCTACTTGATCATGAGAAGTTTTATGAGATGAGCTACTGTTTATGATATATAATGATGCTAGAAAAAATGATTGAAATTTTTATTGATCAAACTTGTGCACTATTCTAGAATTCACACTTCATAAATTATTTCTTTTATCATTTACCTACTCGTGGACGAGCAGGAATTAAGCCTGGGGATGCAGATACGTCTCCAACGTATCTATAATTTATGAAGTATTCATGCCATGTTTACAACAATTTTATATGGTTTTGATATGATTTGAATGGAACTAACCCGGACTGACGCTGTTTTCAGCAGAACTACCGTGGTGTTGTTTTTTGTGCAGAAATAAAAGTTCTCGGAATTGGCTGAAACTTTTTGGTGATATTTTTGGAACATAAGAGACCCCTGAAGCTTCGTGGAAGGACCAGAAGAGTCATGAGGAAGCGACAAGCCTGCTAGAGGCGCCCTGGGGGGTAGGGAGGGCCTAGCGAGCTTGTTGCTCCCTCGTGGGCCCCCTTGACGTGAAACCAATGCCAAAAATTCCTATAAATACCAAAAAACCCCAAAAAGAAACCTAGAACTCCCACGCCGCCACCGCAAGCCTCTGTACTGAAGCGATCTCATCCGGAGCCCTGTTTCGGCACTCTGCCGGAGGGGGGAATCATCACCGGAGGCCATCTTCATCATCCCGGTAGTCTCCATGATGAGGAGGGAGTAGTTCACCCTCGGGGCTGAGGGTATGTACCAGTAGGTATTTGTTTGATGTCTCTCTCTCGTGTTCTTGATTTGGTACGATCTTGATGTACCACGAGCTTTGTTAATATAGTTGGATCATATGGTGTTTCTTCCCTCTCTATCTTGTTGTGATGAATTGAGTATTGCTCTTTGAGGTTTCGTTATGTTGGATTGAATATTGGATTTGAGATCACTTGACATATGTATTGCATGTGGATATCCATGGTGACAATGGGGTATTCTATTGAGTTACTTGATGTATGTTTCGGATTCAACTTGCGGATTCCCGTGGTGACGTTGGGGTAATCTAGGCACATAGGTTGATACACGTTTTCGTCCTACGTTCTTCGATAGAAACTTTGGAGTGATTCTTTGTCGCATGTTGAGGGATTGTTATATGATTCAATTATGTTAGCACTGTTGAGAGATTGCACTAGTGAAAGTATGAACCCTAGGCCTTGTTTTCAAGCATTGCAATACCGTTTTTGCTCCATTTTATCACTTGCTACCTTGCTGTTTTTATATTTTCAGATTACAAAATCCTATATCTACTATCCATACTACAGTTGTATCACCATCTCTTCGCCGAACGAGTGCACTTATACAATTTACCATTGTATTGGGTGTCGGTGTATAAAACATGGGTATTTTATACCCTGACTTATGCATAGATGATAGCAGCCTCCTTGCCGGCCGAGGCTTGCCGGGAACCTCCAAGGCCAAGATTCAAGGCCCAGTTGCAGAAGCTACTGGAGAGAAGCTCAAGACACAGCACCAACAAGCACTCAACCAGTACTGAAGATGAAGACGTTTCTTGCCGGCAAGGCCGAACCGGCAAGGAGGACACCCGGCAAGCTCCGTACCGGCAAGCCTCCGCCAGCTCTCCAACGCTCCACCTCACCGGACAGATGGTCGCTAATGGGTGAGGTGTCGACTGCGCAGGCTGGTTGGTGAGGTTTGTCGGGCACGTGTCAGTGCGCTAGGACAAGATTTGCCTTTAATGACACCCGTCCAGAGGGCGTGTCAGGCTAATACGAGGTAGCTGGGCGAGCGGTGCAGAAGCCTTGCCGAGGCTACCTCTCCGCATGACACCTAACAGAGCATTAAATGCTTTTGTCCTAAACTGGCAGAGTTAGGTATGATAACACTGTTTGCTATCTAATCGCTATGTAATTACTATTTTGCTACCGTGATAACCCCTTTGAGCTATAAAAGGAGGGACATGGCAATAATTAGAGGGATCCGGACCCTTTTTCAAACACCAGCACGTCTCGCATAGCTGCTCTCTCCGCACCTTGCCGGGAGAAGCGCTCCTTGTGCTTGTGCTCTCATACAACTAATACACCAAAAGCAGGAGTAGGGTTTTACGCCTCTCAGCGGCCCGAACCTGGGTAAATCCCCTGCGCGTTCCATTGATTCTGCTCTTTGTGCACGTTGATTTCCCCTGCCGAACCACAAAGGGGCAAGATGGCCCCATAGATGGTCGTATCCACGACATCTTTGGCGCGCCAGGTAGGGGGCTTGGCTTGTGCGAACCTGAATCAATGGATTGCGCGTCAGCTTCACCGACTCCATCATCGTCCTCTTCGTCGTCGATGGCCCCTAAGAAGAAAGGCATCACGATGACGGCCCCTTCGCATGTATCCGCAGGCGGCGCGGCCAATGCGAGCGGTGCAGGTACCGCGGTTGGCACGACCAGCGCAGGCGGCGCAGTTGCCGTGCCCACCGTGGTCGGTGCGGGGGACGAGCACGCTGGAGGCGGTCGACTTCCTCGACCCTCTGGCAAACGAAGCCGAGACGGCGCGAGCGGGGCAGACGGACGTCTTCCTGCTCCTCCCCGCCACGCCGACGAACGTAGCCACCGGAGCGGCAACGCCCGGGTCGGCGCGAGCCAAGATCCCGCCGCGGCGGCGTCCAAGGATGCAGCTTCAGGACAGACGCCGCGCCCCTCGCACAACGGGCGCAGTACGGCTTCGAGCGGCGCCAACGACTTCGGGCAGCGGCGACCTCACGACAAGACTCCTGTTGATCAAATCCCAGATCCTCAGGCACCGCCTCCGCCACAGCGACCCGCTGCTGAACATGTGCCGTGGCAGCAAGACCGTGATGGCGCTCGTACTGGCTCTGCCAAGAGTAGAGCGACGTTGCGCTCTTCGCTTCCGGCCATGCCAGCCACAGCAGCAGAAGCAATGGCGCGAGCCCAGATGCTGCTGAACTTCCCTCCAGCAGCAGAAAAGATGGATGAATGGAGAGCCACCATCCAAAGCTTGATTGGGTTTGCCGAGGCCAGCAAATCACAGCAAGCGGAACCCTCACGGCGTCCGCAAACGGCACCAGCAGCTCCAGCTGGTGGCCGCATTGACGGTGCTGCGCTAACAGTGCAATCACCCCAGCGGCAACAGTCTCAACAGCAGCAACGCCAACAACCGCGGCAAGCTCCGCGATCCTTCGAGCCTGATGAGGTATCGATGGCCTCTTCGGATCCACGAGCGCGGCAAGATCAGCGGCAAGTGCTATGAGACAGGCGGTTAGAAGACGCCCGCACCACCATCGAATGGCGCCGGGAGGCGCACCGTCAATCTGACGCACGCAACGGTCCCATCGTTGATGAGCCTGCGCCAGGGGTTGGCGGGTATCTGCCTTATGAGGTCGGGTGTCCTGCCTTCACCCGTGAGCTGCGGCAAGTCCGATGGCCATCCGTCCGGGCCTTCAATCCAGAAGTACCAGAAAAGTACGACGGCAAGCTAAACCCGGTAGAATTTCTGGGTATCTATACGATTGCCGTGCAAACTGCCAGAGGAAGAGATGAGAAGATCCTCGCCAACTACTTTCTGTTGGTACTAAAACCCAACGTGAGATCTTGGCTGATGAACTTGCCGGAGAATTGTTGGTGCCTTTACCGGAGGCCACAAGACCCCTGGACAGCCCAGCGACCTGCAGGTGATTCCGCAAAGAGATGGAGAAACTTTGCGCAAGTACATCCAAAGGTTCAGCCGTGTGCACCGTAACATTCTAGATGTACACCCCGCAGCCATCATTGCCGCCTTTCATACGAATGTGCACAATCGAAGGATGCGGGAGAAGATGAATGTCAAGTTACCCAAAACCGTCAACGAGCTCTATATGTTGGCGGATAAGTGCGCGCGCGCTGAGGAAGGAAGAAGGCTTCCCGGGGAAGACGCTGGTGCCGAGGTGGATTCCGAGGATGACGATGCTGCCACCCCGAGGAAGATGGGCCGAAAGCACAACAGAAAGCGCAAGGGCAAGACTGTAATGGCCGTCGAAGGCTCCGGCAACTCTGAGTCCGCCAAGAAAGCCAAGACTGAGAACTCTGGCAAGGAGGTAGCAGCATGCGCCGCTTGCCAGGAGGTGGCGGCAAACGAGAAGGCCGGCAAGTCTGATGGGCCATACTGCAAGATTCACCGCACCAAGGGCCATGACCTCCAAGAGTGCTGACAAGTCGAGCACCTTGTTGAGAAACAAAAGGCTGAGTATGAAAAATATGACAAAGAGAAGAGTCAAGATGGTGCCGGTGGATCCAGCAAAAAGGGCCGTGGTGGCCGAGGAGGCCGTCGTGGCAAGGCCAAGCAGCAGAAAGAAAAACCTGCTAGAGGCCGTGAAAAGAAATGTGAAGATGAGGGAAGTGAGGAAGAAGAGGACGGCGAAGAGTCCAGTGAACAGGAATTCCAGAAGGCAACTGAGGCCATGTGCATTGACGGAGGGGCATCTTTGCACTCCTCTCATCGCCAACTTAAGCAGTGGGCTCGTGAGGTTAATGCGGCAGAACCGGCAATGGGCTCTCAGAAGCCACTCAAGTGGTCACACGCGCCTATCATTTTCGATGCCGAGGACCACCCTGATCGCACAACCGCGGTCGGGTGTTTGTCGTTGTTGGTTTCGCCAACAATTCGCAACCTCCAGGTCACGAAAATGTTAGTTGACGGTGGGGCCGGCTTAAACTTGATTTCTCCAGAGGTAATCAAGAGGCTACAGATTCCCGACGAGGAGCTTGAAAGACAGGCACGTTCCAGGGAGTAAACCCGGGAAGGAGCCAGTCCAAGGGAAAGATCACATTGCCGGTAATGTTTGGCGGGGAATTGAACTACAGAACAGAAAGGATTGTGTTTGACATTGTCAAGATCCCCTTGCCGTATAATGGAATTCTTGGCCGCCCAGCCTTGGCAAAATTCATGGCGGCATCTCACTATGCCTACAACACATTGAAGATTCCAGGGCCGATGGGTGTCATTTCCATCAACTCCGACAAGAAAGATGCGGTTATCTGCGTCGATAAGATGTACAGAGATGCGGTTGCAGCAGAGGCCGCCAAGGCGCCAGCTCCCTCCAAGAAGAAGGAAAACAAGAAATCCGGCAAGACCTCTAGCAAGGATTCCGGGAAGCGCACCTCTTCAGAGTGTTGCGCGCCTGTTGAAGACTTGCCGAAGTGCTCTGCCGGTAAGAAGTCCAGAGCCACTACACCAGCAACCAAAAAGGTGCCGGCAAAGGAGGACGACACTGACGGTACTTTCACCATCAGTGCCACCCTTGACAGCAAATAGGAAAGCGCGCTCATTGCCTTCCTATGAGCGAATGTCGATGTGTTCGCATGGCGACCGTCTGACATCCCCGGTGTTCCCAGGGAGGTAATTGAGCACCACCTTGCCGTCTGTCCCCACGCTCGGCCCGTCAAGCAAAAAGTCCGGAAGCAAGCTTTGGAGCGGCTACAATTCATTGCCGAGGAAATCAAGAAACTTGAAGTAGCCGGCTTGGTCAGAGGTGTACTGCATCCAACTTGGTTGGCAAATCCAGTTGTGGTGCGCAAAGCAAACGGAAAATGGAGACTTTGTATTGATTACACTAATGTTAACAAAGCATGTCCAAAGGATCCTTTCCCATTGCCGCGCATCGATCAAATTGTAGACTCCACTTCTGGCTGTGATTTACTCTCCTTGCTTGATGCCTATTCTGGGTACCATCAGATATTCATGGCCAAGGAGGATGAGGAGAAAACCACATTCATTACTCCATGTGGCACATACTGCTTCGTGCATATGCCTTTCGGGTTAAAGAGTGCCGGTTCAACCTTTGCAAGGGCTGTCCATATTGGTTTTGAACCCCAGCTGCACAGGAATGTGGGAGCATATATGGATGATATAGTGGTCAAAACTAAGGACAAGTCAACCCTCATTCAAGATTTAGAAGAAACATTTGCAAACTTGTGCAAGATCAATCTGAAGCTCAATCCCGAGAAGTGTGTGTTTGGTGTCCCATCCGGCAAGCTTCTCGGATTCTTTATATCTCAACGAGGAATTGAAGCAAATCCCGACAAGATCAAAGCAATTGAGCAGATTCAAGCACCAAAAAGCGTCAAAGATGTACGACGTCTTGCCGGCTGTGTTGCTGCCCTGAGTAGGTTCATTTCAAGATCCGCTGAGCATGCTCTGCCATTTTTCAAGATTTTGAAAAAGGCAGGTCCGATGAAATGCACTCCAGAAGCAGAGACCGCGCTACAGGACTTGAAAAGGTACCTCTCCTCCGCGCCAACACTAGTTGCACCTAGACCACAAGAGCCGTTGCTGCTATATGTAGCGGCAACAAATCAAGTGGCTAGTGCTACATTAGTGGCACAGAGGGAAGCTGATGACGAGGATGCAGCCACGGCAAGCCCATCCAGCGACAAACCGGAATCTTCTCCGGCGAGGTCCGACGCCGACAAGTCAGAAACATCGCAAGTAAATGAAACTAACCAGCAAGTGATGCCAAAGAAGAAAGTGGTGCAGCGACCCATATATTTTGTTAGCTCCCTTCTACAGGGGGCTAGGTCAAGATACTCTGGGGTGCAGAAATTGCTTTTCGGCCTTCTTATGGCCTCAAGAAAGCTGCGTCACTACTTCCAAGCACACGAGATCACCGTCGTCACTCACTTTCCGTTGCAACGCATTTTCAGAAATCCAGAAGCAACCGGCAGGATAGTGGAGTGGGCGTTGGAATTGTCAAGCTTTGCACTTAAGTTTGAAAGCACTTCAACCGTCCAGAGCAGAGCCTTGGTGGAGTTCATCGCGGAATGCACACCAATGCAAGACGAAGAAACTCAAGAAACGGCTCTCCCCGGCAAAGAAGCAGCCAAAGAATGGATCATGTACTCTGACGGTGCCTTCTCGCTGCAAGGCGCCGGTGCCGGAGTGCTGCTTGTCTCACCCACCGGAGAGCACCTCAAGTATGTGGTTCAAATGCACTTTCCCAGGGAGCAAGCTACAAACAACACTGCTGAGTACGAAGGACTCCTTGCCGGTCTTAGGATCGCAGTGGACCTTGGAATCAAAAAATTGATCATCCGCGGTGACTCGCAGCTTGTTGTGAAGTAAGTAAACAAAGATTACCAGAGCCCATTGATGGAAGCATATGTGGAAGAAGTGAGGAAATTGGAGGAACACTTTGACGGGTTGCAAGCAGAGCACATCCCTCGTGCGGAAAACAGCATTGCTGATCACCTGTCAAAGTGTGCCGCCCAAACGCTACTTGTGGAACCAGGAACTTTTGTGCTCTATTTGAATCAACGAACAGTCACTCCATCAACGCAGGCCGGTAAGAGAAGGAAGTTGAACACCGGCAATTATTTTTTGGTAGAACTCCCAGGAGCCGCCGGCAAAAGGTTGCTGGAGACAACGACGTGGTTACCGGTGAGCAGCAGCTTCACGCAAAACCTCAGGTTCTTGCCACAGAAGCAGGCGCTCCCGCAGCCGAAGAAGTGCCTTTAGTCCTTGTCGTCGAGCCGCAGGCTCCGGCTTGGGCACATCAGATAGTTCGTTTCCTTTAAACAGGAGAACTTCCCAATGAGCAAGAAGAAGCTGAGAAAGTAGCCCGTCTGTCAAGTATGCATCAGTTTGTCGATAGCAGTCTATACAGAAAGCGACCAAACGGTGTGAAATTGAAGTGTATTTGCCGGGAAGACGGACTGAAGCTGTTGGCGGAGATACATGGAGGCATATGTGGCTCTCACATAGGTTCAAGAGCACTTGCCGGCAAGGCTTTCCGGCAAGGCCTCTACTGGCCCACTGCCCTCTAGGATGCAACTGAGCTAGTAACCAAATGTGAAGCATGACAGTTCCATTCAAAGAACATACATCAGCCAGTTCAAGTTCTCCAAACAATCCCTCTCTCCTGGCCCTTTTTGGTCTAGGGGCTCGATATCTTGGGCCCCTTCCCTCGTGCTTCCGGGGGCTTTGAGTTCTTGTATGTCACCATCGACAAGTTCACAAAGTGGCCTGAAGTGGAGCCGGTGAGAAAGGTGACAGCGCAATCTGCCGTCAAATTCTTCAAAGGATTGGTTTGCCGTTTCGGGGTTCCTAGAAGAATCATCACCAACAACGGCACACAATTCACGAGCCGCACCTTCATGCAGTATATCCAAGACCTTGGCAGCAAAATCTGTTTTGCATCTGTCGCTCACCCGAGAAGCAACGGCCAAGCAGAAAGGATGAATGCCGAAGTGCTGCGAGGCCTCAAGACAAGAACTTTTGACAGACTGCGCAAATGTGGAAAGCACTGGATTGATGAGTTGCCGGCGGTTCTTTGGTCACTCAGGACGACACCAAATCGAGCTACCGGCCAAACGCCCTTCTCCCTAATCTATGGTGCAGAAGCGGTGCTCCCCACGGAACTCATGTACGGGTCACCTCGAGTGCTCGCTTACGATGAAGCTGAGCAAGAGCAGCTGCGGCAAGATGACGCAACACTCCTTGAGGAAGATCGTCTTCGGGCGGCTGTGCGAGCTGCACGCTACCAGCAAGCCTTGCGCCGCTATCATAGCTGCAAGGTGCACGCCCGAAGCCTTGAGGAAGGTGACCTTGTTCTTCGGCGCGTTCAGTCTGCCAAGAGATCAAACAAGTTGACGCCGAAGTGGGAAGGCCCTTATCGGGTAGTACGAGTCACCAGACCTGGCGCAGTCCGTCTGGAGACCGAAGATGGCACCCCAATGCAGAACTCATGGAATATTGAGCATCTTCGCAAGTTCTACCCATGCGGCGCGGTTGCCGGGCCTCCCGGCAACCCCTTTTGTACAAGCTTTGTCGGCAAGACTTGTAACCCTTTGTACAAAGCCAGGCGCAGATCCTGTGCATAATAAAGCTAAGTGTTTCGCAACTCTTCGTACATATTCGTTTATATATGGACACATGTAATGTTGTGATTTACACTTTAGTTTGTATGGAATGGCTGATGAACCGTCAAGGTTCCCAAACCACTCATTGCTCTTCTTTCTTTTTCTTAAAAGGACAGAAGGATCCCTAACGTGCAAGTTTCCCGGGGGGGAGTGGAGATGGGGTACCATCTTAATGATGTTCAAGTTGATCATTTCATACGATGAGGAAAACAGCGCAAGGAAAAGCTAAGTTGAAAAACTTTGAAAAAATTTCCCTGTTACATTTGCGACTTCCCTTGAACGATTCTGCGTTTGTATGAAAAACCTGCATGCGAGGGAATCTTGTCGCGATCAGTCCGCGCTCTATTTTGCCTCGAGTCCGCTCGGCAAGCTCAGCAGCTGCATTCTGGCCCAGCAAGTTACCTTGCCGGCAGCAGCACTTCCAGCAGGCTGCTGAGGACCTGTTCCTCGGAGCGCTCGCGGCAAGTGTGCGCACCGGCAAGTTTCCCAACAGCGTAGGGAGCACGATCATACAAAGGCAAAATAAAACAAGGGAAAACAACATACATTCATCCATCATCACAAGTTATATTACATCACAGAAATAGTGCAGATCTAACATAAGATTAAATGTATCTTTCGCATACAGCACGATGATGGATATAACGGCAAACTCAGTCCCGACGATCGCCCTGGACTCTGGGGATCTGGAGGACCTTGTCGGCAAGGGGAGCGACGATCTTGTCGGCGGCAGTCACGTCGGTGTTCTCCGGCAGCTTCCTGAAGACCCCGGAAAGGTCAAGGCCGGGATTGCGATGAGCAATTTTGAGCAACACCCTGTACACCACCTCGCGCGCAAACTTCTGGGATTCATCAGCGAATGAAGCAGACCTGTCCTCATGATATGTCTTCAAGGCGTCAATAAGGCCCTCGAAGAACTTAGTCAGTCTGACGCTGGTGGCCTCCTTGTCGTTGACAGTAAAGCCCCAGCTCTTCATGCCCATGACGGAGATCTGGGAAGAGATGCACTCAGCAGCGTTGATGAGCGTACCGGTCTAGAGGGCGAGGTTATGATGCAGTTGGGCGTAGTTGTTCTCGGCCTCCTCCTTCTCCAGCTTCTCTGTCAAGACCCTCTCCCTCTCCTTGGTGGATTCTAGAGCTGTTACCAAAGTGGCCAGTTGGGATTTTAGATCTCCGATTGTCTTGCTGGCGGCATCAAGATCTTGGTTCTTGGACGACAGCTGCATTTGCAAGTCCCCTAGAGTGCGGGCTGCCTTCAACGCTTCGTCCTTGAGAGCCTCGATTTCTTTACCATTACCGGCAAGATCCTCTTTTAATCTGGCCATTTGGGATTCCAGTTCTGCCTTGGCGGAGGCAGTGGCAGCAGCCTTATCAGTAGCCTCCTTAAGCTTGGCGGCATTCTCCAAGGACTGGGCTTCAATGGATTTCTTGTGCCCGTCTTCCAGCTCTTGAGTCCGCTGCTTAAGGAGCGCTTCAATCTCCTCATCCTTGCCATGAAGAGTGGCGGCAAGGGCTCCTTCCCATGCGGCAAGATCTTTCTCTTCGGCATCGAGCAGCGTTTCGCGCTCTGTCAGCTTGCCATCACGGATTGCTGCTTCTTCTTTGGCAGTGTTAAGATTGCGGGCCTGCTGACTGTACCATGTGCGCAGCTCGTTCGCCTTCTCTCTCAGCTTCTGGTCAATCAGATCCGCAGCTTTGCGCTCTTCCTGAACCTTGTCCCACCTCTGACTGTACCGTTCCTGGACACCTTTGAAACCGACGGCCATGATTTCCATGAAGGCGAGATCTTCGGCATTGTCGGCTGCATCGGTGGCTTCGTCAGTTCTTTGAGCCAAAGGGAGCAGGATCCGGGCTATTTCTTCATCAAAGTTTGGCCCCGCGGTACCAGATGAACTGGGAGCTCCAGACCCATGCTGAGAAGTGATCAACGCCAAGCTTCTCGATGGGACCTGCAAGATCGGCGCCACTAGTTGGTTGCCGGGGTTTGGCGCTTCGATATTAACGGGCGCCTTCTTCACATCCATCCTGGCGGGGCCAGACATGTTGCCGGAGGACCTCTCGGGGAGTATTCTGGTCTCCTCGGCAACTTGCACAAGGCCCTCTTCAGCGGCATTCTTGGCGGCTTCATCAACGGCATCCCTTGCGATATTGGCTACCTCCACAAGAACTTCGCCTTCTTCAGGAGAGGTTGGAGCTGTGGATTGAAGTAGGAACAAGGATGAGATAGGATTCAAAATTACAAGCCAAGTTCAAGAAAACAAAAAAATCTTCTTCCGTGAGAGGTGTGTAAAGACAAGAGGATTACCCGTTGGTGTTTGTTGAGGAAGGACGTATCCTTCCCCGGAAACTTGTGTTGCCGGCGCGCGGTCGTTGGCGGCCCCGCTCGTCGGGGTGGCCTCCGTGCGGGTGAGCTCATCGGTGGAGGCCCTTGTTGGGGAAGCCCTCTCCGGAATGTTGGTTAACGGGGGAACCACAACAGGGTCCGCCTCTTGACGATCTTCTTCTTGGCGGGCCTCCCCCACCTCTTTATCAGGCTCAGGAGGAGGAACTTCAGTACCGGTGCCGGTGGGCAGGATCTGCGCCACGTCCTCACGCTGGGGGCTGGGCTGGGGGCTGATAACAATAGTTTCAGCCGTCACAACCCCCTGCCTAGCACTCGCCGCAGGATCTT
The DNA here is from genome assembly GCA_039707655.1 of Elymus sibiricus. NCBI lineage: Eukaryota > Viridiplantae > Streptophyta > Magnoliopsida > Poales > Poaceae > Elymus > Elymus sibiricus. The sequence goes on from CM077668.1 coordinate 247,250,912, forward strand.
GTTCTGTTGTGGACCTGACCCGTTTCGACCGATGCACGAGCGGTTCTGGGTCCCTGTCAAGACAGAAGAAATCAAGTTAAAATGGCAATCAGATAAAATCAAGGCTTGATGGAGATAAGCGAAATCACTTACTCCTCCTCCTCCTCGGACTCGCCAAGGACGTCGAAGTCGTACATCACTGGCGGAGGCGACTCCCTTGCCCTCTTAAGTGCTGGGGGAGGTGAACCCGTCGGCTGAGTGGATTCGACTTCCTCGACAACCTCTTGCCGAGGGGACGGGGACTGAGTTCGGGGACGCCGGGTTGATTGCCGGCATACTTCTTCTTGGCGGCCGGTCTTCGTGGTCGTCTTCTTCACCGTAGGGCCAGCTCCTGACGAAGAAACACGCACCGGCTCTTGACTGACCGCCCTCCGAAGACAGCACCTCTTCTTCAGGGCTCGAGGGCCTTCTTCTTCTTCCGGCTCTCCGGCAGCCTCAGTCCCGGCAACCTCGGTCCTGGCAACCTCAGCCCCGGTAGTCTCACCCCCGGCAAGCCCTTCCTGTTGCTCTTCGACAGCTTCTTCTTCGGGGTACTCTTTGTCATCATCTTCGGCTGCCGCGGCGCCAAGACCGCCCACTGCGTTGATCCTCGCAATCTATGCGGCCCTGCTAGCAATGTACGCCAGTTCTTCCTCACTGGTGGCCCGGATGAGGTCCGTTTCCTTCCGGGAGGCTTTCTCCGTCAGGTTGGAGGCCCAATCCATCTCATTCACCAAGGTGGGCAGATCCCAGTCCGCTTTTACTCCGTGAGCATCGCAGTCCGGCATCATCGACAGGATGGAGTCCTTGGCGGAGTTGATGTGCAGCGGAATGATCCCATCCGGCAAGTGAAATGTACCAGTTTTCCGGAACAACTGTTCGCAGAGGCAGGCATGCTCCATGACCGATAAGTTGTTGCCGGTCCCAGGGTACAGTCGCATAACATCGGCGGCGTTCTGGTATTCCCAAGCGAATCTTTCTCTCTTCTATAGCGGCGCTATACGTCGCCGGAGGAGATCGGCGCCAACCATCTCAATGGTCAAATTGGCGGCCTTGAGGCGGGCGATCCTGTTCAGTGCCGGACGAAGTTTAGCATCAGTAGCACCCATATGGCTTCAATTCTTGCCGAGCTTGACTGCCGCTGTGCGCGGTATGCAGAACTGAGGAAAATCCTTTTCCTGGATCCAGCACCACTCTACCCTCCACTCGTCCCACCTGAGGTGGAGCTGCCCGGCAAGGTACTGGCCCTTGGTTTTTGCCCTGGGGATCCAGGTCACGCTGCTGGAGAGGGATTTGTCTTCGATCCGGGGAATGAAGAAGTGGCGGAACAGATCCACATTGGCAGCAACTCCGACGAAGTTCTCGCACAGGTGGGCGAAAACCGCCATGCAAGTCATCGCGTTCGGGGTAAAATCCAGCAATCTGAACCTGAAACTGAACATCATGGCGCTGAAGAAATCTGAGAATGGAGGGACCAAACCGCAGTAGAAGTAAGCGCAGAAGAACGGATACGAATCTGCGGGGTCCTTGTCGCCTTTGGGAAGCACCACAGGCGCCTTGTGGTCCTTGGTGTCCCTTCCCCACATGTACGCGTACCTCTTGATCAGCTCATTGGCATCCAAGGAGCACGGCGAGAAGATCGCATGTTCCCTCCGCTGCTTCTCCAGCTCTTCCAGCGCCTTCTTCTTCTCCTCTGCCTTGGGGTCGAGCAGCTTGGCGGGCTTCTTCCCCGCCGCATCGGCTCTCTTGGGCGCCATCAGGAATTGGGGAGGAAGAAGGTGGTCGAGTCAAGATGCGAGTCAGTGACAGCGGCGGCGGCGAAAGCGGTTCTGGCGAGAGGAAGGAGACGAAGCAGGGGAAAACAGGGGCGAATGAGCAGCGCCCCCTCGCGGTTGCCTTTTTATGGGGAAGGCGCGAGGGGGCTGGCTCTTCACTGTTTACCCCGGCGGCGCCCTTTTTACAGGCGCACTACCGCGAAATAACCGCAACAGTGCATGTTCCCACGTCATGCATTTAATGCGTGGATGGGACGTGCATCAGGATAACCATCATGACTAAAAATTACAGCGGCAGTTTTCCCGCCGCGTGTCTGTGCATTGTTTGGGCCTAGCCCAACGACGCTTCGGACGCGTGTATGGCCCAGGCCCGGGGGCTCCTGTCGGTGTATAAAACATGGGTATTTTATACCCTGACTTATGCACAGACAATAGCAGCATCCTTGCCGGCCGAGGCTTGCCGGGAACCGCCAAGACCAAGATTAAAGGCCCAGTTGCAGAAGCTACTGGAGAGAAGCTCAAGACACAGCACCAACAAGCACTCAACCAGTACTGAAGATGAAGACGTTTCTTGCCGGCAAGGCCGAACCGGCAAGGAGGAGACCCGGCAAGCTCCGTACCGGCAAGCCTCCGCCAGCTCTCCAATACTCCACCTCACCGGACAGATGGTCGCTAATGGGTGAGGTGTCGACCGCGCAGGCTGGTTGGTGAGGTTTGTCGGGCACGTGTCAGCGCGCTGGGCCAAGATTTGCCTTTAATGACACCTGTCCAGAGGGTGTGTCAGGCTAATACGAGGTAGCTGGGCGAGCGGTGCAGAAGCCTTGCCGGGGCTACCTCTCCGCATGATAGCTAACAGAGCATTAAATGCTTTTGTCCTAAACTGGTAGAGTTAGGTATGATAACACTGTTTGCTATCTAATCGCTATGTAATTACTGTTTTGCCACTGTGGTATCCCCTTTGAGCTATAAAAGAAGGGCCAGGGCAACAGTTAGAGGGATTCAGACCCTTTTTCAAACACTAGCACGTCTCGCGTAGCTGCTCTCTCCGCACCTTGCCGGGAGAAGCGCTCCTTGTGCTTGTGCTCTCATACAACTAATACACCAAAAGCAGGAGTAGGGTTTTACGCCTCTCAGCGGCCCGAACCTGGGTAAATCCCCTGCGCCTTCCATTGATTCTGCTCTTTGTGCACGTTGATTTCCCCTGCCGAACCACAAAGGGGCTAGATGGCCCCATAGATGGTCGTATCCACGACATTGGATCTGTTGGGGACACAAGATATTTATTGTATTTGAATGCAGGGTTGTTTGAGAGAGACCATCTTCATCCTACACCTCCCACAGATTGATAAACCTTAGGTCATCCACTTGAGGGAAATTTTCTACTGTCCTACAAAACTCTGCACTTGGAGGCCCAACAACGTCTACAAGAATAAAAGTTGCGTAGTAGACATCAGGGGCCCACAAGGCATCAGGGCACACCTACCCCCTAGGGCGTGCCCTATTGCCTTGCCGTCTCCTCGTTTGTCATCTGGTCTCCCCCAAAGCTTTTAGGGTCTCTTATGTCCAGAAAAAAAATTCAAAAAGTTTCGTAGCGTTTGGTACTGATTTTCTGGAAAACCAAAAACAGGCAAAAAACAACAACTGGCACTAGGCACTGGGTTAATAGGTTAGTTCCCAAAAATGATATAAAATTGCATATTAAGGCATATAAAGTATCCAAGATTGATAATATAATAGCATGAAACAATCAAAAATTATAGATATATCGGAGTCGTATCAGCATCCCCAAGCTTAATTCCTGCTCGTCCTCGAGTAGGTAAATGATAAAAATAGAATTTTTGATGTTGAATGCTACCTAACATGTGTATCATGTAATCTCTTTATGGTATAAATGATGAGAAACGATGAAGTAACAATAACAACACAATAATATCCATGAATATAAGAAGCATAATCATTAAACTTTCAAAATATACGATCCTTAACGAATGTTATCCCCACTCATTTTATCATGTTAGCATGGCATGACTCCGTCTTCACCGCATAAATATAAATCATGAGCACCCCGGTGTTAAACCAGGCAATTGGATTGTACTTCTAACGTGCTTCAGCATTTTCAACTTCACGCAATACATGAGCGTGAGCCATGGATATAGCAGTATAGGTGGAATAGAATGCGGTGGTAGAGATCAATAAGGGAAGTCAAAAAGGAAGAAAGTCTCACATCAACTCGGCGGATCAACGGGCTATGGAGAAGCCTGTCAATTGATATCAATGCGAGGAGTAGGGATTGCCATGCAACAGATGCACTAAGAGCTATAAGTGTATGAAAGCTCAACGGAAACTAAGTGGGTGTGCATCCAACTTGCTTGCTCATGAAGACCTCGGGCATTTGAGGAAGCCCGTCATCGGAATATACAAGCCAAGTTCTATAACAAAAAATTCCCACTAGTATATGAAAGCGACACCATAGGAGACTCTCTATATGAAGAACATGGTGCTACTCTGAAGCACAAGTGTGGAAAAAGGATAGTAACATTGCCCCTTCTCTTTTTATCTCTCTTTTTTTCATTTTTTCATGTTGTTTCTTTTTTTTCTATTTTTTCTTTCTTTTTCTTATTTTTCGTCCAGAGTCTCATCTCGACTTGTGGGGGGAATCATAGTCTCCATCATCCTTTCCTCACTAGGACAATGCTCTAATAATGATGATCATCACACTTTTATTTACTTACAACTCGATATTACAACTCGATAACTGAAACAATATGACTCTATATGAATGCCTCTGGCAGTGTACCAGGATGTGCAATGATCTAGCGTAACATATATAATAATGATGAACGGTGGCTGTGCCACAAATATCATGTCAGCTCTATATGATCATGCAAAGCAATATGATGATGAACACACAAGTCATGAGACGGGACGGTGGAAGTTGCATGGCAATATATCTCGGAATGGCTATGGAAATGCCATAATAGGTAGGTATGGTGGCTGTTTTGAGGAAGATATAAGGAGGCTTATGTGTGATAGAGCATATCATATCACGGGGTTTGGATGCACCGGCGAAGTTTGCACCAACTCTCGAGGTGAGAAAGGGCAATGCACAGTACCGAAGAGGCTAGCAAATTGCGGAAGGGTAGGTGTGCGTATAATCCATGGACTCACATTAGTCATAAAGAACTCTTATACTTATTGTGAAAGCCTATTAGCCCTCGAAGAAAAGTACTACTCGCTTGCCCCTAGGAGGAGGTTGGTAGGAGTTAACCATCGCGCACCCCCAATTATAACAGCACTCAAGGATTTCATTTCAGACATAAAAATGCTCAAACCTCCCCACCATGCCATGACCAACACTTAGATGAGAAGTTAATAACAAGATTTAATACCGATACTTCTACTAACCAATGACCATGAACCAATATCCTTTCATATTATGACATCAATATTATTAAACCATACGTTTCATATTTAGTGATCTACATGAAAGTTTTTATTATATCCCCCTTGAATACCTATCCTTTTTGGACTAATCTTATAACACGTGCATATTGCCATCACTATTTATTAGACTCTCAAAAAAATTTAAGTGAATCATGAGAGTGCAATAATTTCTACAAAATATAACCACCTCCGTGCTCTAAAAGATATAAGTGAAGCACTAGAGCAACTGCCTAGCTCAAAAGATATAAGTGAAGCACATAGAGTATTCTAACAAATCGTGATAAATGTGTGTCCCTCTCGAAAGGTGTGTCCAGTAAACAATTATTGTGGCAAAGTAAATAGCAAACAAAGAAAAGAAAACTATGGCACAAGACGCTCCAAGTAAAACTCATATCATGTGATGAATAAAAATGTAGCTCCAAGTAAGTTACCGATAGATTGTAGACGAAAGAGGGGATGCCATCCGGGGCATCCCCAGCTTAGATGCTTGGGTCTTGCTTGAATATTACCTTGGGGTGCCTTGGGCATCCCCAAGCTTAGGGTCTTGCCACTCCTTATTCCTTCATCCATCGTAATCTCAACCAAAACTTGAAAACTTCAGCACACAAAACTCAACAGAAACCTCGTGAGATCCGTTAGTATAATAAACATATCATAAACTTTAGGTACTGTTATAAACTCATTAATAATTGTTCTTGCATAATACCTACTATATTCTAACTCTTCCATGACTTATACCCTCTGATATAATCCATAGTTTCATTAAAACAAGCACACTATGCAACAAAAACAGAATCTGTCTAAAACAGAACAGTACGTAATGACAGAATATTTATCCATACTTATGTAACTCCAAAAATTCTGAAAAATTAGCACAACGTAATAAATTTGTATACCAATACTGCACAAAACTTTCTGTTTTCAAACAGCATCAATTATACTATCATCCAAATCATCCCAAAGGCATTACTTGACACAAACACTAATTAAAAGATAAAAACACAATCATTACAGTAGCAAAAATTGTGTGACTCAAGAAAAATAAGAATTGCAATAAAGATAAATATTGGGTTATCTCCCAACAAGCGCTATTGTTTTATGCCCCTTGCTAGGCATAATGCATTGTTTCAAGTATTATCATCTTTCGTTTTCACCATCCTAGATGGGCTTTTCTCAAAACCTGGAGGTTCCTTACGCTGCCCACTAATTTCAGAGGAAGAAGCAATTTTATTATCTAAAGTGTCAAGCCTTTTATTGTAAACAGTAAGAAGAGAATTCATGCGATTGAGATTCGAGCTAAGGGTTTTCAGTGGTTCATTCGACTTTTGCAACTCAACCAAAATTTTCTGCATATCCCCTAGTTTTTCTAAGATTTGAACTCCTTCTTGAGTATAATTAAATCCCTTTTGTGGGGGTGGAGTTCCTACTATCCCTTCTATTATTTCATGAGCAGTATTAGATCACTTTCAATAAAATTCCCTTTAGCGACAAAATCCAAAAGTTGTCTATTAGGCATAGTGAGCCCTACATAAAAGTTTCGAAGTAAGATCTTTATATCACCCCTTATAGTAGAAATGCGATAAGATTCCATTATTCTAAACCAAGAATCTTTCAAATTCTCTCCTTGTTTCTGTTTGAAGTAAAGGACCTCAAAATCAGGGGACAGCGGAGTGATAGTAGTGCTAGACATAGTGACAATGCAAGCAAACGAGCAAACCGATTTTTTTTGTGTTTTTGATTTTTTTTAGAGAAGTGGAGGGAGATGAAAAAGAGAGGCAAATAAAAAAGGCAAATAAAAAGTAGAGCAAGTAGATGATATTTTGAGTGAAGGTACTTGTAGTGATTTGATGATGTCACCTCGACAACGGCACCAGAAATTCTTTCTGCTACTTGTGAGTTGCGTTGGGATTTTCCCCGAAGAGGAAGGGGGAAGCAGTACAGTAGAGATAAGTATTTCCCTCAGTGAGAACCAAGGTTTATCGAACCAAAAGGAGAATCACGCAAACCCTAGTGAACAGCACCTGCACACACACAAAAGCAAATACTTGCACCCAACGCGGGCAAGAGGGTTGTCAATCCCCTTGAACTTGTTACTTGCAAGGATCAAATCTTGTATAGGTACATATATAAATTGCAAGACAAAATAAAAGTAAATAAATTGCAGCAAGGTATTTTTGTTTTTTATAATATGTTTAAAGTAGACCCGGGGGCCATAGTTTTCACTAGAGGCTTCTCTCGAACACATAGCATACGGTGGGTAAACAAATTACTATTGGGCAATTGATAGAAAAGCGCATAGTTATGACGTATTGATGGCAATGATCACATATATAGGCATCACGTCCATGAAAAGTAGACCGACTCCTGCCTGCATCTACTACTATTACTTCACCAATCGACCGCTATCCAGCATGCATCTATGGTATTAAGTTCATGACAAACAGATTAACGCCTTAAGCAAGATGACATGATGTAGACAAAGTAAACTCAATCAATATGAATAAACCCCATCATTTTATTCTTAGTAGCAACAGTACAATACGTGCCTCGTTGATACGTCCATTTTCCATCATGTTTTCCTACTGTTATTTATTATGTTTTGGGTCATTATTTCACTTTATGATACAATTCTTATGCCTTTTCTCCCTTATTTTGCAAGTTTTACATGAAGAGGGAGACTGCCGGTAGCTGGAATTCTGGACTGGAAAGGGCTACAACAGAGATAGCTGTTCTGCACATCTCCAAATGACCTGAAAATTTACAGAGAATTATTTTGGAATATATAAAAAATATTGGCGAAAGAAATACCAGGAGGGGACCCACCAGGAGGCCACAAGCCTGGGGGGCACGCCCTACCCCCCTGGGCGCGCCCTTCGTAGCTTTTGGGGCCCCTGGCAAGCCTCCGGGGCCCATCTTCTCCTATAAGATGCTATTTGCCCTAGAAAAAAATCAGAAGAAGACTTTCGGAACGAAGCGCCGCCGTCTCGAGGCGGAACCTGGGCAGGAGCACTTTTGCTCTCCGGCGGAGCGATTCTGCCGGGGATACATCCCTCCAGGAGGGGGAAATCGAAGCCATCGACATCACCAACAATTCTCTCATCGTGGGAGGACCAATCTTCATCAACATCTTCACCAGCACCATCTCATCTCAAACCCTAGTTCATCTCTTGTATTCAATCTTTGTCTCAAAACCTGAGATTGGTACCTGTGGGTTGCTAGTAGTGTTGATTACATCTCGTAGTTGATGCTAGTTGGTTTATTTGGTGGAAGATTATATGTTTAGATCCTTAATGCTATTCAATACTCCCTCTGATTTTGAACATGAATATGATTTGTGAGTAGTTACTTTTGTTCTTGAGGACATGGGACAAGTCTTGTCATAAGTAATCATGTGAATTTGGTATTCATTTGATATTTTGATGATATGTATGTTGTTGCTTCCTTTAGTGGTGTCGTGTGAACGTCGACTACATGACAATTCACCATATTTGGGCCTAAGTTAAGGCATTGTGGAGTAGTAAGTAGATGATGGGTTGCTAGAGTGACAGAAGCTTAAACCCTAGTTTATGCGTTATTCCGTAAGGGGATGATTTGGATCCATATGTTTCATGCTATGGTTAGATTTATCTTAATTCTTCTTTCGTAGTTGCGGATGCTTGCGAGAGGGGGTGATCATAAGTGGGAGGCTTGTTCAAGTAAGAACAGCACCCAAGCACCGGTCCACCCACATATCAAATTATCAAAGTAGCGAACGCGAATCAAACAAACATGATGAAAGTGACTAGATGAGAATTCCCATGTGTCCTCGAGAACGCTTTGCTTTATACAAGAGACCGTTCCGGCTTGTCCTTTGCTATGAAAAGGATTGGGCCACCTTGCTGCACTTTGTTACACTTGTTACTTGTCACTTGTTACGAATTATCTTGCTATCAAAACTATCTGTTACCGCTTCTTTCAGTACTTGTAGAGAATACCTTGCTGAAAACTGCTTGTCATTTCCTTCTGCTCCTCGTTGGGTTCGACACTCTTACTTATCGAAAGGACTGCGATTTATCCCCTATACTTGTGGGTCATCAAGACTCTTTTCTGGCGCCGTTGCCGGGGAGTGAAGCGCCTTTGGTGAGTGGAATTTGGTAAGGAAACATTTATATTACGTGCTGAAATTTAATGTCACTTGTCATTATGGAAAGTAATCCTTTGAGGGGTTTGTTCGGGGTATCTTCACCTCGACCGGAAGCATTGAGAGTTGCCCCTGAACCTACTGAACCTACTGAAAATATTTATTATGAAATTCCTTCGGGTATGATAGAGAAACCGCTGGCTAATCCTTATGCAGGAGATGGGAAGGTACATCCTAATAGGCACTTGATATATATAGATGAAATTTGTGGATTGTTTAAGCTTTTAGGTTTATCCGAGGATGGAGTTAAGAGGAAGGTATTCCCTTTATCTTTGGAGGGAAAGGCATTGACATGGTATAGGCTATTGGATGATAATGGAACATGAGATTGGAACCGGTTGAAGCTGGAATTTCACCAGAAGTTTTATCCTATGCATTTGGTTCATCGTGATCGGAATTCTATATATAATTTTTGGCCTCGTGAAGGAGAAAGTATCGCTCAAGCTTGGGGGAGGCTTAAGTATATGTTGCATACATGCCCCAATCATGAGCTCTCAAGAGAAATAATTATTCAAAACTTTTATGCTCGGCTTTCTCATAATGATCAATCCATGCTTGATACTTCTTCTACTGGTTCCTTTATGAAGAGGACTATTGAATTCGAATGGGATCTTCTGGAAAGAATTAAACGCAACACTGAAGATTGGGAAATCGACAAAGGTAAAGAGTTAGGTATAAATCTTAAGTTTGATTGTGTTAAATCTTTTATGGAAACTGATGCTCTTCATAAGTTTAGTACTAAATATGGACTTGACTCTGAGATAGTAGCTACTTTTTATGAATCTTTTGCTGCTCATGATGATCTCCCTAAGGAGAAATGGTTTAAGTTTCATCCACCTATTGAATTAAATGAAGAACCTGTTAGTGTTAAAGAAGAAACAATTGTTTACAATGTTGATCCAGTTGTGCCTACTGCTTATTTTGAGAAACCTCCTTTCCCTGTTAGGATTAAGGAACATGCTAAAGCTTCAACTATGGTTAATAAAAGTAATATTAGAACACCTAGACCTTCTGAAGAAATTAAAGTTGAACCTAATATTGCAATGGTTAAAGATCTTTTGGTTGATAATATTGATGGACATGTCATATATTTCTGTGATGAAGCAACTAGAATTGCTAAGCCAGACACTAAAGATAAAAACAAAACTGTAATTGGCATGCCTGTTATTTCTGTTAAAATTGGAGATCATGGCTATCATGGTTTATGTGATATTGGTGCTAGTGTGAGTGCTATTCCTTTTACTCTCTATCAAGAAGTCATGAATGATATTGCACCTGTTGAGATTGAAGATATTGATGTCACTATTAAGCTTGCAAATAGAGATACTATTACACCACTTGGGATTGTTAGAGATGTTGAAGTCTTGTGTGGTAAGATCAAATACCGTACTGATTTTCTTGTTCTTGGATCACCACAAGATGATTTTTGTCCCATTATATTTGGTAGACCTTTCTTGAATACAGTTAATGCTAAGATTGATTGCAATAAAGAAACTGTCAGTGTTAATTTTGGTAATGTGTCTCATGAGTTTAATTTCTCTAAGTTTCGTAGACAACCTCATGATAAAGAATTACCTAATAAAGATGAAATCATTGGTCTTGCTTTTATAGCTATGCCTCCTACTGATCCTTTAGAACAATACTTGCTAGACCATGAAAATGATATGTATATGAATGAAAGAAATGAAATAGATGAGCCGTTCTTTAAACAAGCACCTATTCTTAAACATAACTTGCCTGTTGAAACTTTGGGAGATCTTCTTCCACCTAAGAGTGATCCTATTTTTGAATTATAGAAATTACCTGATACACTTAAATATGCTTATCTTGATGAAAAGAAGATATATCCTGTTATTATTAGTGCTAACCTTCCAGAGCATGAAGAAAAGAGATTACTCTAAAACTCTGAGGAAGCACCGTGCTGCTATTGGATATACTCTTAATGATCTTAAGGGCATTAGTCCCACCTTATGTCAGCAGAAGATTAATATGGAGCCAGATGCTAAACCCGTTGTTGATCATCAAAGAAGATTAAATCCTAAAATGAAGGATGTGGTAAGAACTGAAATATTTAAGCTTCTAGAGGCAGGTATAATTTATCCCATAGCTGATAGTAGATGGGTGATGACCCACAAGTTTAGGGGATCAATCGTAGTCCTTTCAATAAGTAAGAGTGTTGAACCCAACGAGGAGTAGAAGGAAATGACAAGCGGTTTTCAGCAAGGTATTCTCCGCAAGTACTGAAAGTAGCGGTAACAGATAGTTTCGATAGCAAGATAATTCGTAACAAGTAACAAGTATAATAAAGGGCAGCAAGGTGGCCCAATCCTTTTTATAGCAAAGGACAAGCCGGAACGATCTCTTATAATAAACAAAGCGTTCTCGAGGACACATGGGAATTTCATCCAGTCACTTTCATCATGTTTGTTTGATTCGCGTTCGCTACTTTGATAATTAGATATGTGGGTGGACCGGTGCTTGGGTGTTGTTCTTACTTGAACAAGCCTCCCACTTATGATTACCCCCTCTTGCAAGCATCCGCAACTAAGAAAGAAGAATTAAGATAAATCTAACCATAGCATGAAACATATGGATCCAAATTAGCCCCTTACGGAATAGCGCATAAACTAGGGTTTAAGCTTCTGTCACTCTAGCAACCCATCATCTAATTACTACTCCACAATGCCTTCCCTTAGGCCCAAAGATGGTGAAGTGTCATGTAGTCGAAGTTCACACGACACAACTAAAGGAAGCAACAACATACATATCATCAAAATATCGAACGAATACCAAGTTCACATGATTACTTATGACAAGACTTCTCCCATGTCCTCAAGAACAAAAGTAACTACTCACAAATCATATTCATGTTCAAGATCAGAGGGGTATTGAATATCATTAAGGATCTGAACATATAATCTTCCACCAAATAAACCAACTAGCATCAACTATAAGATGTAATCAACACTACTAGCAACCCACATGTACCAATCTGAGGTTTTGGGACAAAGATTGAATACAAGAGATGAACTAGGGTTTGAGATGAGATGGTGCTGGTGAAGATGTTGATGAAGATTGGTCCTCCCACCATGAGAGGATCGTTGGTGATGTCGATGGCTTCGATTTCCCCCTCCCGGAGGGAAGTATCCCCAGCGGAATCGCTCCGCCGGAGAGCAAAATTGCTCCTGCCCAGGTTCTGCCTCCAGACGGCGGCGCTTCGTCCCAAAAGTCTTCTCTATATTTTTTTAGGGAAAATGAGCTTATATAGCAGAAGGAGGGGGCCAGAGGCCAGCCAGGGGCCCCACAAGGCATCAGGGCACGCCCAGGGGGGCCGCGCCCTATTGCCTTGTGGGCAACTGGTGGGTCCCCTCGAGTATGTCTTTTCTTCAGTATTTTTTATATATTCAATAAAAAATCTCCGTGAAGTTTCAAGTCAATTGGAGCTCTGTAGGATAGGTATCTCTGTTGTAGCTATTTCAGGTCCAGAATTCCAGCATCCGGTATTCTCCCTCTTCATATAAATCTTGCAAATTAAGAGAGAAAAGGCATAAGAATTCCATCATAAAGTGAAATAATGATCAAATAGATTATAAATAACAGTAGGAAATCATGATGCAAATTGGACGTATCAACTCCCCCAAGCTTAGACCTCGCTTGTCCTCAAGCAAAAGCCGAAATCGATAATCATGACCACATGTTTAGAGAGGGAGGTGTCAATAAAAATAAAATACGGACATGAAGGTATCATGATCTTTATTATAACAGCAATATATCATCATTAAACTTCTCATGAAAAAGTGACAATTCATTCACAAGTTAAAGTATGAACCATAACCGTACTGAAAACTAACAAACTATGATCTCAGTCACTGAAGCAATTGCAATTCATCATATTATCAGAAAGAGTCTATGTAAGAGCTTTGTTTAGCAAGTTCACATACTCAACTATCATTTAGTCTTCTGTGATTGCTGACACTCACGGCATACTTATGGAGCAAAAGTTTCAGCTAGACACATAGAAAGATAGGGGCTTATAATTTCACCACCCAACTTATTTACCTCAAGGGTAACGTCAACAATAATAACTCATGATCACCTACATCCAACTGGATATATATGCCTGGATCTATCCTCACCACATGATGCTTGCCAAGAGAGAAAATAAAAATGGAATAGAGGAGAATACTATTGACTCTTGCATGAAAAATACATAAAGTAAAAGATAGGCCCTTCGCAGAGGGAAGCAGAGGTTGTCATGCGCTTTTTATTTTTGGATGTGCAAACTCTTAATGCAAAGGAACGTCACTATATATTGCCCCTTGTGATAGCGACCTTTATTATGCAGTCTGTCGCTTTTATTTCTCCACCATCGCAAAATCGTACAAAGCTTATTTTCCCTTACAATGAAAGTTCATACATATTTAGGAGCAATTTTTATTGATTTTGCACCGATGACAACTTACTTGAAGGATCTTATTCAATCCATAGGTAGATATAGTGGACTCTCATGACATGAAACTAGGGTTAAGTGTTTTTGGATGCACAAGTAGTATCTCTACTTAGTACAGAATTTTGGCTAGCAAAAGATAGGGGGCAAGCACCACATGTTAGAGGATCCAAAACAATATAACTTCTATGTGAATATAAGTAAACATAACTCATTACGTTGTCTTCCTTGTCCAACGTCGACTATTTGACATAGAATATTTAATGGGGGCTTACAATCATAAAAGATGTCCAAGATAGTATATTTATATGTGAGACCTCTCTTCCTTTATTACTTTTTCATGAATTGCAACAATGACCAATGCTATGTTTGTTAACCTCCAACAAGTTTTATCAATTATACTTCTTTTATGTGAAGTCATCACTCCCCATGGGATTAGCATATGATCTTTACTTTTTATTCTCTTTATTTATTTCTAAGATTGGATCAACAAAAGCAAAACACTCAACTCAAACTACTCTTTATTATATAACTTTCACACATGATTACATAGATAGATAGACCACGAAGCAAGCACTCAAAACTAGATCATACTAAAACTTTATTCCTCTAAATCACGAAATAACTAAGGATAGAACTAAGATAGATAATGAAGATAAAAGTGATGGTGATACGATACCGGGGCACCTCCCCCAAGCTTGGCACAAGCCAAGTGTGGTGCCCATACCCGTGTACTCAAGTCTCCTTCTTCTGTGATGGTGGTGATGAAGTGATAGGCTTGTCCTCCGTCTTCCAAGGCATAGGTTCTCCATCATAAAAGGACGAACGTGTTTCCGGAGTCCTGAAATTTGCAGCTAAACTCATACTTTTGAACTTGGCTTCATACTCAAAAATTTGGTATTGTAGATCGTAAATTTGGGCCTGAAGATAATCAATCCGGTCATTGAGCTTGAAGATGACGTCCCCAATATTCTTGTCGTCCACCTTGTGCTCACTGATGAACTCCGTGATCATGGAGTGGTTAGCACTAAGTCCGCGCTCCACCATCTCTTGGCACTTGAAGATCTCCTGTTCCACCGCTTCCAATCTGGCCTTCTCGCAGAACTTGTCCTAAGACGAGCTTGGAGACACCATGGTGATCTAGATCTGTCAGAAAAACAGCCTGAAACAAGAACATAGGGGAAACTTGCGATGCGGTGGTCAAAACACCCATGAATATATATAAAGAATTTTTATCTTGCAAAACAAGCATACGAGAGGAAAACGGAGTCGAGAGGGCACATGAGGGACCCACAAGGCAACACGGTGCGCCCCAGGGGGGGTCGCGCCCTGTTACCTTGTGACCTCCTCGTGGGTCCTCTCGGCTATTTCTTATTTTTGTATTTTTTCTAATATTCCAAAACGGACAGAAATAATTTTTTTGGAATTTTTGGAGTCGGTTTACTTACTGTATCACACACCTACCCCTTTTTAGGGTTCTGGAGCATTCCGGAAGGACTCTTCGATGTGTTCCTCTGGTGTCATTGTTTGAATAATATTGGTTTCAACATTAGTGGGGGTACCTGAGATATAATGCTTAATTCTTTGTCCATTCACCACTCTTGGGTTGGTGCCTTCGGAGTTGTTGATTTTCATAGCTCCAGAGCGGTAAACTTCTTTGATGATATATGGTCCTTCCCATTTAGAGAGAAGTTTTCCTGCAAAAAATCTGAAACGAGAGTTGTACAATAGAACTTGCTCACCCACTATAAATTCCCGTTTTTGGATTCTTTTATCATGCCATCTTTTGGCCTTTTCTTTAAATAACTTGTATTTTCATAGGCTTGGGTTCTCCATTCATCTAGAGAGCTAATATCAAATAACCTCTTTTCACCGGCAAGTTTGAAATCATAGTTAAGTTCTTTTATTGCCCAATAAGCCTTATGTTCTAACTCAAGAGGTAAATGACATGCTTTTCCATAAACCATTTTATATGGAGACATACCCATAGGATTCTTATAAGCAGTTCTGTAGGCCCATAATGCATCATCAAGTTTCTTAGACCAATTTTTCCTGGATCTATTAATGGTCTTTTGCAAAATTAATTTTATTTCTCTATTACTTAATTCAACTTTACCACTAGACTGAGGATGATAAGGAGATGCAATTCTATGATTAACATCATATTTAGCAAGCAATTTACGGAAAGCACCATGAATAAAATGTGAGCCACCATCAGTCATCAAATATCTAGGGACTCCAAACCTCGGAAATATAACTTCTTTAAGCATTTTAATAGAAGTGTTATGATCAACACTGCTAGTTGGAATAGCTTCTACCCACTTAGTAACGTAATCAACAGCAACTAAAATATGTGTATACCCGTTGGATTTATGAAAAGGTCCCATATAATCGAAACCCCAAACATCAAATGGTTCAATAACAAGTGAATAATTCATAGGCATTTCCTGACGTCTACCAACATTACCAATTCTTTGACATTCATCACAAGAAAGGACAAACTTACATGCATCTTTGAAGAGAGTAGGTGATACGTCTCCAACGTATCTATAATTTTTTATTGTTCCATGCTGTTATATTATCAATCTTAGATGTTTTTATATTCATTTACAGCAATTATATATCATTTTTGGAGAATAACCTATTAACTTAGTGCCCAGTGCCAGTTGCTGTTTTCTGCCCTGTTTTTTTTTTTACAAAAAATCAATACCAAACGAAGTCCAAATGCCACGAAACTTTTTGGAGATTTTTTTTCTGGACAAGATAAACACTAGAAGCTTCGGGAGGAGGCCAGAAGCCCCAGGAGGTGCCCACGAGGCACCAGGGCACGCCTGGGGGGGGGGGGGCAGACGCGCCTTGGTACCTCGTGGGGCCCACAGAGCTCCGTTTGACCTAATTCTTCCACTATAAATTCCCAAAAAATCAGAAACCCTGAGGGGAGCAAGAAATACTTTTTCCGCCGCCGCAAGTTTCTGTTCCAGAGAGATCCCATCTGGAGGCCTTCTCCGGTACTCCGCCGGAGGGGGAATCGATCACGGAGGGGCTCTACATCAACCTTGCTGCCCTTCCAATAATGCGTGAGTAGCTTACCACAGACCTTCAGGTCCATAGTTAGTAGCTAGATGGCTTCTTCTCTCTTTTTGATCTTCAATACAATGTTCTCCTCGATGTTCTTGGAGTTCTATCCGATGTAATCACTTTTTGCGGTGTGTTTGTTGGGATCCGATGAATTGTGAGTTTATGATCAGATTATCCATGAATATATTTGAGTCTTTGCTGCACTCTTTTATGCATGATTATTATAGCCTCGTATTTCTTCTCCGATCTATTGATTTGGTTTGGCCAACTAGATTGATTTATCTTGCCATGGGAAGAGGTGCTTTGTAATGGGTTCGATCTTGCGGTGCTCAATCCCAGTGACAGAAAGGGACATGACACGTATGCATCATTGCTATTAAGGGTAAAAAGATGGGGTTTATTCATACGTGAGTTTATCTTGTCTACATCATGTCATTGTTCTTAAGGCATTACTCCGTTCTTTATGGACTTAATACACTAGATGCATGTTGGATAGCGGTCGATGTGTGGAGTAATAGTAGTAGATGCAGGCAGGAGTCGGTCTACTTGTATTGGACGTGATGCCTATATACATGATCATTGCCTTGGGTATCATCACAATTATTTGCTTTTTTATCAATTTCCCAACAATAATTTGTCTACCCACCGTATGCTATTTTCTTGAGAGAAGCCTCTAGTGAAAACTATGGCCCCCGGGTCTATCTAAATCATATTACTAAAACCCTACAAATATTGCTGCCATTTTCTTTTATTTATTTTATTTTGTATTTTTGTTTCAATCTATTTATCTATCACATACAATTTAATCTTGCAATTGACCGTCGAGGGATTGGCAACCCCTCGTTTGCGTTGGGTGCAAGGATTTGTTGTTTGTGTGCAGGTGCTGCTAACGAGGTGTTGCGTGATTCTCCTACTAGTTCGATAACCTTGGTTTCATAACTGAGGGAAATACTTATCTCTACTGTGCTGCATCATCCCTTCATCTTCGGGGAAAATACCAACGCAAGCTACAAGTAGCAGGAAGAATTTCTGGCGCCGTTGCCGGGGAGACATCATCAACATCTACCAAGTACCTTTGCATAAACTCTCCTCTCCTTGCATTTACTTTATTTGCCTCTCGTTTTCATCTCCCCCACTTCTAAAATGTTTTTACAAAAATACAAAAATATTTTCCGTTTGCCTTTTTCTTGTTTGCTTGTTTGCTTGCTTGTTATCTTGTTTGCGTAGTCACGATGTCTCAAGAAAATACAAAATTGTGTGATTTTTCCAATACTAATAATAATGATTTTATTAGTACTCCAATTGCTCCTCCCGCCGCTTTGCTAAATCTTGTTATGAAAGAACAATTTTCCGGTAGTCCTAATGAAGATGCCGCATCCCATCTTAACACTTTCATAGAATTGTGTGACATGCAAAAGAAAAAAGATGTGGATAATGATATTGTGAAATTAAAATTATTCCCATTCTCATTGCGGGATCGTGCAAAAATCTGGTTTTCATCTTTACCACGAAATAGTATCGATTCTTGGGATAGGTGTAAAGATGCTTTTATTACTAAGTATTTTCCTCCCGCGAAAATTATTTCTCTTAGAAATAAAATTATGAATTTCAATCAACTTGATCATGAACATGTTGCCCAATCTTGGGAGAGGATGAAATTAATGATAAGAAATTGCCCTACTCATGGTTTAAATTTATGGATGATCATACAAATTTTTTATGCGGGATTGAATTTTGTTTCTAGAAATCTTTTAGATTCCGCCGCGGGTGGTACTTTTATGGAAATTACTTTGGGAGAAGCTACTAAATTGCTTGATAATATTATGGCAAATTATTCACCATGGCATACTGAAAGAACTCCTACTAGTAAAAAGGTGAATTATATTGAAGAAATTAGTACTTTGAGTGATAAAGTTGATGCGCTTATGAAATTGGTTGCTAGTAAAAATACCCATATTGATCCTAATGATGTGCCATTGTCCACTTTGATTGAGCAAAATAATGATCGCGTAGATGTGAATTTTGTCTCGCGAAACAATTTCAATAATAATGCTTATAGAGGTAATTTCAACGCTAGACCGTTTCCTGGAAATTCCTCTAATAATTATGGCAATCCTTATGGTAATTCTTACAATAATAATAATAGGATGCCCTCTGATCTTGAAAGTAATATTAAAGAATTTATTAATGCTCAAAATGTTTTCAACACTACGATAGAAGAAATATTGAGTAAACTTGACGATATGTCTAGGAGCATTGATAGAATTATTCATGATGTGGAAAATCTTAAGACTAAAATTTTGCCACCCAAAATTGATATTAGTTAATCAGTTAGAGCTTTATATGTCTCCATGGATGAGAGTAAGAAAAGAACCGCCATGCTAAAAGCTAAACGAGAATTCTTAGAAAAAGCGATTCCTCCCGGTTTTTATCGTAGTAATGATGAGGATATTAAAATGATTGGTGTTTCATCTATTGATTCTTTGTTTAGCAAAATTAAACTTGATGAAAAGGGGACTGAAGAAGAGTCAACTTTAGCTAGTGGGCGTTCCCATATTTCGGAGGGTGAAAATCTTAATGAAAAAACTGCTTAAAGTGGGTTTGGAGAGGTAAAAACTTTAAATAGCGATGTGCCCACTCTCTTGGATTAAAAAGATTTTAATTATGATAATTGTTATTTGATTGAGTGCATTTCTTTGTTACAATCCATGTTAAATTCACCCAACGCTTATGAGCAAAACAAGGCTTTTACTAAACACATCGTAGAAGCAATGATGAAAGCGTTAGAAGAAAAGCTAGAACTAGAAGTTTCAATTCCTAGAAAACTATATGATGAATGGGAACCCACCATTAAAGTTAAAATTAAAAATTATGAGTGCAATGCTTTAAGTGATTTGGGTGCTAGCGTTTCCACAATTCCAAAATCTTTATGTGATGTGCTAGGTCTCACCAATATAGATGAATGTTCTCTTAATTTGCACTTGGCGGACTCTACTATTAAAAAGCCTTTGGGTAGAATTAATGATGTTATTATTATTGCAAATAGAAATTATGTGCCTGTTGATTTTATTGTTCTTGATATTGAATGCAATTCTTCTTGCCCCATAATACTTGGTAGACCGTTCTTATGAACCATAGGTGCCGTTATTGATATGAAAGAAGGGAATATAAAATTACAATTTCCATTAAAGAAGGGTATGGAGCATTTTCCTAGGAAAATAATAAAATCACCATATGAATCAATTATAAGGGCCACTTATGGAATCAACTTGAAAGATGACAACACTTGAAACTATGCATTATGCCAAGCTAGGGGCATAAAACAATAGCGCTTGTTGGGAGGCAACCCAATGAATAAAATAAAATTATCTGTTATTGTGTGTTTTCATAATTATGCTACTGGTATGATTGTGTTTTTGTGTTTTTAATTAGTGTTTGTGCCAAGTAAAGCCTTCAGGATGATTTGGAAGATAGTATGATTGATGCTGTTTGGAAAACAGAAAGTTTTGTGTCCAGTGCCAGAATTTTGTATCTGTAATGGAGCGTCAGAAAGATATGAAATTTTTACACAGTATTGGTATATGAATTTCCCACGTTTTCCTAATTTTTAAGAATTTTTGTAGTTACAGAAGTATGGCTTTTAAATAGATTGCTACAGACTATTCTGTTTTTGACAGATTCTGTTTTTGATGCACTACTTGCTTGTTTTGATGAATCTATGGATTGTATCGGGGGGTATAAGCCATGGTGAAGTTAGAGTACAGTAGGTATAATGCAAAAATAAAATATGAATGGGTTTGCAACAGTAATTAGAGTAGTGATTTATTTTGTTATACTAACGGATCTCACGAAGGTTTTGTTGAGTTTTGTGTGATTGAAGTTTTCAAGTTTTGGGTGAGATCACGATGGATGAAGGAATATGGAGTAGTAAGAGCCTAAGCTTGGGGATGCCCAAGGCACCCCAAGGTAATATTCTACGAAGACTCAAGCGTCTAAGCTTGGGGATGCCCCGGAAGGCATCCCCTCTTTCTTCTACCAACCATCGATAATTTTACTTGGAGCTATATTTTTATTCGTCACATGATATGTGTTTTGCTTGGAGCGTCTTGTATTATATGAGTCTTTGCTTTGTTTGCTTTTTAGTTTGTCACAATCAACTTTGCTGAACACACCTATCTTGAGAGAGCCACCCGTTTATCATCATTTGTTAGAATACTCCATGTGCTTCACTTAAATTTTTTGAGCTAGGCAGTTGCTCTAGTGCTTCACTTAAATCTTTTTGAGCACGGTGGTGGCTATATTTTGAAGAAATAAACTCTCATGCTTCACTTATATTATTTTGAGAGTTGATTAAAATTTTGAAGAAATGAATTCTCATCCTTCACTTATATTATTTTGAGAATTGACAAGATTAAAATTTTGAAGAAATGAATTCTCATGCTTCACTTATATTATTTTGAGAATTGATAAGATTGAAATTTTGAAGAAAATATTTGCACTCTCATGCTTCACTTAAATCTTTTTGAGAGTTGATGATAGTAATGGTAATTTGCACAAGATATGAATTTGGTCCCAAAGTGATGAATATTCAAGAGGGATATAATAAAAACTTTCATATAGATCATTGGATATGATAAGTGTGATTCCTTGCAATAGTTTTGCGATATGGAAATGATAATATGTGAGTCATGTTAGTGAGTAATTGTGATTTAGTAAAAATATTAGTGTTAAGGTTTGTGATTCCCTATGCATGCACGTTAAGTCAATAGTTATGCAATGAAATTATATCCTACTTATGGTGCATTATTCGATGTTAGTTATATTCAATGCATGTTTATGACTGTTTTCGTTTTTTGGTTGGTTGCTTCTCAATCTTTTTCTAGCCTTCATTTGTACTAAGCAGAAATACTGCTTGTGCATCCAAAACCCTTAAACCCAAGTTGTGCCAAATGAGTCCACTATATCTACCTATATGCGGTATTTCAATGCCGTTCCAAGTAAATTTGCGTGTGCCAACTCTAATTTTCAAAATATTTTTTCCGTTTTGTGTGCCCATACTGCTCATGAAGCGGCAGGGGGTGGCCATTATTTTCCATGCTAGGTGTGTTATTCTCACGATGAGTGTTTATTCACTTTTCATTGCACGAGAGAATGGTTGGTAATAGGGATGCCCAGTCCCACAATGAAATCAAAAATTAATAACAACAAAATGCCTTGGAAAGTGTTGGTATGGAGGGCACCCGTGGATACGGCTAGCCATGGATTGTGAAAGAATGGTGGAAAGGAAATAAACTTTACTTTCTGTTTGGGAACCACCTATGATGTGTCTAGCATGGAAAATATTGGGAATTCCCAGTCGTTTTCATTGACAGGAAAAGCATGCCCCTCAAAATATTTTTATCTCTTTAATTTTAGCTTTGAGCTCTGGCACATTTGACAAATCTCTACTTCCCTCTGCGAAGGGCCTATCTATTTACTTTTATGCAATTTTAATTTTTACTTGAGTCTCCATCTTCTCTTACAAAAGCACCAACTAGAGGGCACTATTGTCATACTTGTGCATTGGATGTAGCTAATATTTGAGTGTGTTTTATGAATGGATCAATGATTGAGCATAATGGGCTAGGGATAACTTTCTTTAGTGTTGATATTTTGAAAGACATGGTTGCTTGTTAGTATGCTTGAGTATTTATATCTTCATGTCAAATTATAGACTATTGCTTTTAATCATTCAAGCCCAATGTCCATGCTATAAAAGAAAAGAATATGTGATGAATATGATAGGCAGCATTCCACATCAAAAATTCTGTTTTTATCATTTACCTACTCGAGGACGAGCAGGAATTAAGCTTGGGGATGCTGATACGTCTCCAACGTATCTATAATTTTTTATTGTTCCATGCTATTATATTATCAATCTTGGATGTTTTTATATTCATTTACAACAATTATATATCATTTTTGGAGACTAACCTATTAACTTAGTGCCCAGTGCTAGTTGCTATTTTCTGCCCTGTTTTTGTTTTACAGAAAATCAATACCAAACGAAGTCCAAATGCCACGAAACTTTTTGGAGATTTTTTTTCTGGATAAGATAAACACTAGAAGCTTCGGGAGGAGGCCAGAAGCCCCAGGAGGTGCCCACAAGGCACCAGGGCGCGCCTGGGGGGGGGGGGGGCAGGCGCGCCCTGGTACCTTGTGGGGCCCACAGAGCTCTTTTTGACCTAATTCTTCCACTATAAATTCCCAAAAAATCAGAAACCCTGAGGGGAGTCCACGAAATACTTTTTCCGTCGCCGCAAGTTTCCGTTCCAGAGAGATCCCATCTGGAGGCCTTCTCCGGTACTCCGCTGGAGGGGGAATCAATCGCGGAGGGGCTCTACATCAACCTTGCTACCCTTCCGATGATGCGTGAGAAGTTTACCACAGACCTTCGGCTCCATAGTTGGTAGCTAGATGGTTCTTCTCTCTTTTTGATCTTCAATACAATGTTCTCCTTGATGTTCTTGGAGTTCTATCCTATGTAATCACTTTTTGCGGTGTGTTTGTTGGGATCCGATGAATTGTGAGTTTATGATCAGATTATCCACGAATATATTTGAGTCTTTGCTGCACTCTTTTATGCATGATTATTATAGCCTCGTATTTCTTCTCCGATCTATTGATTTTGTTTGGCCAACTAGATTGATTTATCTTGCCATGGTAAGAGGTGCTTTGTAATGGGTTTGATCTTGCGGTGCTCAATCCCAGTGACAGAAAGGGACATGGCACGTATGTATCATTGCTATTAAGGGTAAAAAGATGGGGTTTATTCATATGTGAGTTTATCTTGTCTACATCATGTCATCGTTCTTAAGGCATTACTTCGTTCTTTATGGACTTAATACACTAGATGCATGTTGGATAGCGGTCGATGTGTGGAGTAATAGTAGTAGATGCAGGCAGGAGTCGGTCTACTTGTATTGGACGTGATGCCTATATACATGATCATTGCCTTGGATATCGTCATGATTATTTGCTTTTCTATCAATTGCCCAACAGTAATTTGTCTACCCACCGTATGCTATTTTCTTGAGAGAAGCCTCTAGTGAAAACTTTGGCCCCCGGGTCTATCTAAATCATATTACTAAAACCCTAAAAATATTGCTGCCATTTTCTTTTATTTATTTTATTTTGTATTTTTGTTTCAATCTATCTATCTATCACATACAATTTAATCTTGCAATTGACCGCCGAGGGATTGACAACCCCTCGTTTGCGTTGGGTGCAAGGATTTGTTGTTTGTGTGCAGGTGCTGCTAACGAGGTGTTGCGTGATTCTCCTACTGGTTCGATAACCTTGGTTTCATAACTAAGGGAAATACTTATCTCTACTGTGCTGCATCATCCCTTCCTCTTCGGGGAAAATACCAACGCAAGCTACAAGTAGCAGTAGGCCAATAAAAACCAGATTGTAATACCTTATGTGCAGTTCTGTCTCCCGCATGGTGTCCTCCGTATGCCTCGGAGTGACACTTCCGTAGGATTTGTTCCTGTTCATGCTTAGGTACACAACGTCTAATAATACCATCTACTCCTTTATATAAATGTGGGTCATCCCAAAAGTAATGGCTTAAATCAAAGAAGAACTTTTTCTTTTGTTAGTATGTGAAACTAGGTGGTATTTATTTAGCAACAATGTAGTTAGCATAGTCTGCATACCATGGAGCATTACGAGAAGCATTTACCACAGCTAATTGTTCATCAGGGAAATCATCATTAATAGGAAGTGGGCCATCAAGAACATTTTCCATTCTAGACAAATTATCTGCTACGGGATTCTCAACTCCCTTTCTATCAACAATATGCAAATCAAATTCTTGTAGCAAAAGAACCCACCTAATAAGTCTAGGTTTAGCATGTTTCTTTTCCATAAGATATTTAATAGCAGCATGATCAGTGTGAATAGTAACTTTGGAATAAACAATGTAAGATCTGAATTTATCACATGCAAACACAACTGCTAAAAATTCTTTCTCAGTAGTAGTATAATTTCTTTGAGCACTATCCAGAGTTTTACTAGCATAATGAATATAATTCAATTTCTTATCAACTCTTTGACCTAGAACATCACCAACAGCATAATCACTAGCATCACACATAATTTCAAAGGGTAGGTTCCAATCAGGTGGTTGAACAATAGGTGCAGAAATTAAGGCTTTCTTGAGTATTTCAAAGGCTTCTACGCAATCATCATCAAAAACAAATGGAACATCTTTTTGCAAGAGATTGGTAAGAGGCCTAGAAATTTTAGAGAAGTCTTTTATGAACCTTCTATAGAAACCAGCATGACCAAGGAAACTTCTTATACCTTTGATATCTTTAGGGCATGTCATTTTCTCAATTGCATCAACTTTAGCTTATCAACTTCAATACCTCGTACAGAAATTTTATGCCCAAGGACTATACCTTCATTCACCATAAAGTGGCACTTCTCCCAATTCAAGACAAGATTAGTTTCTTCACATCTCTGCAAAACTCGATCAAGGTTGCTTAAGCAATCATCAAAAGAAGTTCCGTAAACGAAAAAATCATCCAAGAAAACCTCAACAATCTTTTCAAAAAAGTCAGAGAATATAGCAGTCATACATCTTTGAAAAGTAGCAGGTGCATTACATAAACCAAAAGGCAATCGACGATAAGCATAAGTTCCAAAAGGACAAGTAAATGTGGTTTTCTCTTGATCTTCTGGTGATAGAGAAACTAGAGTAACCATCTAGGAAGCAAAAGTGTGTATGCTTAGATAATCTTTCTAACATTTGATCAATAAAAGGCAAGGGGTAATGATCTTTCCTAGTAGCTTTATTTAATTTTCTGAAATCAATTACCATTCTATAACCGGTTACAATTCTTTGTGGGATAAGTTCATTTTTATCATTAGGAACAACAGTAATACCTCCTTTCTTAGGAACACAATGAACAGGACTTACCCATATACTATCAGCAATGGGATAAATTATACCTGCCTCCAGAAGCTTTAATATCTCAATTCTTACCACATCCTTTATTTTAGGATTCAGCCTTCTTTGATGATCAACAACGGGTTTAGCATCTGGCTCCATATGAATTTTATGCTGACATAAAGTGGGACTAATGCCCTTAAGATCATCAAGAGTATATCCAATAGCAGCCCGGTGCTAATTCAGAGTTTTGAGTAATCTCTTTTCTTCATACTCTGAAAGGTTAGCACTAATAATAACAGGATATATCTTCTTTTCATCAAGATAAGCATATTTAAGCGTATCAGGTAATTGCTTTAATTCAAACACAGGATCACTCTTCGGTGGAAGAGGATCTCCCAAAATTTCAACAGGAAAATTATGTTTAAGGATAGGTGCTTGCTTAAAGAACAACTCATCTATTTCATTTCTTTCATTCATATGCATATCATTTTCATGGTCTAGCAAATATTGTTCTAAAGGATCAGTAGGAGGCACAGCAATAGAAGCAACACCTATAATTTCATCTTTATTGGGTAATTCTTTATCATGAGGTTGTCTATGAAACTTAGAGAAATTAAATTCCTGAGATATATCAACAAACTTAACCCTAACTTTCTCTTTAACACAATCAATTTCAGCATTAACGGTATTGAAGAAGGGTCTACCAAATATAATGGGACACAAATTATCTTGTTGTGAACCAAGTAATAAGAAATCGGTAGGGTATTTGATCTTACCACACAAGACTTCAACATCTCTAACAATCCCAAGTGGTGTAATAGTATCTCTGTTTGCAAGCTTAATAGTAACATCAATATCTTCAATCTCAACAGGTGCAATATCATGCATTACTTCTTGATATAAAGAAAATGGAATAGCACTGACACTAGCACCCATAGCACACAAACCATGATAGCAATGATCTCCAATCTTAACAGAAAAAACAGGCATGCCAACCACGGACTTGTTCTTGTCTAACATATCTCGTTCATTTCTAACAGGTTTAGCAATTCTAGCAACCTCATCACAAAAGTAAATAACATGCCCATCAATATCATCAACCAAAAGATCTTTAACCATTGCAATATTAGGTTCAACTTTAATTTGTTCAGAAGGTCCAGGTGTTCTTATATTACTTTTGTTAACCACGGTTGAAACTTTAGCATGTTCCTTAATCCTAACAGGGAAAGGGGGTTTCTCAATATAAGCAGTAGCCACAACAGGATCAACATTGTAAACGATTGTTTCTTCTTTAACACTAACAGGCTATTCATTTAACTCATTGGGCGGATGATATTTAAACCATTTCCCCTTAGGGAGATCAACATGAGCAGCAAAAGATTCACAAAAGGTAGCTACTATCTTAGAGTCAAGTCCATATTTAGTACTAAACGTAAGAAAAGCATCAGTTTCCATAAAAGATTTAACACAATCAAACTCAATGTTTATACCTGACTCTTTACCTTTGTCAATTTCCCAATCTTCAGAGTTACGTTTAATTCTTTCCAGAAGATCCCATCTGAATTCAATAGTTCTCTTCATAAAGGAACCAGTAGAAGAAGTATCGAGCATGGATTGATCATTATGAGAAAGCCGAGCATAAAAGTTTTGAATGATTATTTCTCTTGAGAGCTCATGATTGGGGCATGTGTGCAACATATACTTAAGCCTCCCCCAAGCTTGAGCGACACTTTCTCCTTCACGAGGCCAAAAATTATATATATAATTCCGATCACGATGAACCAAATGCATAGGATAAAATTTCTAGTGAAATTCCAGCTTCAACCGGTTCCAATCCCATGTTTCAGTATCATCACATAGCCTATACCATGTCAATGCCTTTCCCTCCAAAGATAAAGGGAATACCTTCTTCTTAACTCCATCTCCGGATAAACCTGCAAGCTTAAACAATCCACAAATTTCATCCACATATATCAAGTGCACATTAGGATGCACCGTTCCATCTCCTGCATAAGGATTAGCTAGGAGTTTCTCTATCAAACCCAAAGGAATTTCATAATAAGTATTTTCAGTAGGTTCAGTAGGTTGAGGAGCAACTCTCAATGCTTGTGGTCGAGGTGAAGATACCCCGAACAAGCCCCTCAAAGGATTACTTTCCATAGTTTCAAGTGACAGTAAATTTCAGCATGTAATATAAATGTTTCCTTACCAAATTCCACTCACCAAAGGCGCTTCACTCCCCGGCAACGGCACCAGAAAAGAGTCTTGATGACCCACAAGTATAGGGGATCAATCGTAGTCCTTTCGATAAGTAAGAGTGTCGAACCCAACGAAGAGCAGAAGGAAATGACAAGCGGTTTTCCGCAAGGTATTCTCCACAAGTACTGAAAGTAGCGGTAACAGATAGTTTCGATAGCAAGATAATTCATAACTAGTAAGAAGTATAATAAAGTGCAAAAAGGTGGCCCAATCCTTTTTATAGCAAAGGACAAGCCGGAATGATCTCTTATAATAAGCAAAGCGTTCTCGAGGACACATGGGAATTTCATCTAGTCACTTTCATCATGTTTGTTTGATTCGCGTTCGCTACTTTGATACTTTGATATATGGGTGGACCGGTGCTTGGGTGCTGTTCTTACTTGAACAATCCTCCCACTTATGATTACCTCCTCTCGCAAGCATCCGCAACTACGAAAGAAGAATTAAGATAAATCTAACCATAGCATGAAACATATGGATCCAAATCAGCCCCTTACGGAATAGCGCATAAACTAGGGTTTAAGCTTCTGTCACTCTAGCAACCCATCATCTAATTACTACTCCACAATGCCTTCCCTTAGGCCCTAAGATGGTGAAGTGTCATGTAGTCGACGTTCACACGACACCACTAAAGGAAGCAACAACAAACATATCATCAAAATATCGAACGAATACCAAATTCACATGATTACTTATGACAAGACTTCTCCCATGTCCTCAAGAACAAAAGTAACTACTCACAAATCATATTCGTGTTCAAGATCAGAGGGGTATTGAATATCATTAAGGATCTGTACATATAATCTTCCACCAAATAAACCAACTAGCATCAACTACAAGATGTAATCAACACTACTAGCAACCCACAGGTACCAATCTGAGGTTTTGAGACAAAGATTGAATACAAAAGATGAACTAGGGTTTGAGATGAGATGGTGCTGGTGAAGATGTTGATGAAGATTGGTCCTCCCACGATGAGAGGATCGTTGGTGCATATAACTTGCAAGATTGTATCAAGAACACAAATATATTCATGAAAACATAAAGGGTTCAGATCTGGAATCATGGCACTCGGGCCCTAGTGACAAGCATTAAGCATAGCAAAGTCATAGCAACATCAATCTCAGAACATAGTGGATACTAGGGATCAAGCCCTAACAAAACTAACTCGATTACATGATAAATCTCATCCAACTCATCACCGTCCAGCAAGCCTACGAAGGAATTACTCACTCCCGACGGTGAGCATCATGAAATTGGTGATGAAGGATGGTTGATGACGACGATGCCGGAAGACCCCCCTCTCCGGAGCCCCGAACGGACTCCAGATATGGCCTCCCGATGAAGAACAGGAGGTGGCGGCGGCTCCGTATCGTGAAACGCAATAAAACTTCCTCTCCTATTTTTTTCTTCTGGAAACTGAATTTAAAGTATTGGAATTAGGTCAGACGGAGCCACGTGGGCCCCACGAGGTACCAGGGCACTCCAGGGGGGTGGCGCGCCCTGGTGCCTCATGGGCACTGGGTGGCCCCCCTCCAATGGGTCTTGGTGCCAGTATTTTTTATATATTCCACAAAAAATCTCCAAAAAGTTTCATCCAATTCCAAGAACTTTGATTTTCTGCACAAAAACAACACCATGGCAATTCTGCTGAAAACAGCGTCAGTCCGGGTTAGTTCCATTCAAATCATGCAAATTAGGGGCCAAAACAAGAGCAAAAGTGTTTGGAAAAGTAGATACGATGGAGATGTATCAACTCCCCCAAGCTTAACTCATTGCTTGTCCTCAAGCAATTTAGTTGACAAACTAAAAGTGATAAAGAAAAACTTTTACAAACTCTTTTGTTCTTGCATCTATATATATGCTTAAGTAGTGCCCAAGTTTTCAGCAAAGATTATAACTAACCATGCAAATGATAGCTCTTAGAAATCATATTCACTCATATCTATGGCATAATCAACTAGCGAGCAATAATAAGATATCTTAAATGCCAACACTTTGTCAAAACAATCATGATATAATATGACAACATGGTATCTCGCTAGCCCTTTCTGAGACCGCAAAACATAAATGCAGAGCACCTCCAAAGTTCAAGCAGCGACTAAACATTGTAATTCATGTTAGAAGAGATCCAGTCATGATGCACACAATATTAACTATACGCAATGCATGAGAATGAAAATAGTGCTCTCAGGACTGGTGCTTGTTTGAGAAGGTGATGACTCAGCAATAAAAGTAAAATAAAATAAAAGTAAATAGATAGGCCCTTCGCAGAGGGAAGCATGGATTTGCAGAGGTGCCAGAGCTCAAAGCTTAAATCAGAGAGAGATATAATTTTGGGAGGTATGCCTTTCCTGTCAATGTCACGACCGAGAGTTTTCAATATCTTCCATGCTAAACACATTAGCGGCGGTTCCCAAGCGGTAAAGTAAAGTTTACTCCCCCTCCACCAACAATCACAAGCCATGGCTAGCCGAATCCTCGGGTGCCCTCCATACCAACAACTTTCCGGGGGGGTTTGTTTTATTATTTTGTAATTTTAATAATGGGACTAGGCATCCCGATTACCAGCCCCTCTCGTGCAAGGACAAGTGAATCAACACTCATCATGAGAATAACCCGCTTAGCATGGAAGATACTGACCGCCCCCTGTCGCTCCATGAGCGGTACGGGCACACAAAACAGATGTTCATTTGAATATTTAGAGGTGGCACATGCAAATTTACTTAGAACGGCAGAGTAATACCGCATATAGGTAGATATAGTGGACTCATCTGGAATAACTTTGGGTTTAACGGTTTTGATGCACAAGCAGCATTCCCGCTTAGTACAGGTAAAGGCTAGCAAATAGGTTGAGAAGCGACCAGCTAGAGAGCGAAAACGGTCATAATCATGCATTATGAATAATCAACATTGAATACTAGCATGAGTAGGATATAAACACCATGAACATAAATATCGTGAAGGCTATGTTGGTTTTGAATCAACTACATGCGTGAACATGTGCCAAGTCAAGCCACTTGAAACATTCAGAGGAGGATACCATATCATCATACTACATCATAATCATTTTAATGCATGTTGACACTCAAGATAAATCATTATCCACTCCTAGCTACTAAAGCATGGCATGAGCAACTATAATCTCTAACTGTCATCATAAACATGTTTAATTATAGGGACATTTATATTTGTGCCCCTAACTGGAACCCACTACTCAGATTTGCCCCTAATTTTCAGGTATGCTCAAATTTGCCCCTCTGCCGTCAAGTCATCTTATAGAAATGCCCTTCTGTGCCGTTACCGTCCGGTCAAAGGCCTTTGACCATCCTGGGGAACAGTAACTCGGTGAACAGTAAAATAAAAAAATAGCAAAAAAAATCAAAAAAATCTAAAATTTTGTGGGATCGAAGATACTCAGGTGCGCAAGGTGCGTGCAAATTTTCGTGTTGTTTGGACATTCCAGGAGCTCGTGGCGAAGGAAAAACAGTAAATCTGTACGCCCTGTGAACAGTAAATTCGAAAAAAATAGCAAGAAAATTCAAAAAAATATGAAATTTTTTGGCCTCAAAGAGGCTTGGGTGCGCAAGGTGCTTGCAAAGTTTTGTGATCAAATGA
The DNA here is from genome assembly GCA_039707655.1 of Elymus sibiricus. Taxonomy (NCBI): domain Eukaryota; kingdom Viridiplantae; phylum Streptophyta; class Magnoliopsida; order Poales; family Poaceae; genus Elymus; species Elymus sibiricus. The sequence goes on from CM077668.1 coordinate 247,282,672, forward strand.
CATGCGAGGAGCTCTAGCAAAAAAAACAAAATAGTGCAGTTTTTCAAAGTTTTTTCTGAGCCAAATTTTGTTTTTTTCTCCACGAGCTCCTACAATGTCCAAACACAAAAAAAATTGCACGCACCTTGCGCACCCGAGTATCTTGGATGCCAAAAAAATTCATATTTTTTTGAATTTTCTTGCTATTTTTTTCGAATTTACAGTTCACAGGCGTACAGATTTAGTTTTTTCCTTCGCCACGAGCTCCTGGAATGTCCAAACATCACAAAAATTTGCACGCACCTTGCGCACCTGAGTATCTTCGATCCCACAAAATTTTAGATTTTTTTGAATTTTTATACTATTTTTCTGAATTTACTGTTCACCAAGTTACTGTTCACCCGACGGTCAAAGCCCTTTGACCAGACGATAACGGCACAAAAGGGCTTTTCTATAAGGTGACTTGACGGCAAAGGGGCAAATTTGAGCATACCTGAAAATTAGGGGCAAATCTGAGTAGTGGGTTCTAGTTAGTGGCACAAATGTAAATGTCCCTTAATTATAACATGCTGATTCATGGGTACTGAGTTAAACATATTTACAAAAACAAAGAACAAGTTGAGTTCATACCCGCTTTTCCTTGCCACAGTCACTTCATCAAATCATCGTCATTATTGCCTTTCACTTGCACGACCGAATGATATGAAAGTAATAATAGTGCAAGCATGTCGTGGACTAAGCTGGAATCTGCAAGCATTTTATTCAAAGGAGAAGACAAAGTAAAATGGGCTCTTTGTTAGATAAACAACAATGCATATGGGAGCCACTCAACATTTTCATCGTGGTCTTCTCCTCACAATTACTCAACAAAAGAAAAGAATTTCAGAGAAACACACCGAAATATTTTTGGAGTTTTTAGTTTTTTGAAGAAAGCAAATTAAAGATGAAAACGAAAAATGAGAAAAGAAAACTATTTACACGGGAGAACTCGCAACAAGCAAAAGAAGAAACGAGGAATCTTTTTGGGTTTTCTTTTAATACTACGAAACTACGACTAATTAAACTAGAAAGAAAAACCGAAAAGAAGAGAGAAATGTTTTTGGATTTTCTCAAGTTTTTCAAACACACTAAAAGAAAGCGAGAAAAATAAAACTAGCATGGATTATACAATGAAAAAGTATGAACACCGACAGTTGGAATGAAATGCATGAACATGAATGTAATGTCGGTGAGAGATACATACTCCCCCAAGCTTAGGCTTTTGCCTAGCTTGGTCTACGGCCACGGCTGTCCTGGATAGTAATCGAAATGGTAGCTCGTAGAGGCGTTCTGAGCTGCCTCCTCAGCCAGACGAGCAGCCTCGACAGCCGCATTGTACTCGTGCACCTCACTCTCATGGAGAAAATATCTCTGTTTGTTCTGAAAATCAAAGAGGGCAGGAGCAGGCAAAGCAACATACACAGAGTGATATTTATTAAAAACTAAGTTATATTCATAACCATGTGCGTTGCGTCTTAAAAACCTATGTTCTCGCATTGCTTCGAAATTCAGGTATTTATAAGGCAAGAGGGGATCATTGAATTTCGGCGAGACCCCTAACCTTGCAGCTAAACGGGAGGCATAAACTCCTCCATACAAATCACCACTATCCGCATTACGCTGCAACCTACGTGCAACAATAGCCCCAAGATTATAAAGCTTGCTACCAGTCAAAGCTGCATGAATAAGACTCAGATCAGGGGCGCAAAGTGCACTACAGTCTTGTTTACCAACAACACATTTACCATTAAAAAGCGCAAAATACCGAATAGCGGGAAAATGAATGCTAATTATTCTGGCCTGCGTGATTCCCCTATCCTCACCGTTGCAAAGGTTGTTGAGAAACAACTCATAATCAGATCTTGGGGGCTCATGTAATGAACCCCAATATGGAATTTTGCATGCATCACAGAATTCTTCTAGAGGCATATTATAAGATTTGTCATAGAGGTGAAATAAAACTCTAGAAGTGTGCTGGTGAAAGTCAAAGTTCTGAGTAGAGGAATAAGTGAGGTTGTAGTGCTGTGATGGCTTATCTGCGATAAAGGCTGAGAGCTCGGCATTGTGAATATATTGGTCAAATTCCTCCTTGATGCCAGCACCTAGCATGAACTCGTTGCACGGCCATGGACATGATTTTGCTTCGGCATCTCGCACTGAACTTGCCCTTGGTTCCTCATATGATTGGCGTGCCGAGCTTTCACTTGATGACGCTTCTGAGGACCTCCTCCTCGAAGAACTTCTCCGGAAGATATTCATTTTCCTAAGAACAATTTCTGAAAAAATTTGGGTCACAAAATGATATCAATAAAACTTCACAAGATTGATAGCAACTACTCATATAGATGTCTAGAGGCTATATCAAGCAATAAAGCTACTTGGAACTCAAAGAATTCAACATGCAAGTTCATTTTCTATAGCACCAAGAGCAGCTAATTATGCAAAATATAATCTACTAAAACAAAAACTAATTGGAGCAATGGAGTAGTCACATACCAAAGAGCAATCTCCCAAAACTGTTTCGGAAATGGAGCTCCGAGCAAAGAGATCAAAAATTTCAGTTTTGTGAGCAAGAACATGAGAGAGAGAGAGAGAGAGCTACCAGGAATTTTTGCTAGAGGTAAGAGACGAAGTGAGCTAAAGGGATAAGTGAGGGGGTCCCTGTGGGGCCCATGAGGTACATGGGAGCGCCAGGGGGGTGGCGCGCCCTGGTGCCTCGTGGGCACCTGGGGCACCCCCCTGGTATGTGTCCAGTGCCAAAAATTCTTAAATATTATATAAAAAATCATGTCAAAATTTTATTACATTCTAAGCACTTTCATTTCTGGACATATATTATTGCACGGATAAGTCAGAAAACAAGATAATCATGGCATTTTATTGCATTTAACTAAAAATAAAAGAAAATAAAAAGTGGGTATAGAAGGTTGTGCCTACTAAATTCATTGACCACATGCCTCTCTGAAAGAATCCATTAATAAGGTTGATCAGGTCTTATTAACAAACCATTTCTGAGTAACATGAAACTGAAGAACTTTCGTATAACACTAAGTTACCTCAACGGGGATATGCATCTCCCCGATAATGAGAGTTTCATATTTCCTTTTAACAGTAGGAAGAGGGATTTGAAAGCTTCCAATAGTGATTGTCAGAGTCTTTTCAATAATATGAATACCATTTACTTGAAATTGTTTCTTCGGAAAGTGCACCGTATGTTCATTACCATTGATATGAAAAGTGACCTTACTTTTGTTGCAATCAATAACAGCCCCTGCAGTATTCAAGAAGGGTCTACCAAGGATAATCGACATGTTGTCATCCTCGGGCATATCAAGTATAACAAAGTCTGTTAGAATAGTAATGTTTGCAACTACAACGGGCACATCCTCACAAACACCGATAGGTATGGCAGTTGATTTGTCAGCCATTTGCAATGATATCTCAGTGGGAGTGAGTTTATTCAAATCAAGTCTTTTGTATAAAGAGAAAGGCATAACACTAACACCAACTCCTAAATCACACAAAGCAGTTTTGACATAATTTCTTTTAATGGAGCATGGTATAGTTGGTATTCCTGTATCTCCTAGTTTCTTAGGTACTCCATCCTTAAAAGAATAATTTGCAAGCATGGTACAAATTTTAGCTTCAGGTATCTTTCTTTTATTTGTGACAATGTCTTTCATGTATTTAGCATAGGGTGGCATCTTTATAATATCAGTCAAACGAGTACGCAAAAAGACTGGCCTAAGCATTTCAGCAAAGCGCTCAAATTCTTCCTCGTCCTTTTTCTTAGATGGTTTAGGAGGAAAGGGCTTGGGTTTTTGGACCCATGGTTCTTTTTCTTTACCGTGTTTTCTAGCAACGAAGTCTCTTTTATCATAATGTTTATTTTTAGTAGGTGGGTTATCAAGATCAACAGTAGGTTCTATTTCAACATCATTATCAGGTTCTTTTTCATTATCTGGTTGGGTATCCACATGATCATCATCATTATTATTATCATCAGGTGGTTGTTCATTACCAGATTGTGTTTCAGCATCAGAAATAGAAACATCATTACTATCCTCTAAGGGTTTTTCTACCTCGGGTTCACTAGAAGCATGCAAAGTCCTATGATTTTTCTTTTTCTTTTTATTTTTAGATGGACTAGGCGCATCTACATTAATTCTTTGAGAGTCTTGTTCAATTCTTTTAGGGTGACCTTCAGGATAAAGTGGCTCCTGAGTCATTCTACCTCCTCTAGTCATTACTCTAACAACATGATCATTCATATTGTTATTCATTTCATTGAGCAATTCACTTTGAGATTTAGCAACTTGTTCTAATTGAGTTTGAACCATAGATGCATGTTTACTCACACCTTTAACATCATTAGCAATTCTAAATAACAAGTCACTCAAGCGATCAATCATGTAGGCATTTCGTTTTAATTATTTCATAACATTTGCATTGAAATGATCTTGCTTAATAATATAATTGTCAAATTCATATAAGCATTGACTAGGAGGTTTGTTATAGGGAATATCACCTTCATCAAATTTTCTAAGAGAATTTACCTCTACCACCTGTGTCGGTTTGTCAAGACCATGTATTTCTTCAATAGGTGGTAGATTCTTAACATCTTCAGCTTTAATACCTTTTTCCTTCTGACATTTCTTTGCCTCTTGCATATCTTCAGGACTGAGATGTAAAATACCCCTCTTCTTTGGAGTGGGTTTAGGCGGTGGTTCAGGAAGTGCCCAATCATTATCATTCTTCAATATATTATTCAATAATTCCTCAGCTTGTTCAATAGTCCTTTCCATGAAAACACAACTCGCACAACTATCTAGGTAGTCCCTAGAAGCATCGGTTAGTCCATTATAGAAGATATCAAGTATTTCATTTTTCTTAAGAGGATGATCAGGCAAAGCATTAAGTAATTGGAGAAGCCTCCCCCAAGCTTGAGGGAAATTCTCTTCTTCAATTTGCACAAAGTTAAATATTTCATGTAAGGCAGCTTGTTTCTTATGAGCAGGAAAATATTTTTCAGAAAAGTAATAAATCATATCCTGGGGGCTACGCACACATCCAGGAGCAAGAGTATTATACCATTCTTTAGCATCACCCTTTAATGAGAAAGGAAATAACTTAAGAATATAATAATAGCGAATTTTGTCCTCATGAGCAAATAGGGTGGCTATATCATTTAATTTAGTAAGATGTGCCACAACAGTTTCAGTTTCATAGCCATGGAAAGGATTAGATTCTACCAACTTAATCAACTCAGGATCAATAGAGAATTCATAATCCTTATCAGTAACAAATATGGGAGAGGTTGCAAACTTAGGATCATATTTCATTTTCTCCCGCATAGATGTTTCTTTCATATCAGCAACCAGTTTTATAACTTCATGTCTATCGTTACAAGCAAGAATGGCTCAAGCCATCTCCCTATCAAAGCACTGTTCATCAGGTGTTTCAATTCTAGTAGGAGAGCTAGGCATAATAGGTGAATCACAATTTTCAAGAGTTTCAGCATTTTCAATTTCTTTAGCTTTAGCAATTTGTTCAGTAAGAAATTCACCAAGTGGCACAGCATTATCAGGCATAGTACTAGCATCATCATGAGTATCATTCATGGCAGAAGTGGTATCATCAATAACTTGCGACATATCAGAATTAATGGCATGTTGTGGTGTTGCAAGTTTACTCAAAACAGATGGTGAATCAAGTGCAAAGCTAGATGGCAGTTCCTTACCTCCCCTCGTCTTAGAGGGAACGATCTTGGTCTTAGCGTCTTTCAGATTCTTCATAGTGATCAACAGATATAGATCCCAAGTGACTTAGCAAATAAAGCTATGCTCCCCAGCAACGGCGCCAGAAAAAGGTCTTGATAACCCACAAGTATAGGGGATCGCAACAGTTTTCGAGGGTAGAGTATTCAACCCAAATTTATTGATTCGACACAAGGGGAGCCAAAGAATATTTGCAAGTATTAGCAGTTGAGTTGTTAATTCAACCACACCTAGAAACTAAATATCTACAGCAGAGTGATTAGTAGCACAGTAGTATGATAATTTGATAGCAGTAGCAATAATAATAACGATAGCAGTAGCAGCAATAGTAGTAGCAATTGTAACAATAGTAGCAACAGTAGTAACTTAGCAAGAACAATATGTGAAAAACTCCTAGGCATTGGATCGGTGATATACGTTGGATAACATTCATCATGTAATAGTCATAACCTAGGGCGACACAGAACTAGCTCCAATTCATCAATGTAATGTAGGCATGTATTCCGTATATAGTCATACGTGCTTGCGATAAGAACTTGCATGACATCTTTTGTCCTACCCTCCCGTGGCAGCGGGGTCCATAAGGAAACTAAGGGATATTAAGGCCTCCTTTTAATAGAGAACCGGAACAAAGCATTAATACATAGTGAATACATGAACTCCTCACACTACAGCAATCACCGGAAAGAATCCCAATTATTGTCACCTTGGGGTATGCAGATCATAACACATAGCAGGTGCATATAACTTGCAAGATTGGATCAAGAACACAAATATATTCATGAAAACATAAAGGGTTCAGATCTGGAATCATGGCACTCGGGCTCTAGTGACAAGCATTAAGCATAGCAAAGTCATAGCAACATCAATCTCAGAACATAGTGGATACTAGGGATCAAGCCCTAACAAAACTAACTCGATTACATGATAAATCTCATCCAACTCATCACCGTCCAGCAAGCCAACGAAGGAATTACTCACTCCCGGCGGTGAGCATCATGAAATTGGTGATGAAGGATGGTTGATGACGACGATGCCGGAAGATCCCCCTCTCCGGAGCCCCGAACGAACTCCAGATCTGGCCTCCCGATGAAGAACAGGAGGTGGTGGCGGCTCTGTATCGTGAAACGCAATAAAACTTCCTCTCCTATTTTTTTTCTTCTAGAAACTGAATTTATAGCGTTGGAATTAGGTCAGACGGAGCCACATGGGCCCCACGAGGTACCAGGGCGCTCCAGGGGGGTGGCGCGCCCTGGTGCCCCGTGGGCACTGGGTGGCCCCCCTCCAGTGGGTCTTGGTGCCAGTATTTTTTATATATTCCACAAAAAATCTCCAAAAAGTTTCATCCAATTCCAAGAACTTTGATTTTCTGCACAAAAACAACACCTTGGCAATTCTGCTGAAAACAGCGTCAGTCCGGGTTAGTTCCATTCAAATCATGCAAATTAGGGGCCAAAACAAGAGCAAAAGTGTTTGGAAAAGTAGATACGATGGTAATTGATTTTGGAAAATTAAATAAAGCTACTAGGAAAGATCATTACCCCTTGCCTTTTATTGATCAAATGTTAGAAAGATTATCTAAACATACGCACTTTTGCTTCCTAGACGTATGCCTTTTGGTTTATGTAATGCACCTGCCACCTTTCAAAGATGTATGACTGCTATATTTTTTGACTTTTGTGAAAATATTGTTGAGGTTTTCATGGATGATTTCTCCGTTTACGGAACTTCTTTTGATGACTGCTTAAGCAACCTTGATCGAGTTTTGCAGAGATGTGAAGAAACTAATCTTGTCTTGAATTGGGAGAAGTGCCACTTTATGGTTAACGAAGGTATAGTCCTTGGGCATGAAATTTCTGAAAGAGGTATTGAAGTTGATAAAGCTAAAGTTGATGCAATTGAGAAAATGCCATGTCCTAAATATATCAATGGTATAAGAAGTTTCCTTGGTCATGCTGGTTTCTATATGAGGTTTATAAAGACTTCTCCAAAATTTCTAGGCCTCTTACTAATCTCTTATAGAAAGATGTTCCATTTCTTTTTGATGATGATTGCGTAGAAGCCTTTAAAATACTAAAGAAAGCCTTAATAGCTGCACCTTTGTTCAACCACCTGATTGTAACCTACCCTTTGAAATTATGTGTGATGCTAGTGATTATGTTGTTGGTGCTGTCCTAGGACAAAGAGTTGATAAGAAATTGAATGTTATTCATTATGCTAGTAAAACTCTAGACGGTGCTCAAAGAAACTATGCTACTACTGAGAAAGAATTTTTAGCAGTTGTGTTTGCATGTGAAAAATTTAGATCTTACATTGTCGATTATAAAGTAACGATTCACACCGATCATGCTTCTATTAAATACCTTATGGAAAATAAGGATGCTAAACCTAGACTTATTAGGTGGCTTCTTTTGCTACAAGAATTTTATTTGCATATTATTGATAGAAAGGGAGCTGAGAATCCCGTAGCTGATAATTTGCCTAAAATGGAAAATTTTCTTGATGACCCACTACCTATTGATGATAATTTTCCTGATGAACAACTAGCTGTCATAAATGCTTCTCGTAATACTCCTTGGTATGTAGACTATGCTAATTGATACGTCCATTTTGCATCATGTTTTGCTACTGTTATTTATAGTGTTTTTTATCAATATAACACTTTGTGGAGCAATTCTAATGCCTTTTCTCTCTTAATATGCAAGACTCACACAAGAAGGGAGAATGCCGGCAGCTGGAATTCTTGACCTGAAAAAGCTATGTCAGAGATACCTATTCTGCACATCTCCAAATGAGCTGAAATTTCACGGAGAATTATTTTGGAATAAATAAAAAATACTGGAACCAAGAAGTACCAGAGGGGACCACCCAGGTGCCCACGAGGCACCAGGGCGCCCCCCCTAGGCGCGCCCTGGTGTCTCGTGGGGCCCCTGGCCAGCCTCTGGCCCCCATTTTCTGGTATATAAGTCCATTTGCCCTAGAACAAATATAGACAAGACTTTCGGGATGGTGCGCCACCGTCTCGAGGCGGAACTTGGGCAGGAGCACTTTTGCTCTCCGACGGAGATATTTTGCCGGGGATACTTCCCTCCGGGAGGGGGAAATCGTCGCCATCGACATCACCAGCGATCCTCTCATCGTGGGAGGACTAATCTTCATCAACATCTTCACCAGCACCATCTCATCTCAAACCCTAGTTCATCTCTTGTATTGAATCTTTGTCTCAAAACCTCAGATTGGTACCTGTGGGTTGCTAGTAGTGTTGATTACATCTTGTAGTTGTTGCTAGTTGGTTTATTTGATGGAAGATTATATGTTCAGATCTATTATGCTATTCAATACCCCTCTGATCTTGGACATGAATATGATTTGTGAGTAGTTACTTTTGTTCTTGAGGACATGGGAGAAGTCTTGTCATAAGTAATCATGTGAATTTGGTATTCGTTCGATATTTTGATGATATGTATGTTGTTGATTCTCTTAGTGGTGTCGTGTGAACGTTGACTACATGAGACTTCACCATCTTTGGGCCTAAGGGAATGCATTGTGGAGTAGTAATTAGATGATGGGTTGCTAGAGTGACAGAAGCTTAAACCCTAATTTATGCGCTATTCCGTAAGGGGCTGATTTGGATCCATATGTTTAATGCTATGGTTAGAGTTATCTTAATTCTTCTTTCGTAGTTGTGGATGCTTGCGAGAGGGGGTAATCATAAGTGGGAGGCTTGTTCAAGTAAGAACAGCACCCAAGCACCGTTCCACCCACATATCAAATTATTAAAGTAGCGAACGCGAATCAAACAAACATGATGAAAGTGACTAGATGAAATTCCCATGTGTCCTCGAGAACGCTTTACTTATTATAAGAGATTGTTTCGGCTTGTCCTTTGCTACAAAATGGATTGGGCCAACTTGCTGCACTCTTTGTTACTATTGCTACTTGTCACTTGTTACAAATTATCTTACTATCAAACTACTCGTTACCGATAATTTCAGTGCTTGCAGAAAATACCTTGCTGAAAACCGCTTGTCATTTCCTTCTGCTCCACGTTGGGTTCGACACTCTTACTTATCGAAAGGACTACGATTGATACCCTATACTTGTGGGTCATCAAGACTCTTTTCTGGCACCGTTTCCGGGGAGTGAAGCGCCTTTGGTGAGTGGAATTTGGTAAGGAAACATTTATATTACGTGCTGAAATTTACTGTCACTTGTCACTATGGAAAGTAATCCTTTGAGGGGTTTGTTCGGGGTATCTTCACCTCGACTGGAAACACAAAGAGTTGCTCCTCAACCTACTGCACCTACTGAAAATATTTATTATGAGATTCCTCCTGGTATAATAGAGAAACTGCTAGCTAATCCTTATGCAGGAGATGGAACGGAACATCCTGATATGCACTTGATCTATGTGGATGAAATTTGTGGATTGTTTAAGCTTGCAGGTTTATCCAGAGATGGAGTTAAGAAGAAAGTATTCCCTTTATGTTTGGAGGGAAAGGCATTGATATGGTATAGGCTATGTGATGATACTGATACATGGGACTGGAACCGATTGAAACTAGAATTCCATCAGAAATTTTATCCTATGCATTTGGTTCATCGTGATCGGAATTATATATATAATTTTTGGCCTCGTGAAGGAGAAAGCACCGCTCAAGCTTGGGGGAGGCTTAAGTACATGATGTACACATGCCCCAATCATGAGCTCTCAAAAGAAATTATCTTACATAATTTGTATGCTTGGCTTTCTCATGATAATCAAACTATGCTCGATTCTTCTTCGACTGGCTCCTTTATGAAGAAAACTGTTGAATTCAGATCGGATCTTCTGGAAAGAATTAAACACAACTCTGAAGATTGGGAACTCGACAAAGGTAATGAGTCAGGTATAATACTTGAGTTCGATTGTGTTAAATCTTTTATGGCCACTGATGCTTTTCATAAGTTTAGCACTAAATATGGACTTGACTCTGAGATAGTAGCTTCCTTTTGTGAATTATTTGCTACTCATGTTGATCTCCCTAAGGAGAAGTGGTTTAAATATCATCCCCCTATTAAAGAAAAGATTGAGGAACCCGTTAGTGTTAAAGAAGAAACAATTGTTTACATGTTGATCCAGTTGTGCCTACTGCTTATATTGAGAAACCACCTTTTCCTGTTAGGATTAAGGAACATGCTAAAGCTTCAACTGTGGTTAACAAAAGTAATATTAGAGCACCTAGACCCACCAAACAAATTAAAGTTGAACCTGATGTTGCTATGGTTAAAGATCTATTAGTCGATAATATAGATGGGCATGTTATTTACTTTTGTGATGAGGCTGCCAGAATTGCTAAACATGTTAGAAATGAACGAGATATGTTAGACAAGAACAAGCCCATAGTTGGCATGCCTGTTGTTTCTGTTAAGATTGGAGATCATTGCTATCATGGTTTGTGTGATATGGGTGCTAGTGTGAGTGCTATTCCATTTCTTTATATCAAGAAGTAATGCATGATATTGCACCTGTTGAGATTGAAGATATTGATGTTACTATTAAGCTAGCGAATAGAGATACTATTACACCACTTGGGATTATTAGAGATGTTGAAGTCTTGCGTGGTAAAATCAAATACCCTACTGATTTCTTAGTACTTGGTTCACAACAAGATAGTTTTTGTCCCATCATAATTGGTAGACCTTTCTTGAATTCCGTTAATTCTGAAATTGATTGTGTTAAAGAAAAGGTTAGAGTTAAATTTGGTGATATATCTCATGAGTTTAATTTCTCCAAGTTTCGTAGACAACCTCATGATAAAGAATTTCCTAGTAAAGATGAAATTATTGGTCTTGCTTCTATTGCCGTACCTCCTACTGATCCGTAAGAACAATATTTGTTAGACCACGAAAACGATATGCATATGAATGAAAGAAATGAAATAGATAAGATGTTCTTTGATTAACCACCTATCCTTAAACACAATTTGTCTGTTGAAACTCTTGGATGCCCTCCTCCACCTAAAGGTGATCCTGTGTTTGAATTGAAGCAATTGCCCAATACATTGAAATATGCTTATCTAGATGAAAAGAAGATATATCCTGTTATTATTAGTGCTAACCTTTCAACGCATGAAGAAAAGAGATTACTAAAAACTCTGAGGAAGCACCGAGCTGCTATTGGATATACTCTTGATGATCTTAAGGGTATTAGTCCCACTCTATGTCAGCACAAAATTAATATGGAGCCTGATGCTAAACCAGTTGTCGACCACCAACGATGATTAAATCCTAAGATGAAAGAGGTGGTAAGAACCAAAATATTAAAACTTATGGAAGCAGGTATAATCGATCCCACAGCTGATAGTAGATGGGTAAGTCCCGTTCATTGTGTCCCTAAGAAAGGAGGTATTACCGTTGTTCCTAATGATAAAAATGAACTCATTCCACAAAGAATTGTAACTGGTTATAGGATGGTAATTGATTTTAGAAAATTAAACAAAGCTACTAGAAAAGATCATTACCCCTTACCTTTTATTGATCAAATGTTAGAAAGATTGTCTAAGCATACACACTTTTGTTTCCTAGATGGTTATTCCGGTTTTTCTCAAATACCCGTATCACAACCCGATCAAGAGAAAACCACCTTTACTTGTCCTTTTGGAACTTATGCTTATAGACGTATGCCTTTTGGTTTATGCAATGCACCTACTACCTTTCAAAGATGTATGACTGCTATATTCTCTAACTTTTGTGAAAAGATTGTTGAGGTGTTCATGCATGATTTTTCCGTTTACGGAACTTGTTTTGATGATTGCTTAAGCAACCTTGATCGAGTTTGCAGAGATGTGAAGAAACTAATCTTGTCTTGATTTGGGAGAAGTGCCACTTTATGGTGAATGAAGGCATTGTCTTGGGGCATAAAATTTCTGAAAGAGGTATTGAAGTTGATAAAGCTAAGGTTGATGCTATTGAGAAAATGCCATGTCCTAAAGATATTAAAGGTATAAGAAGTTTCCTAGGTCATGCTGGTTTCTATAGGAGATCTATTAAAGACTTCTCTAAAATTTATAGGCCTCTTACCAATCTTTTGCAAAAAGATGTTCCATTTGTTTTTGATGATGATTATCTAGAAGCCTTTGAAACACTCAAGAAAGCCTTAACCACTGCACCTATTGTTCAACCACCTGATTGGAACTTGCCTTTTGAAATTATGTGTGATGCTAGTGATTATGCTGTTGGTGCTGTTCTTGGATAGAGAGTTGATAAGAAATTAAATGTTATCCATTATGCTAGTAAAACTCTAGACAGTGCCCAAAGAAATTATGCTACTACTGAAAAGGAATTTCTAGCAGTTGTGTTTGCATGTGATAAATTCAGATCTTACATAGTTGATTCCAAAGTAACTATTCACACCGATCATGCTGCTATTAAATATCTTATGGAAAAGAAAGATGCTAAACCTAGACTCATTAGGTGGGTTTTATTGCTACAAGAATTTGACTTGCATATTATTGATAGAAAGGGAGCTGAGAATCCCGTAGCAGATAATTTGTCTAGACTGGAAAATGTTCTTGATGACCCACTTCCTATTAATGATGATTTTCCTGATGAACAATTAGGTATCATAAATGCTTCCCGTAATACTCCATGGTATGCGGACTATGCTAATTATATTGTTGCTAAATTTATACCAGCGAGTTTCACATACCAACAAAAGAAAAAGTTCTTCTTTGATTTAAGACATTACTTCTGGGATGACCCACATCTTTATAAAGAAGGAGTAGATGGTATTATTAGACGTTGTATACCTGACATGAACAGGAACAAATCCTACAAAAGTGTCATTCCGAGGCTTACGGAGGATACCATGCGGGAGACAAAACTGCACACAAGGTATTACAATCTGGTTTTTATTGGCCTACTCTTTTCAAGGATGCTCGTAAGTTTGTCCTATCTTGTGATGAATGTCAAAGAATTGGTAATGTTGGTAGACGTCAGGAAATGCCTATGAATTATTCACTTGCTATTGAACCATTTGATGTTTGGGGATTTGATTATATGGGACCTTTTCCTAAATCCAATGGGAATACTCATATTTTAGTTGTTGTTGATTACGTTACTAAGTGGGTAGAAGCTATTCCAACTAGTAGTGCTGATCATAACACTTCTATTAAAATGCTTAAAGAAGTTATTTTCCCAAGGTTCGGAGTCCCTAGATATTTAATGACTGATGGTGGTTCACATTTTATTCATGGTGCATTCTGTAAATTGCTTGCTAAATATGATGTCAACCATAGAATTGCATCTCCCTATCACCCTCAAACTAGTGGTCAAGTTGAATTGAGCAATAGAGAAATAAAATTAATTTTGCAAAAAACCGTCAATATGTCTAGAAAGAATTGGTCTAAGAAACTTGACGATGCACTATAGGCTTATAGAACTACTTATAAAAATCCTATGGGTATGTCTTCTTATAAAATGGTTTATGGAAAAGCATGTCATTTACCTCTTGAGTTAGAACATAAAGCATATTGGGAAATTAAAGAACTCAATTACGATTTTAAACTTGCCGGTGAAAAGAGGTTATTTGATATCAGCTCATTAGATGAATGGAGAACCCAAGCTTATGAAAATGCCAAATTGTTTAAAGAAAAAGTTAAAAGATGGCATGATAGAAGAATTCAAAAATGGGAATTTAAAGTAGGTGAGCAAGTTCTATTGTACAATTCTCGTTTGAGATTCTTTGCAGGAAAACTACTCTCTAAATGGGAAGGACCGTATATCATCGAAGAAGTTTATCGCTCCGGAGCCATCAAAATAAACAACTCCGAAGGCACTAATCCGAGAGTAGTGAATGGGAAAAGAATTAAGCACTATATTTCAGGTACTCCCATTAATGTTGAAACTAATATTATTGAAACAATTACACCGGAGGAATACATAAGAGAGACCTTCCGGAACACTCCAGAATCCTGAAAAGGAAGAGGTATGTGATACGGTAAGTAAACCGACTCCAAAAATTCCATAAAAATACTTTTTGTTAGTTTTGGAATATTATAAAAAATACAAAAATAAGAAACAGCTGAGGGGACCCACGTGGTGCCCACGAGGCACCAGGGGCGCCACACCCCCAGGCGCGCCCTGGTGGCTCGTGGGACCCTCGTGAGCCTTCCCGACTCCGTTTTCTCCTAGATTACTTGTTTTGCAAGATAAAAAATCTTTATATATACTCCCGTATACTTTGACCACCGTATCACAGAAATCTCCTCTGTTCTTCTTTTGTGTTGTTTTCTGCCAGATTTTGAGGCCAGGCACCATGTCTTCTTCCTCCAACAATGTGGGAGACGATGCTTGGTTGATGCAGATGGAGCTCAGGAGGAGGGAGGAAGGAGAAGTTGCCATGGAATAAGATGATGGAGATTCGCTCGAGGTCCACCCTCCGGCTTCCGAGAGGGGAACCCTTGCCGGCATCTCCACAATTCCAAACCCGCACCGAGACGTAAGAAGCACTTCAGGCCATGGGAATCCAGAGGTACAAGAAGGGCTTCCCCCTAGAAGGCCCTTGCACATGTTACATCGGAACAATTTTCATAACTTAGTTCACAATTATGGGATCGAAAATACTCCTCGTATGCACATACCCTCCAATTGGGACATCTCTCGTCCGAGTGAAAGTGATGCAGGAAAGAACGCTTGGGGCCCAGAGAATAAGCATATTATGGCCGAAGTCCAAAAGAATACGGAGATGATACAGTATGTGCTCCGGGAAATCCAGAGCCTAAAGGAGATCCCAATTAATGTCGTGAAGGACAAGCCCACCACTTCATCACCACCACCATCACCGAAGAAGGAAACTTGAGCACATGGGTATGGGCACTCCCCTTGGCTTGTGCCAAGCATGGGGGAGGTGCCCCGGTATCATATCACCATCACTTTTATTATCTTTACCTATTTTTAGTTCGATCCTTAGTTATTTCGTGATCTAGTTGAATACGTTTAGTATGATCTATTTTTGAGTGTTAGCTTCGTGATCTATCTATCTATGTAATCGAGTTGAGAGTTATATAATAAAGAGTAGTTTGAGTTTTTGCTTCTTTACTTTCATGTTCCAATTCTAGCAATGGAAATAATGAAAAAGATCATATGCTAATCTTATGGAAAGTAATGACATTACATAAAGAAAAGTATAAGTGGTAAAATTTATTGGAAGTTAACAAACATAGCATTAGTCAATGATGCAATTCATGAAAAAGTTAATAAGGGAAGAGAAGATTCACATGCAAATATACTATCTTGGACATCTTTTATGATTGTGAGCCCGCATTAAGTATTTTATGTCAAATTATTGACGTTGGACAAGGAAGACAACGTAATGAATTATGTTTGTTCATATTCACATAGAAGTAATATTGTTATAGATCCTCCAACATGTGGTGCTTGCCCAATATCTTTGCTAGCCAAACATCCGCACCAAGTAGAGATACTACTTGTGCATCCAAAACCCTTAAACCCAGTTTCATGTCATGAGAGTCCACTATATCTACGTATGGATTGAACAAGATCCTTCAAGTAAGTTGTCATCGGTGCAAAAAGCAATAAAAATTGCCTCTACATATGTCTGAACTTTTATTGTAAGGGAAATAAGCTTTGTACGAACTTGTGATGGTAAAGAAATAAAAGTGACAGACTGCATAATAAAGGTTGCTATCACAAGGGGCAATATAAAGTGACGGTCCTTTGCATTAAGAGCTCTTGCATCCAACAACAAAAAGTGCATGACAACCTCTGCTTCCCTCTGCGAAGGGCCTATCCTTTACTTTTACGTATTTACTTTTTATGCAAGAGTCAATAGTGTTCTCCTCTACTTCCTTTTTATTTTTTCCCTTTTGCAAGCATCATGTGGTGGGGAAAGATCTAGGCACATATATCCAGTTGGATATGAGTGATCATGAGTTATTATTGTTGACATCACCCTTGAGGTGAATAAGTTGGGAGGCGAACTCACAAGCCCCTATCTTTCTACGTGTCTGGCTGAAACTTTTTGCTCAATATATATGCCGTGAGTGTTAGCAATCATAGAAGACTAAATGATGGTTGAGTATGTGGACTTGCTAAATAGCTCCTACATGAGACCCTTCCTGAAAATATGATGAATTGCAATTGCATTGTTGACTGAGAACATAGTTTGTTAGTTTTCAAGAAAGTTTATGCCTTATACTCCATTGTTGTGATGAATTGTTTCTTGCTCATGAGAAGTTTTATCATAATAAATATTGTTGTTATAATAATGATCATGATGCTATTATGTCCGTATTTTGTTTTTATCGACACCTCTCTCTCTAAACATGTGGACATGATTATCGATATCGGCTTTCGCTTGAGGACAAGCGAGGTCTAAGCTTGGGGGAGTTGATACGTCCATTTTGCATCATGTTTTGCTACTGTTATTTATAGTGTTTCTGATCAATATAACACTTTGTGGAGCAATTCTAATGCCTTTTCTCTCTTAATATGCAAGATTCACACAAGGAGGGGAGAATGCCGGCAGCTGGAATTCTGGACCTGAAAAAGCTATGTCAGAGATACCTATTCTGCACATCTCCAAATGAGCTGAAATTTCACGGAGAATTATTTTGGAATAAATAAAAAATACTGGAATCAAGAAGTACCAGAGGGGACCACCCAGGTGCCCACGAGGCACCAGGGCGCGCCACCCCCCAAGCGCGCCCTGGTGGCTCGTGGGGCCCTTGGCCAGCCTCTGGCCCCCATTTTCTGTTATATAAGTCCATTTGCCCTAGAAAAAATATAGAGAAGGCTTTCGGGACGGTGTGCCGCCGTCTCGAGGCGGAACTTGGGCAGGAGCACTTTTGCTCTTCGGCGGAGAGATTCTCCCGGGGATACTTCCCTCCGGGAGGGGGAAACCATCGCCATCGACATCACCAGCGATCCTCTCATCGTGGGAGGACTAATCTTCATCAACATCTTCACCAGCACCATCTCATCTCAAATGCTAGTTCATCTCTTGTATTCAATCTTTGTCTCAAAACCTCAGATTGGTACCTATGGGTAGCTAGTAGTGTTGATTACATCTTGTAGTTGATGCTAGTTGGTTTATTTGGTGGAATATTATATGTTCAGATCTATTATGCTATTCAATACCCCTCTGATCTTGGACATGAATATGATTTGTGAGTAGTTACTTTTGTTCTTGAGGACATGGGAGAAGTCTTGTCATAAGTAATCATGTGAATTTGTATTCGTTCGATATTTTGATGATATGTATGTTGTTGATTCTCTTAGTGGTGTCGTGTGAACGTTGACTACATGACACTTCACCATCTTTGGGCCTAAGGGAATGCATTGTGGAGTAGTAATTAGATGATGGGTTGCTAGAGTGACAGAAGCTTAAACCCTAGTTTATGCGCTATTCCGTAAGGGGCTGATTTGGATCCATATGTTTAATGCTATGGTTAGAGTTATCTTAATTCTTGTTTCATAGTTGCGGATGCTTGCGAGAGGGGGTAATCATAAGTGGGAGGCTTGTTCAAGTAAGAACAGCACCCAAGCACCGGTCCACCCACATATCAAATTATCAAAGTAGCGAACGCGAATCAAACAAACATGATGAAAGTGACTAGATGAAATTCCCATGTGTCCTCGAGAACGCTTTACTTATTATAAGAGATCATTCCAGCTTGTCCTTTGCTACAAAAACGATTGGGCCAACTTGCTGCACTCTTTGTTACAATTGCTACTTGTCACTAGTTACAAATTATCTTACTATCAAACTACTCATTACCGATAATTTCAGTGCTTGCAGAAAATACCTTGTTGAAAACCGCTTGTCATTTCCTTCTGCTCCTCGTTGGGTTCGACACTCTTACTTATCGAAAGGACTACAATTGATCCCCTATACTTGTGTGTCATCACTAATTATATTGTTGCTAAATATATACCACCTACTTTCACATACCAACAAAAGAAAAAGTTCTTCTTTGATTTAAGACATTACTTTTGGGATGACCCACATTTATATAAAGAAGGAGTAGATGGCATTATTATACATTGTGTACCTGAGCATGAACAGGAAAATATCCTATGGAAGTGTCACTTCGAGGCATACGGAGGACACCATGCGGGAGACAGAACTGCACATAAGGTATTTCAATCTGGTTTTTATTGGCCTACTCTTTTCAAAGATGCACGTAAGTTTGTCCTCTCTTGTGATGAATGTCAAAGAATTGGTAATGTTGGTAGATGTCAAATGAATTATTCACTTGTTATTGAACCATTTGATGTTTGGGCTTTTGATTATATGGGACCTTTTCCTTCCACTAATGGGTATACACATATCTTAGTTGTTGTCGAGTACGTTACTAAGTGGGTAGAAGTTATTTCAACTAGTAGTGATGATCATAACACTTCTATTAAAATGCTTAAAGAAGTTATATTTCTGAGATATGGAGTCCCTAGATATTTGATGACTGATGGTGGTTCACATTTTATTCATGGTGCTTTCCGTAAATTGCTTGCTAAATATGATGTTAATCATCGAATTGCATCTCCATATCATCATCAGTTTAGTGGTCAAGTTGAATTGACTAATAGAGAAATAAAGTTAATCTTGCAAAAGACCGTTAATAGATCTTGTCGGGGATATAACCCCAGGATATGACCCGCCCATTCAGGGCCGGGTCATTACGTGGCGACTCAAGAGGAAGGCTTTAGCTAGGTGGGCCGTGATGATCCAGAAGACATAGTCCAGAGGATAAGCCGCCCTTAGCGGGCCAACTTATGGTCAACCGCCTTGAGCACTTTCCTTGTAAGACGCCACGAAGAAGTTCCCTTGTGTAATAAGTTGAGTAGGAGTAAGAGTAGGTCACGGGTCATGTTACGACCCGGACTTGTTGTAAACCCAGGGCCTCGACCTGTATATAAAGGCGAGCCCCTGAGGCAGAAAGACTTAAGTCACAAGCTCTCAAGTACTAGGTTAGCCAAGTCACCCCTTGTAATCGAGATCAAACATCAATACAACCAAAGCAGGACGTAGGCTATTACCTCCTTCAAGAGGGGCCGAACCTGGGTAAACCCTTGTCTCTCGATTCCGATCAACCCTGTTCGAGTTACCACCTAGCTGCGATGGCCTCACGACTAAGTCCTTTCACAAGGACATCTGCCGTGACAAAACCACGACAGATCTAGAAAGAATTGGTCTAAGAAACTTGATGATGCATTATGGGCTTACAGAACTGCTTATAAAAATCCTATGGGTATGTCTCCATATAAAATGGTCTATGGAAAAGCATGTCATTTACCTCTTGAACTAGAACATAAGGCATATTGGGCAATTAAAGAACTTAATTATGATTTTAAACTTGCCGGTGAAAAGAGGTTGTTTGATATTAGCTCTCTAGATGAATGGAGAACCCAAGCCTATGAAAATGCCAAGTTGTTTAAAGAAAAAGTTAAAATATGGCATGATAAGATAATTCAAAAACGGGAATTCAAGGTAGGTGATCATGTTCTATTATACAATTCTCGTTTACGATTCTTTGTAGGAAAACTTCTCTCTAAATGGGAAGGACCATACATCATCGAAGAAGTTTATCGCTCCGGAGCCATCAAGATAAATAACTCCGAGGGCACTAATCCGAGAGTGGTTAATGGGCAAATAATTAAACATTATATCTCAGGTACGCCCATTAATGTTGAAACTAATGTTATTCAAACAATGACACCGGAAGAGCACATAGAGGAAACCTTCCGGTACGCTCCAGAATCCTGAAAAGGAGTAGGTATGCGGTACAGTAAGTAAACCGACTTCAAAAATTCCATAAAAGCACTTTTTGTTCGTTCCGGAATATATATAAAATTAGGAAAATAATAAACAGTCCGAAAAGTGCACGAGGGAGCGACAAGCCTGGGGGCGCGCCCTACCCCCAGGGCGCGCCTACCGAGGTTGTGGCTCCCCCATGGACTTTCCTGACTCCGTTTTTCTTCCATATTACTTGTCCTGCACAAAAAAATCATTATATATACTCTCGGATGTTTTGACCACCGTATCACAAGTTTCTCCTATGTTCTTGTTTCGTGCTGTTTTTCTATCAGATTTTCGAGGCCAGGCATCATGTCTTCCTCTTCCTCCAACAACGTGGGAGACGAAGCTTGGTTGCTACAGATGGAACTCAAGAGAGAGGAGGAGGAAGAAGTTACCATGGAAGAAGATGATGGAGATTCTCTAGAGGTCCACCCTCCGGCTTCCGAGAGGGGTACCCTTGCCGGCATCTCCACAACTCCAAATTCCCATCAAGCCATGAGAAGCACAACAAGCCATGGGAGTCCAGAGGTACAAGAAGGGCTTCCCCCTAGGAGGCCCTTGCACAGGTTACATCGAAACAATTTTCATAACTTGGTTCACAATTATGGATTTGAGAATACTCTCCGCATGCACATACCTTCCAATTGGGACATCTCTCGTCCAAGTGAAAGTGATGTAGGGAAGAAAGCCTGGGGGGCAGAGAATAAACATATTATGGTCAAATTCCAGAAGAACGCGGAGATGATCCAGCATGTACTCCCGGAAATTCAGAGCCTAAGGGAGATCCTAATTGATGTAATAAAAGGCAAGCCTACCTCATCATCACCACCATCACCGAAGAAGGAGACTTGAGTACACGGGTATGGGCACCACCCTTGGCTTGTGCCGAGCTTGGGGGAGGTGCCCCGATATCGTATCACCATCACTTTTATCATAATTATCTATCTTAGTTCGATCCTTAGTTATTTCACGATTTAGAAGAATAAAGTTTTAGTATGATTTAGTCTCTAGTGCTTGCTTTGTGATCTATCTATCTATGTAATCGAGTGTGAGAGTTATATAATAAAGAGTAGTTTGAGTTGAGTTGTTTTACTTTTGTTGATCCAATCTTAGAAATAAAATAAAGAGAATAGAGAAAAGAGAGATCATATGCTAATCCCATGGGGAGTGATGACTTCACATAAAAGAAGTATAATTGATAAAACTTGTTGGAAGTTAACAAACATAGCATTGGTCATTGTTGCAACTCATGAAAAAGTAATAAAGGAAGAGAGGTCTCACATATAAATATACTATCTTGGACATCTTTTATGATTGCGAGCCCCCACTAAATATTCTATGTCAAATAGTCGACGTTGGACAAGGAAGACAACGTAATGAGTTATGTTTGCTTATATTCACATAGAAGCTATATTGTCTTGGATCCTCTAACATGTGGTGCTTGCTCCCTAACTTTTGCTAGCCAAAATTTCATACTAAGTAGATATACTACTTGTGCATCCAAAAACCCTTGAACCCAGTTTCATGTCATGAGAGTCCACCATATCTACCTATGGATTGAATAAGATCCTTGAAGTAAGTTGTCATCGGTGCAAAAGCAATAAAAATTGCTCCTAAATATGTCTGATCTTTTATTTTAAGGGAAATAAGATTTGTATGATCTTGTGATGGTGAAGAAATAAAAGCGGTTGCTATCACAAGGGGCAATATAAAGTGACGTTCCTTTACATTAAGAGCTTGCACATCCAAGAATAAAAAGCGCATGACAACCTCTGCTTCCCTCTGTGAAGGGCCTATATTTTACTTTTATGTATTTACTTTCATGCAAGAGTCAATAGTATTCTCTTCTATTCCATTTTTATTTTCTCTCTTGGCAAGCATCATGTGGTGGGGAAAGATCCAGGCATATATATCCAGTTGAATGTAGGTGATCATGAGTTATTATTGTTGACATTACCCTTGAGGTAAATACATTGGGAGGCGAAATCATAAACCCCTATCTTTCTATGTGTCTGACTGAAACTTTTGCTCCATAAGTATGCCGTGAGTGTCAGCAATCATAGAAGACTAAATGATAGTTGAGTATGTGAACTTGCTAAACAAAGCTCTTACAAAGATTCTTTCTGATAATATGATGAATTGCAATTGCTTCAGTGACTGAGATCATAGTTTGTTAGTTTTCAATAAGGTTTGTAGTTCATACTTTGTCTTGTGGATGAATTCTCACTTTTTCATGAGAAATTTTATGATGATATATTGTTGTTATACTAAAGATCATGATGCCTTCATGTCCGTATTTTGTTTTATCGACACCTCTCTCTCTAAACATGTTGTCATGATTATCGATTTTGGTTTTTCGCTTGAGGACAAGCGAGGTCTAAGCTTGGGGGAGTTGATACGTCCATTTTGCATCATGTTTTCTTACTATTATTTATTATGTTTTGGGTCATTATTTCACTTTATGATACAATTCTTATGCCTTTTCTCCCTTATTTTGCAAGTTTTACATGAAGAGGGAGACTGCCGGCAGCTGGAATTTTGGACCGGAAAGGGCTACAGTAGAGATAGCTATTCTGCACATCTCCAAATGACCTGAAAATTTACGGAGAATTATTTTGGAATATATAAAAAATATTGGCGAAAGAAAGACCAGGATGGGACCCACCAGGAGGCCACAAGCCTAGGGGGCGCGCCCTACCCCCTCGGCGCGCCCCCCGAGCTTGTGGGGCCCCTGGTAGGCCTCCGGGGCCCATCTTCTCCTATAAGATGCTATTTTCCCTAGAAAAAATCAAAAGAAGACTTTCGGGATGAAGCGTCGCCGTCTCGAGGCGGAACCTGGGCAGGAGCACTTTTGTTCTCTGGCGGAGCGATTCCGCTGGGGATACTTCCCTCCGGGAGGGGGAACTCGAAGCCATCGACATCACCAACAATCCTCTCATCGTGAGAGGACCAATCTTCATCAACATCTTCACCAGCACCATCTCATCTCAAACCCTAGTTCATCTCTTGTATTCAATCTTTGTTTCAAAACCCTAGTTCACCTATGGGTTGCTAGTAGTGTTGATTACATCTCATAGTTGATGCTAGTTGGTTTATTTGGTGGAAGATTATATGTTCAGATCCTTAATGCTATTCAATACCCCTCTGATTTTGAACATCAATATGTTTTGTGAGTAGTTACTTTTGTTCTTGAGGACATGGGAGAAGTCTTGTCATAAGTAATCATGTGAATTTGGTATTCGTTCGATATTTTGATGATATGTATGTTGTTGCTTCCTTTAGTGGTGTCGTGTGAACGTCGACTACATGACACTTCACCATATTTGGGCCTAAGGGACGGCATTGTGGAGTAGTAAGTAGATGATGGGTTGCTAGAGTGACAGAAGCTTAAACCCTAGTTTATGCGCTATTCCGTAAGGGGCTGATTTGGATCCATATGTTTCATGCTATGGTTAGATTTATCTTAATTCTTCTTTCGTAGTTGCGGATGCTTGCGAGAGGGGGTAATCATAAGTGGGAGGTTCAAGTAAGAACAACACCCAAGCACCGGTCCACCCACATATCAAATTATCAAAGTAGCGAACGGGAATCAAACAAACATGATGAAAGTGACTAGATGAGAATTCCCATGTGTTTTTGAGAACACTTTGCTTTATATAAGAGACCGTTCCGGCTTATCCTTTGCTATAAAAGACTACGCCACCTTGCTGCACTTTGTTACACTTGTTACTTGTCACTTTTTATGAATTATCTTGCTATCAAAACTATCTGTTACCGCCAATTCAGTACTTGCAGAGAATACCTTGCTGAAAACCGCTTGTCATTTGCTTCTGCTCCTCGTTGGGTTCGATACTCTTACTTATCAAAAGGACTACAATTGATCCCCTATACTTGTGGGTCATCACTCATCCCCTTCTGTAACTGGGTGAGAACACCGCAAGATTGAACCCACTACAAAGCACCTCTCCCACTGAAGATAAATCAATCTATAGTTGGCCAAACCAAACGGATAGATCGGAGAGAAATACAAAGCTATAATAATCATGCATAATAAAGTTCAGAAAAGACTCAATTACTTTCAATGAATAATCTAATCATAAACCCACAATTCATCGGATCCCAACAAACATACGACAAAAGAAGATTACATTGGATAGAACTCCAAGAAGATCGAGGAGAACATTGTATTGAAGATCAAAGAGATAGAAGAAGCCATCTAGCTACTAGTTATGGACCCGTAGGTCTCTGGTGAACTACTCACGCATCATCGGTAGGGCAGCAAGGTTGATGTATAAGCCCTCCGTGATCGATTCCCCCTCCGACAGAGTACCGGAAAAGGCCTCCAAATGGGATCGCAGAAGAACAGAACCTTGCGGTGGCAGAAAAATTATTTCGGGTGGCTCTCTGTTGGTTTCCTAATATTTGGGAATTTATAGAAGTGGAATTAGGTCAGACGGAGCCACATGGGGCCCACAAGGCATCAGGGCGCGCCTACCCCCCAGGGCGTGCCCTGTTGCCTTGGCATCTCCTCGTTTGCCGTCTGGTCTCTTCCCGAAGCTTCTATGGTCTCTTATGTCCAGAAAAAAATCATCAAAAAGTTTTGTAGCGTTTGGACTCTGTTTGGTACTGATTTTCTAGAAAACCAAAAACAGGCAAAAAAACTGCATCTGGCACTAGGCACTGGGTTAATAGGTTAGTTCCCAAAAATGATATCAAATTGCATATTAAGGCATATAAAGTATCCAAGATTGATAATATAATAGCATGAAACAATAAAAAATTATAGATATGTCGGAGACGTATCAAAGGGCCCTAAGAATATATCTCCATCGTCGGAGGAGCTAATTCCACTCTCGAGCTATCGAGTCCCTTGTCAAACTTTCCAATGAACCTGTAAGTTGTCGTTATGATCACCGTGTTACAGACACTGTTCAAGAATTCATCTGATTAATCAGTTAACCTGTCATTTAATCGCTACTCGTAGGGTGGCCAAATCGAATAGCACTTATTCATCGCGTTAACTTGTGAGGCCAATTAATTGGCCTGTCACACCAATTAATCCGTTGTTAGGCCGATTAATCGCTGCTGACCCATTAACTTGTGGGCAAACAAAGCCCAAATTTTTTCCTCGTAACCCCTCCCATCCACCTCTCTCTCCTCAAAAGCTATGGTTTGACCAAACAGTAGCATATGAGAGTATGGTATAATACATAAAAAACTAAATATATGTTGTCAAGTTCCTATTTAATCTACCGATTAACGGTGGACCGATTAATTCAGTTAATAGGCCGATTCACTGATTAATCGTTACTCCCAAGCCGACCGAGCAGCTACAAGTTACCGATTTCCTGAACAATGGTTACAGATGATGTTTGAGCAACCCCAAAGCTCATCGTACGGTAAGAAGTGACTATGATACTCTCATGGTCTAAGGAACTAAAACACACGCTAACACTCCGTGTTATAACAATTGACTTGTGACGATATCATCTCAAAGTATAACAAACAAGTTTGGGTCGATTCATTATGATCGTTCTTCTAACGTCATACTCTCAATGTTGTTTTGAGACTATTGTTACACTTAACGATATCTCAAGATCCGGAAAACGTGATCACCAACAACACATGAGCTAGTCTTAGAGGCTAGACTAGGGATCTTATTTTACGGTTTATAGTTCCATACGTGCATATGAGTTTTCCACTGAATCAAATATTCTAGGATCATAGCAGTTATAGCATAGAATATAAACTGTTAGTTATGAACACGAAAATATAATAATACAATATTATTGCCTCTAGGGCATATTTCCAACAGACTCCCACTTACACTAGAGTCAATAATCTAGTTAGCATATTTTCTTGAACACCAATGGCAATCCGGTGTTTTTTTATGCTTTGCTTATTGTATAGCCTTCGTCCTATCAGAGCTTGACCACTTCAGATCCACGTATATCACTTGCATTTCTATGCATCTATAATGCTTTCACAAGAATTCATAATTTGTGTGAAACTGGCTTTGTATGTATTGAATCACTGGCATGACCTTTGATTCCTTAGACTGAGCTATGGAACAACTATTACGAACAGTGTTCCATTGGCACAATCATCTAGAAATCATACCAAGTTCATAAATGAACTTTTGATTCATCACCCTCTAGTGTTGCTTCTAAAGTGACAATATACTCAGCCTTTTGTTATAGAATTCACCACAGTAACTTTCTTGGACCAATTCCAACTTACTGTGCCACCATAAATCATTTAATTTGAAATCGAAAAATCGCTTGGAGCACATATGAAGATTTTATCAATGTACTAGTTACAACGAGCCTGTATTGATGTAACTCCTTACAACAATCTCTTCATTTTCTCCATATGCGAGAAACACTGTTGTCCTATGATCAACAATTTGACCATTCTGGTAACTTTACTGGCAACTAACATGGAGTACTAGACATATCTGGTTATTTACATACCATGGAATACAAGTGTGATTGAAATCATATTTTGCTCATCAGTATTTCAGGATACCGATTCTTGCTAAAAACTCCTTCCATGTGACTTTGACAAGAAACTCTTCTTGGTGTTTTTCATACTAAACTGTTTTCGTATCTTGTCAATACGTATTTTGGCTAAGCCCGATTAGACAGTACTATCTGCATAGGTCATTATGCCTAATACCAAGGCTATATTGCCTAAATACTTTACTGAAAAACTAGTTTCAATAAAGTCTTAATTCGTGTCAAGAAATTTATATAATTTCTAATCAACAATGTGTCGTGTACACATAGTGTTTAGTAATATTATCATCCTCCCACTTACTCTCTTATAAATACAAGCATCTTTGCTTTCCTCGATGAAATCAAATTATATGACCATTTCATCATCACAAAGATTCCAACTCCACTATGCTTACTTCAGTCCATTATAGGATCTCTTGAAGTTTGCACACTTACTAGCATCCCGTGGATCGACAAAAACTACCTTGGACCGTATCACATATACAATCTTGGTTCTATTTCCATCTCATGGAAATCATTTTGACATCCATCTATTATATCTCATAATTGAAATATTTGGCAATTCCTAGTTTAACCCAAACTGACTTTAAGTATTTCTATAACGAGGCAATTTCGTTAGAGTTAACTCCTTGATGTTGTCATAAACCGTTAGTAACAAGTCAAGTTTTATAAAACATTTTTATATTTGTCAATTTATAGATCCATCACTATACGTCAGACTCTAAGTTTACCGGAGGAATCATCAAGTTCTAAACTTGAATTATGTAAATGGATACTATCTGGGATTACTTTGGCATATAGCGAATTTACGGAGTTAGGGCCCATCAATGCTTCTCTATGTATCATAGGTTCATTGTTTGTTCAACAATATTTCATCTACACACCTCAAAGATCTGCATGAATTTGCTCAACCTATATAGTTCAGCTGCAAGTTCGACCGAAGTCTTTCTATCTCATGTAGAGGCTTTCGTATCAGTCATGGTAGAAAATTCTAGAATAACTTCTAGCGTTTCTTTTCTTTGACCTGATCACGAAGATTCTGCAATCTTGTCGAGTTGCACTGTCCTCCCACTCACTCTTTTGCAGAAAATATTTTCTTCAAAATTTCCGCACTCTGTGGCAAAACATTTTGCCTCGGCGTAGTGATAGAGGAATACCCAATCATTTGGGATAACCTACAAAGTAGCACTTATTTCAACAAATTTGATGGCACTCTTTTCGTTGTAAGAGCCACAGTTTCTAAAGCATCACATTAAAAAGTATATTGGCGAAATAATCAATGCCATCTTTGATCTCACCATGTCTTACATAGTTTGATTACATCTACTCAAAAGATTCTACTCTTAGTAATGTTCTGGGAAGTTCAAGCTATAAAATTCTTTTCACAGCTCATCAGACATTCGCTAAACTTGTAACTCAAATATTTCTTTCTGCAATCTAATTGTAGAAACATATTTTTTATTACAATCAGTTCTACTTCATTTTGGAAAAACCTTTTGAAACAATTCAAGAGATCCAGATTTATGTCTCAGTAAATATAAATATCTACTTGAGTCAACCTTGAAGATAAATAAATCCACTTCTTGCAACAATACTTATTGGACTACACACATCAATATGCATGTTCAAATTTTGTTGCTCGTTCTTTATGGCCTGTGAATGGTATTTTAGTTTACTTCACTAATTGGGCAAAAGTTGCAAGTGTCAGATGATTCATAATCAGATGACGTCAAAATCCATCACTATGGAATTTCTCCATGCTGGTTTCTCCAATGTGACTAAATGCAGTGCCACACATTTGTGGTATTCTTTTAGTCTTATGACATTTAGCGTCAGTGTTATAGATGTTCAATTTTATCATCAATGTTCATAACATACATCCTAGTCACAATAAGAGTATGGCCTTTTGTTCATAACATCGAACAACTATTGTTCTCTCATGAATAACCTCCTTGCAACTTCTATGCAATGGGCTAGAGTGTACAAAACTCTAAAATGAATTATAACAATAAACACAGAGGTAATAAGCTGATGGGAAGTCCTGTAACTTTTACAAAGTTTCCATCAGATATTTTAACCTCATTATTTGTTGGCCATTTAGGCCTTTGTAGGTTCTTGCAACGATTTGCAACAATATGCAATCGAGTCAATATCCTTGTGATCAGTTTTTAACCACAATACCAAAGAATTAATGATCAATAATTTGATCATAATTCCCAAGAACTAAACTTGACCAACTTTCTCTACATCTTATAACTTGTATGACATTCATACCCGAGCTAGATATTCCAGTCTTATTTTCTTTCTGCCATTTTACTTCTTATAGTTTTACTTCCAATTTTTCTCCTACTCACAGAAGAAGCATCCAACTTTTAAGAGTGGCGTGAGCCCCAAACTTCCCTAGGCATGTAAGTTTCATTACATCCTTTGGTTTTGTTCTTTCTCTTTTAAGTTCTCACCATCAACTCATGACTGGCGTTCTTCCGGATCTTACGCATTTCAGTCTTAAACATAGTTGAATGCTTCACTAGAACTTGCAAACAAAACACTTCTTTAGATATCACATATCTTCCAGTTTTTGTTTGTTTCTGAAAACAATTTTCAGTTCCAAGAATATCACATAACTATCCCAAACATTTTGAAGTTCGGGTTTCTGGGAAGCAAGCAGACCGTAGTGTAATTCTAGTCTTTTGGAATGAAGGACGTGGGTCACATCATCCAGAGCATCAGCAGGAGAGTTCTGCAAGCATGAAGTAGGACAAAATCTTTTTTGGCATTCTAGAGGACGATCCTCTCAATCATAAAGATTCAACCAGATAAAAACAGCTAATCAATATCAATAGCAAAGGTGGAACTGTGAGCCATTATTCTACAACTATAATGCAAACTACACATAGATATTGTCCATAATTAATTTGTACTAGTGATTAAACTAAATTAATACATAATTGTGCTCCCACTCAAACCAATATCTCTCATAATTGATTTTAAGTGATTCAATACCCTGATCTTATTCATATTCATTGATGTGGACATCACTGATAACATGAACTTCGGCCGGTAGGCAATCTTTTGCCGATCATATCTCCATATGACTCTTGTTCATCTTTCGATGCTTCGTGCTCCGAGCTCAGAACGATTCTGCCAGAACTTCAAGACAACCGAGTGCTATCTGCTTCCTCGGTCTAACCTCACCCACCTTACACCTCACGATCCGTTTGTACTCATGTGGACATGACGCACTCCGAAAAGCTACGTGTTATAGACGGTTGCAACACTTGGAAGAGCACCTTTTAACTTGATATTTTTAGTGAGAGATCACCCTAATAATTGACTACTGCGCAATCAAAGGGTGTAAACAACAAAGGGATAAACATCTCAGGCAATTCATAATAGCATGATATGATATAGCCCTGGGCACCGGGAAGTCGTCACGGTCTTCTTGAATCGTTAGTCGAAACGTTGTCGTGGCTATAGAAAAATCGTTGTTTTGGCTGTAGAAAAATCGTTGCCGTGGCAGCCGTTTCAAAAAACGTTGTCGTGGCGACAATTTCAGAAAATGTTGTCATGGCGACCGTTTCAAAAACGTTGTCGTGGCACGAAAAATTCCAGCACCTCTTCCTGCGCCTAGTACACCTTCTTCATGCCGGGGTCCTCCATGTACACTTGCCACCGTCACCTGCAACCTGTAGGCTATCTCTACATCTTTTACATTAAAGTGGCAATCTCGTGGCTCCAGCCATCATGCCGTGACGTGCAGGCCACTTAACATTACAACATATAATCATCTCATACGTAAACTCATTATCATGAGAAAGGCTATACCACATCACGTGCAATCCTGAAAAACCAAGTTAGACGTCCTCTAATCGGTTTGGAAAATTTTAATTACATGGCTACTAGGGTTTTCGGATAACACTGGCTACCTACGTCCACCATCAAGGCGATAATTCTTGTTGCTAGATTAACTTTCGGGGTGTGTGAGGGGAAGAGACTTAATTAAAAATCTCTAGCCCCACACTAAACTTCGTCAATACGCATGACCCCCTAGAAGATCGAACATCTTCATCGCCCTCTTGTGATTGCGATGGTTCACTATTCTTGACTATGATGAAGCCCAAAGAACTATTAGCAGATCATCGACAGCCGGAGCCAATCGTTTGTCAGAACTTTGTGCAAAGCTACATCATGCCGTCAATGAATTGAACCAAAGCAACACTCGAGGGAAGCATAGCGAAAACATCAAACCCTCACATCTGCATGTGATCTAGATCGAAACCTACATCTACTCATAGAACCGCTCATGATGCCACTATTGGGAAACGTAGTAGAAAACAAAAAAATCGCCCTACGATCACCCAGGAACAATATGAAGATGCATAAACGGTTTGGATCACGATCGTTACCGACTCCAGAGTGCAGCGGAAGTAGACGAGTCGGTGTAGATCGTACTTGGAGTCCCTCGAACCATCGATGAACAATCCCGTGAACCGCCCTTGAACGATCCCTCGAACGGAAGACCGAAAGTACGACCTCTCTACTTGGTAGCAAGCGTACGGTCTTCACGATCCGGCGGCGCTTCGCCGTCCAGAGCTAAACGTCGCTGGAGAATTAGAGGGAGGAGATTAGAACCACACTGGGCTTCTAATTATGAGGATTAGAGGATCTAGGTCAAGCTCTAATTGATCAACTTGGATCAACTAGAACTAGAACTAGAGGACTAGAGGAGGCTCCAAAACTTGTGTATCACAAAGGGCAAAATCCTCTAGTATATATAGGTTTGAGGGGAGAGGAGGGGCTGCCACCAAGGAGGGAAAGCCCCTCCTTGGTGCGCCGGCCAAGGGAGGGGAGGAGGACTCCTCCCCCCACTCCAATTCGGCCTCCCCTATAGGAAGGGGGGGGCGCCACTCCTTATGGGCCCTTGTGGCCCAAGTTGCCTTCCACCTCTTGGCCTTTTAAGGCCCGTTGATACTAACTTAAATATAAAAGCCTCCTAACAATTACTAGAGATTTTTATTATTAATTTAACACCACCGAAAACATTTTCCACCTATATAATATTTATCGGTAATACTCGGTATTGAGCGATAAACTCCGAAACCCTTTCGGTGACCCCGAAACGCTTCCGGTTCCTCTCGGAACTATTCTGAATATTAATGAAACAATTCCACAAATAAATCCTCGCTACTCTCATCCTACTAACACTCAGCGGATCGTGATTACCTTAAGCTTGTGACCCCATAGGTTCAGTAAATCATAGACATGAACGAAACCCCTTCGTTCAATGACGGACAGCGGAACCGTGGACGTCCATATCGATCCCTATGATTACACGAATGACATTCAAGTGAACCTTTGGTTATCATGTGATGTTCCCTTTGCTTCACGATACTTTACAAAACCCGAGGTGAGATGTGTCGGTGTCCTCTTGATTCATACACATGCTCACTATACCGGTCTCCTCGTTGCCGGTTTTGTTCTTCTTTCTCATTGACATATTTCGACATCCCCGTGACATAGTCACCTGTGTCTAGCCAGACGATGATGGATGTTGTCACTCTGAGAGGGTCCTAAGAATATCTCTCCATCATCAGAGGAGCAAATTCCACTCTCGAGCTATCGAGTCCCTTGTCAAACTTTCCGATGAACCTGTAAGTTGTCGTTATGATCACCGTGTTACAGATGACGTTTGAGCAACCCCAAAGCTCATCGTACGGTAAGAAGTGACTACGATACTCTCATGGTCTAAGAAACTAAAACACATGCTAACACTCCGTGTTATAACAATTGACTTGTGACGATATCATCTCAAAGTATAACAATCAAGTTTGGGTCAATTCAATTTGATCGTTCTTCTAACGTCATACTCTCAATGTTGTTTTGAGACTATCGTTACACTTAACGATATCTCAAGATCCGGAAAACATGATCACCAACAACACATGAGCTAGTCTTAGAGGTGAGACTAGGGATCTTATTTTACCGTTTATCGTTCCATACATGCATATGAGTTTTCCATGTAGGACATATGCCCTAGAGGCAATAATAAATGTTATTATTTATCTTCATGTTCCTGATTAAGTTTATGTTCCATGCTATAACTGCTATGGTTCTCGAGTCTGCAATAACCACGAGGCTCGGAGGAAGACTCATATGCACGTGTGGAATAATAAATGATAAAATGTATTCCTAGTCATGCCTCTAAGACTAGCTCAAGTGTTGCATGATGGTCCTGTTTTCCTGATCATGGGCATGTCTATGCCGGCAATTTTGAGGGCACAATGTTAGGAGAACACTTGTGTTGAATCGACCCGAATTGATGTTATGCTATGAGATACATTCGTCACAAGTTAATGGTTAATAACACAGAGAAAGTTTACGTTTGCATAATTCCTTAGACCATGAGAGTATCGATTTTCTTCATGCTTGATTCATGAACTTTGGGGTTTGTTAAACGTCATCCGTAAATGGGTGGCTATTACGGCGGCTTACGGGTTCATGGAAAAGTATGTCAAGTAACTTGATAGCTCAAGATTGGGATTTGCTCCTCTGACGATGGAGAGATATCTCTGGGCCCTCTCGGTGTTACGGTATCCACCATCGTCTGGCCAGACACATTGTGATTTGATCACAGGGATGCCGGAACACGGGAACGAGAAAAGAGAACAAAACCGGTAACGAGGTAACTGGCATTGTGGACAAGTGTTGATCCACGGGGATGCCGATGATTCTCACCTCGGGTATTTGTAACATATCGCGAAGCAACAGGAATTTCACACGGCAATTGGAGGTTCACTCGAATATTCATTCGTGTGGGTATAGGGGTCAATATGGGTGTCCACGGCTCCGATGTTGATCATTGATCGGAAAGTGTTCCGGGTCATGTCTATACTTCACCGAACCTATAGGGTCACAAGCTTAAGGGTCAACTATCTGCTGAATACTAGACAAGGAATCTCAGAGAAAGTCACCGAAAAAGTTTCG
Organism: Elymus sibiricus; assembly: GCA_039707655.1. Lineage (NCBI taxonomy): Eukaryota > Viridiplantae > Streptophyta > Magnoliopsida > Poales > Poaceae > Elymus > Elymus sibiricus. The sequence goes on from CM077668.1 coordinate 247,316,769, forward strand.
GAGACAACGGAAAAGTTCCGGAGAGAGAACACCGAAATAGTTTCGGTAAAACTGAAAAGTTGTTTCAGGGTATACCATTAAGTCAAATTGGTTTCGGCACACGTCTTGAAATTCTTGGAGGGTGCGAGAATTGGTCTGGGAACTTCTGGGATTTTTTGGAGAAAACCCCGGAAATGTTCCGGAGCTGCCGGAACCGGTTTGGTTGCTTTTCGCAGATGAAAATCACTAATCCGGAATTGTTTCGGAACGCGTCCAAAATCATTTTAGTGGGTGCTGGAATTATTCTAAGACCCACAGAAATATTTTCAGATTTAACGATCGCAGAAAAATGTTTCCGTGAATAGTGAAAGTGCTTTTTGGGTGGCTTCTTGGAGAAGCCACCTTGAGGGCCTTTTGGTATTTTCCCCTTGGCTTCTTGGAGAAGCCACCCTTGGGCTTGGCCTATAAATAGGGGTGGAGGGGGCTGCCTAAATACACACTCTTTCTCAACATACACAAGCCATGCATGATCTGGCCTTCTCTCTCCCTCCCCGCGAAATAGTTTCGTAGAGCCGAAAGGCTGTCTGGGTTCCGACAGGAACTAGTTCTGGACGGCGAAGCCCTGCCGGATAGCTGACACCGTATGTGTGCAACCCCGTAGAGAGGTCGTAGTTTCGATCCTTTACCCGTGGGGCTGTTCGAGTACCTGCCCGGAGGGCTGTCCGTGTGGCCTCGCGGCGGGCTGTCCGAGGATCCGTCCGGTGGGACTATCCGAGGGACTGCCCAGAGGCCTCCCGGAGGTCTGTCCGAGGATCCATCCGGTGGGACTATCCGAGGGACTGTCCAGAGGCCTCCCGAAGGTCCGTCTGAGGATCCGTCTGGTGGGACTATCTGAGGGATTGTCCCGAGGCCTCCCGAAGGGCTGCCCGGAGATCCGTCCGGTGAGCTGACGAGGGAGTACATCCTCGCGGTTGGGAGGTTGTAAATCCTAGCTATGGGGATCTGCACCGCCGATCGTCATCGACTCTACTTCCGCTGCGCTACGAGTCGGTAACGAAAAGATCAAACCTTGTATGCAGTCTCCATAGTGGTCCTGGGCTGGTGCGTAGGTCGGAAAAGTTTTGTTTTCTGCTGCGTTCCCCTACAGTGGCATCATGAGCCGTGCTATGCGTACATGCAGGTTATGATCTAGAATACATAGAGATGTATGGGTATTGCACAATATAATTTGTAGTAGATGAGTTCTATTACTGAAAATTATTTGTGCGGGTAGCAGATGAAATCTGTTACCCGATGTTCTTGTTGCTTCCCTGGAATTTGCATATTTCTGATCTTGATAACAGCATGGTGGGTTTTCAAAGTTCTGGCAATCCGCGATCCTGATTGATCAACGAAGTGCTAACAGTTCTTTAAATTCCACCATAGTTAAAAAGAAAGATGAAATTTCACAGACGAAAGGGCAATGCAGATATGATCTGCACGGGGGTCATGCGTATGACGAAGTTCAGTATGGGGCTCGAGATTTTATTATCTCGTGTTTCATACACCCCGTAAAGTTAATCTAGCGACTTGAATAATCATACTTGATGATGGACGTAGGTAGCTTCGGTTTGCTTCGAAACCTTAGAAGCCACGTAAAATGAAATTATGCATAAACCGATTAGAGGCGTCTAACTTGGTTTTGCAGGATGGTTTGCATGTGCATGTGATGTGGTATAGCAGTGCTCATATTAATTTGATTATGTATGAGATGACTATATGATGTAAATTAATTAACATGACATGCGTGTCATGATTCGGCATGATGGCTGGAGCCATATGATTGTCACTTTAATGACCTGCGTGTCAACCTTAAGTAATGCACTTATTTTATTAGCTATAGAGATAGCAATATTATCTGGTGCATCGACAAGGTGGTGGCAATCTTCGCGAAGGTGAACACCGACGCGAATGCCGAAAACGAAGAAATACAAGACTTCTCCGTCAGAAAGGGCTATACCATATCATGCTATTATGAATTGCCTGAGATGTTAATCCCTTATGATGCACCCGTCTTGATTGCACGGTAGTCGCTTTTATTAGGGTGATCTCTCACAAAAATATCAAGTAGTTAGTGTTCACCCAAGTGTAGCATCGTCACGGCACCTATCTTTTCGGGGTGCGCCATGTCACACGGGTACGAACGATTAGAGAAGTGTGAGGCGGGTGAGTTGAGACCTCGCAGCGAGATCACTTGGTTGTCTTGACGTTCAGGCATGACCGTCATGAGCTCGGAACACGCCCATCGAAAGATGAACAAGAATCACATAGAGATGTGATTGGCAAGTTGGCCTACCGGTTGAAATTTTCGTCATCAGTGGTGTTACACCAATGGCGAACAAATGAAATGCGGATCTTGTATCACTCACAATCAATTATGAGAGATATTGATTTGAGTAGGAGCGCATTGTAGAATTAACTTCTTAATTCTCAGTGCAATTAATTATGAACCTTGTCTAAAGTGAAAATTGCATAATAGTTATAGAATAATGGCTCGCGTTTCCACCTTCCCTATTAAAATTGAAGCGCTGTTAAATATCTGGTTAAAACTTTACGGTTGGTAACGTAATGTGAGGGTTGTCCTCAAAAGTGCCGAGAAGGACTTTGTCCTATCGCATGCTTTTGGTATTCTCCCGCTAATGCTATGGATAATGTGACTCTCATCCTTCGATCCAAAAGCTAGAATTCCGTTACAGTCAAGTGAAATATGTTTGCTTCCATGAGACCCGAACTTCAAAAAGTTTTGGGATAGCTATGTGATATTCATGGAACTGAAAATCATTTTTCAGACACAAACAAAGGCTAAAAGATATGTGATATCCAAAGCAATATTTGTTTTGCAAACTATTAGTAAAAGTGTTTACTATGCATTTGACTAATACAAGAGGGATCCAGAAGAACGCCTATCATATGATGAAGGTGAATAAAACAACAACTTAAAGAGAAATGAAATGTCCAAAGGGTGTTAGTGTGACTTACACACCTAGGAAGTCCGCGGCTAACCCCACTCTTAAGTTGAGTGCTTCTTCTGAGAGTAGGAGAAATACTGAAAGTTAAACTGTTAGAAGTATAAAGGCAAAAAGAGAGAAGACTGGAATATCCAGCTCATGTATGAAAGTCATACAAGCTATTGATGTATAGAAGGCTGGTCAAAGAAATAGTTCTTGGGAATTATGATTAAACATCGTCTGGCCAGACACATTGTGATTTGATCACAGGGATACCGGAACACGGGAACGAGAAAAGAGAACAAAACCGGTAACGAGGTAACTGGCATTGTGGACGAGTGTTGATCCACGGGGATGCCGATGATTCTCACCTCGGGTATTTGTAACATATCGCGAAGCAACAGGAATAGCACATGGCAACTGGAGGTTCACTCGAATATTCATTCGTGTGGGTATAGGGGTCAATATGGGTGTCCATGGCTCCGATGTTGATCATTGATCGGAAAGTGTTCCGGGTCATGTCTATACTTCACCGAACCTATAGGGTCACACGCTTAAGGGTCATCTATCTGCTGAATACTAGACAGGGCGTCTGAGATAAAGTCACCGGAAAAGTTTCGGAGACAACGGAAAAGTTCCGGAGAGAGAACACCAGAATAGTTTCGGTAAAACTGAAAAGTTGTTTCAGGGTATACCATTAAGTCAAATTGGTTTCGGCACACGTCTGGAAATTCTTGGAGGGTGCCAGAATTGGTCTGGGAACTTCTAGGATTTTTCGGAGAAAAAACCCGGAAATGTTCCGGAGCTGCCGGAACCGGTTTGGTTGCTTTTCGCAGATGAAAATCACTAATCCGGAATTGTTTCGGAACGCGTCCAAAATCATTTTAGTGGGTGCTGGAATTATTCTAAGACCCACAGAAATATTTTCGGATTTAACGGTCGCGGAAAAATGTTTCCGTGAATAGTGAAAGTGCTTTTTGGGTGGCTTCTTGGAGAAGCCACCTTGAGGGCCTTTTGGTATTTTTCCCCTTGGCTTCTTGGAGAAGCCACCCTTGGGCTTGGCCTATAAATAGGGGTGGAGGGGGCTGCCTAAAGACACACTCTTTCTCAACATACACAAGCCATGCATGATCTGGCCTTCTCTCTCCCTCCCCGCGAAATAGTTTCGTAGAGCCGAAAGGCTGTCTGGGTTCCAGCAGGAACTAGTTCTGGACGGCGAAGCCCTGCCGGATAGCTGACACCGTCTGTGTGCAACCCCGTAGAGAGGTCGTAGTTTCGATCCTTTGCCCGTGGGGCTGTTCGAGTACCTGCCCGGAGGGCTGTCCGAGTGACCCGCCCGAAGGGCTGTCCGTGTGGCCTCCCGGAGGGCTGTCCGAGGATCCGTCCGGTGGGACTATCCGAGGGACTGTCCAGAGGCCTCCCGGAGGGCTGTCCGAGGATTTGTGCGGTGGGACTATCCGAGAGACTGTCCAGAGGCCTCCCGGAGGGCTGTCCGAGGATCCGTCCGGTGGGACTATCCGAGGGACTGTCCAGAGGCCTCCCGAAGGGCTGTCCGAGGATCCGTCCGGTGGGACTGAGGGTGTCCCGGACTAGGGGGTACTCGGGCTGTCGGCCTATCTCTCGTAGGCCGGGCTGGTGGGCCGCTCTTTACTCATTGATGGAAGGCCGGATTGTGGGCAACCCCGTGTATCAGAAGGAAACCTCCGAAGACTTGGCGTCTCCTCCGAGGAATAGTTGGCGTGGCCAACATGTTTATCCCCTGATGGTAACCGACGATGTGTAACCCTAGGACCCTCTGGTGTCTATATAAACCAGAGGGTTTAGTCCGTAGAGGATCATCATCCATTGCCTAGGGTTTAGCCCATCCGATCTCGAGGTAGATCAACTCTGTAACCTTCATACAATCACATCAATATAATCTAGCAGGACGTAGGGTATTACCTCTTCGAGAGGGCCCGAACCTGGGTAAATCGCCGTCTCTACGTTCCCTTTTACCCATCGATTCCTAGACCCACATTTCAGATCCCCTACCCGAGATCTACCGGTTTTGGTATCGACATTGGTGCTTTCATTGAGAGTTCCGCCGTTGGTCATCAAGGATCAATGGCTCGCCTAATCATCAGCGACAGCGCTAGCCGTAGGGACACTTTCGTTCCCGGCCAGCTCTTCGCGTTCGGCAGCATCATGCTACACGCCGATCCGGCCGGTCACCTTGGCCGGGTCGACGGCTTCACCCCCGACCAGGAGATCAGGTTCGGAAACTTAGAGTTCGTCGCCGACTCCAGGGGAGATCTTATCCTCACGGGGTCCTCAGCCTCGCCTGAAGAACCCACAAATCCTGAAGCGCCGACTTCGAGTTCGGCCAACCCCACCACCGAGACGGCTGCCACTACGGATCCAGCCTTGAGCCCGGACCTAATCTCCGCGCTCGGCTGCCGAAGATCAGCCTCGGCTGAATATGACTACGGGGCGAATTCAGACGCCCCCGTCATGGCCATACTATGGGTTGACCCCGCAAACTGCCAGAACTTGGAGCCGACAGATCTCTCGTTATTGAACGGGATACTAGACCAGATCCAGGCCCTGGGAATCACCGACGGCCAGTCCTCGGTCTACGATCAGATCGGGCTTAAAACCGACGACATTGAGATTCACGCCCCTGCCACCACTCACTTGGTCGCCACTATCGAAGGCCCCACAGAGGGCTCACCCCTTCCCTCAGAACCGAAAGCGCATGAGGTGCAAGTTCCCGACCAGCTGGCTTCATCCTCCAGCTCGGCAGCCGAACTCCGTTCTGGAGAGGGTTTAGAGCCGAAATCTGGTTCAGCACGCAATTCCAGATCCACGGACCCGCGCCCGGCCGATTATCCAGAGCTCGGCGCATTGGATTCCACGTCAATCCAGGACGCGGCCGCCAAAACTCAGGACTCACACTCCGCTGGGATCAATTTTTTTATCCCGCCCACCCCTCACATTGAGTACTGTCCAGATAACTCAGGACGGCCCGACATATGGGCCCTAATGTACGTTAAGCAGCAGCCCGGAGAGACAGTTCGGCACTTCTGGGCCAGATTCCTCATCGTCAAAAATAAGATGACGGACGGCTGCAACAAGGACATTCTGGAGATCTTCCGACAGAACTGCCGAGACGAGGGCATCTTAAACGCCCTCGCTCGCCGCCACATCCAAAATTTCTCTGATTTATCAGATCTGGTGTCCAAATACTGCGCCATGGAGTATGCTTGGCAGGCTCAGCTCGAGCAAACGGAGTCAATCCGTACAGAGGAACCAAACCGAGCTCGGGCAAAACGCGCACACCCTCGCCGGACACCCCAATACGAGCCATCCGAGAAAAGGATGAAACCCCTGACAGGATCCAGAACGGTCCTTGACGAACTGCTGGATAAACCATGCCCCATACACTCCGTCCTCCTCAACACAAACCCAGCCCACAACCTTCGAGCTTGCTGGGTGGTCAGGCAAGTCGCCAAGAGCGGCGAAGTCATCCTCGGAGGCCCGCACTCAAATAAGAGTCCAGCAACGCCCTTTGATGATGACGCCGAGATCTTAACAATCTACGAGACGTATTCCTCAAAGAATCAGAGGAAGAGAGCCCTTCGAGAACTCGCTCAAATTCACCATGTGGCAAAGACAGACTCATGGACAGACACACCCATCACTTTCAGTGAACAAGATCAGCCGAGGTCCCAACCTACTCGAGCTGCCGCCGCCCTTGTCCTTGATCCCATAGTAGATGGATTCCGACTCCAAAAGGTGTTAATGGACGGCGGTAGCGGGCTAAACCTCATTTACGAGGACACCTTGAACAAAATGCAGTTCGACAGATCCCGCATCGAGCAAAGTCACACCACCTTTCGAGGGATCATCCCCGGAAAGGAGGCGCATTCTAGTGGCCGAGTGGCTCTTGATGTGGTCTTCGGAACTCTCGAGAACTACCGATCCGAAGAACTGCTTTTTCACATCGTGCCCTTCCGCAGTGGCTACCATGCCTTATTAGGGCGCGATGCCTTCGCACGGTTCCATGCCGTCCCACATTACGGGTACATGAAGCTTAAAATGCCAGGGCCAAACGGCGTAATCACAATAATAAGTGATCCGGACAAAGCTCTTCGGGCCGAGAACAAAACAGCATCCCTCGCCCTCGAAGCGTTGTCCGAAGCCCTCGCAGCTGAAGAACTGACCGCGCTCCGCTCAACGGGGGATAAGGACGACGTAATCCTCGACAAAAGGCCCAAATCCACGTCCTTCAAACCAGCGGATGAAATTGTCAAATTCCAAGTGCACCCAACAGATCCCAACAAGACGGCGTCCATTGGGGCTCAGCTGGACCCCGCGGGCGATGAAGAGCTGCGCAAATTTTTGCGTGAAAACCGGGATATCTTCGCCTGGCACCCGTCAGACATGCCAGGGATCCCGCGCAGATTAGCCGAGCACAACTTGAACATCATTAAGGGTTTCAAGCCAGTCAAACAGACTCTGCATCGGTTTTCTGAACCCAAGCGCCAGGCTATGGGCGAGGAACTGGCAAAGTTGCTCGAAGCCGGATTCATCCGGGACATCAAACATCCAGAGTGGTTGGCCAATCTGGTCATGGTACCAAAGAAGGATAAGTCCTGGCGGTTGTGTGTCGATTTCAAGGATTTAAACAAGGCCTGCCCCAAGGATCCTTTCCCCTTGCCCCGCATAGACCAGATCATAGACGCCACCGCCGGGCACGACTCACTGTGTTTCCTCAACGCTTACTCCGGATACCATCAAATTAAAATGAAGGAGTCCGACCAAGCCGCCACTGCATTCATCACTCCTTATGGACCATTCTGTTTCAACACAATGCCCTTCAGATTAAAGAATGCAGGGGCTACATACCAGCGCATGATTCAAACATGTTTGGAAAAACAAATCGGCAAAACAGTCAAAGCATATGTGGACGACGTGGTTATCAAAACCAAACACGTCAGCCAGCTGGTGGACGATCTCCGGCAAACCTTCGATAGTCTTCGGAATTTCGATATATGGCTCAATCCGGAAAAGTGCGTCTTCGGAGTGTCGGCCGGTAAGCTGCTCGGATTCATCGTTTCCCATAGAGGAATAGAAGCCAACCCAGTGAAAATACGGGCACTGTCCGAGCTGGCTATCCCCACTGAGCTCAAACACGTCCAGAAACTTGCCGGCACTGTTGCAGCCCTAAGCTGCTTCATCTCACGCCTCGGAGAAAAAGCCTTACCGCTATACAAATTGCTCAAACGGACGAAGAACTTCGAATGGACCAGTGAAGCAGCGGCAGCACTTGAAGAAATAAAAACTCTACTGGCCAGCAACCCGATCTTGATAGCACCCAGCCCGGGCGAGCCAATGCTGCTATATATCTCGGCCACGAATCAGGTGGTCAGCGCGGTTCTCGTCGTCGAACGGGAGGCAGACGGTCACAAGCTCCAGGTGCAGAAACCTGTGTACTACGTATCCAAAGTGCTCACCCCGTGTAAAACGAGGTACCCGCATTATCAGAAGATCGCCTACGCAGTTTTCATGGCATCCCGAAAGCTCCGCCATTACTTCCAGGAGTGCTCGGTTACGGTGGCATCCGAAGTACCACAGAATGACATAATCAACAATCGAGATGCCACCGGCCGCATAGCCAAATGGGCTATAGAACTCCTCCCCTTCGAAATCATAAATCGACCACGCCGAGCTATTAAATCTCAGGTTTTGGCTGATCTCGTTGCGTAATGGATGGAAGCCGAACTCCCTAGGGAGTACAGTACATACTCACATTGGACGATGTATTTCGACGGCTCCAAAATGCTCGCCGGGCTGGGGGCTGGAGTGGTCCTCACATCCCCCACTGGCGACAATATTTGGTACATACTCCAGATCATGTACACCGACTCCAACAACGCAGCCGAATACGAGGCTCTGTTACATGGACTTCGGATTGCGGTGTCAATGGGCATACAGCTGCTCGAGGTACGGGGAGATTCTAATCTCGCCATCTCTCAAGTCAACGGCGAATTCGACGCAAAAGACCCGAAAATGACAGCATACCGCAATGCCGTCCTAAAAATCTCCGCCCGTTTTGAAGGACTGGAGTTTCACCATATACCTAGAGACAGCAATCACGCTGCCGATATCCTTGCTCGAATGGGCGCCAAGCGCGACCGTGTCCCTGAGAACACCTTTTTAGAACAACTCTTCAAGTTGTCCGTGGTGTGGCAGGAGGATGCCCAGGGCTCGGAATCCAATACCTCAGGAGAGCTCGTCCCTCCGCCTATCGAACCAGACGAAGGAATTATCAGGGGCTCGGCAATTGCAATGACATCTTCGGCTCACGAAGTCATGGCGGTAATCGTGCCATGGACCGAGCCCTTTCTCGCCTACCTCCTCCGCCAAGAACTACCGGCCGACCAGACTGAGGCATGGCGTATCATTCGACGATCTAAAGCCTATAAAGTCCACGAGGGAGAACTATATAAGAAAAGCACTACTGGTGTCCTCCAAAGATGTATATCCGAAGAGGAGGGAAGGCAGCTCCTGGCCGAGATTCACGCTGGCATGGGCGGTCACCACGTGGCAGCTCGGGCCTTGGTCAGCAAGGCTTTCCGAGCAGGGTTCTTTTGGCCCACTGCCCGAACAGACGCCCAAACATTGGTCCAACATTGCGTTGGATGCCAGCTCTTCGCAAATCAGAGGCATATGCCCCCCACGGCCCTTCGGACGATACCGATTACTTGGCCTTTCGCGGTCTGGGGGCTGGACATGGTCGGACCACTTAAAGGGGGGACCAAGAAAAAGAAGTATCTACTCGTCATGGTAGACAAATTTACTAAGTGGATTGAGGCAAAACCGGTAATTTCAGCCAAGTCAAAGCCGGTCATCGATTTTATATCCGGCGTCGTACACCGTTACGGTGTCCCCCATAGCATAATAACGGACAATGGATCCAATTTTACTGCCCAGGAAGTTAAAGACTGGTGCGCTAATCTGGGCATTAAGCTCGACTATGGCTTAGTATATGACCCACAGTCTAATGGACAGGTCGAGAGAGCTAATGGACTGATTTTGAGCGGCATCAAGCCCCGTCTGGTCCAATCTCTCAAAGAATCTGACTGCCATTGGGTCGAGGAGCTCGACTCCATGTTGTGGGGCCTGCGCACCACTCCTAATCGATCCACGGGCTACACACCGTTCTTCATGGTGTATGGGGCAGAAGCCGTCCTCCCCAGCGATCTTATTCACGACGCACCTCGGGTACGCATGTATGAAGAAAAGGAGGCCGAGCTGGATCGGCAAGATGACCTGGACGCCTTGGAGGGTGAGCGCGACATAGCTCGGGCTCGCTCCGCCTTTTATCAGCAGCAGGCCAGACGTTATCAGAGCAGGGAAGTACGGGTCAAGGCCTACAACGTCGGCGATCTAGTCCTGCGCCTCCCGTTGAAGCAAAAGCATAAGCTGTCGCCCAAATGGGAGGGGCCCTTCGTAATCGATCAAGTACTCGTAGGCGGAGCATATCGTCTCCGCGACCCAAAGGACGACCGCCTCGAGCCAAACCCATGGAACGCAGCTCGGCTACGACGTTTCTATGGCTAACCCCGCAACCTTCCCTTGTTCGGTTTATCCATCTAGGATTTATATTTTTCTAGTCAATAGTCTCTCCCGGGTTGTGTTCGGATATGCCGAACTATGTCAAGGTTTTTTTCGGCAAGCATCTTTGAATGTACCACACGTTGTTACCTGGGGGCTTCTTTTACGGAGCCCATCATATTTTATTTATGCAAACACACGTCTTTTCGAGTTTGCAACCTTCCCGCATCGTTTTAAAGCCACCATGTGCATCAATTTGACTTACAATTTTGCCAAGCTGGGTTGCCTCGCTCCTGTGTTTACCCCCTACGTTCCCGATTGTTCGGCTAGGGAGTAAAGGGAGCACCTCTGTGATTGTTACGTCCGGATTTCCCGGGTTCGTACCTCAGACGGGTGAAGCCAAAAGCTAGCGTTCTTAAGAACACAGTTGGTCGGCCACGGGGGAAGTGAAAATAATTGGTACCTATCGCCAAGTTTCCGGGGTATTTTCCCGAAGTAACCATCCCCGTCTACTTCGGGTATTCGGTTATCCATCCACGGCTAACGTGGTAACCCGACGAAAGGGACACATAGCGGAACTATTTTCGTCGGAAGATGTTTCTTACGTTAAACAGTAATTTAACATAACTCCCCGAGCACGTTTTTGTCTGTTTGCACCACATGGCCGGGTTGCCTCGTTCTCCGAAGTGTTTCCGATGTTTTCGGATCACACAGTAGGAAACACTCCTCGGCTCTTGGCCGAGGAGGCGGAAGCCGATGGCTGGTTAAGACAACGTTTTACGCACGGTTTGGAGACTGCTTGATGTAAAGTACATATATACGTAGAATCAAACTGTTAATCTTCATCAAGACCATCTATTATGGTCTCCAGAGCACAATCTGCTTGGGACAGCCGAGCTGCGGGCATAACCTGGTCATATACCAGATGCACGGGCACTTCCTGCCCATCTGGCCCTAGTGGCCCAACCCTAGCTAAATGCTCCGGTTCCAGCTTGGTGAAGCGGGTCTTGATCATCACCCAAGCTTCCCGTGCTCCTTCCCGACAAGAAGACATCTTCCATAGCTCAAAGCGGCGCCGAGCTCCTTTGAATCGATTTGTGAGTTCGGCCATCCCTTCCGGAGCCGCCTCACCAGGCCACAATGCTTTGAACATGCTCTTCATGGCCTTTCGGGCCCGCTCGTGCACGGCGGATAGCTCCTTCAGCAGGTCCCACCCAAAAGAGCCGGCCTCCTCTTCGGGGCGTCCGGTTAGAAGAACTACAATGAGACGCGGTGTTGTTCATATTGCTGTCTACTACGTACAGTTTATGAACTAAAAATACTGGGTCGCACTCACCGAACATGCCCGCTTTCAGTCTCTGGTTCTCCTCTTGGGATAGGGTCAGCTGAGTTTACAAACTTTTGATTTCTTGAGCCTATTGTTCGCCTTCCGCCTTCAGCTTATCCCTCTCTTCATAACTTCGGGAAAGCACCCGGTAGCCAGCCTCTTGCTGTGACTCCGCATACCTTTGAGCTTCTCTGGCAATATCCAGATCCTTCCGCAGCCGATTTATCGACTCGGCTGCTATGGAATCATCTTTCATTAGCAGAGGTGTTCCATCAAAAAAAAATTAAAAAACACAACTTTGAGTTCGGCTCTTACCATGTGCCTCTCTGGTGAATTTCTTCACACTCTCTAGCTCGGCTTTCACAGACTCTAACTCTGTTCGCGCCAGCTTGAGGTCCTCGGACAGCTTTTTGTTTTACTCCTGAACAGTCTGCACAAGAGCATGTGATTATAAATATCAGACCCTTAACTTGGCCGTCCCGCCCAAATTAAGGCTCGGGGACTACTGGGTTAGATACTAGTTGTCAAAACAAATACCATACCTGCACATTAGTAGACAGGAGCTTTACGGCCCTTTCAAGTCCCTTTCGGGCAGCGCCAAGGTACGCGTCTACCGAACTGAGGGGGTTATACTCCCGATCAGAAAACGCGGAGTGCCGAAGTGACGCCTTACGCCGCCGATGATTCATCACACTTTCAACCTCGGAGTTAGTGACCGAGACGCCACCTGAGTCCTCGGGATGTTGGTCCTCGGCAGTGACCCCCGGAGTAACTCCGGCTACAGCTGGCGACCTCGGGTTTGAGCCACCCCTCGGCGCCTCTTCAACATCCCCAGCCGAGGGCGGTTCCACATATCGTCTACAGGACACCGTGGAGAAAATTATTGGCATATTCGGTGAATGTCGAAGATAGAGGCTGTGACGGTGCGGCGGATGCGTTACCTCTTTGGGCGGGGCACAGTTGATGTAGCTCCCGTCGGGGCCGCGCGTCTGGTTACCCCGCGACTACTCGTCACTGGGGCCGCTCTTGCGGCTGTTCGGCACGTCGTGCGGCGGCCCTTGGGAGTAGGTGTCAGTGTATTCGGGGCGGCTGAGTGTTTCATTTGAGAGGAAGCCCGTTGGACACTTACAGCGGAGGAGGGAAGTGCCCCGGGATGATCGGCCAAAAGGGCCACCTTAGAACCATCAAGGCTCTCCTGGTAGAAGACCCCCTCCTCGAAATTAATCGATATTTCAGGGTCATCATGGAACCCAGGATCATCGTCATGAGAGTAATTCTCCGGTTGAGGAGCAGGGCAGCTCACTGTCTCGATCCAGCGCCTCCAGTTCTGTTCGGACAGGATAGGAATCTGGTTAAGAAAAATTTGGGGTGCTTTCCGAACTATAAAACGTGGTCGGACTCACCATTTCAATGGGTTTGTAGCTCGAGAAGCCTTCCTTGGGCCTTAACCGAGCAAATTCCTGCTCTTCTCCCTTGAAGAGATCGGCCAGTATGGCTGCCATCGCCGCCTGGTCGGCAGGTCCCTTCCGTGTGTACCGGGTTGCATCATCTTCCCCGTTGTAGCACCAAAGCGGGTGCATTCTCTGTTGGAGAGGTTGGACGCACCGGGCGATGGCTGCGGCTGCCACGTCGATAACAGTTAGCCCGTTGTGGGCTAGCCACCTTACTTGAGCGGCCAGCCGAGTTACTTCGGCACTTTCCTCTTGGGAAGGACTCTTCGGACGCCAGTTGAACCGCTTTTTTGGCGGGACCAATGAGAATTCGGGCAGCCCCCTCCAGACTGGATCAAATAGGGGGACATCTTCGATATAAAACCATTCCGAAGTCCACTCTTCGGCATCTTTCTTCGGAGTCCCTATGGGGTATCCGGTTCCGGCGATGCGCCATACTTTGGCCCCGCCGACCTCGTAGATTGTCCCTCCTCGGGTACGGGGGACAAGGCAGAAGAACTTCCTCCACAACTCGAAGTGGGCCTCGCAGCCCAGGAACATTTCGCAAAGAGCGACGAAGCCCGATATATGAAGAATCGATCCTGGGGTAAGGTGGTGGAGTTGGATCACGTAAAACTCTAATGGACCCCTCAAGAAAGGATGAATGGGGAATCCCAGCCCTCGCAAGAGGAAGGGCACGAAGCACACCCTTTCCTCCCCATGGGGGGAAGGAAAGTTCTCTGCGAAGACCTCCCCGTCCGCGGAAGTTAATCCGGGATGGGTGGATGCGAGATCTGACACGGGGAGATATCTCTGCGTCTCGAGCCTGCGTAATTGCATGCGGGATACAGAGCAGCTTGCCCAATCACCCTGATGGGGACCGTGAGGGCGTGAGGAAGAACCTGGGACGCTCGCCATTGTTTGCTGGATGCGACCTCGCAGGGATGTTAGGAGGAATGGCTGGGGGTGGAGTACGTTAGCCTCCTTGCGTTTAGCCTATTAAAAGGGCGCTGTCTCGCCCCTCCAACGAGGGGCATTTTTGTAAAAAGCCCATCGGGCCACTCGCATTCCTTCGATGCGTAGGAATCGAGAGTCGTCATTTAATTCTAGGCGGAGAAAAGCGGTATGGCGGGCCCCACGAAGCCCCGCCCATCAGAAGATTCTTCGGCGACCGAGCTATTGATGGCCGAACTATTGCCAAATCAAATACAGGTAAAGGGAGGAACTCGCCACCCAAGCCGAAGACCTGCGAAGCATGAAGCCGCCGAAGACTGTCAACCTCGGCATTGGAGGCTAGTTCGAGGGCTACTGAGGGTGTCCCGGACTAGGGGGTACTCGGGCTGTCGGCCTATCTCTCGTAGGCTGGGCTGGTGGGCCGCTCTTTACTCATCGATGGAAGGCCGGATTGTGGGCGACCCCGTGTATCAGAAGGAAACCTCCGAAGACTTGGCGTCTCCTCCAAGGAATAGTTGGCCTGGCCAACATGTTTATCCCCTGATGGTAACCGATTATGTGTAACCCTAGGACCCTCTGGTGTCTATATAAACCAGAGGGTTTAGTCCGTAGAGGATCATCATCCATTGCCTAGGGTTTAGCCCATCCGATCTCGAGGTAGATCAACTCTGTAACCTTCATACAATCACATCAATATAATCTAGCAGGACGTAGGGTATTACCTCTTCGAGAGGGCCTGAACCTGGGTAAATCGCCGTCTCTACGTTCCCTGTTACCCATCGATTCCTAGACCCACAGTTCGGATCCCCTACCCGAGATCTGCCGGTTTTGGTACCGACAGGGACTATCTGAGGGACTGTCCCGAGGCCTCCCGAAGGGCTGCCCAGAGATCCGTCCGGTGAGCTGACGAGGGAGTACATCCTCGCGGTTGGGAGGATGTAAATCCTAGCTGTGGGGATCTGCACCGCCGATCGTCATCGACTCTACTTCCGCTGCGCTACGAGTCGGTAACGAAAAGATCAAACCTTGTATGCAGTCTCCATAGTGGTCCTGGGCTGGTGCGTAGGTCAGAAATTTTTTGTTTTCTGCTGCGTTCCCCTACATTCCACTGAATCAAATATTCCAGGATCATAGCAGTTATAACATAGAATATAGAATCTTAATTATGAACACAAAAATATAATAATACAATATTATTGCCTCTAGGGCATATTTCCAACATGAACAACAATGGTAATGGGGCATCTGAGTACGGTAATTTGTTTACTGTATTTCCGTTTGTCAGTCTACTGATTGGTGGGTTGACACAGGTGCAAATATTCATGTTTGTGCTGATATTTCGTTATTACCAGGCCAGGCGAGATGGGTCCGTACTGATGGGGCATGGCGTGAGTGTTGGGGAACGGAGCATGAATTTCAAAAAAATTCCTACGCTCACGCAAGATCTATCCATGGAGATGTATCGCTACGAGAGGGGAGAGTGTGTCTACGTACCCTCGTAGACCGTTAGCGGAAGCGTCTCACAACGCGGTTGATGTAGTCGAACAATCCTTCGAGCTCCACCGATCAAGTACCGAACGTACGGCACCTCCGAGTTCTACACACGTGCAGCTCGGTGACGTTCCTCGCCTTCTTGATCCAGCAAGACGTAGAGGTAGTAGATGAGTTCCGTCAGCACGACGGCATGGCGACGGTGACGGTGAAGTGATTTCGGCAGGGCTTCGCCTAAGCTCTCCGAAAATATGACCGAGGTGGAAAACGGAGATCGGGGCACCGCACACGGCTATGGAACAATTGTGTGCTTTGGGGTGCCCCCTTGCCCCCGTATATAAAGGATGAGAGGGAGGAGGCCGGCCCCCTAGGGGTGCGCCAAGTGTGGGGAGTCCTACTAGGACTCCTTAGTCCTAGTAGGATTCCACCTCCCATACGGAGTAGGAAAGAGGGAAGGGAGAGGGAAAGGAAAGAGGGGGCTGCGCCCCCTCCCCTAGTCCAATTTGGTTTGGGCAAGGGGGGGGGGGCGAGCCTCCTCACGTGGCCTGCCTCTCCTTTTCCCGTATGGCCCAATAAGGCCCATTACTTCTCCCGGTGAATTCCCGTAACTCCTCGGTACTCCGAAAAATACCCGAATCACTCGGAACCTTTCCGACGTCCGAATATAGCCTTCCAATATATGAATATTTACCTCTCGACCATTTCGAGACTCCTCGTCATGTCTGTGATCTCATCCGGGACTCCGAACAAACTTCGGCCACCAATCACATAACTCATATAATACTAAATCGTCATCGAACCTTAAGTGTGCGGACCCTACGGGTTCGGAAATGATGTAGACATGACCGAGACGACTCTCCGGTCAATAACCAACAGCGGAACCTGGATGCTCATATTGGTTCCTACATATTCCACGAAGATCTTTATCGGTGAACCTCATATGTCAACATACGTTGTTCCCTTTGTCTGGCGGTATGTTACTTGCCCGAGATTCGATCGTCGGTATCCAATACCTAGTTCAATCTCGTTACCGGCAAGTCTCTTTACTCGTTCCGTAATACGTCATCTTGTAACTAACTCTTTAGTCACGGTGCTTGCAAGGCTTCTGTGATGCTGTATTACCGAGAGGGCCCAGAGATACCTCTCCGATAGTCGGAGTGACAAATTCCAATCTTGATCCATGCCAACTCAACAAACACTTTCGGAGATACCTGTAGTGCACCTTTATAATCACCCAGTTACGTTGTGACGTTTGATACACCCAAAGTATTCCTACGGTATCCGGGAGTTGCATGATCTCATGGTCAGAGGAACGTGTATTTGACATAGTGAAAGCAATAGCAATAAACTGAACGATCATTTGCTATGCTAACGGTTGGGTCAAGTCCATCACATCATTCTCCTAATGATGTGATCCCATTATCAAATGACAACTCATGTCCATGGTCAGGAAATCTTGACCATCTTTTGATCAACGAGCTAGTCTAGTAGAGGCTTACTAGGGACACAGTATTTGTTTATCTATTCACACATGTATTTAGTTTTCGATCAATACAATTCTAGCATGAATAATAAACTATTATCATGAACGGGGAAATATGATAATAACTAATTTATTATTGCCTCTAGGGCATATTTCCAACAGTCTCCCACTTGCCCTAGAGTCAATAATCTAGATTAGATCTCCATGTAATTAACACTTAATCAGTTCTAAAGCTGATCATGTTTTGCTTGTGAGAGACGTTTTAGTCAACGGGTCTGCAATATTCAGATCCATGTGTTCTTGGCAAATCTCTATGTAGATGCTGCTACCACACTCTGTTTGGAGCTACTCCAAAAAATTTCCCCACTATACTTATCCGGTCTGAGACTCATAGTCTTTTGGATCAGTGTTTAAAGCTTGCATCGACGTAACCCCTTATGACGAACTCTTTATCATCTCTATTCCCGAGAAATTCTTCCTTAGTCATCTTAAGGATAATTTGACCGCTGTCCAGTGATCTACTCCTGGATCACTTTGGTACCTCTTTTGCCAGACACATGGCAAGGCACACAGCTTGGCATACTTTATAGAACCTATGGCCGAGGCATAGGGGATAACCTTCATCCATTCTATTTATTTTGCCGTGGTCGAGATTTGAGTCTTACTCAACTTCACACCTTTCACCACAGTCAAGAACTCCTTCTTTGACTGATCCATTTTGAACTTCTTCAAAATCTTGTCAAGGTATATGTTTTGTGAAAGTCATATGAGGCGTCTCAATCTATCTCTATAGATTTTGATGCCTAACATGTAAACAACCTTTACCTAGATCTTCAAGTCTTACTCCACTTCACACCAGCCAAGAACTTATTTCTTTTGACTTGATCCATTTTGAACTTCTTCAAAATCTAATCAAGGTGTGTGAAAATCTTTTATCAGGTGTCTTGATCTATCTCTATAGATCTCGATGCCCAAACCGTGGATAACTCAAAAAACAGGTTGCTATTGAAAAACTCCTTTCAATTAATTCTTTATGCTTTCCAGAAATTCTACATCATTTCCAATCACATATACTTATTAGAAATGTTATAGAGCTCCCACTCACTTTGTTGTAAATACAAGTTTCTCCATAAACTTGCATAAACCCAAACGCTTTGATCACTTCATCAAAGCGAGTATTCCAGCTCCGAGATGCTTGCACCAGTCCATAGATAAATCGCTGGAGCTTGCATACTTTGTTAGCACCTTTAGGATCGACAAAACCTTCCGGTTGTATCATATACAATTCTTCCTTAAGGAATCCATTAAGGAATGCCGTTTTGACGTCCATTTGCTAGATTTCATAATCATAAAATGCGGCAATTGCTAACATAATTCTGACAGACTTTAGCATCGCTACGGGTGAGAAAGTCTCATCGTAGTCAACTCCTTGAACTTGTCGATAACCTTTAGCAACAAGTCGAGCTTTATATACGGTGACATTACCATCAGCGTCCGTCTTCTTCTTAAAGATCCATTTATTTTTAATAGCTCGCCGTTTCATCGGGCAAGTCTACCAAAGTCCACACTTTGTTCTCATACATGGATCTAATCTCGGATTTCATGGCCTCAAGCCATTTGTCGGAATCCGGGCTCGCCATCGCTTCTTCATAGTTCGTAGGTTCACCGTTGCCTAACAACATGACCTCCAAGACAGGATTGCCGTACCAATCTGGTGCGGAGCGTGTCCTGGTTGACCTACGAGGTTCTGTAGCAACTTGATCCGAAGCCTCATGATCATCATCATCAACTTCTTCTCTGGTCTGTGTTGGTGTCACAGAAATTTCTTTCTATGGCGTACTACTATCCAGAGGAGGTACAATTATCTCATCAAGTTCTACTTTCCTCCCACTCACTTCTTTCGAGAGAAACTCCTTCTCTAGAAAGGATCCATTCTTAGCGACGAATACTTTGCCTTCGGATCTGTGGTAGAAGGTGTACCCAACGGTCTCCTTTGGGTATCCTATGAAGACGCACTTATCCGCTTTGGGTTCGAGCTTATCTGGCTGAAGCCTTTTGACATAAGCATTGCATCCCCAAACTTTCAGAAACGACATCTTAGGTTTCTTGCAAACCACAGTTCATACGGTGTCATCTCAACGGATTTAGACGGTGCCCTTGTTTAAAGTGAATGCAGCTGTCTCTAATGCATAACCCCAAAATGATAGTGGAAAATCGGTAAGAGACATCATAGAACGCACCATATCCAATAGAGTACGATTACGACGTTCGGACACACCATTACACTGTGGTGTTCCATGTGGCGTGAGCTGTGAAACAATTCTACATTATCTTAAGTGATTGCCAAACTCGTAACTCAAATATTCTCCTCCATGATCAGATCGTAAGAACTTTATTTTCTTGTTACGATGGTTCTCTACTTCACTCTGAAATTCTCTGAACTTTTCAAATGTTTCAGATTTATGCTTCATCAAGTAGACATAACCATATCTACTCAAATCATCAGTGAACGTGAGAATATAACGATATCCACCGCGCGCCTCAACACTCATCGGACTGCATACATCGGTATGTATTATTTCCAATAAGTTGGTTGCTCGCTCCATTGTTCCGGAGAACGGAGTTTTAGTCATCTTGCCAATAAGGCACGGTTCACATGTCTCAAATGATTCATAATCAAGAGATTCCAAAAACCCATCTGCATGGAGTTTCTTCATGTGTTTAACACTGATATGACCTAAGCGGCAGTGCCACAAATATGTGGTACTATCATTATCTTTTGGCATTCGTGTTATGAACATATGTATTACTATGATCAAGATTCTATAAACCTTTCATTTTAAGTGCATGATCATCAATGATATTATCCAAATAGAATAACAATTATTCTCTGAAATTGAATAACCGTCTTGCAATAAACACTATCAGATATAATGTTCATGCTTAACGCAAGCACCAAATAACAATTATTTAGGTTCATCACTAATCCTGAAGGTAGAGAGAGCGTGGTGATGGTGATCACATCAACCTTGGAGACACTTCCAATGCACATCGTCACCTCGTTCTTAGCTAGCCCTCATTTATTCCGAAGCTCCATGTTTCAAGTTGTAAGCAACTGAACAAGTATCAAATACCCAGGTGCTCCTACGAGTACTAGTAAGGTACATATCAATAACATGTATATCAAATATCTTTGTTGACATTGCCAGTCTTATTATCTGCCAGTTACTTTGGGGAAGTTCCGCTCCCTGTGACATTTCCCTTTGCAATGGGAGCACTAAGTCTCGGGTTTGGTTCAGCCTTGGGTTTCTTCGCGTGAGCGGCAACTGTTTTACCGTTCTTCTTGAAGTTCCCTTTTCTTTCCCTTGCCCTTCTTGAAACTAGTGGTCTTATTAACCATCAACACTTGATGCTCCCTTTTTTTTATTTCTACATCCGCAGATTGTAGCATCGCGAATAGCTTAAGGATCTTCTATCCCTTGCATGTTTATAGTTCATCACGAAGATCCAGTAGCTTAGTGATAGTGACTAGAGAACTCTATCAATCACCACTTTATTTGGAAGTCTAACTCCCACTTGATTCCAGTGTTTGAAGTACTCAGACATTCTGAGTACATGCTCACTAACGGAGCTGTTCTCCTCCATCTTGTAGCTATAGAACTTGTCGAAGGTGTCATCCCTCTCGACCCGGGTGTGAGTCTTGAAAAACAAATTTTCAGCTCTTGGAACATCTCATATGCTCCGTGTTGCTCAAAACATATTTGGAGCTCCGGTTCTAAGCCGTAAAGTATGGCGCACTGAACTATCGAGTAGTCATCTTTTCTTGTCTGCCAGACGTTCATAACGTCCTCAGACGAAGCCGTAGGGGTATTTCACTGAGTGGTGCATTAAGGACATAAGCCTTCTGTGCAGCAGTGAGGACAATCCTCAGATCACGGACCTAGTCCGCATAGTTGCTTCCATCAACTTTCAACTTCGGTTTCTCTAGGAACATAATAAAAACAGGGGAACTACAGCGCGGTCTATGGATCTATAACATAAATTTGCTAAAGTAAGACTATGTTCATGACAATTGAAGTTCAATTAATCAAATTACTTAAGAACTCCCACTTAGATTAACATCCCTCAAGTTGTCTAAGTGTAACATGATCCACATCAACTAAACCACGTCCGATCATCACGTGAGGTGGATTAGTTATCAATGGTGAACATCTTTCATGTTGATCATATCTACTATATGACTCATGTTCGACCTTTCGGTCTCTTGTGTTCCGAGGCCATGTCTGTACATGCTAGGCTCGTCAAGTTTAACCCAAGTATTCTGCGTGTGTAAAACTGGCTTACACCCGTTGTATGCGAACGAAAGAATCCATCACACCCGATCATCACGTGGTGCTTAGAAGCGTCGAACCTTCGCAATGGTGCATACTAGGGGAAAACACTTATCTTGAAATTTAGTGAAGGGATCATCTTATAATGCTACCGTCGTCCAAAGCAAAATAAGATGCATAAAAGGATTAACATCACATGCAATTCAATATATGTGACATGATATGGCCATCATCGTCTTGTGCTTTTGATCTCCATCAGCAAAGCACCGTCATGATCTCCATCGTCACCGGGTTGACACCTTGATCTCCATCGTAGCGTCGTGACACCTTGATCTCCATTGTAGCGTCGTGGTCGTCTCGCCGGCTATTGCTACTACTACTACTGCTAACTAATAGCGGTAAAGTAAAGCAATTACATAGCGTTGGCATTGCATACAATAAAGAGACAACCATAAGGCTCCTATCGGTTGCCTGATAACTTACAAAACATGATCATCTCATACAACAACTTATATCACATCATGTCTTGGCCATATCACATCACCAGCATACCCTGCAAAAACAAGTTAGACGTCCTCTACTTTGTTGTTGCAAGTTTTACGTGGCTGCTACGGGTTTGCAAGAACCGTTCTTACCTACGCAAAACCACAACGTGGTGTAGTGATTGCTTTTTGATCTTCTAAAAGAACCCTCTTCATTGAAACCGATTCAACTAAAGTGAGAGAGACAGACACTCGCCAGTCACCTTTATGCAACGAGTGCACGTAGCGGTGAAACCTGTCTCGCGTAAGCGTACGCGTAATGTCGGTCCGGGCCGCTTCATCTCACAATACCGCCGAATCAAGTAACAACTAGTAACGGCAAGCAATATGTATACACCCACGCCCACAACTCACTTGTATTCTACTCGTGCAAATCACATCTACGCATAGACCTGGCTTGGATGCCACTGTTGGGGAACGGAGCATGAATTTCAAAAAAAATCCTACGCTCACGCAAGATCTATCCATGGAGATGTATCGCTACGAGAGGGAGAGTGTGTCTACGTACCCTCGTAGATCGTTAGCGGAAGCGTCTCACAACGCGGTTGATGTAGTCGAACAATCCTTCGAGCTCCACCGATCAAGTACCGAACGTACGGCACCTCCGAGTTCTACACACGTGCAGCTCGGTGACGTTCCTCGCCTTCTTGATCCAGCAAGACGTCGAGGTAGTAGATGAGTTCCATCAGCACGATGGCGTGGCGACGGTGACGGTGAACTGATTCCGGCAGGGCTTCGCCTAAGCTCTCCGAAAATATGACCGAGGTGGAAAACGGAGATCGGGGCACCGCACACGGCTATGGAACAATTGTGTGCTTTGCGGTGCCCCCTTGCCCCCGTATATAAAGGATGAGAGGGAGGAGGCCGGCCCCCTAGGGGTGCGCCAAGTGTGGGGAGTCCTACTAGGACTCCTTAGTCCTAGTAGGATTTCACCTCCCATACGGAGTAGGAAAGAGGGAAAGGAAAGAGGGGGCTGCGCCCCCTCCCCTAGTCCAATTCGGTTTGGGCAAGGGGGGCGCGAGCCTCCTCACGTGGCCTGCCTCTCCTTTTCCCGTATGGCCCAATAAGGCCCATTACTTCTCCTGGTGAATTCCCGTAACTCCCCGGTACTCCGAAAAATACCCGAATCACTCGGAACCTTTCCGACGTCCGAATATAGCCTTCCAATATATGAATCTTTACCTCTCGACCATTTTGAGACTCCTCGTCATGTCCGTGATCTCATCCGGGACTCCGAACAAACTTCGGCCACCAATCACATAACTCATATAATACTAAATCGTCATCGAATCTTAAGTGTGCGGACCCTACGGGTTCGGGAATGATGTAGACATGACCGAGATGACTCTCCAGTCAATAACTAACAGCGGAACCTGGATGCTCATATTGGTTCCTACATATTCCACGAAGATCTTTATCGGTGAACCTCATATGTCAACATACGTTGTTCCCTTTGTCTGGCGGTATGTTACTTGCCCGAGATTCGATCGTCGGTATCCAATACCTAGTTCAATCTCGTTACCGGCAAGTCTCTTTACTCGTTCCGTAATACGTCATCTTGTAACTAACTCTTTAGTCACGGTGCTTGCAAGGCTTCTGTGATGCTGTATTACCGAGAGGGCCCAGAGATACCTCTCCGATAGTCGGAGTGACAAATTCCAATCTCGATCCATGCCAACTCAACAAACACTTTCGGAGATACCTGTAGTGCACCTTTATAATCACCCAGTTACGTTGTGACGTTTGATACACCCAAAGTATTCCTACGGTATCCGGGAGTTGCATGATCTCATGGTCAGAGGAACGTGTATTTGACATAGTGAAAGCAATAGCAATAAACTGAACGATCATTTGCTATGCTAACGGTTGGGTCAAGTCCATCACATCATTCTCCTAATGATGTGATCCCATTATCAAATGACAACTCATGTCCATGGTCAGGAAATCTTGACCATCTTTTGATCAACGAGCTAGTCTAGTAGAGGCTTACTAGGGACACAGTATTTGTTTATCTATTCACACATGTATTTAGTTTCCGGTCAATACAATTCTAGCATGAATAATAAACTATTATCATGAACGGGGAAATATGATAATAACTAATTTATTATTGCCTCTAGGGCATATTTCCAACAGTG
This sequence comes from Elymus sibiricus, assembly GCA_039707655.1. Lineage (NCBI taxonomy): Eukaryota > Viridiplantae > Streptophyta > Magnoliopsida > Poales > Poaceae > Elymus > Elymus sibiricus. The sequence goes on from CM077668.1 coordinate 247,341,030, forward strand.
AGTGCTTATGTTCATGGTGTTGGCACGATCGATTTGAGGTTTACTTCGGGAAGGATCGTGCAGCTGAAGAACGTGCAACATGTCCTCACCATAAAAAAGAATCACGTTAGTGGTTCCCTTCTTTGTAGACAAGGGTTTAAGTTGGTCTTGGAGTCTAATAAAGTAGTTGTTACGAAATATGGAATATTTGTAGTAAAAGTTTATGAATGCGAAGGTTTGTTCTGCCTTTCCCTTGCAGATTTTTGTAATAAAGTCGTGACAATATTCATTTGAGTGTTAATGAAACAGAAGTTTGGCATTCACGTCTTTGCCATATTGGTTTCAGTTGTATGACGTGGCTAGCTAAGTTAAATTTAATCCCGAGTTTCACTTTAGCCAAAGATTCTGTCATTCGTGTGTGCAAGCAAATCGACCTCGCAAGCCCCACAAGGTTGAGGAGGAGAGACACTTGGCACCATTAAAACTCATACATTCTGATCTCTGTGAGATGAATGGTGTGTTGACTAAAGGTGGAAATAGATACTTCATGACGTTCATAGATGATTCCAATAGATATTGCTATGTATATCTTTTAAATAATAAAGATGAGGCCCTACACTACTTTAAAATCTATAAGGCAGAAGTTGAGAATCATCTTGAAAAGAAAATTAAATGAGCCCGGTCAGATCGTGGTGGAGAGTACTTCTTGAATGAGTTTGATTCTTTCTGTGTGGAACATAGTATTATTCATGAGAGGACGCCTCCCTATTCACCCCAGTCAAACCGGGTTACCGAATGGAAAAAGGGTAGTCCAACAGATTTGGTTAACGCCATGTTAGATACATCGGGTTTATCCAAGGCATGGTGGGGGAGCCTATTTTGACATCATGTCATGTCCTGTATAAAGTTTCGACAAAAGATAATGAGATCCCTCCCTATGACAATGAGAGAAGAGAAGAACAACACTCTCATACTTACGTACTTGGGGCTGTTTGGCGAACGTCAATGTGCCGATCCCCAAAAAGCGTAAGCTTGGACCGATAGGATACCACGCTAGATGGTTTGTAGCATCCGTACAGCTCGGTCTGGACGCTTGCGGATCGGCATTGGAGATGGTCTACAAACAGACTTGGCAAATCCGCCCTCCTAAACGTCCGCAGACGCGCCTGGACACGCCCCCGGACAACACTAGACGACCCTCAAATATCCTATTGTATAACCACACTCCTCATGTCAAAACCTCAAATACATGCAAACTCATGCACGTCGATCATACACATGAATATCACACGTAAATAATATTAGTTCATAGCAAACATACATAGCTCAGACATAAAATATATTTGAAGTGCACAATTCAAACAAATTGTTTGTCATTGTGGTTCCACATATGCTCCACAAGACCATTGAGTAGTTGCATTTACACTTGTTGATCTCGAAGATTCCGATGAATTTCCAGAAAATCTAGAATATGATTTGCATCTTGTTCTGGAATGTGGACTTGTACTCCGAGCTTCTCAAAATCATGAGTTCGGGATGCCCCTTCACCCTCGTCCTCGACAATCATATTGTGAAAATGACATAACATGTCATCAACTGACACAAAGTCTCTGATTCCCACATCATTGCAGCTCCACGAAAAATACCCCAAGAAGCTTGGAGCACTCCAGATGCTCTCTCCACATCCTTCCTAGTTGCTTCTTGCATTCTTGCAAAATGGCTTTGTTTGTTGCCATGGGGATCAGATATGGTCTTCACAAACGCCACCCACTGAGGATCAATACCGTGGGCAAGGTAGTACACCATGTTGTAATTGTGCCCGTTGACGGTGTAGTTGCATGGCGGCGCTTCCCCATCACAAAGTCTCTTGTACAACGGAGATCGCTGGAGCAGATTGATGTTGTTGTGAGAACCAGACATGCCAAATCCACAAGTCCCTTGATGCCACTGCTTCTAGTATGATGGTGGCCTCTTTGGTGTAACCTTGGTACATCCCGCGCAAACCTTTGTGGCAGTTCTTTCATTGCCAATGCATGCAATCAACTAAACCGAGCATACCTGAAAAACTTCTTGCCATTCTAATAGCCGTATCAACCTTTCTGTATCTTGCACAGTTAGTTCTCTCATATACTCCGCTCCAAACACCTTCACCACAGCGCGGGCAAATCTCACAGCGGTATCAAGGCATGTGCTCTCTCCCATCCAACCATCTCACCAACGACATCTGCAGCGGTACCTAATGTAAGCATTCTCAGTGCAGCCGTTCATTCTGCAAAGGAGAGAACGAGTGTTTTCCGCAACAATCATTCTTGAGCCTGAAGTAGGGATCATGTGCCTCCACTCCTGCACCACGCGCAAGAACAAAGTCTGCGCATACGGAAGCGTCAACGAAAAAATGTTCCAGGGAATGTTGGTCCGGGGTAAAGTAGTCCTTGTAGAGCAGCCGTGCACTAGCTACCTTATCCCAGTTGAAAATTCTCCTCCCTTTGATCGAAACCTTGCAGTTCAGAATGTGCTCCACTTCCCTCTTCATTTCGTTCTGGATGCTGGTCATCATCATCATCTCAGCATCTTCGTCGTCCGAATCAAAGAACTCCTTTTGAATTAACTCATCAAACTCCTTGTCTTGATACTCCTCATCCGACAGACCTTCCACATCCATCATTTTGCCTACAAAAGAATAAAAACCTGCTCGGACAATTTGTCGAAAACACAGAGGGCAAGGTGTAATCCAGAAGAGTCGAACGTACCTCGTCGGTGTCCGGGGCGGCGAGACTGGTAGGGAGGAGTTTTGTGGCGGTGGTGGTGGCGCTGAGGGGTCGGGACGACGGTGGAGCTAGGGTGACGGCGGAGCTAAGGGAGGGTCGGCGCGGACGAAAGAGAAGAGAGGAGAGGAAAGTGGTTGGTCGGGCCATGTCGGGGGGATTTGATTAAATTTGTGACAGGTCATGTCTGTCGGATCCGACGTGGCGGACGTGCCCGGATGTGTCCGGGCCTCCTTATATCCGTCCTAGATATGAGTTGAATATGGGGGTGCCGGTTAGGCTGGACGTACTGCTGGCTCACGATTTTCTGCCCGGTCACTAGCCGGACCGGAGGGCATTAGGAGCCCTACTGTAGATGCTCGCAGTCCCGCCACACGTAATGTAGATATTGACTTTCTTAAGAAGAAGAAAAAGGTAGTACTAGTAGTACTAGGTAGGGAGGCTCTTTAATTTGCTCCTGACTTCGATGTCATGTGCTGTCCAGGCTTTGTAATCTGTAGTTAGCATGAAACGAGAAAGTGGACACGAGGGTGCAACGAGGAACTCGCCAAATTTCCGGCTTCAGAGCACGTTACAAACCGCTGATGGTGCTTGTCCGAAATTAAAAGTGCACATGCATTTGCTAGCACGTCCACCCGCTCACTCATCGGAACAACCCATGGTTCATCTACCACTTTACAGCGAAACTTCTTGTAAATACCCTACTGCCTTGCTTACACCATGCATAATTGATCAAGTCCGCCTAGTGATTTTTCTCCGTCAAATAAACGCAGTACTAGTACTAGTAGCATGCATCCAAGTGCAGAATAAGAGAAGGGAAACGCTTCCTAACAGTAGTCTGAGGCAACGCAATACTTGTCGATCACCAACAAGCTGTCCATTCCGTATTTCCGTACAAACCACACACAATCTCACCGCGTGCAACAAAGTTAATGGCACAAAACAATTAGCCAAGGCGTGGCATGCCGCGCAAACTCGGTCACCCCCCCGCAGCAACAGTGCCATTCTCTTGGTCTTGGGGCTCTGGGTCGTCCCTCGCCACCTGCGCGGCGGGCGCGGCGTCTCTGGCCAGCGAGAAGGACAGCCGGCCGAAGCCCCAGTGGCCGACGTCGTACATCTCCATCCACGCCTTCTCCGTCACGCTCACCCTCATCCTGCCATCGCCGAGCAAATTTACGTCGTTGGTGTTCTCCCACCAGCCCGAGGCGGCAGCCCGGCCCAGCTCGCCCCAGTCCTCCTTGCTCACCCGCGCGGCGCCGCCGCTGCCGCCGAGCCCCTCCACCTGGTACAGCTGGTCGTCCAGGTCCCGGACGCGCCTCGTCTTCCGCAGCACGCCCCTGCTGATACGCCGCGTCTTGGCGCGCCTGACCCATCGCCGGCCGGCCACGTAGGGCGCCTTGACGAGCGCCAGCGTGAAGCAGCTCACCACGGCGCACGGGCAGCAGCACAGTGCCACGCAGTTCGCCACCGCCGACGCGCCGCATGTCCCGCATGACTGCCTGGCGGAGCGTCGCGTGGGCTCCTCCTCGCAGAGTGCGGGGAACCGGTACGGAGGAGACGACGCCATTGCCACCGGCCGAACGCACCGACGGTATAGGTAGACTCCAGTATGAGAGGAGTTGCTGACTTCTTGCCTGTAATCAACAAATGAAGCAGTACATTTTTTTTAGAAAAGGAGGATTACCCCATCCTCTGCATCTAGGCGATGCATGCAGCCATTTTATTAATTATTCATAAAGACCTTTCAAAGTAGTACACCAGGTAGTCTGAAGCCACCATCTTAGCAACATCTGTCACTACTCCTATCCACTTGATGAAGGGGTGCCGATAGTCCGAGCCTAATACCAAACAGACATCGCACAAATGCCTAACATCTAAAGCCAGAGGCCCCAACCAAGCCACATACCGGGTCTGGGGCACAAACCGGTCTGACGCACTCTCATGGGTCGTCGCCGCCGTCTTTCACCAAACCATCTTCAGAGCAAGTACTGATGTAACGACCTTGCCAGGCCTTCCGTCGACGCTGCCACGGCGCCAAACAGCGCCACCGCCCTGCGCTCGTCCATCCAGACACATCTGTCATCGAGATTCAGCTGCATCATGCCGCCAATACTCGTCGTCGTCGACGCGGTAGATCCAACGCCGCTCCTCCTGCCAACCTCCACACCGTCCCCGCTGCTGGAGCTGCCACGCAGAGCCCACCACCCACAGTAACTCTCCCCTGAACACCCAAGCCTCCCAAGACGGCGCCTCCATCCGCCGCCACCCAATCCAAGACGGATTTTGGACTTTCGTCCGGGAGTGGGTCACAGGTGGATAGGAGGGGACCTCGGCTTCGCCTCCAAGGAGGGTAACGACGCCAAAGCCGTCGCCGATGCCGGGTCGTGCTAGCCGACCAAAGTTTCCTCCGGTCCCCAACCTGTACCGCCAACCTCCGTCTGCTCCGGATCTGGCCACGAGCCGAGAAACGAAACCAACGGGATAAGAAAGAACTATGGGGCTCAACCCACCAAATGGAAGATCGAGGAGAGACTCCGGTGCAATTCCGTCCAGGCGCCAGATCCAGAGAATCCGACCTGGGCAACGACGAGTACCACCACCTGCACTGGCCGCCGGCGTCCTAGCGCCAGATCGCGAAGGATCTGACCCAAACGCGACGACTCACGCAGCCACCAGCTCCTAGCGCTCCCGCAACCGCCAATCCGCGCCGCAAGCGTGGACTCCAGCCGTCGGCGCGTCGCGAACGCCGCCGCCAGGATCCGCCCGCAGTGCCGTCGAACCCCACGGTAGTCCGGCGCCTCTTCACGACTCAGGCCGTCCCACGCCAGCCAGATCGTGCGTAGGGGAGAGATGCCCCGCCGCCGCCCTTGCCGGCCAGGCTTCGCCCGGCGGCGCTGCTGGCGGCGGCGAGGGTGAGGGAGGCGGGGGAGACGCCTGGCGGCGGCTAGGGTTTCCCCCTGGCCGCCCACGGGGGTAGACGAGGGGGTTACGAGGAGGGGGGCAAGCTTTGAGCAAGATAGAAATGAAGCAGTACATGGTCAGCGAATATCGTTATCGATGGGTTGGAGAGAGTAATTAAGCTATGATTATGTACAATGTCACGCCAGCATGATATTATAATCTGTGAAGCAGACTGGAGACCCGGTGCGATGGACTAATGGTTGGTTTTGGTTTGAACGACAGCGCAGTGCTGGCCGGATAACCGCGTGTACTGCTTTTTTAAAATGCGTATATAGTTGCTACAAAACAGCTAAATATATATCTACAGACAAAAAAAAAGCATTTCATATCCAAATACTCGGATAAACCATTAGGAAGATGATATGGCAAGCACGTCTCTGAACTCTGAACTCTCCCTTTTCCTTCTGATGAACGTTCGTGACGACGACCACTACGAATCGTTCCCTCTTGTTCTCTTCCTTCCGCAAATAAACACTGACTTAGGCACAGGCATGCAACAAGTTGATCGAATTGAATCAGCGATACATTCGGCTTCCGGAACTAACATGTTCTACAGATGCGAAGAAACGCAGGAAGTCGAAACTATCGATGCTTCTTACAGCATTACCGGGAAATTGGGTCGCAAGAAAGCTAAACGCGGGACTAATGTCCTGATAAGAGAAATCAGTAACCACGCATGGGCATGTCAAATTCGGTGTAGAGAGGAATAATTCGGACTCACCTTGTAAGGGAGGGAGATGGAAACCTGAGGATCTCAACTCTCCAGCGGCTATCTATGCGCGGCTGAGGACGACGGCTATCGGCACTAGGAACCTGCCGGCGGCAAGAGTCGTCGCGGCAGTTGAGTAATACAAATGGAGAGGAAAGAAGGTGCGAGGGAGAGATGTCTTGCAAGGGAGCGGAATGGAATAAGCTGGCGGGCAGAGCGTGTGGAAACTGCAAACGGAGAAGAAGGGTTTTAAGCAGGCAGGAGAATGATAGACGTGGGATAAACTAGTATTGACTATTGAACTGTTGCAAGTAATTCAAAAAAACAAAAATGTTGAACTGTCACCTTATGTCAGATTGACTCTTCTGCCATGTATGTGGCTTTCATGTTTTTTTTTAATTTGTTGGCAAACACAAACTATAGTTGGAAACTGGCTGCTTCATTATGTCATAGCAGCCTTCTCTTATCCTTTCTACAGCAAGAAAAATACCTCCTTATTCATGCATGCTTTTGGCAGCTTTTGCCAAAATTGCATACCCCATCCACTATATCTTTTGAACTTTGGACTGAAAGTCCAATTTATATTTCGTTTCATTTTTAAATTTGAATCTACTATATCTTTTAAACCGAAAGTCCAATTTATTTTTCGTTTGCATATTCGTGTTCCTTGCTATGAGGACTTTCAAACAATATAAATCATAAATACATTTTGACAACTTTAATTCCTTTGCCAAGTTTCAAATATTAATACCATTGTTAAGGAAATCGGTAACTGGTAGCTGCTCGGTCGGCCTGAGAGTAGCGATTAATCGGTGAATCGGCCTATTAACTGGATTAATCGGTCGACCATTAATCGGTAGATTAAATAGGAACCTGCCAACATATATCTTATTTTTTTATGTATTATACCATACTCTCATGCTTTCACCTATGTAATATACCAAAATATGTTACGATTTGGTCAAACCCTAGCAATTGAGGAGTGAGAGGGGGATGGGAGGGGTTCCGGGCCAAAATTTTGGGCTTTGTTTGCCCACAAGTTAATGGGTCAGCGGCGATTAATCGGCCTAAGAACCTATTAATCGGTCTCACAGGCAACCTAACCGGCCTGACAAGTTAACACAATGAATATGTGCTATTCGATTCGGTCATCCTGCGAGTAGCGATTAACTGGCCCATTAACTGATTAATCGGACTAATTCTTGAACAGTGATTAATACTTGGTAGTCGTAATATTAAGGTTTGACCAGGTTTCATAAAGTTTTACCAAGTTTCATTTGCTTTTACGGTTTAGGGTTTAGGGCTTATGGGTTAGGGTTTAGGGTTTTAGGGTTGTGGTGTTAAGTTTTAGTTTCTGAAACTTGGTGAATTTATCATTCGTTAAGTTTTAGTAGTTGAAACTGTTGGGGAACGTTGCATGGAAAACAAAAAAAAATCTACGTACATGCAAGATCTATCCATGGAGATGCATAGCAACGAGAAGGGGGAGTGTGTCTACGTACCCTCGTAGACCGTAAGCGGAAGCGTTAGAACAACGCGGTTGATGTCGTCGAACAACTTTACGATCCAACCGACCGAGTATCGAACGTACGGCACCTCCGCGTTCAGCACACGTTCAGCTCGGTGACGTTCTCGACTTCTTGATCCAGCAAGACGGCGAGGTAGTGGATGAGTTCCGGCAGCACGACGGCGTGGTGACGGTGATGGTGATGCTATCTCCGCAGGGCTTCGCCCAAGCACTGCGAAAATATGACCGAGGGACGGAACTATGGAGGGGGGCACCGCACACGGCTAAGACAATGTTGTGTGCTCGTTTGGGGCGCCCCCTATCCTCTCTTTATATATGTGTAGGGGCTTGGAGTAGAAGGAATAGTGCCACGTGAACAGTACCACATGAACAGTACCACATGAACAGTACCACATGAATAGTACACACGTGGACTTGGACTCCAAAGTCCAATCCTATTCCTACTAGGACTCTCCCTTTTTCCTTCCCTAGCTGCGTGGGCTTTTGAGGACTTGGTGCGCCTGGCCCAATAAGGCCAGGGCGCCTCCCCTTAGCCCATGCCAGCCATTGGGACGTGGTGGACCCACTTGTGGACTTCCGGACCCCTCCGGAATCCTCCGGAACCTTCTGGAAGCTTCCCGGTACAATACCAAAAAAACTGCACCTTTTTCCGGAACCCAAAATATGACTTCCCATATATAAATCTTTACCTCTCGACCATTCTGAGACTCCTCGTGACGTCCGGGATCTCATCCGGGACTCCGAACAATATTCGATTACCAATTCACATAACTCATATAACACTATATCGTCAACGAACGTTAAGCGTGCGGACCCTACGGGTTCGGGAATGATGTAGACATGACTGAGACGCATCTCCGGTCAATAACCAATAGCGGAACCTAGATGCTCATATTGGTTCCTACATATTCCACAAAGATCTTATCGGTCGAAACCGCAATGACAACATACGTAATTCCCTTTGTCTGTCGGTATGTTACTTGCCCGAGATTCGATCGTCGGTATCTCCATACCTAGTTCAATCTCGTTACCGGCAAGTCTCTTTACTCGTTCCGTAATACATCATCCCGTAACTAACTCCTTAGTCACTTTGTTTGCAAGCTTCTTATGATGTGCATTACCGAGAGGGCCCAGAGATACCTCTCCGAAACACGAAGTGACAAATCCCAGTCTCGATCCATGCCAGCTCAACAGACACCTTCGGAGATACCTGTAGAGCATCTTTATGATCACCCAGTTACGTTGTGACGTTTGATAGCACACAAGGTATTCCTCCGGTATCCGGGAGTTGCATGATCTCATGGTCGGAGGAACATGTATTTGACATTCAAGAAAGCAGTAGCAATAAACAGAACGATCATATGCTAAGCTAACAGATGGGTCTTGTCCATCACATCATTCTCCTAATGATGTGATCCCGTTATCAAATGACAACTCATGTCTATGGTTAGGAAACCTTAACCATCTTTGATCAACGAGCTAGTCTAGTAGAGGCTCACTAGGGACACGGTATTTGTTTATGTATTCACACATGTATTTAAGTTTCCGGTCAATACAATTCTAGCATGAATAATAAACATTTATCATGAACAAGGAAATATAAAATAATAACAACTTTATTATTGCCTCTAGGGCATATTTCCATCAGAAACTTGTTAAGTTTTAAAAGTTGTCAAAAGGTATTCAAAAGTGGTCTTGTTTCAAAGCCCTCGTCACAAGGAAAACAAATATGCAAACGAACTATAAATTAAATTTTTGGTTCAAAAGATATAATGGATTGAAATTTGAAAGTCAAAAGAAAAAACATCAGCGGTGGGATGGTGGAGCTACCAAAAGCTACAAAAGGTTGCAAGCATCGACCCATCGAAGGTAATTAAGGGCTAAAGCACAAGCAAAGAGTAAACCAATTTTTGAATCACGAGACAATCTGACGGCCACAAATATGGGTGCCACAAATCGCCTCTCGAGATACACCTTCCCATGGGAGAATCTAAACAAGTAGTATATTCGTAGGTCACACCATTCGCTCCATGTGGGCAATTTTCAAATTATATCTTGACGAACTCCATGTATAAGTTATAGCAACATGAAAAATGGTCGCCACCCGCTGATCCGATCAAAAATCCATCGCCTAGCATGATATCCTTGCTGGTTGGGATGGTTCACTCTTCTACTTCGAGGGTTCTCATTAATGGCATCCCCCGTGATCCAGGAGGCATGGCAGGGGGTTGTGCCAAGGTGACCTGCTCTTCGCCCTTGTGACCGGTGAAAGAACATGCGCTGCCCCCATGTTTGGTTTTGATAATTGATGACAATCCCTATGGACTAATGGTTGCCTTGAGTTATATTTGAAGGGTTTGTCCATAGGCTTTTCTTGAAGTACATTTGTTGTTTCAAGGAGATTTTGAGATGACCAATGTGGTTATTCATGGAGTTATCCAAAGATTGGTCATGTAAGAGATGAGCCTATTGCAAGCATGTCTTGAAGAAGAAGATTGTGTGGACATTCATGTTTACCTTCAAGACATCATCTTAATGAAGAGAATTGGAAAGATTCAAGGTTGATCAAGACTAAATATGAAGAGTGATTCAAGTTGATCAACACACAAAGCGTAGATGATGTACCGAGTGGGATCAAGTGATCTCACGGTATGGTAAGCATTGTCCATTACGCTTTGTGTACTAACCCATGTTCTATGCGAGAGTTCTTTGTGGGGTTAGGTTTGTTTCCATGGGCGTGCATCAAAAGGAAGATATCATACAACCCTTGGAGGATGACATCAAGTGGTGATCGTCATCAAGATTGCGGTGTGCAAGTTCAAGTGGAGCATCACGAAGAGATCATGCTTGAAGCTTGCCGTCCATTGTGGTGACAAAGGACTTGTGAAGATGTGCCGAAGAGTGGCTCACCCAAAGTGGAGTATGGGGGAGCAATCTTCTAGTCTTCATCGAGCCGGCGCAATCAAGAAAGGTGGTCCAACTTGAGGAGGTCAAGATCGTCATCATCTAGCTCAAGTGGACTATGCGCAAGGCAAAGGTTTGCCCTTGATAGGTTTCCTATTTTACCGGTCTCATGGTGGTAGTTGGGAGACCGGGTTATAGGATCGATTGCCGTACTATCAAGGGGGGCTCTCGGATGAGTAGCTTAATCGTATCTTTCGTAGAGAGCTCAAACCATTGCATTCTTGCATCATCTTTCTTGGTTCTTGTTTGGCCTTTTTGCTTTGGGAGTCTTTGAGCTTTTGGTCACCTTCCTGACAAGCTTAAGTTCATCGAGAACGGATTTCATTTGCTTCTCCTAGTATGTTCTCGATGTTGGGGTTTATGCCGGATCATCACTGATGGAGGTTTCACACCTCTTTATCATAGGCATATTTCTCCTGCCACTTCTGATGATTTCCAATTTGACAACTCTTGTCATTAGCTTTCCTTCAAGCTTGAGTTCGTCTAAATCAGAGTTCATTTGCAGAAGTTATAGCAGTTTTGGTCTTACTTGCATCCATCTGTTTTGCTTGGGCAATTTTATTGCACCCAAGCGGTAGTACCGCTCGGTACCACGGCAGTACCGCTTGCGGTACTTCCGTGGACTACCGCAGCCACTACCGCTTGGGAAATGTCTTATGTGCATGTTTCTGCTGCCTGTTTTCTTTAAGCGGTAGTACCGCTCAAGCGGTAGTACCGCTCAAGCGGTAGTACCGCTCAAACGGTAGTACTACTCCCCCGAGCGGTAGTACCGCTTTCGGTACTTCCGCTGTGGACTACCGCAACCACTACCGCTTGGGAAATGTCCTCTGTGCATGTTTCTGTTGCCTGGTTTTTTTAAGCGGTAGTAGAGCGGTAGTACCTCTCCCCCGAGCGGTACTACCTCTCTGGCAGAACTACCGTTCGTGTTTTTCTATCTCGTTGGGCTGTTTTGACCGTGCTAAGCGGTAGTACCGCTCCCCCAAGAGGTAGTACCGCTTGTGCACGACTTGTGGGCATAACGGTTGGATTTGGGGGGCCTATTTAAGGGGGTCTTCTTCCTCAATGGTCCCCATCCTTTTAGCTCGTGTTCTTCCCCCATTGTTGACCTTCTTCGAGCTTGCTATCTCTCAATCCCTCCAATGATTCTTGCTAGTTCTTGAGGGAAAAGAGAGAGGAGATCTAGATCTACGTTTCCACCAATCACTTTCTCCTCTATGTGAGGGGAACCCCTTGGATCTAGATCTTGGAGTTCTTCGTGTTTTCTTCTTCGTTCTTTCTCTCATTTTCCTCCCTAGCATTAGTTGCTTTGGTGGGATTTGGGAGAGAAGGACTTGGGCACTCCGTGTGCCCTTGCCATTGCATTTGGTGCATCGGTTTGAGTTCTCCACGGTGATAGATGTGCTGTGAGGCCGCTGCAGGCACGTTTTTCCGGTGGGAATAAAGCGGCCTCACAGCACATCTATCAAGTACTACGCGTGCTAATGGTGGATCGCCGGCGGCTGAATTCTTTAATATCACACTGTTTCATAAGCAAGTTATGCTATGATGAGTTGTACTACGATGTGTATAAGATGAGAGACAGTATTAGATCCAGCACTGATTGCAGCATGGTATGAGATAATACGTATGTACAGGAAGATTGCTAGTACATACTTCCAGTTGAGATTGCACCAAGTTGACCATAATCACTAAAAAACTAAAACCAAAGCTAATACAAAACTAAAAACAAAGCAGATTTTTTTTTCTAAGAAAGAATGAATTAAGGACATTGCTATTGCCCAAAAGAATAAAGAAAATGTAAAAACAAATACACAAGATTGGCATAGAAAATTGCATTTTTTTTCATAATATACAAAAATAAGCATATAGTAATGCAATTTTTAGACAGCGGTATAAATCGCACACACATTGCATAAAAATTGAGTAAGTATATATCCATGTTATGGGGGCTATTATTTGATAGGCGCCTAATTTTTTGTGGGCGTTGGTCAAATCGACCCCACCACTCTCCACCACCTGATCAAGATCCAAAGGCCCAACCGCCTTCTTCTTCCCCCAATACTAATACTAAAAATAAATAAAACATAAAAACCAGAAAAATGTAATTTTCTAGGGAAGAATGAATCAGTGGCATTGGTATTACCCTTTAATAAGAAAGAAAATAAAAATTAAAACAAACAAACAAAATTTGCACCGAATTTACACAGAAATTGTGCTATTTTATAATATGCAAGAAGAACCATATAATGGGAGATTTTTCAGAAAAAATAAGTTTCCTAAGAAGGAATGAATTCGTGGCGTTGGTAGTACCCTTAAAGAAGAAAGAAAATGAAATTTTCTAAGAAGGAATGAATTCGTGGCATTGGTAGTACCCTTAAAGAAGAAAGAAAATGAAATAATCAAAATAATGAATTGGTGGCATTGGTATTACCCTTTAAAAAGAAAGAAAATGAATTAAAAACTAAAAAGATCAAAATAATAAAGTTTTCTAAGGAAGAATAAATTGGTGGCATTGGTGTTACCCTTTCAGAAAAAGAAAAAGAAATAAAAAAAATCAAAATAATAAAGTTTTGTAAGAAAGAATGAATTACTGGCATTGATATTACCATGTAAGAAGAAAGAAATAAAAAATCAAACAATGTCAAAAATTGCACAATATACACAAAAAATGCGCTTTTATATAATGTGCAACAATAAGCATACGATACTGTAATTTTCACAAAACAGAAAATCACAAGAATGAATGAATTAGTGGCATTGGTATTACTCTTAAAAAAGAAATAAAATAAAATAATAACTAAAACAAAATCAAAATATAGAAGTTTTATGAAGAACAATGAATTAGTGTCATTGGTATTACTCTTTAAGAATAAGGATAATGAAAAAAATTAAAGAAAAACTTGCACACAACTTTCTACTAAAATTGCACTTATGTAGTATGCAAACAACAAGCATATAATAGTGTAACTTTTGCATGTATTGAATAGTATTTGTGTGTGTATATTTACATTCACCCAACATCCCAAAAATACCTACAAAAGAAAAATTAAAACCAACTAATAAATAAAAAAAGAGAAATGCATAAAAATAGAAAAACATAAAAAAACAAAGGGATAGAGGGATTGGTTTATAACATGTAAGAAAATACATATAATAGTGAAAATTTTGACACACTAGTATAATTTACAAACATAGTACTTACTTGTATACATTTACACACACTCAACATCCAAAAAAACATACAAAATAAAAAAAGAAAACTCAGCCAAAAAAGGAAAAAAAAAGCAATAAATGGGCATGAAAACAGAAGCAAAAATATGGAAAAAAAATCACTGACACACACACTACACAGTACACGCACTCTAAAAAGTAGCATGCACTCTAGCCATGCATGGAGGCTGCGGCATGCACATTGCTGAAAGGGGAAATCGACTGAAGAAAGTACAGGGCCAGCCAATTCCGAGCTCCCACGCCGTACTATCACAAAGCACTTCAATCAACGGTCACAGAATTGACTGACCGTAAATTAAAAATTCAGTCGCCTGACATATAGCTAAAGTGTTACAGTAAACATGCGCTCGCCATCCCCAATTGGAAGCACATCAAAATAAAGCTAAAGCAGGCTTGCCCTCCTCCAAACATGGCAATGTCATGTTGCAAATGCCAAGCCAGCAGCAATTTAGGGGCATGTGGCTCTAATCTAATACACTGCACGTGCCTTCTACGTACTACCAATGGCGCCCTCGGCGCGCCTATATAAACACCGACGCCTTCCGGTCCATCAAAATTCAGAAGAGGGCAGCAGTTGGTCGGTGCCACTCGTCTCTGCCCTGCTCAGCCTCACGGAGGACAACACTGGGCTTCTCTGTTCCCGAGAGGGAAAAGAAACTGACTAGGATGGCCAGGATGATGTGCGGCCGCGCCGGCGAGCCGGCAGTGCGCAAGGGTCCGTGGACGCTGGAGGAGGACCTCATCCTCGTCGGGTACATCTCCCAGCACGGGGAAGGCTCCTGGGACAACCTCGCGCGCTCTGCTGGTAAGAGTAGACTCGATCTAGATTAATTAATTGCCAAGATTTGTATTGCATTGCTGCGAGTTGAATCTCCAAGCTTATAAAGATCTTCTTTTTTTGTCTTTGTGATGATGTGTCGATTCGATCAGGTCTGAACCGGAACGGGAAGAGCTGCAGGCTGCGGTGGCTCAACTACCTCAGGCCGGGGCTGCGGCGCGGCAGCATCTCGCCGGAGGACATGGTCATCCGGGAGCTCCACTCGAGGTTGGGGAACAAGTGGTCCGAGATCGCCAAGCACCTCCCCGGCCGGACCGACAACGAGGTCAAGAACTACTGGAGGACCAGGGTACACAAGAAGGCGCCCCACCAGAATCAGCTTCGAGCGCAGCCGTGCCTTGCCACGAGCGATGCGACATCGTCTGTGTCGGCGTCGGCGTCGACGAGCCATGCCAGCTCCACCTTCGGAGACGAGTACACGCAGACGAGCTTCCCTTACCCCGAGCTGAGCTGGGTCGCCGCCGACCACCGCGAAATGGTCGGTGTGGGCGCGTCTGAGTTCGGCGATAACTTTTGGAACGTCCAGGACAATTTCTGGGAGACTCTCCCGCTTTCAGACCCAGTGTACGAAGCACTATAGAGTATAGACTCGGCACACAGCTGCAACTAGCTAGAGATTCTCTTACGGGGCAGCGCTAGGAATCAGACTACTGATCCTTTGCCTCCCATCAGACTAGTCCGAGACCATTGGATTAGAGGCATATTAGCCGTCCAATCTGCTAGTATGGCCCACACAGGATTTGATAGATTGGTGTCAATTGATTGCTTCCTGTAACAGCTTCCGCTAAACACGTCCACCACCTTTGCTGACTCCGGCCCTTTACTTCCTTGACTGCTTCCTAGCATCGGACTGGTTCTCTGCCATGTGATTGGAGTTTTTTTAGGATCTTATTTTTATGAGCTCTTTATTTCCAGATTTTGTTCTGGTAAGTTGTGATTTGCTTTCATCAAAAACAAATAAAAGAAAATAATTATTAGTGAAGATGCATTTTTGGGCAGCCCAACGTACTAAGGTGGCATGGAAGCATTATTCATTATCTATGGAAGCATCCTTTTATTGTGAGAATTGGATGGAACCATATTTTTCGATCGTATGATAGAAATATGTTTTGTATCGAAGGAAGCACTATTTCTATGCAATGGAAGCATCTTGACGGAAGCATTATTTCCATCTCAACTCTTCTATTTTCATACTAGCTTCTTTTGAGGTACTTTATTCAACGATTTTTCCTAGACATTATTTATGCTTCTAGTACAAAGCGAATTTGATTCGGTGAAAAATGCATCCCATGTAACATTTTATTTTGTTTTCAATGCAGCAAAACTTTGCTTCCACCAGCGAGATAATTTGCTTCGATCTCAACTAAACTTGTTTGGATGTAACAACGAAAATTTATCGAAGCACTTTGCTTCCGTGTAACAAAATCTTGCGTCTTAGAATTTGTTAACATATCATAAATTTGGATCCCATATATAGTTTATCAAGTTTCCAAACAAGAAAGTTTGCTTCCATCCAATACAAACCTATTTCCATGGTAAAAATAATTTTCTTCTAACTGAACATAAGTCTGCTTCCTGCTTCGTTCGTTCAAACAATAAGTTCCAAACATAATACATATTTATTTCGTTCAAGTCACCGACAGTGCATACTATGCTTCCTTAAATCAATATCTTATGTTCCCTATAGACCGTAGACATGCTTTCCTTCGCTTGCGGCCTTCCTCATTGTAGGACAGATGCAACTGTCATCGCAATTCTTAGTTCATGCATCAGTCTCCTCCATATGTCTCTGGCCATGCCCATCAGCTCCAAAGCCAACACACAACTGCTTAAAAGTATGCACCCATTAGACATGGAGCATAAGTATAAAAGGTTTGAAGCAACGGGTATTACATGTATGGTACGATAGTGAAGTAGAGAATCCCACATTCCCATGTAAGGAAACATGTACTCTTCATACATGCTATGTGGCCGTCCTTGATTTTTGGAGTTTTTGGATTTGATTTGGCATTATTCAACAAGCAAAAACGAATATTTTCAGCTTGCCCCTGTGAACATATATATATGTATGTAATATAGGAAGCATGATGACATTGTTTAAATACAAAGAATTCTCTCGGCAATGTAATGTCAGGTACAGTAATAGTGGAAGTGTGTTTCTAATGCCCCAAACAATCTAGACTGAAGAAAACATACAATAAAGTTAGGAAGCATATAGATTAAGAAGCATCATTTTGTTGTTATCTCAACATAATTCATACCTAGTGGGAGCATATAATTTTGTAACTAGAAACTTGCAACGAATGTTGCAAACATGTGTGTGCATCGATCAATTTGTGATCTACAAAACAATTTCATCCATTGATGCAAACAAACTGGGATGTCAAAGCACATATTTGATGCTTACAAATATTGATAATAATCTGTGCATGGGCGTGCCAGATAATGATGGAACGGGTTGATTCAGGCAATGCAATACCTTTGATTCAGAGGACTTTGAAGAACGAAAAAGGATCAGAGGCCACTCCTAGTTTTCTTGGCTACCAGTTCAAACCTCCAGGGTCTAGCCGTCCAGGCACTTCATTTGGCAACAAACACGATGGATGATGCACCACCGAGGTCAATTGGGTTCGCATAAAGGAATAGGTCTGTAGAGGGGATTGGATCTGGCCGGCGGCATGGTGGATTGCATCATCAACAGTGGATTGTGTCTTCAGCGGCGAGGTGGGAAGGGAGCACAGTGTGCAGGAGATGGAACCTAGGCTGCACCATCGGAGTTGGGAGGGGCGTTGTTGTTGACGACGAGCTTCAAGAGAGGTGCGGCAGAAGCAGAGAGAGAGAGAGGAACGGAGGTTAGGGGAGGCATTGAATAAGAGGGGGATCAGGCCTGTGTGGCTGCGTCAAATACGGTGGTTAGCACCAGTTTTTTTTTCGAGGGTAGCAACACCTAGCCCTTAACCGTGGGATTAACCAGTCATCGACGGATCACAGGTGGTCTGATGATTGCGTTGCCTCAGACTACTGTTAGGAAGTGTTTCCCATATGAACTAAATCGCTAGGGAACCGAAGCGATCAGACGATTCAAGGAGCGCTGTCTTGATGCACCAACCCGCCAATAGTGAACGGTCGGCTAGATCCGGCCGGCGGCGTGAAACAGAGAAAGAGGGCCGATCAGGCGATGTTCAGTAGGCACCTACCTGAAACACGCCAGCCAATTAGTCTCAGCGGCGTCCAATAGTCGGGTACACATCGACCTTGCGGACGCTTTGTCAAAGCAGAGGCTGAATTTCCACTCTTCCCAGTTTTTCTGATGCTCCACAGAAGCCCCAAATACTTGCAGGGCCATTGAGCAGTGGTGCCTCGAAAAACACCCCAGAACATCTGTTAGAGAGGAATAGAGAAGGATTGGTGTAATGGATGATGGATTGCTTGAGCCTCGTGGGCGTATATATAGGAGTACATGACTATCTTGGAGTACAAGATAAGATAGAATACTTCCTAGTCTAATCACGATACTCAACATCCCCCCGCGGGCACAACGGTAGCGACGCAGACGGTGAGACTGGAGAAGAATCCGAAGGTAAGCCGACGGACATCCCCCCACAGTCGTAACGGTCGGTGCATCGCGAAAGTTGTGGCTGAAGTGAAAACCGACGTGGTTGCTCAAACAAGGTGGTAGCCCTTTGTGCCGATGTAGAGGTAGCCGAGAGGGTAGGGTGGTGTAGCCGTGGTCGAGGGAGCCGTGCGAGAGACGCCGTGTTGATGACGAGTCGGGGTGGCCGGTGTCAAGGTAGTCATCGTGGATCGGGAAGAAGAGCGGCGGCGGCCTGAGGAGGCGGCGACGGCGGCTAGGTTAGGAGTGCGGCGGCGGTGCTCAAAGTAGGCGAGGAAGAACCCAACAGCGTGACGAAGGCCGACGCAGACGGTGGCGTTCCCGCGCCTAGGAAAGTGGCGCGTTGCATACCACACAGAAGTCGACGCACGTGGACGGCAAAGTGGACCACGTGCCGCGGCGCTACGGCCCGAAGGGGCGACGCAACGGCAGCGCACGGGTCGGGGCAACGGCGGGGAAGACATCAGGGCGGCAGCAGGGACCGCATGCCACGCTCGCTACGACCCGATGGGGTGACGAAGCGGCACCGCGAGGGTCGGTGCATCCATAGGGATGGCCTGGAGCGGACGGCCTCGGGGCGGCGGTGGACCGCGGGCCGTGGCACTACGGCCCGAAGGGGTGACGCAGCGGCAGCGTGCGGGTCGGTGCAGTCGCGGGGAGAACCACGGGGCGACGGCAGGGACCGCGTGCCACGCTTGCTACGGCCCGATGGGGCGGCGCAGTGGCAGCGCGAGGGTCGGTGCAGCCATGGGGACGGCCTGGAGCGGACGGCCTCGGGGTGGCGGTGGACCACGGGCCGCGACACTACGGCCCGAAGGGGCGACGCAGCGGCAGCGCGCGGGTTAGTGCAGCCGCGGGGAGGACCATGGGGCGACGGCGCTGCGGCCCGACGGGGCGACGCAGCGGCAGCCCGTTGCTCGATCGGTGGAGGGTGCGCTGTACTCGGGGACAGGGAGGCGACGTCCGACGCAGAGCGACGGGCGGGAAGACGCGCGGATGACGGCCGTGACAGGCCGCCACGTTGCGTGAGGCCGCCGGGTCGGAGAAGAGGTCGGGTGGTCGCGCCGGTGTTGGAGTAGAAGCGAGCGGGGTCGACGGCGGCGGCGGTGACTCAAACCGATCTTAGATCGGAAAATCAAAAAGAAACGCCGATCAATGTGACCGGCGAGAGAGAGAAAAACCCGGATTAAAGGATCGAGGGAAAAAAACTCTCTAGGGCAGCCGGTCAACATGACCGGCGGACGAACCCTAGGTACGGGTGGCGCGGCCCCCGGTGGCGATCATGGCGACCGACTGCCCCGGGGGCGGTGCGGAGCAGAAGCGGCGGCGGCGGAGGCGGCTAGGGTTTGGATCGGTTAGACTGATACCATGTTAGGAGCGCGGCGGCGGTGCTCGAAGTAGGTGAGAAGAACCCAACAGCGTGACGAAGACCGGCGCGGACGGTGGCGTTCCCGCGGCAAGGGAGGCGGCGCGGCACATACCACGTGGAAGTCGATGCGCGGGGACGGCGGAGTGGACCGTGTGCCGTGGCGGTACGTCCCGAAGGGGCGACTAGCGGCAGCGCGCCGGTCGGTACGACGGTGGGGAAGACCTCGGGGCGGCGGCATGGACCGCGTGCCGTGTCGCTACGGCCCAAAGGGGCAGCGCAGCGGCGGTGCGCGGGTTGGTGTAGCCACGGGGACGGCCTCGGGCTGCGGCGGGGACCGCGTCCGCGTGCCGTGGCGCTACGGCTCGAAGGGGCGACGCAGCGGCGGCGCGCGAGTCGGTGCAACTGCGTGAAGAACCACGGGGCGGCAGCGCTGCGGCCCGATGGGGAGACGCAGCGGCAGCCCATTGCTCGATCAGTGGAGGGGCGCGATGTACTTGGGGATAGTCTTCACGGGACTTGCGGAGGCGTGCGCAACCGACGGGCCAAGTCAGTCACACGGCGTAGATGAGGCGGATCGCGGGCGGGTGGGTGATCAATCCGATCGCGCGCGAGGTCGGGGACGCCGCTCGGTGGAGGCGGGGTAGCGGCGGAGTCCGAGATGAAGCCGGAAATGACGGTTGGCGTGGGACGACGTGCGGACGAGCGCAGCCGGCCCGAGGCAGCCGGCGAGCCCGAGGCAGCCGGATGTAGCAGGCATGCCCGAGGCAGCCGGCGACGGGGCCGGCGAGGCAGACGGCAGGGCGGCCGTACATGGCCAGATCTACGGAGATCGCGTGAGCGAGGAGGCCGTGGCGGCCATGGCCGCGGCGAACCCCGACTCTGTCGCGGAGCAGCGTGCCATCTACGATGCCCTCCGCGCTCAAGCCACCAATCGCCAGGAAGCAGCCGCCACCGAGGCGCAGCTTCAGGCGATCGCGGAGGAGAACAACGCCAGCTGCGCCTCCTACGCGCCGCCGATGAACAATCCTGCGGCCCGGTGGGACGACGACAGCGCGTGCGCCATCATTTCCATCATGGACCTCACGTCCACCGGCGATGGACAAGGCGGGAACTCCTCCGAGGATGAGTAGGGCACGGGAGGCGGCAGGGCTTGGTGTCCCATGTGGGCCGGTCCGTCTAGTCTATCCTATGTTTCCAATCTAATCACGATACTCAACATCCCCCCGCAGTCACAACGGTAGCGACGCAGACGGCGAGACTGGAGAAGAATCCGAAGGTAAGCCGACGGACAACATCATCTAAGGGCATCTCCGACGCGACCCACAAATTTCCTCCAGCATCTGTCCGCGGACATGGATGCGGGAGGCCGCCAGCCAACTTTGCCCGCATACATTTCAAATTCTTTTTCAACAGAACGGATGAAATTCAAGCAAACACGGCCGGATTTCATACAAACATGACGGATTTCGTACAAACACGACATATTTTCATTAGATTTTGAACATTTAGAACAAAAAAAACGACCTGACACTAAACCTATCCTACACGGCGGCGCCGGCCGGTGTCCGAGCCCGTGTTGTCCTCCAGCCGCCGACTTCATGACCACCGGCGATAAGGACAACACGGGCTCGGACACCGGCCGGCGCCGCCGTGTAGGATAGGTTTAGTGTCAGGTCGTTTTTTTTGTTCTAAATGTTCAAAATCTAATGAAAATATGTCGTGTTTGTACAAAATCCGTCATGTTTGTATGAAATCCGGCCGTGTTTGCTTGAATTTCATCCGGTCTGTTGAAAAAGAATTTGAAATGTATGCGGGCAAAGTTGGATGGCGGCCTCCCGCATCCATGTCCGCGGACAGATGCTGGAGGAAATTTGTGGGTCGCGTCGGAGATGCCCTTAGATGATGTTGTCCGTCGGCTTACCTTCGGATTCTTCTCCAGTCTCGCCGTCTGCGTCGCTACCGTTGTGACTGCGGGGGGATGTTGAGTATCGTGATTAGATTGGAAACATAGGATAGACTAGACGGACCGGCCCACATGGGACACCAAGCCCTGCCGCCTCCCGTGCCCTACTCATCCTCGGAGGAGTTCGTGCCTTGTCCATCGCCGGTGGACGTGAGGTCCATGATGGAAATGATGGCGCATGCGCTGTCGTCGTCCCACCGGGCCGCAGGATTGTTCATCGGCGGCGCGTAGGAGGCGCAGCTGGCGTTGTTCTCCTCCGCGATCGCCTGAAGCCGTGCCTCGGCGGCGGCTGCTTCCTGGCGATTGGTGGCTTGAGCGCGGAGGGCATCGTAGATGGCACGCTGCTCCGCGACAGAGTCGGGGTTTGCCGCGGCCATGGCCGCCACAGCCTCCTTGCTCACGTGATCGCCGTAGATCTGGCCCTCCGCCAGCCGGTGCTGGTCCAGAAGGAACAAGTTGTACCGCTATTCCTCCTGCGCCTGCTGGAACGCCGACAAAGGCGCCGACATAGGCTGCACCCCCGCCATGGTGGCGTTGTAGTGCGCCTGCTCCATGGTGAAGCCGGCGTCGGAGACCTCGGGCGAGCTGGCCGGCAAGCCGGCCTTGATCCGCTTGGCACGGTGGCTCTGCCAGGCAGCGGCAAGGGCGGCCACCGCGTGCTTCATCTCAGTGGAAAGGCACTCCCATAGAGTTTCGCCGCCTACAGTCATGGCGGATGCAGTGCAAGGAAGGAGGATGGGGAGCGGTTTGTGTTGTGGAGTGGAGTTAGCCGGGTGTGTCCGCCTTTAAATAGCAGACTCCGGTGAGGCCAGGCGTCCGGGTGCGTCAATGCTCGGTGCCGGAGTGGGTTTCTTGGCCGGTGAGCCTGCTTAATGGCGGCATACGGACGGATGGGGCATTGAACGGGCGTGGTAGATATCTGTCCCGTCTCGTCCAGTCACGCGTCTCCGGCATTGAACAGGCACGGACACCGGAGAGGCGTAGCGGGCGGTGCCCTCGGCCGGCGCGTCGCTTCAATGGCGGAGGCAGTGAGAGGTCGTGTCCGCCCTAAGCCGTCTTCAATGTGCAGTGGCGCACTCTACAGCGGCATGAATGCGGGCAGCTGGGGCCGGGCGGGAACGCGCGCGCGAGAGGGAGGAGGGATTTGGGTGGGCCAGGGCGGTAAGAAGTGGGCGTGACAGCGGTCCGGACTCCCGCAAAGCCCCCTCACGTTTGTCTCCGGTTTGCGGGAGAAAACGAGTCCGGACCGATACAGGACCACATTGGATGGCTTCAGCGGTCCGGGCAGCGTGGTCCGAACGTATGCGGGCGGTTTGTGGGTCGGCGTTGGAGATGCCCTAAGTTTATTCCATCACATCTAATGTGGTAGGCCGTGCACTTGTCCAGGTTCACCTTTAGTCCCGACACTTCTCCAAAATAGAGCAGAATCTCCTTTATCACCTGACTTCACTTCTTCTTGGATTGACAAAAACAGCATCGCCGTCCGCGTAGAAGCTGACCCCTAATCTTGCAGCTTTCGGAGTGAGCGGGGTAAGTATTCCCCTTTGCGTTGCCATCTCAAGCATGTGTTGCAGCGGCTCCATTGCTAAGATAAAGAGCATTGGGGACAAGGGGTCCCCTTGCCTTAGCCCTCTATTGTGCCGGAAGGGCTTTTCGGGAATGCCATTCAGAAGAACCCTCCACGTTGAGGATGCCATAATTACTGAGATTAGATCAAACCATATCTGTCCAAATCCAAATGCCTTCACTACCTTCATCATGTAGGGCC
The DNA here is from genome assembly GCA_039707655.1 of Elymus sibiricus. Lineage (NCBI taxonomy): Eukaryota > Viridiplantae > Streptophyta > Magnoliopsida > Poales > Poaceae > Elymus > Elymus sibiricus. The sequence goes on from CM077668.1 coordinate 247,364,718, forward strand.
ATCCAATAGAGTCAAAAGCTTTTGCAATGTCGAGCTTCAAAAAGATGAGCGGGTGTTTCTTCATGTGCGCATCTTTTATGACATTATTTACATACAAAAAATTGTTTTCTTTGCACCTCTTATTTATGAACGCACTTTCACATGGAGATATTAGCTCTTTCGGAGAAGGTGCGAGCCTATTTGCCGAATTTTGCAAAGGATTTTCGCCATGTTGTGCATCAAGCTGATAGATCTGAAGTCAAATGCCAGGTCAAAACCCTCCTTCTTCGGCTTTAAAACCAAATTTGCCGTGTTCAAAAGATGCCAGCAATTCCCCCTGATTTGATGGATTTGACTTATTGCTCGGATAAGGTCATTTTTGACAACTTCCTAGCAACTCTTGTAAAATGCAGCAATGAATCCATCTGGGACGGGTGCCTCTCAACATGACATGCGAAAACCGCATCCTTTAGCTCCTCCAAAGATAAAGCCTCGTCAAGAGCCTACAAATCAAGGCGTGGGGGCTGCAACCTGTCCCAGTTCAGCTCCTTATAGGTCTCTAAGTGGGCACTCATCAAAGAGCTGAAGTGATTTAACAAAATTGTCGTTTTTTTCTCGTGATTGGTTGTGTCTCCTGGGCCTCTCAAGACTGGAAAATGGTCTTTCCGACGCCTCCCATTTTCCCTTAGATGGAAGAACTTTGTGTTTGCATCATCTTCTTTCATCCTGTCAATCTAGACCTCTTCTTCCACATCATTTTTTGAATTGCAACAAACCCCATGAGTCTTGGCTTTCAGGTGTTGTCTCAACTTCGCAGGGTCCTCTCCACTTGGGCCAAATCCAGGTTGAAGATTACGTCATTAGCGATGGCCTCCTAGAGCCTCATCTCGGCCACCCTGTCTCTGATCCATTTTCTCAAAGCCTTGGGTGTGCGAGCTAGCCTCGTATGTACAGTCTGGATCGCATCATTATTGGCAACAGGCTTGCTCCAAGCATTAGCAACCTTCCGAAAACCATCCAACCTTAGCTAAAAGATCTCGAAATGGAATCATTCGAAAGGTCTAAGACCCATCCTCTTTAGCAGCATGGGGTAGTGGCCAGACACATTGGTGGATGTTGGGTTCAGCTAAAAACTTGGGAAAAGAAGCTCCCACTCCTTACTCATCAAGACACGATCAATCTTGGTGAGAGTATTGTTGGTTCTATCATTGGCCCAAGTAAATCTTCTCCTTGTGAAGCGGAATTCCCTGAGGTCCAGATCATCAATACTGCGTCTGAAACAGCAGAATCTTTAGAGCCCAGCAGCAATCACTTCAGGCCTGGAGATATTACCTCAAGCAAGATCTCAAGTTGTTGCAATTCAAAATAAAGGAGAAGCATGTGCATGCCTTCACATAGTGAATATTTTTTTTTGAAAAGGAGGATCGCCCCCGGCCTTTGCATCAGAGTGATGCATGCAGCCATTTTATTAAGCAAAAGGTCCAAAAAGGTCCGAGATTCAGTACATGCTCACAAAGGGAGCTAAATTAAGTGAAGAAAAAATTTGCCACAATCGGCAAAAATAGGCCAAGATGACTAAACACCTAGCCTATTATTGGACCGTCATCCAAACCGGTTGTAAATAACCTGTGCTACCATCTCCCACCGGTTGCACCCAATAACCAAAAACTCCCTGGAGTCCGCATGAGTGAGTAACGACCACGTACGGATCCAAGCAGTGGATAGTTAATAACATGTAATTCATGGTCTTTCCCCTAGACCAGACATTGGCTAGCCTCTAAAATAGTCTTTCGGCCTTTTAGAGGCTTTTTGTTTCTTCTTTTCCTCCTTTTCCCTGTAATTTTTTTTGTTGTTCGTATATGAAATTACCGTAGAACTATTGTTCTACGGTTTGCGGGTCAAAAAAACATGCTTTACATATAGCAATGGAAAACACCGTAGAATAATTGTTCTGCAATCCAGGGCTTGAAAGAAATTGTGCAAGTTAGATGGCATTTGAAGAACAATACACCACATGGCTCGGGTAAGATGACATTCAAAAGAAAAATGATACTTTTGATTTGACAAGGTGCTCATTTTTCGAATGGTGGTGTTGCCACTAACCTTTTTGTCTGCAAACAGAATGGCTGAAAATGGTGTTGTACTTCTGATTTGACAAACAAACAGAATGGCTTTTCAGTAATGTTGGTATCACTGAACAACGGACTGTTAGATTTAGTTCTTTAGGATAAACATAATAGGATCTTCGATCTCTGATTAGAACACCAAATATTGTGCGGAAGCTATTGTGACGCCCTCGACTCGACCGTGCACTAATCATACACGCAAATGCGCACGATCAAGCCCAGGGACTCACGGGAAGATATCACAACACAACTCTAGACACAAAATAAAATAATACAAGCTTTATATTACAAGCCAGGGGCCTCGAGGGCTCGAATACATAAGCTCGAGTTACACAAGAGTCAGCGAAAGCATCGGTATCTAAGTACAGACATAACTAAACAAGTTTGCCTTAAGAAGGCCGAGCAAAACAACGACATCTAGATCGAAAAGGCGCAGGCCTCCTGCCTGGGAGCCTTCGAACTACTCTGGTCGTTGGTCTCCACGTAGTAGTAGGCTCTGTCGGGGTAGTAGTATTCATCGACGGGATCAGCTGACTCTGGGGCTCCATCATCTGATCGCAGCAAACGGGTATGGGAAAAGAGGAAGCAAAGCAACCGTGAGTACTCATCCAAAGTACTCGCAAGACTTACATCAGATCTATGCTAAGTATGCATCGGTATCAAATGAAAGGGGCTGTATCTGTGGACTGGACTGCAGAAATGCCAGAATAGAGGGAAGGCCTAGCCTATTGAAGACTAGCATCTTGCAGCGTCTTGCAGCAATAGAAGAGAGTAGAATAACATAACATGTAGTAACAAATATATATTAGTAATGCCCAGAGATCCTTCCTCGACTCCCTGCGAGAAAGCGATCCCGGAGCCATCATATCAGTTTAGTATCACAAGTATCCAGTTCTAGTTGTAGTAGATCGTGAAACAACTCCAAGCGTCCTGTTACCATGGACACGGCTATTCGAATAGATAACTTCCCTGCAGGGGTGTACCAACTTACCCAACACGCTCGATTAACTCTGGCCGGACACACTTTTCCTGGTCATGCCCGGCCTTGGCTGATCGACACGCTGTAGTCCTACCTAGGCTTCGCAGAGAGGTCCCCATCGGTCTACATCCTAAGTGCGAAGGGGTCATGGGCCAATCGTCCTAAGCACTCCGGGTCGTTGTGCGCAGGGAGATACCAGCGCCACCTCTGTCCTGGATGGCGCGATCCGGCCTGGCCAGAATGCTGAACTAGACGTCTGACAGAGCTTTCGGGAGAATCGTACGATGCCGAGTGCCCATAACTTATTCCCGCGTGGTGGTCAGTGCGTAAAAGGCCAGAGGCCCACTCAGATCACATATCCAAACCGTTAGTGTGATGGGAGCGCGCGGTGACGATCAGTGCTCCTGTCGCCCCATCTCGCGGACTTACGGCAAGGGCCAAACCCATCCCTCTCTAGGGCAGTCTCTGCCTGGCCGGCCGTGCCGCGTAATTATCTCGCGGGTACCCTCCTGGTCAACCTGACTTATCCAGAGACTATCGGGAACTCAGGTCCACCTGTACCGGGGTGGTACCGCCTGTCCCTTCAGTTCCGCAGTAACAGTTAAAAAGAGGCAACAGTTAAAGGTAACAGTGTGTCCGTAACATCAAGGGGGGAATCCGAGGAATCACCCTCAATGGACTCCCACTCGATGTATCCGTCAAGGTGAACTTGGAGGAATTACCCTCGATGGGTTCACACTTGAGGGGCTGCACGACAGAGGCATCATCGGAGGTGATGAAAGAGGAATCACCCTCAGTAACCCACAACCGACTAGCTACGCTACAGAGATATCATCAGGAGTGAGGAAGGAGGAATCACCCTCGGCACTCGATAGTAGCTCTGCAGAGTCGTACAACTAAGGGGGGTGCGGTGATGTGTCGGTCTCTGCACGTCGACCACACTGATCGAGCATCCGGAAGCAAAGCATGGCAACACAGACAAGGGTGTGGGGCCACTGATGGATCCCTAACCAGCCTATACTAAGCATATAGGACAACAGGTAAAGTATCAACAACAGGTTACAAAAATAGGCTATGCATCAGAATAGGAACAATCGAACACAGTAGCAAAATCTAATGCAAGCACGAGAGAGAAAGAATGGGCGATATAGGAATGATCAAGGGGGTTTTGCTTGCCTGGAAGCTCTGCTGGAAGAGGCTGGACGTCTGAGGGGTAGTCGAACTCAAGGGCAACGTCGGTCTCGGGGTCTATCGGAGAGAAGACGGGGAGGAAACAAATAAATACACAGCATACAAATGCAATCACAGAGCATGACATGGCAAAATGCAATGCATGGGTGACCTGATGCATCTCTAACCATTTTAGCTAATTTAGCATTTAAATTGGAATTAATAACCGGTAGTCATGCACTATTCATCTATCAGAAACAACCTAAAAGTTACAGGTTCACCTACTTAGAGGATTCTAACATGAATGCAGATGATATAAACGGACTCGTTAGATTTTTCTGATCAACTTTCATATAGAAAACATTTTCATCCGAGCTACGGTTGAATTTCTACGAATTTCTAAAGTTTTAGCAATATTCTGAAAATCCTGGAATTATTTAATCCGAAAAATAAACAGTGCAATAAATTTTTATACACAGCAGCAACTAGCCACTGTGTATGACATGTGGGTCCAGTGGGGCTGAGTCAGCCCAGTCAATTGTTGACCAGTTGACTGGTCAACGAAGTCAAAGGGGGCCCAGGGGGTCCCACCTGTCACTGTCTGGGACTGCCCAACCAGTAGGTTTGACTGGTCAACGGGTCCAGTGGGGCCCGTGTGTCAGTGTCACAGTAATTAGCCCGGGGGTTAATTTAAATCCTAACCCTATTATTTAGCAGACAGGGGCCCACTGTCAGTGGCACCTTAGCAGTTTAATTAGTGGCTAACCACCGGGTTAACCGGCGGCTAAACACCGGCGTTAAGCCGCGGCGACGGAGTTGGCCGTCCGGCCATTACCGGCGACGAGAGATCGAGCGGGTGGCACCGTTGGATAGCGGGTGCTCGCGTGGTTCAACTGGCGGCGGTGGGAAGTCCTGCGATAGCCGTAGTCGAGCACGGCGGCGACAATGGCGGCCGCCAGAGTTCGGTTGTGGGCGAAAATAACGTTGCGGCTCGCAAACGTTCAAACCAAAGGGCCAGGGGCCATCTACGGGTCAGCAGAAGAACGACTACGCGCTCGGGCGCGACTTTTGCTCGCTTTAGCGATGGCGGCGATGAGCACGGCGGCGCTGGGCTCACGGGTGTGGCGGCTACACTAGCTAGGGGATGACTGTCGGTACCAAAACCGGCAGATCTCGGGTAGGGGGTCCGAACTGCGGATCTTCAAGTTAATGGATAACAGGGAGCGTAGAGATAGCGATTACCCAGGTTCGGGCCCTCTCGAAGAGGTAAAACCCTACGTCCTGCTTGATTGTATCGATGTATATGTATGACGATTACAGAGTTGATCTACCTTGAGATCGGATGAACTAAACCCTAGGGAGGTCTAGCGATAATGGTTCTCCTTTCTATGGACCTAACCCTCGGGTTTATATAGACACCAGGGGTACCTAAGGTTACATATGGTTGGTCGCCACCAGGGGATAAACATGCCAGCTACGCTAAACTTTACTTGGAGGAGACGCCAAGTCTTTGGAGGTTTCCTTCTGGTGCACGGGGTCACCTGTAATCCGGCCTTCCTTCGATGAGTTAAGAGCGGCCCATGAGTGCGGCCCACGAGAGACAGGCCGGCAGCCCGAGGACCCCTTAGTCCGGGACACCCTCAGTAGCCCCCGAACTAGCCTTCAATGCCGAGGTCGATAATCTTCGTCAGCTCCATGCTTCCAAAGTCTTCGGCTTGAGGGGCGAGTTCCTTCCATCACCTGTGTCCGGCTTGTAATAGTTCGGCCACCCACAATCCTTCGATTGACGAAGTATCGTGGGGACCGTCGTACCATTTTCTTCATTCAGAATTAACGACGCCCCTCGATTCCCACGTGCCAGGGGAATGCAAATGGTCCAATAGTTTTTTACAGAAATGCCCCTCTGGGGGAAGAAATGCCTATTTAACATGCCAAGGGCGTGGAAGTTAACACACCCCACCCCCTGCCATCCTCCCCCATATCACCGAGAGGCCATAGCCAGCAAACAATGGCGAGCGTTCCAGGCTCCTCCTCACGCTCTCACGGTCCCCTTCAAGGTGATTGGGCAAGCTGCTCAGTTTCCCGCATCCGACTAGGTAGCCTCGAGACGCAGGGGTATCTACCCATTTCAGATCTTGCATCCTCCCGCCTCGGATTGACTTCCGCGAACGGCGAGGCCTTTGCGGAGAACTTCCCCGCCCCTCGCGGAGAGGAAAGGGTATGCTTCATGCCCTTCCTCTTACGAGGCTTAGGCTTCCCCATTCATCCCTTCCTGAGGGGTCTACTAGAATTTTACGGGATCCAGCTCCACCATCTCACCCCAGGATCAATTCTGCACATCTCGGGCTACGTTGCCCTCTGCGAGATGTTTCTGGGTTGTGAGGCTCATTTCGAGTTATGGAGGAAATACTTCTGCCTTGTCCCTCGCACACGAGGAGGGACAATTTATGAGGTCGGCGGAGCCGAGGTATGGCGCATTGCCGGGACGGGATATCCTATAGGGACTCCCAAGAAAGATGCCGAGGAGTGGACCTCGGAGTGGTTTTATATTGAAGACGTCCCCCTATTCGATCCAGCTCGGAGGGGGTTGCCCGAATTCTCACTTGCTTCTCCGAAGAAGCGGTTCAACTGGCGCCCGAAGAGCTCTTCCCAAGAGGAAAGTGCCGAAGTAACGCACCTAGCCGCTCAAGTGAGGTGGCTAGCCCACAACGGGTTGACCATCATCGATGTGATGGCAGCAGCCATTGCTCGATGCGTCTAACCTCTTCAGCAAAGGGTGCACCCCCTATGGTGTTACAACGGGGCGAATGACTCGACCCGATACACACGGAAAGGACCTGCCGACCAGGCGGTAATGGCAGCCGTACTGGCTGATCTCTTCAAGGGGGAAGAGCAAGAGTTTGCTCGGCTAAGGCCCAAGTATGGCTTCTCGAGCTATAAACCCATCGAAGCGGTGAGTCCAACTACACTTTATAGCTCGGATGGTACACCAATTTTCCTTAATTGGATTTTTAATTTATCCGAACAGAGCTGGAGGCGCTGGATCGAGACGGTGAGTTGCCCTGCTCCTCAACCGGAGTGTCATTCTCGCGACGACGACCCTGGGTTTCACGACGATCCTGAAACGTCAATCGATTTCGAGGAGGGAGTCTTCTACCAGGAGAGTCTCGATGGCTCTAAAGTGGCCCTTTTGGTCGATCACCCCGGGGCACTTCCCTCCTCCGCTGTAAGTGACCAACGGGCTTCTTCTCGAAAAAGACGCTCAGCTCCTGCGGCTCCGAGTACACTGACTTCTACTCCCAAGGGCTGCCGCACGACACGCTGGACATCTGCGAGAGCAGCACCGGTGGCTCCAGCGGCGAGTGGCCGCATGGTGTCCAAACGTGCGGTGCCAACGGGAGTCACGTCAGCCGTGCCCCCCCCCCCCCCCAAAGCGGTAACGTGTCGCTGTACTTTTAGTGTCTTTATCTTCGACAACCGCTGAGAATGTCAGCAATTTTCTTCTGCTGTGGCATGCAGGCGATATGTAGAACCACCTTCGCCCGAGGACATCGAAGAGGTGCCGGGGGGTGGCCCAAGACTGAGGTCCCCTGTCATTGCCGACGTTACTTCCGAGGTCCCTACCGAGGACCAACATCCGGAGGACTCAGGAGGCGTCTCGGCCACCAACTCCGAGGTCAAAAGCGTGATGAATCACCGGCGGCGCAAGGCATCGCTACGGCATTTTGCGTTTTCCGGTCAGGAGTTTAACGCTCTTAGTTCGGTAGATGCGTACCTCGGAGCTGCACGAACAGGAGTTGAGGGGGTAGTTAAACTTATGTCTACTAGTCTGCAGGTATGCCATTGGTTTTGATAACTGGTTGCCTAACCCAGTAGCCCCCGAGCCTTAATTTGGGCGGGATGGCCGAGTTAAGGGTCTGATGCTATAATGCCGTAGTATGGTGCAGACTGTTCGGGAACAGAACAAAAAGCTGGCCAAAGACCTCGGGCTTACACAAACACAGTTGAAATCTGTGGAGGCCGAGCTGGATGAGGTCAAGAAATGGACCAGAGAGGCACACGGTAAGTGACAGACTTAAATGTGTGTAATAAAGAATTGTATGGAACACCTTTTCTAATGAAAGATTGGTCCATAGCAGCCGAGTCGATAAATCAACTGCAGAAGGATCTGGACGCAGCCAGAGAAGCTCAAAGGTATGCGGAGTCGCAGCAAGAGGCTGGCTACCGCGTGCTGACCCGAAGTCATGAGGAAAGGGATAAGCTCAAGGCGGAAAATCAACAACAGGCCCAAGAAATGGAGAGCTTGAAAACTCAACTGGCTCTATCCCAGGGGGAGAACCAAAGACTGAAAGCTGGCATGTTTGGTGAGTGCAACCTAGATTATTGAAACATAGACTGCATGTATTATACAGCTATGTAAAGAATCCTGTGTCTCTTTTCAGTTCTCCTCACCGGACGCCCCGAAGAAGAGGTCAACTCTTTCGGACGGGACCTGCTGAAGGAGCTATCCGCCGCACATGAGCGGGCCCAAAAAGCTATGAAGAGCATGTTCAAGGCGTTATGGCCTGGCGAGGTGGCTCTGGAAGGGATGACCGAACTTGCTAATCGATTTAAAGGAGCTTGGCGTTGCTTTGAGCTATGGAAAATATCAGCATGTCGAGAGTGAGCGCGGGAGGCTTGGGCGATGGTTAAGACTTGCTTTACCAAGCTTGACCCGGGACATTTGGCGCGGGTTGGGCCGGTAGGGCCGGATGGGCAGGAAGTGCCCCTACATATGGTATATGACCAAGTGATGCTTGCTGCTCAGCTTTCCCAGGAAGATTGCGCCCTGGAGACCTTAATAGATGGCCTTGACCAAGAGTAGTGTTTTGATTCTATGTATCCATGTACTTTACATCAAATATTCTCCAAACTGTGCTTTAAACGTTGTCTTAACCGGCCATCGGCTTCTACCTCCTCTACCAGCGGCCGAGGACTGTTTCCTACTATGTGATCCGAGAACATCGGAAGGACACTTAGGAGAACCAGGTAATCCGGCCATTTGGTGCAAACAGACAAAACGCGCTCGGGGAGTTATGTTATATTACTTTTTAACGTAAGAAACATCTTCCGAAGAAAATAGTTCCTCCATGGGTTCCTTTCCTCGGGTTTTCATGTTGACCATGGGCGTATAATCTAATACCCAAAACATATAGGTAATGGTTACTTCGGGAAAATAACCCCGGAATTTGGTAATAATTACCAATTATTTTCACTTCCCTCGTGGCTGACCGATTATATTCTTAAGAACGCTAGCTTTTGGGTTCACCCGTCTGAGGTACGCACCCGGGTAATCCGTACGTAACAATCGCAGAGGTGCTCCCTTTACTCCCTAGCTGAACAATCGGGAACGTAGGGAGTAAGCACAGGAGCAAGGCAACCCAGCTTGGCCAAATCTTAAGTCAAATCGATGCATATGATGGCTTGAAAACGATACTGGAAGGTTGCAAACATGACAAAACTGATGGTTGCACAAAGGATGTATTACCGGCTTCGTAAAGGAACCTCCCAGGCATAAAGTGTGGTACATTTGAAGATGTTCGCCGAGAAAAACTTAACGTAGTTCGGCTTGACCGAACACGTCCTAGGAAATACTTAGCCAAATGAGAAAGAGAAAACATAGATCCGAGAAGGATTGACCGAAGAGGGTGATGTCGCTGGTCTAGCCGTAGAAGCGCCGAAGCCGAGTTGCGTTCCATGGGTTTGCTTCCAGGCTATTGTCCTTTGGGTCACTGAGACGGTAAGCTCCTTCTGCGAGTACCTGATCGATTATGAAGGGCCCCTCCCATTTGGGCGATAGTTTATGCTTCTGCTTCTCCGGGAGGCGCAGGACGAGGTCGCCCACGTTATATGCCTTCGCCCATACTTCTCTACTTTGATAGCATCTGGCCTGCTGCTGATAAAAAGTTGAGCGAGCCCTAGCGACGTCGCGCTCTTCTTCCAAGGCATCCAGGTCATCTTGCCGATCCAACTCGGCCTCCCTTTCTTCATACATGCGTACTCGAGGTGCGTCATGAATAAGGTCGCTGGGGAGAACAACCTCTACCCCGTACACCATGAAGAACGGTGTATAGCCCGTGGATCGATTGGGAGTGGTGCGCAGGCCCGATAATACAGAGTCGAGCTCCTCCACCTAGTGGTAGTCCGACTCTTTTAAAGAACGGACCAAACGGGGCTTAATGCCGCTCAAAATTAGTCCATTAGCTCGCTCGACTTGTCCATTGGACTGTGGGTGGTATACAGAGGCATAGTCAAGCCTAATTTCTAAATTGGCGCACCAGTCCTTTACTTCCTGGGCGGTAAAATTGGATCCATTGTCCGTTATTATGCTATGGGGGACACCATAACGGTGAACCACGCCGGATATAAAATCGATGACCGGCCCGGACTTGGTTGAGGTGACTGGTTTCGCCTCAATCCATTTTGTGAATTTGTCGACCATAATGAGTAGATATTTCTTTTTCTTGGTCCCTCCTTTAAGTGGTCCGACCATATCCAGCCCCCAGACCGCAAAAGGCCAGGTGATCGGTATCGTCCGAAGAGCCGTGGGGGGCATGTGTCTTTGATTTGCGAAGAGCTGGCATCCAACGCAATGTTGGACCAAGTTTTGGGCGTCTGCGCACGCAGTGGGCCAAAAGAACCCGGCTCGGAAGGCTTTGCTAACCAAGGCCCGAGCTGCCGCGTGGTGACCGCCCATGCCAGCGTGAATCTCGGCCAAGAGTTGTTTCCCTTCCTCTTTGGATATACATCTTTGGAGGACGCCGGTGGTGCTTTTCTTGTATAGTTCACCCTCGTGGACTTTGTAGGCTTTAGATCGTCGAATTATGCGCCTTGCCTCGGTCTGGTCATCGGGTAGCTCTTGGTGGAGAAGATAGGCGAGGAAGGGCTTGGTCCACGGCGCGATTATCGCCATGACTTCATGGGCCGAAGACGTTTCTTCGATTGCCGAGCCCCCGATAATTCCTTCGTCTTGTTCGATGATCGGAGGAATGAGCTCTTCAGAGACCTTGGTTTTGGCGCCCTTGCCGTCGTCCTGCCACACCACGGACGGCTTGAAGAGTCGTTCCAAAAAGGTGTTTTCCGGAACCTGATCGCGCTTAGCGCCCATTCGAGCAAGGACATCAGCGGCTTGGTTGCTGTCTCTAGAGACATGATGGAACTCCAGCCCTTCAAACCGGGCGGATATTTTTATGACGGCATTGCGATATGTTGTCATTTTTGGGTCTTTTGCATCGAATTCGCCGTTGACTTGAGAGATGGCGAGATTAGAGTCTCCCCGTACCTCGAGCAGCTGTACACCCATTGACACTGCCATCCGAAGTCCATGCAACAGAGCCTCGTATTCGGCCGCATTGTTAGAGTCGGTGTACATGATCTGCAGTACGTACCGGATATTGTCGCCGGCGGGAGATGTGAGAACCACTCCAGCCCCTAGTCCGGCGAGCATTTTGGAGCCATCGAAGTACATCGTCCAATGCGAATACGTACTGTACTCTCTAGGGAGCTCAGCTTCCGTCCACTCTGCCACGAAATCCGCCAGCACCTGAGATTTAATAGCTCAGCGTGGTCGGTATATGATTTCGAAAGGGAGGAGCTCGATAGCCCATTTGGCTATACGGCTCGTGGCGTCCCTATTGTTAACTATATCATTCATGGGTACTTCGGATGCCACCATGACCGAGCACTCTTGAAAATAGTGTCGGAGCTTTCAGGATGCCATGAAAACTACGTAGGCGATCTTCTGGTAATGCGGGTACCTTGTCTTACACGGGGTAAGCACTTCGGATACATAGTAAACTGGCTTTTGTACCTGGAGCTTGTGACCCTCTGCCTCTCGTTCAACGACGAGAACTGCACTGACCACCTGGTTTGTGGCCGAAATGTATAGCAGCATTGGCTCTCCTAAGCTGGGTGCTGCCAAGATGGGGTTGCTAGCCAATAATGTTTTAATTTCCTCTAGTGCGGCCGCTGCCTCGCTAGTCCATTCAAAGTTTTTGGTCCATTTAAGCAACCTGTAAAGTGGTAGGGCCTTTTCTCCAAGGCGTGAGATGAAGCGGCTTATGGCTGCAACGCAGCCGGCCAGTTTTTGGACGTGCTTTAGCTCGGTAGGAACTGCTAGCTGGGATAGTGCTCGGATTTTGGCCGGGTTAGCCTCTATTCCTCTATGGGAAACAATAAATCTGAGCAGCTTGCCCGCAGGCACTCCGAAGACACACTTGTCCGGATTGAGCCGTATATCAAAAGTTCGCAGACCGTCGAAGGTTTGACAGAGGTCGTCCACCAGTTGACTGATGTGTTTGGTTTTGATAACCACGTCATCCACATAAGCCTCAACCGTTTTGCCGATTTGTTTCTCCAGACATGTTTGGATCATGCGCTGGTATGTAGCCCCTGCGTTTTTTAATCCGAAGGGCATTGTGTTGAAACAGAACGGCCCATAGGGGGTGATGAATGTTGTGGCCGCTTGATCGGACTCCTTCATTTTAATTTGATGGCATCCGGAGTAAGCATCGAGAAAACATAGTGAGTCATGCCCGGCAGTGGTGTCTATGATCTAGTCTATGCGGAGCAAGGGGAAAGGGTCCTTGGGGCAGGCCTTATTAAGGTCCTTGAAATCGACACACAACCGCTAGGATTTGTCTTTGTTAGGTACCATGACCAGATTAGCCAACCACTCGGGATGTTTGATATCTCGGATGAATCCGGCTTCAAGCAATTTTGCCAATTCTTCACCCATAGCTTGACGCTTGGGTTCAGAAAACCGGCGTAAAGCCTATTTTACTGGCTTGAAACCTTTAATTATGTTCAAGCTATGCTCGGCTAAACTTTGTGGGATTCCTGGCATGTCTGAAGGGTGCCAGGCGAAGATGTCCCAGTTTTCGCGCAAAAAAATGCGCAACTCTTCATCGACCGCAGGGTCCAGCTGAGCTCCAATGGATGCCGTCTTGTTGGGATCCGTTGGATGCACTTGGAATTTGACGATTTCGTCTGCTGGTTTGAAAGATGTGGATTTGGGCCTTTTGTCGAGGATTACATCGTCCTTGTCCACCGTTGAACGGAGCGCAGTTAATTCTTCAGCTGCGAGGGCTTCGGATAATGCTTCGAGGGCGAGCGATGTTGTTTTATTCTCGGCCCGAAGAGCTCTGTCTGGATCACCTGTGACTGTGATCACGCCGTTTGGCACTGGCATCTTAAGTTTCATATACCCGTAATGTGGGATAGCATGGAATCGTGCAAATGCGTCACGCCCCAATAAGGCGTGGTAGCCACTGTGGAAGGGCACAATGTGGAAGAGAAATTCCTTAGATCAATAGTTCTCGGGAGTTTCGAAGACTACATCGAGAGTGACTTGGCCACTGCAACGTGCCTCCTTTCCGGGGATGATCCCTTGAAAGGTGGTGTGACTTTGCTCGAAGCGGGATCTGTCAAACTGCATTTTGTCCAAGGTGTCCTCGTAAATGAGGTTTAACCCGCTACCGCCGTCCATTAACACCTTTTGGAGTCGAAATCCATCCACTATGGGATCAATGACAATGGCGGCAGCAACTCAGATTGTCGGGACCCCGATCCTAAGTCACACCGGTCTAGCATGTAACACATCATATCACTTTACGGCCTCACGCACGGTAACCCATGGTTGCCGCCTTTACCTGGGCCGAGACCATTTGCGCCTTTTGGCTCACGTATATGATTGTGTCACTAGCATCCATGTGACAGAGAACCCGGGCCAACATGACTAGTCGTAAACCAGGGTGGCACAAACTTACAGGGACAGGCATACATGACCCAGCAATGCACGCATCGGTCAGCAGCGAGTGTAACTGAGTCATAGCAAGCTACAGGGACTCCAATAAAACACCGCGTGACATTTCCCTGTAGGGACAGACACAGGAGAAAAGAAGGACACATGCCGGTCAATCCATGTGTTCTGAATGGAAGCACTAGGAGGCATTTCCCCATAAGGAAGGCTACCAAGAATAAACAACTAGGTGTCGGATCCCACCCATACCAAAGCATTTCAAACATACACACAATATGCACGATATGTGTAAATACAACATGGCATCACAACATAACTCTATGACTCAAAGTATTTATTTAAAAGGGCTCCGAGGAGCCTTACATAGCATGATATTACAAACATGGGTCTCATGACCCAACATTCAAGTCATACCAGCAACAAGTGGAAGCATAAATCTATCTGAGTACAGATAACTGAAAAGAAAGAAGGCTAGAAAGCCTGTCTATCTACAAGACCCTCCAGAGGAGCCAGACCTCTGTCTGGGATTCCCAAGCTAACCGGTCAACGTCAAACTCATCGCAGGAATCTAAAGTGAGACTGGAGTCTCCTCTGCAAAAACATAAATTAAGCAAACGTGAGTACAAATGTACTCAGTAAGACTTACATCAGAACTATCTACTCATGCATCAGTATCAACAAGGGGGTGGTGGAGTTTAACTACAGCAAGCCACCTTTGACTCAGTGGCTATCCTGTACTACGACTACCAGTATTTTCTTTGAGGTGAGAGACCGCACACGAGTCCACATATTTACCATATCAATACACCACTATGGATCAGCTCCCGTCTCCCTACGAGAAGGCGATCCATAGCACTCACACTTATCTTGCGCATTTTAGAGTATCCATTTCAACTTGTCTATGAACCATATAAGTCTTACAAGTGGTCCATATCCGCGGACGCGGCTATTCGAATAGATCATATTACCCTGCAGGGGTGTACTTCTTAACACACGCTCTCACCACTTACCACCATATACACGTCATGTATCTCAGCAACCTTCAAGCGGAAGCCTGGCGAGGGTGTCGGCCACAACCTGACTAACCACACAAGTCTCTAGTCTAGGTTTATCGCCTATTTGAGTCCGACCCGCAAGGAAGTCCGGCCGAGGTTTCTACTACAGCCCCAAACGATGTGTGCAGTGTTCCCAAGTCCACCATCTGGGTGCCACTTGGTACACCGGGCCACGGTGCCTAGTCTGTCCCAAGCCCACTTGTACCGGGTGCCACTTGGTAGACTACTAGCACGTCCTACAAACACCAGAAACTAGTTGCAACTCCTGGACATAGATCAAGGCGATTAATAAGTCGAGAGGGTCAATTAAGTATCCCAATGTGTGGTAGTATCTAGTCTTGGATAACATACACAGAGCTCAGTTCTTAAGGACGGTCTCAATGAGACAACCCATCATGTACTCCTACATGGCCTCTCATCGCTACCTTTACCAAATCGTGTTCACACACTTAGCTCTCAACAGTAGGACATGTTCATCACCATTCCAATCCATCCCAGATGAATTAGACCTGACACAACTCTAAGCAATAGCAGGCATAACAAGAAAGCATGAATGA
This sequence comes from Elymus sibiricus, assembly GCA_039707655.1. NCBI lineage: Eukaryota > Viridiplantae > Streptophyta > Magnoliopsida > Poales > Poaceae > Elymus > Elymus sibiricus. Next base: position 247,380,383 of record CM077668.1, read on the forward strand.
GTAGGCACATCATGGCTCAAACAACTCCTACTCATGCTAGTGGGTTTTACTATTTACTGTGGCAAAGACAGGTCATGCAGAGGAATGGGTTCAACTACCGCAACATGTAACATTTGAAACGTTGTTGTCCTAATGCAGTAAAAGAGAGCAGGAGCGAGAGAGTGGGATTGTATCAGAATGCTCAATGGGGGTTTGCTTGCCTGGCACTTCTGAAGATAGCACTGCTCTTCATCAGTGTCAACGGTCACATCGTCGGAACAACATCTACCGGGAAGAAACAAACACCGGCAAACAGGAAAAGGAAACATATTTAATGCAATGCCCATCCAAATGAATGACATGACATGTTAAGATACTGAATTGACCTAATGCAATAGTTAGCCAAGTTAATTGAAGTGGAATTCAAATATAGATCAAATTCCAACTCCAAATCTATTTATCATAATTGCCCTAATCATGAATTGTCCTATTTGGTGATGTTAACTTGCTCAAACATGCATGAACATGGCATAAACATATTCTTCATATTTTTCTGATAATTTTTCATATATAATTTATTTTCATTGGAGTTACGGTTTAATTTCTATGAATTTTAGAAGTTTTAAACATTTTCTGGAATTTCTGAATCATTTATGAAATAGGAAAAACCAGAAAAGGTTTTATGACGTCATCACTGCGTCAGGCTTACGTCAGCAAACCAGCTCAGTCACTGATCAGTGGGGCCAGTCAACAACTGACGTTAGCACGGTCAAAACTAACATGTGGGCCCTCTGGATTAACTTAATTCTAATTATTTTCATTAGCCGGTTAATTAAAACTGTGGGGCCCGGCTGTCAGTGGGTCAGTGGGTGGTTAACACAGTGGTTAGGCAGCTAATGATGGGGTTAGCCGGCGGCTAATCGCCGGCGCTAAGCAGTGCACGGCGGCGACACCCGTCCGGTCAACTCCGGCGTCCGCTGGACGCGCGGCTGGGCGCGTTGGAATGCCCGCAGCGAGGCGCATCCGATGTTGATGGTGGCTGGAGCTGGGGCGGACTACAGCGGCAACGGCAATGATGACAGTGGCGGCCAGAGCTCGGGCAACGGTGGAGGTGGCGCTACAGGGCACGGCAGGGCGAACCCGTGGGTGCTGCAGGTTCCCGGGGACGCGGCGAGCACGTTGGTGATGCTGAGGCGAGCAGGTAAGCAGGAGGTGGCGTGTGTGTGCTGGCTGGACGCTGCTTCGGTGCCTTAAGGCACCTGCCTTTGGGTCTATGACAGGTGGGCCCAACAGATGGCTGGCCCACCTGTCATAGACCCAAAGGCAGGTGCCTTTACGGCATCGAAGCTCAGTCCGGTCCGTGCTGGCTCGCCGCGGGCACGCGCCCTCGTCCTCCTGGCAGAGGAGGAAGATGACAGGGGGAGGCTGCTGGGCTGGGCCGCCAGGTAAGGCCAGGTACAGTAGTCTCTCTTCTGTCTTTTCTATTTTTCTGTTATTTGTTCTCTATTTTGGTTTGTTTAAAAATACCAAACCATTTTATAAAATTCTTAAAAATTGCATGTGTATCAAATGGACAGAGCCCAAGCCACACATGGAGTTTCAGAATTATTGGATCCATATTCTAATTATTATAAATATAAATCCAATTCAAATAGCTATCGATTTAATTCAAAGGCCCAGAATAATTATTTCTAAGATTCCAAAAATACTGGTTTGAATTTTACCTCTTGCCAATATTCTCAGAGATTAACAGGAACATTTCCTTCGACTTGTTTGAAGAGATTTTTAATGTTGATCATTTTACTTAAAAGATTTCCGAGGCTTTGAAAATTCCCTCATTTCAATTTCCTTTGAAATTAAAATGATGCATGATGCTACTCACTAATGCAACTAATTACAAAGCAATTTCTAGGGCTGTGACATAGATTGGGCAGGACCTTGGTTGGTCTTATTCGCTGAAAGTGATAGGTGTGTCTGTCCATGAGTCCATTGCTGCCACATGGTGAATTTGACCGAGCTCTCGAAGGGCTCTCTTCCTCTGATTCTTTGATGAATACGTTTCGTAGATCGTCAGGATCTCGGCGTCACCATCCAAGGGCATTGCGAGACATCTATCTGAGTATGATCCTCCGAGGATGGCTTCACCGCTCTTGGCCACTTGCCTGACCACCCAGAAAGCTCGAAGGCTGTGAGTTGGGTTTGTGTTGACCAGGACAGAGTGTATAGGGCACGGTTTGTCCAATAGTTCGTCAAGAACCGTTCTGGATCCTGCCAGGAGTTTCTTCTTTTTCTCGAACGGCTCATACTGAGCTGACCGGCAAGGGTGTGCGCGTTTCGCCCGAGCTTGTCTTGATTCCTTGGCATGGATTAACTCCGTTTGCTCTTGCTGAGCCTGTCAAGCATCCTCCATGGCGCAATATTTGTACACCAAGTCCGATAACTCAGAGAAGTTTTGAATGTGACGGCGGGCGAGGGCGTTTAAGATGCCTTCGTCTCGGCAGTTATGTCGGAAAGCCGCCAGGATTTCCGTGTCGCAACAGTCCGCTATTTTGTTTTTGACGAGAAGGAATTTAGTCCAGAATTGCCGAACTGTCTCTCCGGGCTGTTGTTTGACGTACATTAGATCCCATACGTTAGGATGTCATGAGTTACTTGGGCAGTACTCGATGTGGGGGGTGGGTGGGATAAAAAATTTAATCCCGACAGGATGGGAGTCCAGGGTCTTGGCGGCTGTGTCCTGGACCGATATGGAGTCCGACGTGCCGGGCTCTGGATCCGGATCCTCAGCCAGGCACGGTTGCGTAGACTCGAGGTCATGCGCCGAATCAGACTTTGGCTTAGGTCTCTCTCCGGAGCGGAGGTCGGCTGCCGAGCTGGAGGATGGAGCTTGATGATCAGAAATTTGTACCCAATCCGCAATTGGCTCCAGAGGGAGGAGGGGTGAGCCCTCGGCCGAGTCTTCGATAGTGGCGACTAAATGGGTGGCTGGAGGGATGTAAATTTCCCTGTCATCGGCTTTAAGCCCGATCTGGTCGTAGACCGAGGATTGGCTGTCGGTGATCCCCATGGCCTGGATCCGATCTAGTATCCCGTTTAATAGCGAGAGATCTGTCGGATCCATGTTCTGGCAGTTCTCGGGGTCAACCCGTAGTATTGCTGCGCTGGGAGCGTTTGAAGTCACCCCGCAGTCATGCTCGGCCAAGGCTGATCTTGGGCTGTCGAGCGTAGAGATTGGATCCAAGCTCAAGGTCGGATCCGTGGTGGTGGCTGACCCGATAGCGGGGTAAGCCGTACCCGAAGTTAAAACCTCAGGGTTTGCGGGTCCCTCGGGTGAAGCCGAGAACCCTGCGCGAATAAGGTCTCCCCGGTAGTCGGCGACGAACTCTAGGTTTCCAAACCTGATCTCCTGATCGGGGATAAAGCTACCGACCCGACCGAGGCGACCGGTCAGATCAGCGTGTAGCATGATGCTGCCGAGCGCGGAGAGCTGTCCAGGAACGAAGACGTCCCCGCAGCGGATGCCGTCGCTGATGACTAGGCGAGCCATTGATCCTTGACGATCCCACAGCGGAGCTCTCAATGAAAGCACCAATGTCGGTACCAAAACCGGCAGATCTCGGGTAGGGGGTCTGAACTACGGATCTTGGAGTCAATGGATAACAGGGAGCGTAGAGATAGCGATTACCCAGGTTCGGGCCCTCTCGAAGAGGTAAAGCCCTACGTCCTGCTTGATTGTATTGATGTATATGTATGACGATTACAGAGTTGATCTACCTCGAGATCGGATGAACTAAACCCTAGGAAGGTCTAGCGATAATGGTTCTCCTTTCTATGGACCTAACCCTCGGGTTTATATAGACACCAAGGGTACCTAGGGTTACATATGGTTGGTCGCCACCAGGGGATAAACATGCCGGCTACGCTAAACTTTACTTGGAGTAGACTCCAAGTCTTCGGAGGTTTCCTTCTGGTGCACGGGGTCACCTGTAATCCGGCCTTCCTTCGACGAGTTAAGAGCGGCCCATGAGTGCGGCCCACGAGAGATAGGCCGGCAGCCCGAGGACCCCTTAGTCCGGGACACCCTCAATGACCGTGAGAGGGAGGGGTAAGGGAGAATGGAGAGGAGCTCAGGGCGAGTCTAATGGAGGCGAAAGCGAGGTCGGGGAAGGCTTGACAAAGACGCATTCGACGACGGCGTCCGACGGGTCCGAGGTTGAAGAAGAGCACGATGGCGTTGTTCTGGCGCGAGGCAGCTCGAACCCGTGCCCGTAGTTGACGAAGACAAGGATGGCACTCCTCCTGAACACGGTGGCGCAGCTCGAAGTGGCCGGTGGCCGCGGGATGGACGAGGGCGCGGCGGTGGCTGCTCTCGGGTGCGGACGAACGAGAGAGGGAGAGAGACGAGTGAGGGGAAAGTGGTGCTAGGGTTTATCTACGAGGGAGAGGAGGCTGGGCGCGGCCTTATCCCCTCCGCGGCTCATAGGATGGGCGGCGCGTGCGCCCGTCGACGTCTCTGGCGGCTATGGCGCCGACACAGGGGAAGGGAGCAGGTGGGAGGTAGGTGGAGACGCGGGAAGGGCTGGGCCGTTGCTATTCCATTTGGGCCGAAAGCACAGTAGGTTCTATCTATTTTCTACTCTGTAAAACAAATAGCCACTGCTTTCTATTTAATTTAGCTACCAAATGATTTTTGTTAGCTGTGGAATTTTGCAAAAAAATCAAGCATAACATTGCTAGGTGGCACAAAAAGTTTCGGGCCAAAGGGAGTTGTCTGAACATTTTTTTGAAATTGGAGGGGCCAGAATAATTGCTGCCGAACCACTCAAATAATTCCCAGGGGCATTTTGGGAATCCAAAAGAGGTTGGTTTCACCATGACAATTACTTAGGGAATATTTGCCAAATTGTGAAATATTTTGCTGGCCTGTTTGAGGGAGCAAAAATTTGACTGGCAATTAGGATTTGAATTGGACATTGATTTTGGACAAGTGGCAGATTGGCTTACTGATCATGGTGACAAGACCACCATTAGGGGAAGATCACTGTAGCAGGATTCTCGGGGTGTTAAAAATCTCCTCCACTACAATAAATCTCGTCCCGAGATTTAAGAGGTAGAGTAAGAGGGAAAGATTTGGTTACGGAGTTCAAATGAGTCTCCTTGGTCTTGGTTGCTCTTACCGAAGAGGTCAATCCATTGCATTGATGTCTTCATTTTCTCTGCATCAGTGCGTCATGATGAAGTCATCATCCTTTCTTCGTGATCTTCATCGTACTTATGAAAGGACAAGGAACAACTTCAGAAGAATGGACCACTACAAGGTTGATTATCTGGTAGATAACTCAGGGAATGTGGCAGAAAGTATCTCTCGAATTGAATACATCAAACATATCGAGAGCAGGATACATTTATAAGAAACTATAAGAAGTTTCACGCGGGTAAGCAATCATTCGATGCCTGAAACAGAGTGTGAAAGGGGTTCAGAGCAACGGGAGTAAGTATTGCGTCTGAAACCAGAACAGATCATCTCTAGGAAGGTGGCTCGTGAATTACATACGAAGCCAAGCGCAAGGAATAACTTTGGAAACAGGGATGTACAGGAGAGTCAGGTTTCAATCCTGTGGAATTATGGTTGGTGTGGATTAAGAGTAGGAAGGACGGTGACATCTTTCACATCCATGATAGCAAGGCATGTCAAAGGATAGTTAGTCAGCTATGTTGGCAACAACGTCGGTACCAAGGGCGAGGGACGAAGAGAACCATTTTCCCGCTCGTTAAGACGAGGCGGAACAATAGGCAAAGTTCTCGTCCACCGTCGGTTACCTGAATGCCAACAACAATAGTAACAAGGTGTTACCGACAGAGTGGTACACCGAGGTGTTTGCATAAGCAGGGAATCATTATTGCTTAGGTCATATAAATTACAAGAAAGGTTAAACAGATGAATGGAAAGGAAAATGTGATTATACACAAGTATTAGGATATGAGTAAGTTGATTATACTTAGAGGCACAATCGGTCAAGATTTGATTGGCTAAAAACCAACTCAACTCATGTCCGGAATGACGTCTGAGTCAGAAGTATGAATTCATAGTGATCAACTAAGGATTGCGTGCAATCGCACACATGATGAATCAATAGGATCAGAATGGCAATCACAGAGGATTTCAATAATGATTGCCGAACACCTGGATTTTATCACAAGTGTAAATAGGCGACAAGGAATTTCAACGGCAGTAGGACATATAGGCTTCTCGAAAAGTCAGAGAGTATGTCGGGGTATCTTGTAAAAACAAGAGCAACTGGGAATGAATGTATGAACGACAAGTGTATGTAGTTATCCATAGGGACTTATCGGTGGTAGGGAATTGCAAAGGCGGTGGGCACAAGGGTCTCGAGAAAACATCGAAGAGTATCTTCGGAATCTTCTGGTGAAGCAAGCAATCATCTGGAATGAGGGGGCTCTCTGGGAGGATGTAGTTATGTGAACCTAATGTTAGAGTTAGTAAAATCTTTAACCCGAAAAGAAGAGAGATCAGAGTCCCAGAGTAAAGGAGAGGAATAAAAGATCCTAATCCCATCCATTGGCGATGTGGGCCCGTAAGCCACACAACGATGTTAGTAAAATAATTTTTCAAAGACTAGACTCAACTTCAGCCAAGGAGTTGGAAAGGGGATTCCTACAGGCAGTCGGCTCTGATACCAACTTGTGACGCCCCCGACTCGACCATGCACTAATCATACATGCAAATGCGCACGATCAAGCCCAGGGACTCACGGGAAGATATCACAACACAACTCTAGACACAAAATAAAATAATACAAGCTTTATATTACAAGCCAGGGGCCTCGAGGGCTTGAATACATAAGCTCGAGTGACACAAGAGTCAGCGAAAGCATCAGTATCTGAGTACAGACATAACTAAACAAGTTTGCCTTAAGAAGGCCGAGCAAAACAATGACATCTAGATCGAAAAGGCGCAGGCCTCCTGCCTGGGAGCCTCCGAAGTACTCCTGGTCGTCGGTCTCCACGTAGTAGTAGGCTCCGTCGGGGTAGTAGTAGTCATTGACGGGATCAGCTGGCTCTGGGGCTCCATCATCTGATCGCAGCAAACGGGTATGGGAAAAGAGGTAGCAAAGCAACCTACTCATCCAAAGTACTCGCAAAACTTACATCAGATCTATGCTAAGTATGCATCGGTATCAAATGAAAGGGGCTGTATCTGTGGACTGGACTGCAGAAATGCCAGAATAGAGGGAAGGCCTAGCCTATCGAAGACTAGCATCTTGCAGCGTCTTGCAGCAACAGAAGAGAGTAGAATAACATAACATGTAGTAACAAATATATATTAGTAACGCCTGTCGGTACCAAAACCGGCAAATCTCGGGTAGGGGGTCCGAACTGTGGATCCAGGAATCAATGAGTAACAGGGAACGTAGAGACAGTGATTTACCCAGGTTCGGGCCCTCTCGAAGAGGTAAAACCCTACGTCCTGCTAGATTGTATTTATGTGATTGTATGAAGGTTACAGAGTTGATCTACCTCGAGATCGTATGGACTAAGCCCTAGGTGGGTATAATGGTTCTGTGTCTTCTACGGACTAAACCCTCTGGTTTATATAGACACCAGAGGGACCTAGGGTTACATACGGTCGGTTGCCATCAGGGGATAAACATGCGGGTTACGCTAATTATTTCTTGGAGGAGATGCCAAGTCTTCGGAGGTTTCCTTCTGGTGTACGGGGTTGCCCACTATCCGGCCTTCCTTTGATGACTAAAGGGCGGCCCACTAGTCCGGCCTACGAGAGATAGGCCGGCAGCCCGAGCACCCCCTAGTCCGAGACACCCTCAGTAGCCCCCGAACTAGCCTCTAACGCCGAGGTTGACAGTCTTCGGCAGCTCCATGCTCCAAGGGTCTTCGGCTTGGGTGGCGAGTTCCTCCCACTACCTGTGTTTGATTTGACAATAGTTCGGCCACCAATAGCTCGGTTGCCGAAGAATCCTCCGATTGGCGAGGCATCGTGGGGCCCGCCATACTGCTTTTCTTCACCTAGGATTAAATGACGACCCTCGATTCCTGCGCATCCAGAGAATGTGAGTGGCCCGATGGGTTTTTACAAAAATGCCCCTCCTTGGGGGGGGAAAGGGGAGAGAATGCCCTTTTAATAGGCCAAGGGCGTGGAGGCTAACGCACCCCACCCCCTACCATTCTTCCTCACATCCCTGCGAGGTTACAGCCAGCAAACAATGGCGAGCGTTCCAGGATCTTCCTCGCGCCCTCACGGCCCCCGTCAAGGTGATTGGGCGAGCTGCTCCGTATCTCGCATGTGATTACGCAGGCTCGAGACGCAGGGGTATCTCCCCGCTTCAGATCTCGCATCCACTCGCCCCGGATTAACTTCCGCAGACGGGGAGGCCCTCGCAGAGAACTTCCCTTCCCCCCACGGGGAGGAGAGAGTGTGCTTTGTGCCCTTCCTCTTGCGAGGCCTGGGTTTCCCCATTCATCCTTTCTTGAGGGGTCTACTGGAGTTTTACGGGATCCAGCTCCACCACCTTACCCCAGGATCGATCCTCCATATGTCGGGCTTCATCGCTCTTTGCGAGATGTTCCTGGGCTGCGAGGCTCATTTTGAGTTGTGGAGGAAATTCTTCTGTCTTGTCCCCCGCACCCGAGGAGGGATAATTTACGAGGTTGGCGGGGCCGAAGTATGGCGCATCACCGGAACCGGATACCCCGTAGGGACTCCGAAGAAAGATGTCGAGGAATGGACTTCAGAATGGTTTTATATCGAAGACGTCCCCTTATTCGATCCAGCTCAGAGGGGGTTACCGGAATTTTCATTGGTTTCCCCGAAGAAGCGGTTCAACTGGCGCCCGAAGAGTGCTTCCCAGGAGGAAAGCGCCGAAGTAACTCGGCTGGCTGTGCAAGTGAGATGGCTAGCCCACAACGGGCTAACCATCATCGACGTGATGGCAGTGGCCATTGCTCGGTGTGTCCAACCTCTTCAACAGAGACTACACCCGCTATGGAGCTACAACGGGGAAGATGACACAACCCGGTACACAAGGATGGGACCTGCCGATCAGGCGGTGATGGCCGCCATACTGGCCGATCTTTTCAAGGGAGAAGAGCAGGAGTTTGCTCAGCTAAGGCCCAAGGAAGGCTTTTCGATGTATAAACCCATCGAAATGGTGAGTCCAACCACGCTTTATAGTTCGGATGGCGCCCCAAATTTTTCTTAATCAGATCTTTATCCTGTCCGAACAGAGTTGGAGGCGCTGGATCGAGACAGTGAGCTGCCCCGCTCCTCAACCGGAGAGTTATTCTCGTGATGACGACCCTAGGTTTCATGACGATCCCGAAACATCGATCATATTCGAGGAGGGGGTCTTCTACCAGGAGAGCCTCGATGGCTCTAAGGTGGCCCTTTTGGCCGACCACCCCGGGGTTCTTCCATCCTCCGCTGTAAGTGACCAATGGGTTTCTTCTCGAAAGGGCCGCCGTACTGCCGCTGCTCCGAATACACTGACTCCTACTCCCAAGGGTCGCCGTACGACGCGCCGGACAGCTGCAAGAGCGGCACCAGCGACAAGTGGTCGTGGGACGACAAAATGCGCGGCCCCAACAGGAGTTACGTCATTCGCGTCCCGCCCGAAGAGGTAACGCATCCGCCATACTGTCATAGTCTTTATCTTCGACATCCACCGAGAATGCCTAATAATTTTCCGCTGTGTCTTGCAGGCGATATGTAGAACCGGCTTCAACCGAGGATATCGAAGAGGTGCCGGGGGGTGACCCAAAACCGAGGTCGCCAGTTGTAGCCGGCGTTACTCCGGAGGTCCCTGCCGAGGACCAACATCCCGAGGACTCAGGGGGCGTCTCGGTCACCAATTCCGAGGTTGAAAGTGTGATGAATCACCAGCGGTGCAAGGCATCGCTTCGGCACCCTGCGTTGTCCGATCAAGAGTTTATTGCTCTTAGTTTGGTAGATGCATACCTCGGAGCTGCCCGAACGGGACTCAAGGGGGCAGTGAAGCTCATGTCTACTAATGTGTAGGTATACTATTGGTTTTGACAACTAGTATCTAACCCAGTAGCCCCCGAGCCTTAATTTGGCCGGAATGACCGAGTTAAGGGTCTGATGTTTATAATGCCATGCTATTGTGCAGACTGTTCGGGAGCGAAACAAAAAGCTGTCCGAGGACCTCAGTCTGGCGCAAACACAGTTCGAATCTGTGAAAGCCGAGTTAGAGGGGGTGAAGAAATTCACTAGAGAGGCACATGGTAAGTGCCGAACTTAAATTTGTGTAAGAAAAATTTGATGGAACACCTCTGCTAATGAAAGATGATTCCATAGTAGCCGAGTCGATAAATCAGCTGTAGAAGGATCTGGATACTCCCAGGGAAGCTCAAAGGTATGCGGAGTCACAGCAAGAGGCTGGCTATCGGGTGCTTTCCCTAAGTCATGAGGAGAGGGATAAGCTTAAGGCGAAAGGCGAACAACAGGCCCAAGAAATCAAAAGCTTGAAAGCTCAACTGGCCCAATCCCAAGAGGAGAACCAGAGACTGAAAGCGGGCATGTTCGGTGAGTGCGAACCAGTTTTTTCAGTTCATAAACTGCACGTATTTGACAGTAATATGAACAACACCGTGTCTCATTGTAGTTCTGCTGACCGGATGCCACGAAGAAGAGGCCGGCTCTTTCGGGCGGGACCTGCTGAAGGAGCTTTCCGCCGTGCACGAGCAGGCCCGAAAAGCCATGAAGAGCATGTTCAAAGCACTGTGGTTTGGCGAGGTGGCTCCGGAAGGGATGTCCGAACTCACAAATCGATTCAAAGGAGCTCGGCGCCGCTTTGAGTTATGGAAGATGTCATCTTGTCGTGAGGGAGCACGGGAGGCTTGGGCGATGGTCAAGACCCGTTTCATCAAGCTGGAACCGGAGCATTTAGCTAGGGTTGGGCCAGTAGGGCCAGATGGGCAGGAAGTGCCCGTGCATCTGGTATATGACCAGGTTATGCCCGCAGCTCGGCTGTCCCAAGCAAATTGTGCTCTGGAGACCATAATAGATGGTCTTGATCAAGATTGACATTTTGATTCTATGTATCTATGTACTTGACATCAAATAGTCTCCAAACCCTGCTAGAAACGTTGTCTTAACCGGCCATCGGCTTCCACCCCCTCAGCCAGAGGCCGAGGGGTGTTTCCTACTGTGCGGTCCGAGAACATCGGAAAAACACTTTAGATAACCAGGCAATCCGGCCATGTGATGCGATCAGACAAGAACGCGCTCGGGGAGTTATGTTATATTACTGTTTAACGTAAGAAACATCTTCTGGCAAAAATAGTCCCTCTATGGGTTCCTTTCTTCGGGTTGCCATGTTGACCATGGCGTATAACCGAACATCCAAAATAGACGGGTAATGGTTACTTCGGGAAAGTAACCCCGGAATCTTGGCAATAACTACCAATTATTTTCACTTCCCCCGTGGCCGACCAATTGTGTTCTTAAGAACGCTAGCTTTTGGCTTCACCCGTCTGAGGTACGTACCAGAGAAATCCAGACGTAACAATCGCAGAGGTGCTCCCTTTACTCCCTAGCTGAACAATCGGGAACGTAGGGGGTAAACACAGGAGCGAGGCAACCCAGCTTGGCCAAATCTTAAGTCAAATTGATGCATATAGTGGCTTTAGAACGATACAGGAAGGTTGCAAACATGTAAAAACAGATGGTTGCATTAATAAAATATGACCGGCTCCGTAAAAGAAGCCCCCAGGTAACAGCGCGTGGTACATTCAAAGAAGTTTGCCGAAGAAAAACTTAACGTAGTTCGGCTTAACCGAACACAACCCGGGAAAGACTAGTTACTCGAACAATATAAATCCGAGAAGGATAAACCGAACAAGGTAAGGACGCGGAGTTAGCCGTAGAAACGTCATAGTCGAGTTGCGTTCCATGGGTTTGGTTCAAGGCGGTCGTCCTTTGGGTCGCGGAGACGATATGCTCCGCCCGCGAGTACTTGATCGATTATGAAGGGCCCCTCCCATTTGGGCGACAGCTTATGCTTCTGCTTCCCTAGGATGCACAGGACTAGATCGCCGACGTTGTAGGCTTTTGCCCGTACTTCCCTGCTCTGGTAATGTCTGGCCTGCTGCTGATAAAAAGCGGAACGAGCCCGAGCTATCCAGGTCATCTTGTCGATCCAGCTCGGCCTCCTTTTCTTCATACATACGTACCCGAGGTGCTGTGACGCCCCCGGCCCGACCGTGCACTAATCATACACGCAATGCGCACGATCAAGCCGAGGGACTCACGGGAAGATATCACAACACAACTCTAGACACAAAATAAAATAATACAAGCTTTATATTACAAGCCAGGGGCCTCGAGGGCTCAAATACAAGCGTCAGCGGAAACAACATAATATCTGAGTACAGACATAAACAAGAAACAAGGATGCCTTAAGAAGGCGAAAACAAACAACGACTCTGATCGAAAGAGGCAAGGCCTCCTGCCTGGGAGCCTCCGAATCTACTCCTGGTCGTCGGTCTCCACGTAGTAGTAGGCTCCACCGGAAGTGTAGTAGCAGCGTCGGCGGTAGCAGCTGGCTCCTGGGCTCCGACATCTGGTCGCAGCAACCGGGTATGGGGAAAAGAGATAGCAAAGCAACCGTGAGTACTCATCCAAAGTACTCGCAAGACTGACATCAGAACTATGCTAAGTATGCATCGGTACCAAAGGAATGGGGCTATATCTTTGGACTAAACTGCATAAATGCCAGAATAGAGGGGGAAAAGCCTAGCCTATCGAAGACTAGCGTCTTCAACGTCTTGCAGCATTAGAAGAGTGTAGATTAGTAGCATAACATAAAGTAACAAGCATGTAGAAGCAAAGCCCAGAGATCCTTCCTCGACTCCCTGTGAGAAAGCGATCCCGGAGCTTACAGTTAAAGTAACATGTATTCAGTTCACGTTGTAGTAGATCGGGATACAACGCTGAGCGTCCTGTTACCGTGGACACGGCTATTCGAATAGATAACTTCCCTGCAGGGGTGCACTACTGTTACCCAACACGCTCAATTAACTCTGGCCGGTCACACTTTTTCGGGTCATGCCCGACCTCGGCTGATCGACACGACGTAGTCCTACCTAGGCTCAGCAGAGAGGTCCCCGCTGGTCTACATCCTAAGTGCTCAGGGGTCTTGGGCCCATCGCCCTTTGCACTCCGGGTCGTTGCGTGGGTGAACGGGACCAAGCACCACCTCTGTCCTGGATGGCACCTGCCCGAACGCGCCGCAATGCTGAACTGGACGTCTGACAGAGCTTTCGGCTGATACATACGGCGTAGAGGGCCCCATTAAACCATTATCCCACGTGGTGGTAGTGCGTATAGGCCAGTGGCCAACTCAGATCAAATACCCAAATCCGTTAGCGAATTATTAGGAGCTCGTTGTGACGATCAGTACTCCCGTCGCCCCGTCTCGAGGAAGTGCAACAAGGGTCAGGCCCATCCCTCTCTAGGGCGGTCTCTGCCTACCCAGCCGCGCCTCGTAATTATCTCGTAGGTACCCTCACGGTCAACCCGACTTCACACCTCTCGCGGGTACCCCGCGGGGTCGACCCGACTTTAACCAGGGGCCTGAGGTAAATTCAAGGTATCCATGTGTCTGAAACATCAAGGGGAAATCCGAGGAATCACCCTCGATGGATTCCTACTCGATGTAACCGTCAAGGTGAACTTGGAGGAATCACCCTCAAAGGGTTCACACTTGAGTGGTTGCACGACAGAGGCTTCATCGGAGGTGGTGAAAGAGGAATCACCCTCGGTAATCACCACCGATGTGCTATACTACAGAGATATCATCAGGAGTGCAGTACGAGGTATCACCCTCGACTCTCGATAGTAGCCCTGCAGAGTCATACAACTAAGGGGGTTGTGTGTGTGGTGATGTGACGGTATCTGCACATCAATCACAATGACCGAGGTACTGGTAACAAAGCGGGGCAACAGGGACAAGGGTGAGGGGTCACTGATGGATCACTAACCAACCTATTCTAAGCAGTCTAGGATGACAGGTAAAGTAACAACAGCAGGTTACAAAAACAGGCTATGCATCAGAATAGGAGCAAGCAATTACAGTAGCAAAATATAATGCAAGCATGAGGGAGAAGGAATAGGCGATATAGGAATGATCAAGGAGGTTTTTCTTGCCTGGAATCTCTGCTGAAAGGGTCTGGTCGTCAGGGGCGTAGTCATATTCGGCAGTAGCGTCGGTCTCGGGGTCTACCGGAGAGAAGAGGGGGGAAGAAACAATAAATACAAGCAACAAAAGCAATCGCAGATGCATGGCATGGCAGCACGTTATTCGAGGAGTGCCCTAATGCAGTACTACGCAAGTTAGTCGGAGCGGGAAATATCTGAAGGTGTTTTACCAGCTCCGGGCAATTATCGGACAGATGAATCGGAGGGGAAAGTTACATGTTCATCATGTTAGAGGGGTGTGACAGGTATGTGGGTGGCATACTCGGATTCTTCATATTTTTCTGATCATTTTTCATATATAAATTATTTTCATCCAAGTTACGGTTTATTTTATATGATTTTTCAAAGTTTTAATCATTTTCTGAATTTTCTAGAATTTACTGGATTTAATTTAATTCGAAAATCATTTAATTGTAATTGCTATGGGTACACAGAAAGTGTACCCAGAGAGTTGCTTATGTGGCTGACTGGTGGGGCCCAGTTGTCAGTGACACAATGTATTAACAGAGTTTAATTAGACTAATTAAGTTAATTAGGGGTGTGGGGCCGGCCTGTCAGTGAGACAGAGGGCAATTAGAACTAATCTAATGCTACAGTGAGTGTGGTCCATATGTCAGTGGGATTAGCTGGCGGGATTAGTCACTAATCTAAGCCTAATGGCCTGGGCCCACACGTCAGTGGCCTAGGAGGTCATTTAAACACGGCGCGTGCCGGCGGCGAGGCCAGATGCGGCGGCGGTGGCCGGAAATCGGCCTCCGGTAACCATTTGGACGGCGGAGGACATCTACCGGAAGCCCACACTCGCGCGCATCCATTGCAGCAAGCAGCAGCAGCTGGGAGGCACTGCGCTCGCCGGAGGCAAGCTCGCGGCGGCGGCAGAGTTCGGCCGGGGCGCGGTGGTGTCTAGCGACGGCTAGAGGTGGGGAGCGAGGACAGGAGGGGGGGAAACTTAGAGGACCTCACAGTGGAGGCAACGAGCTGCTCAGGGCGTCGAGGCGTGGACGGAGCGCGGCGGATCGACGATGACGGCGGTGGCGGCCGACGGGGAAGAAGAGGACGGATCTGGCACTGCGGGGATCTCCGGCTCGATCTGCTCCTCCAAGACGAAGTAGTCGACGACGGCACTTCCGCTGGACAGCTTTTCAGCCGACGGAGACGACTGTGGCCGCGCGAATGGAGGAGGTCATGGGCGGCGGTGGTTCGGGTGCATGTTGCGGGGAAGAGAACGAGCGAGGGAGGGGAAAGGAGGGGCACTAGGGTTGTCAGAGGGGGTCCGGGGGGGGTCCTTATCCATCACCAGGCTGGGTGGATAGTCGACACGAGCGAGATCCGCGCGTGAACGGCGTGCGCCTGCCCGGCCAGCGCCATGGCCTCTGCCTCGGCAGGAGGTGGACGAAAGGCCGGTGGGGCTGGGCTGGGCCGCACTATACACACTTGAAGCCCAGGCCAGCAGTAGTCCTTTTCCATTTTCCTTTTCTTTTTCTAATTTCCTCTAAGCTCTACTGTTTGCAAAATGTTTGGCCACAAAATGACTTTTGTAAAATATGTAGTTAGTCAAATCAAATACTAGGCAATATCTATGTGGCACCCCGATCCGCACGGAGCAGGGGGCCTTCGCACGTCAGCCCAGGATAACACCTGACGCACGACAGGTCCATGGTACAGCATTCCAAGCACAAAATATATTTCATTTACATGAAATAGAGTATTACATCGCGGATGAATACAAGGGTTTGCATAGCTCTAAGGCTATCTAAATGGCGGCGAGAGTCTTGGTTTAGCGGCACATCGTCTCTGGCTGGACTCCACAACTCACAGGACCGGCGAGGTTACGGTCTAGCACGACAAGTCTTCTCCTGCAATCTGGCCACGTGCAAGGCCAGGTGAGTACTTTGAATGTACTCGCAAGACAACCAAATACATAGCATCCAAACAAGCAGATGACAAAGCAAGTCCTATGCTCATACATAAATTTTATCTCATGGCAAAGGATAAGCATGGCATGATACTAGCAAGAAACATGGATCAAGTACATCTATACCCAATCATATCACAGCATATCATAGCATATCATGGCAGATCATGGCATAGCAAAGTTGTATCTACAAGACATGCATGACACTATGCTGGAAAATAAATTACCATTACCTCCCGTAGCGAGTTAAAGCAATATGTTGTTCATTTACCAGTTTCACTGCCACTGCCCCTCTGGGCTAGCTTATGACTCACCAAGATCTCATCTCGTGATCATGTCCGAAACAACTCCGTGACTTCTTGCGACTATCTCATAGCCCAAGTCACCATATTTACTTTATAGCACATTCTTTAACAAGTTTATTATATTAGGTTTATCCTCCATGTCGACACAGACCAGATAGTGTGACCTAGTACGAACTGTGTCCATAATCTAGGACGCGGCTATCGATAGATTATACACTCTGCAGAGGTTAGTACACTGTACCCACACCACGGAACTCATGGCCTTGTGCTCCCATTCGGGTGGACCAACGACGTTCCGACAAAACCAGTCTATTGCATGACACTCTCCCGGCCACTCCCGACAAACTCCCCTTTGGGCTATGTCCTGGGTTGCCCCTGATGTCAACTTGTGACATCCGCCACCTTTGTGGCTGCCACCGTCGTGGCCAAACCGAACAAACCGTCCCAAACGGGGACAACCGCGCGCAAACAACTCGGGCACTCAAGGCTTATGGCCGCCCACCGGGCCAGGGTAGAGCGCGCACATAACCTTCCCTAGTTGGAGGCACCGGCAAGAGGCATGACAATAGACCGAATTAGGGCCCCCCATAAGGCAAGTGTGGCTGCACTGGTGAACTCGATTCGGTGGCACTATGACACGATCCAGCCGATGGAGGTGGTTGTTGTTATTAACACATGTTCTTTTCATCCCATCATTTTATCGCATCATCAAGATTATAAGCATGAATATCATGAATGCATTAATAAACATGTTTACCAAACTTACGAAGTGCAGAGTATATATGACATATAAAACATGGTAGTAACATGATACCGATATAGTATGACAGGATCACCATAGCATTGACAAATATGGCATGATATACAAATATAGTAATGACATGATATTACCAATAAAAACATTATTGCTAACATGGCAAAAGCTAGTATGAAATCTGGTCATAGCATGATATGGCAAGCAATACATATACCACATTTGCAGACAGAAACATCATATGAATATACTGCAGCTACACACACACAGGGTTCAAGCAAAGTCAACATGCAAGTACGGTGCTCATGATAAGAGGTTGGCTTGCCTCGGGGTGGACGAATACTCCGGGTGAAAGTGCGACGATCCACTGGAAACGAGTCACCGGAAACGATGCCCTCGGGAGAGGCCTGGATTCGAGGAAGCACAAAAATGGTATTTTCAATATGTGACAACATTATGAAAATGGCATCTTCGGAACGGGCTCGACGAAGTGAAAACGTGGGCGCTGGATTCACCTCAATCGGAGTTACGGTTGCAAAGATACGGCCGTTCGTTCGTTAGGCATAAAAACAGACAAAACCTGTCCGTTTCTGGCCTTAACGGGCGAACACCCGCAAAATAACTGATTCGGCCGGCGGGCTGGGCTGAAAACGCACTTCTGGAAATACGCCTCTGCAAAAGTGAAAGCGCATTCTGCGCGCGGCCGCTCCGGAGTACGTCTTCGCAATGGGAGAGCGTACTCCGCTGAATACGTCTACATTAAAACCGGTCAACGGGCCCGCCCGGTCAGCGCCAGAGAGAATGAAGAGCAGGCTCCACCTTGACTTATCTTTCCTCCTGCCTATCTTCTTCTCGCCCGCGACAGAGAGCAGAGGAGGGCTCGGCGGCCGACCTGGCCGTCGCCTCGCCGCTCCAGAAGGCCGGCCGGCGGGCTCGGGAGATCGCCCGCTCCTCGCCGCACCCGTGGGTGGCCTTGGGGCGGCTCGGGGCGGCCTGTAGCGCTGGCGCCGCGGCTCGGGCACCATGGCCGTAGCGAGGCAGGGGAAGGATGGCGCCGGCAAGGCTCCCCGGAGGAAATGGGAGACAGCGGCGGCTACTGGAGTCCAGGGGGGGCCGAGGGCGCCGAAGGGAAGGGAGGGGGAGGGCCAGGAGCAGAGGCTAGCCGAGGGGAATCGGCGGCGGCCTCTCAGCCATGGAGGGGTCAGAGGGGCTCCGAGCTCGGAGAGGGCTGTGGTGGCGAGGGAGGGCTCGGGCACGCGCTAAATAGAGCTGGGGAAGGCTCGGGAAGGATAGGGACTGTGGCTACGCGGTGCAAGACGTGGTGGCGTCCCGGCGACGGACGCGGCGCCGGCGAGCGCGGCCAACGGCTACGGGACGAAGGGAATCGGAGCACAGGCGACACGGGAGAGGGCGTGGCACTCGGGGACTCGCCGGGCGACCGTGTGGACCTCCCCAAAGGGGTCCAGAGGCACAGTGCACGCGGTTTGCAGACGACGCACGCGCTCTACGCGTGGTCACCGCGTGACAACAGTGCTCGCACGCGCACCGGACGTTCCAGCTATGTCTGGCGAGTAGAGCACTCCCCCAGAAGCTGTTCGAAGCAAAGAGACGATTCCTATGGCCCACGATGTGACTGCACGGTGCAAAGGCCTTAATCGGGATCAAGGTGTTTGATGGGAAGATTAGGCAGTGCACGGCTCCATTAGGCCTGGAATTTGGGTGAGGCTGATCATCTACTAAGGTGATCATGGTGCCAGAATCCCAGCTCCAAAAGAGAGGGCTAGCTGATACTTCCTTTGATAAGTGCCCAACTGACCAGAAATGCAAATGAGGGTGCTGGGGAAAAATGGACAGATGAAAATGACCAAAATTTGGTGGAGTCCAATTATTTAAGCATATGAAGGTACTGTAAAAGTTTCATACCATTTGGATAAATAACAATGGTACTTCCTTCACAATGCTTCCTATTGGCCAGAAACTTTGCGAATTTGCTGAGAAAAATTGGCTAGGCAAATAGAGCGGAATTTTGGCATGTGACAATAATTTGAGTATGAAAGAGTGCTCAAAAAGTTTTAGGGTGAGACAGCAAATATAAATAGCACTTCCTTCACACCGGTGAAATCTGAACAGAAACTTGAGAAAATCATAGAAAAATATTGGATAAATGAATTGAGCCAATTCTTGGTTTGCAGTAGTAATATATCCATATGAACTATCCTGTGAAATTTCAGCTCAATCGTATCAAGTAATAAAGCACTTCCTTCTCAAAGTTTCAGACAAGGCAGAAACTTGCATTGGATCATGTGCTCAAATTTTGAACTATGGAACATGGGGTTTGGATGGAAATGGTGAAGATATATCTAGGAGAAGCTCCACAAATTATTTGGGAATTTTCCTGGCTACCAAAATGGTAGTTCCTTTGGAAAGTGGCAGAGAGGCAATATTGGCCTTGTCATGGAAAAAAGGAATTTTCCTTATTTAAAATTGGCCAATATTTTTACCAGAGCTTGGGATAGTCACAAAGATCATCTCCACAAATTTTCATGAATTTTAGAGATGTCTAACTATCCTTCTGGATTTAATTCCTCCGAAAGGAAGGAAAAGGAATTAATCCTAGATGAAAAATATTGCATAAGACTTGGCAATATTTTTGCATATCCAGGGTTTATAAGTGTAGGAAGATCTCTGGGAATTATTGGAGGATCAACAGGGCATGGGAAATGATAGCTCCTTTGTAATCACAAAGGCGGGATTAAAATTCCCAATATTGGAATTAGGGTCCTGATGGGGTTTTGGGTGATGCAGATGGGTCTTGGCCAGCATCAAAGACATGGACAGGGTTCTGAAATGTTGAAAATTGCCTGGATTCATCAGATCATCCAGCAAACTCCGGAGAAAGATTTTGAAAAAGAAAGCTCGGAAGTAATAACAGCACAAGAATTGATAACCCAATTTTTGGGGTGTTACAAACCTTCGCCCCTTAAGAAAATCTCGTCCTCGAGATTTCTAGGGTTAGAACAAGATGCTTTCTACTCCAGGAAAAACCTCTGGGTTAGCTGTTAACCCTTTGGTCGGATACAACTGAATTGGGGTACCGATAATTGATACACCCAGGGAGAGACACGGGTACAGCGAGGCTATAACCACTGCTGGGATCACTTTGGATCAAATTCCAAAATGTTGGAGGTACCCAATGAACAGTGGTTTCTCCTGCTGACAGGTGGGCCCAGGGCCCACTGGCAGCCTCCTTCTTCTTCCTCTAGCTCTCGACTTCTTCCTCGTTGCTGCTCCACGTGCGGCTTGGCACAGCGCCCATTTAGCTCCTAGGGCACTAAGTACCCTAGTGGTCGTAGTGCGCGGCGTGCACGGTGCCGATACAAAGAGCACTCACATCGCGGGCCAGCGCCTTCTCGGCACTGCTAGCGGATTCGCCTCTGGGATGCCGGTGATCGGGCGACGCGCGATCCTCCTGGACCTCGCTCACCGTACACCGATCTGGGGCTATAAAAGACGGCAACACGGCTCTGCTCACTCCACACCATGCCGCTCTTGCATCTCTTCGGGTTGGATGATATCGAGCCGAGGTCCTTCGGCGAGGCCGTGTTCTTGGTGGGGCTACGGTGGTTCCTCACCGCGCTACTGGCCATACTGATCGGTTCGTCGCTCTTGCTGCTGCAGCTCATCCTGCAGGAGCGGGCTCGCGACGACGAGGATCAGGATGTGGCAACTCGAGGCGCGGATGGTGATGGTGTGGTGGCTGGTCCTCGGCAGCACTTGCTTCTCCGCCGCTTCGGGCCGGTGGAGTAATTGCGTGCTGCGGCGGGTCGGGACGGTGGCTTGTCCGGCGTCACGCATGGCAGTGACGGCGGCGCCGTTGGTTCCGAGGAATCATGAGATGCAGAGGAGGTGGCTTCGCCAGCACTGGAATCACGCTACTGATTCCACGTAGGAAAAATCTTCGCGGATTGCTCCACGAAGAGTAGGCATCGAAGTAGAGTCGGAGTCGAATCTGTACTGGGGTAGTTGTACTAGTTTGAGTGAAATAAAGCTGGCAGTGTTCCTCTGGAAATGCAAACGGGAGCTCTGGAAAAAATTAGGGACGAAGAATTGCCAGGAGGAACTGCCTCGTGGAGACTCTGGATCTGAAAATCTGGCACACAGGGTATGCACAGAAAAGAGGTAGGCAAGCGACTTTGCATTCCCTCGGGTACTGCTCAATCGTACTCATGGGTGAACCATGTATGCGTGCATTATGTAGTACATGCTAAAGCAATACATCTACAAAACGCAAAAATACAGGTGAAGGAAAACACATCAAGTAAAATGCACTAAGGTGTTTTAATGCGAGTGGGTATATGCACTTCCTGGTATACATATACCTACACCAGCTCGCATTTTATTAGGGAATCGAGACGAGTCCAATGTTGTGGGTGTATGTGTTCTACCAATTAAAATCTTATTAGAAGTTCACTGCTAACGCTGTCAAATATTTCTACTTAACAGAGAGAAAGATGAACCACAAAGCAAAGGAGCATACATTACCACAACACAAGCAGTACAAGCATACAACAAAGCACAACCATACTATGCATCGAAAAGCAACAACTCACTCATAGATACATGGTTCTATCCTCCTAATGAGGATGAACAGACAGACTGGGCATACTCGCAGCATCGCCTGACTGCGTGATAGGGGTTACACAAAGGCCTAATCTTGCTGGGGCTCTCCAAGGGGACGCAGGCTAAGCCAATCTCCATCTTCATCGTCGGGCACCTCTATCGGTTGAGGCTCAACTGCTGGGGTTGCGGATGAAGCGGGCATGAACCTGTGGAGACGACAAACCGTCCTGTCGATGGAGCGGAGGTTGGCAGTACCTGGCTTCAACCAAGGCACGGGCTGAGAGGAGAGCACTGGGCCGGATGGCATGGGGTCTGCGATCTGGGATGCAGCTTGACGGGCCTCGCGGTATGCTTCCGTGACAACCCGGGTAGCATCTCGGTTGATAGCTTTGAACTCTCCCAGAATGCTACCGATCATCATTCCCTGGGCACTGATGAACTGAACCAGGCGAACTATCGTTGGGTCAGCCTCTTGGGCAGCGTAGGAGAACTCCCATCCGGTACTTGACGCAGAGGGGAAATAACAGAACTCCCTCATCTCCGCTACACGCGGAAACACAGATCGGAGGCGTGTGATAGCCTCTGCAGCGGCTGCCTGGGTAGCCAACACCGGAGTGGGCATGGATCTGCCCAGAAAAATCAAGGGCTTCCCATCCTCTACTGGACCTGGGCAGATCTGCACCTTTGCCTGGCATCGGTGAAGATGGGGGACGGGTTCCGATTGGAACACCATGTACTCGGGACTAGTGCTGCAATCAAGGGCTCGGGTGAGCATATCTGAAAGCAGGGGTGGAAAGCCAACATGGCCGGCTGCGGAAGTGCGGCTATGAAAAGTGCTTTCCCTGGGAAGACTAGCCATGGCTTCCGATCTAGAGCTACTAGCTAGGGTTCTAGCAGGGGTATGACTTACTGAGCTGGGGTCGCAGCTAGCAAGTGGGGGTTTTATAGGCAACTAGGCGGGGACACACCAGTACAGCGTGGTGTAGGGTAACGCAGCAGAAAACAAAAAATTTCCGACCTACGTACCAGCCCAGGATCACTATGGAGACTGCATACAAGGTTTGATCTTTTTCGTTACCGACTCGTAGCGCAACGGAAGTAGAGTCGATGACGATCGGCGGTGCAGATCCCCGCAGCTAGGATTTACAACCTCCCAACCGTGAGGATGTATACCCTCATCCGCCCCCGGACAGCCCTCCGGGAGGCGGTCGGACAGTCCCTCGGGAGGACCCTCGAACAGCCCCTCGGGCAAAAAGATCGAACCTACGACCTCTCTACGGGGTTGCACACATACAGTGTCATCTATCCGGCAGGGCTTCGCCGTCCAGAACTAGTTCCCACCGGAACCCAGACAGCCTTTCGGCTCTACGAAACTATTTCGCTGGGAGGGAGAGAGAAGCCAGAAATGTCATGGCACTTGTATGTGAGAAGGAGTGAGTGTGGAGGCAGCCCCTCCACCTCTATTTATAGGAAATCCAAGGGGTAGGGTTTCTTGGCCCCCAAGCCTTCTAGAAACCTTTTGGGAAAATATCCCAAAAGGTGACTTTTCCATAAATATCCCAAAAAGCACTTTCACTATTCACGACGACATTTTTCAGCGTCCGGTCGAACTGAAAATATTTATGTGGGCTTAGAACATTTCCAGTACCCACTAAAATAATTTTCAATGCGATCCGGAACAATTCCGGTTTAGTGATTTTCATCTGCGAAAAGCATCTGAATTGGTTTCGGCAGCTCCGGAACATTTCCGGTTTTCATCCCGGAAAATTCCAGAAAGTTTCCAGAATGATTCTGGCACCCTCCAAGAATTATCAGGCATGTGCCAAAACCAATTTGACTTTATGGTATCCCCTGAAACAACTTTTCAGTTTTACCGAAACTGTTCCGGTGTTCTCTCTGCGGAACTTTTCTGCTGTCCGAAACTTTTCCGGTGTCCGAAAACTTTTTCGGTGATTTTCTCTCAGACTCCCTGTCTAGTATTCAGCAGATAGATGACCCTTAAGCGTGTGACCCTATAGGTTCGGTGAAGCATAGACATGACCCGGAACCCCTTCCGATCAATGATCAACATCGGAGCCGTGGACACCCATATTGATCCCTATACCCACACGAATGAATATTCGAGTGAACCTCCAGTTGCCGTGTGCTATTCCTGTTGCTTCGCGATATGTTACAAATACCCGAGGTGAGAAACATCGGCATCCTCGTGGATCAACACTTGTCCACAATGCCAGTTACCTCGTTGCCGGTTTTTGTTCTCTTTTCTCGTTTCTGTGTTCCGGTATCCCTGTGATCAAATCACACTTGTGTCTGGCCAGACGATGATGGATACCGTAACACCGAGAGGGCCCAGAGATATCTCTCCATCGTCGGAGGAGCAAATCCCAATCTCGAGCTATCAAGTTACTTGACACACTTTTCCATGAACCCGTAAGCTGCCGTAATAGCCATCCATTTACGGATGACCTTTAACAAACCCCAAAGTTCATGAAGCAAGCATGAAGAAACTCGATACTCTCATGGTCTAAGGAATTATGCAAACGTTAACCATCTCTGTGTTATAAACCATTAACTTATGACGAATGTATCTCATAGCATAACATCAATTCGGGTCTATTCAACACAAGTGTTCTACCAACATTGCGCCCTCAAAATTGCCGGCATAGCCATGCCCATGATCAGGAAAACAGGATCATCATGCAATACTTGAGCCAGTCTTAGAGGCCAGGCTAGGAATACATTTTACCGTTTATTATTCCACACGTGCATATGAGTCTTCCTCCGAGCCTCGTGGTTATTGCAGACTCGAGAACCATAGCAGTTATAGCATGGAACATAAACCTAATTATGAACAGGGAGATAATCAATAACATTTATTATTGCCTCTAGGGCATATCTCCTACAGACTCCCACTTGCACTAGAGTCAATAATCTAGTCAATGCTAATGCACTTTACACCTATGGCATACTGGTGTAAAAAATGCTTCGCATGTGGTATAGCCTGATGTCCAACGGATCTGACGACTTCAGCTCCGTGTGTAACTTTGCATATCCTCGTGTTTTCACGCTTTCACAAAATTCATATTTTGTGTGGACTTGGCTTTGCATATGTGTGAATCATTGGTCGAAACCTGATTCCTCAGACTGAGCTATGGAGCAACTATCTGCAATAGTGTCCCATAGACCAAAGCCATCTTGGAACCATACTAAGTTCATGAATGAACTATATGATTCAACAACTTCTTTGTCGCTTCTTAAGCGTCAACATACTTAGCCTTTGTTATAGAATTCGCCACAGTATCTTGTTTGGAACAATTTCCAACTACCGTGCCATCATATTGTGTATTACACAAAACCCTTAACTTAAATCGAAAATCGCATGGAGCATTGATGAAGACTGTATCGATGTAATTACTTACAACGAGCACTTCATAATCTCTGCTTGCGAGAAAACATGTCATCACTACTACTCTAGTACTCAATGACATCTTTCACTGTTGTCCTATGATCAGTACTTTGATCACTTTGGTATCCATACTCGCAACAACTTTTGGAGTATCGGACATATCTGGTTGTTTTACATACCATGGAATACATGATTAATCCAAACACAAGAGTGTGTGGAATCTCCATCATGTATTTTACTCATCAGTGTTTTGGGACACCGAGTCTTGCAAAAACTCTTTCCATGTGACTTCGGCAAGAATCACTCCTTGGCGTTTTAAATGCTAAAAAGTTTTAGCATCTTGTCAATATGTGTTCATTGCTTAGCCCCATTAGGTAAATCTATCTCCATAGATCATCATGCCTAATATTGAGGCTATTTAGCCCAAGCACTTCATCGGAAAAACTATTTTCAAATGAAGTCCTAATTCGTGTCAAGAAATTTATTTCCAATTAACAATGTGTCAAGTACACAAGGTTTTTAGAAATATTATTATGCTCCCACTTACTTTCTTGAATCACAAGCATCTTCAATACCCATTTGATGAAGTCAAACCCCTTTGACCATTCCATCAAAAACGAAGATTCCAACTCCACTTTGCTCTCTTCTGTCCATCGCTGGAACTCTGAAGTTTGCATACTTACTAGCATCCTCTGGATCGACAAATTACTTTGGACTGTATCACATACAAGTCCTAGGTTTCATTTCCATCACATGGAAATCCTTTTGTCATCCATGTTTCATATCTCATGATTGAAATATGTATTAATTGCTAGTTCAACCCGAACCGACTTTAAGCATCGCTATGGTGAGACAATCTCATCGTAGTCAACTCCTTGAACTTGTTATTGCAACAAGTCGAGCTTTATGGATAAAACATTTTATCCGTATCAATTTTTAGTTCCATAAATATTCGTTAGACTCTAAGTCTTCCGAAAGGTGTATCAAGATCTTAATCTTGAATCACTTATATGGAAACTATCTCGGATTGTATTGGCATTTAGCCAATTCCGGAGTGAGGGCCCATCAACGCTTCCTTGTGAATCGTAGGTATACTGTTGTCTAACAACAATATCTCGTTTGCGCACCTGATAGGTTTGCACGAGCTTTGCCTACGTGGTTCAGCTGCAAGTTCGACCGAAGTCCATACATTTTATTGTAGAGACTTCCGTATCAGTCGCAGTAGGAAACTCCGGAATTACTTCCAAGGTCTCTTTCCTTTGATCTGATGACGATGATACTGTTTATCTCGTCGAGTTGCACTGTTCTCCCACTCACCTTTTTGAAAGAACCATTTTCTTCAAAAAAGCATACCGTTCTTTGTGGCAAACCTATTTGCCTCGGTATTGTGGTGGGGAAATACCCAATGACTTGGGATAACCTACAAAGTAGCACTTGTCTGATTTGGAATAGGTTTGTAACCTTTTACACAAGCCCCATATTCCAAATGTTAAGAAAAGATATAATATGGTTGGGCGTACCATACCATGGCGTCATTTCAACAGACCCGATGGAGCTCTTTTCAGTGTAAAAGCCGCAGTCTCTAAAGCATCACTTTAAAAGGGATAATGGCAAATTTATTTATGTCATCTTTGATCTTACCATGTCATGAATGGTTCGATTACATCTACACGGACTCTCCACTTGCAGTGGTGCTCCGGGAGGTGCAAGTTATGAAACCCCTTTCACAACTCATCAGACATTCGCTAAACTTGTAACTCAAATATTCCTTTCTGCAATCGAATTGTAGAAACATAATTTTCTTGTTACAACAACTTCTACTTCATTTTTGAAAACCTTATGAATGAATTCAAAAGATCCAGACTTACGTCTCATCAAGTAAATATCAATATATCTACTTGAGTCATTTCTGAAGATAGATAAATCCACTACTTGCAACAACATTTATTGAACTACACACATCAAAATGTATGATCACCAATAAGTTTGTTGCTCGTTCCTTATGGCCTGTGAACGGTATTTCAGTCACTTCACTTTTCGGAGGAAAGTTGCAAGTGTCAGATGATTCAAAATCAAATGACTTTAAAATCCATCATAATGGAATTTTCCATGCGGGTTTCTCCAATGTGACCAAATGCAGTGCCACACATATGTGCTATTCTTTTAGTCTTGCGACATTTAGCGTTAGTGTTATGGATGTATCATATTACCATCAATATTCATAACATACATCCCATGCTGGATGGAAGCATGGCCCTTCATGTTATTCATAACACCGAACATCAAAAGTTCTCTTATGAATAACCTCCTTGCAAGATACCTTATGCAAAGGGCTAGAGTGTATGAAACTCTAAATGAATTATGAAAGTAAATACAGAGGTAATGTATTATTATCAATATTCATAACATACTTCTCATTCATAATGAAAGTATGGCCCTTTTGTTATTCATAACTCCGAACATTAAAAGTTCTCTTATGAACAATCTTCTTGCAAGATACTTTATGCAATGGGCTAGAGTGTGTAAAACTCTAAAATGATTTATGAAAGTAAATACATAGGGAATACACCTATGGAAGGCATAGTAACATTTACTATGTTCCCTGCGTGTATCTAAACCTCATTCCTGGCTAGTCTTTCAGGCCATAGTAGTTCTTACATCGAGTTGCAACAGAATGCAATCGAGTGGGTATCTTTGTGATTAACTCACAATACCCAAGAATTAGTGATTAACATGTTTAACCATAATTCCCAAGAACTATATCTTTGACCAGCCTTCTATACATCAAAAACCTGTATGACATTCATACATGAGCTGGATATTCCAGTCTTCTTTCCTTTTGCCTTTATACTTCTAACAGTTTAACTTTCGGTATTTCTCCTACTCTCAGAAGAAGCACCCAACTTAAGAGTGGCGATAGCCCCGGACTTCCTAGGCGTGAAAGTTTCACTAACACCCTTTGGACACTTCCTTTCTCTTTAAGTTGTTTGTTTTATTCACCATCATCATATGACAGGCGTTCTTCTGGATCCCTCTCTTATCAGTCTAATGCATAGTAAACTCCTTTACTAATAGTTTGCAAACAAACATTGCTTTGGATATCTCATATCTTTTAGCCTTTGTCTGTCTCTGAAAATGATTTTCAGATTCCATGAATATCACATAACTATCCAAACTTTCGAAGTTCGGGTCTCATGGAAGCAAACATATTGCACTTGACTGAAACGGAATTCTAGCTTTTGGATCGATGGACGAGAGTCACATGATCCATAGCATTAGCGGGAGAATACCGAAAGCATGCGATAGGACAAGTCCTTCTCGGCACTCTGGAGGACAATCCTCTCATTACGTTACCAACCGTAAAGTTTTAACCAGATATTTAACAACTATTCAATTTTAATTGGGAAGGTGGAAACGCGAGCCATTATTCTACAACTATTATGCAAATAACACTTAGACAGTGTTCATAATTAATTGCACTGAGAATTAAAAGAATTAATTCTACAATGCGCTCCCACTCAAATCAATATCTCTCATAATTGATTGTGAGTGATACAAGACCCCCATTTCAATTGTTCGCCATTGGTGTAACACCACTGATGACGAAAATCTCAACCGGTAGGCCAACTTGCCAATCACATCTCTATGTGATTCTTGTTCATCTTTCGATGCGCGTGTTCCGAGCTCATGACGGTCATGTCTGAACGTCAAGACAACCAAGTGATCTTGCTGCGAGGTCTCAACTCACCCGCCTCACACTTCCCTAATCGTTTGTACCCGTGTGACACGGCGCACTCCGAGAAGTTAGGTGCCGTGACGGTGCTACACTTGGGAGAACACTAACCACTTGATATTTTTGTGAGAGATCACCCTAATAAAAAGCGACTACCGCGCAATCAAGAAGGGTGCATCATAAGGGATAAACATCTCAGGCAATTCATAATAGCATGATATGGTATAGCCCTTTCTGACGGAGAAGTCTTTCATTTCTTCGTCTTCGGCATTCGCGTTGGTGTTCACCTTCGCGAAGATTGCCACCACCTTGTCGATGCACCAGATAATATTGCTATCTCTATAGCTAATAAAATAAGTGCATTACTGAAGGTTGACACGCAGGTCATTAAAGTGACAATCATATGGCTCCAGCCCTCATGCCGAATCATGACACGCAGGTCATGTTAATCAATTTACATTATATAGTCATCTCATACATAATCAAATTATAATGAGCACTGCTATACCACATCACATGCACATGCAAACCATCCTGCAAAACCAAGTTAGACGCCTCTAATCGGTTCATGCAAAATTTTATTTTACGTGGCTTCTAAGGTTTCGAAACAAACCGAAGCTACCAACGTCCATCATCAAGCATGATAATCCAAGTCGCTAGATTAACATTGCGGGGTGTATGAAACACGAGATAATAAAATCTCGAGCCCCATACTAAACTTCGTCATACGCGTGACCCCCGTGCAGATCATATCTGCATTGCCCTTTCGTCTGCGAAATTTCATCTTTCTTTTTAACTACGGTGGAATTCAATGAACTGTTAGCACTTCGTTGATCAATCAGGATCGCGGATTGCCAGAACATTGAAACTCCACCATACTATTATCAAGATCAGAAATATGCAAATTCCAGGGAAGCAACAAGAACAACGGGTAACAGATTTCATCTGCTACCCGCACAAATAATTTTCAGTAATAGAACTCATCTACTACCTAATTATATTGTACAATACCCATACATCTCTATGTATTCTAGATCGCAACCTGCATCTACGCATAGCACGGCTCTTGATGCCACTGAACGGTAACGCAGCAGAAAACAAAAATTTTCCGACCTACGTACCAGCCCAGGATCACTATGGAGACTGCATACAAGGTTTGATCTTTTTCGTTACCGACTCGTAGCGCAACGGAAGTAGAGTCGATGACGATCGGCGGTGCAGATCCCCGCAGCTAGGATTTACAACCTCCCAACCGCGAGGATGTATACCCTCATCCGCCCCCGGACAGCCCTCCGGGAGGCGGTCGGACAGTCCCTCGGGAGGACCCTCGAACAGCCCCTCGGGCAAAAAGATCGAACCTACGACCTCTCTACGGGGTTGCACACATACGTTGTCATCTATCCGGCTGGGCTTCGCCGTACAGAACTAGTTCTCACCGGAACCCAGACAGCCTTTCGGCTCTACGAAACTATTTTGCTGGGAGGGAGAGAGAAGCCAGAAATGTCATGGCACTTGTATGTGAGAAGGAGTGAGTGTGGAGGCAGCCCCTCCACCTCTATTTATAGGAAATCCAAGGGGTAGGGTCTCTTGGCCCCCAAGCCTTCTAGAAACCTTTTGGGAAAATATCCCAAAAGGTGACTTTTCCATAAATATCCCAAAAAGCACTTTCACTATTCACGACGACATTTTTCAGCGTCCGGTCGAACTTAAAATATTTATGTGGGCTTAGAACATTTCCAGTACCCACTAAAATAATTTTCAATGCGATCCGGAACAATTCCGGTTTAGTGATTTTCATCTGCGAAAAGCATCTGAAGCGGTTTCGGCAGCTCCGGAACATTTCCGGTTTTCATCTCGGAAAATTCCAGAAAGTTTCCAGAATGATTCTGGCACCCTCCAAGAATTATCAGGCATGTGCCAAAACCAATTTGACTTTATGGTATCCCTTGAAACAACTTTTCAGTTTTACCGAAACTGTTCCGGTGTTCTCTCTGCGGAACTTTTCCGCTGTCCGAAACTTTTCCGGTGTCCGAAAACTTTTTCGGTGATTTTCTCTCAGACTCCCTGTCTAGTATTCAGCAGATAGATGACCCTTAAGCGTGTGACCCTATAGGTTCGATGAAGCATAGACATGACCCGGAACCCCTTCCGATCAATGATCAACATCGGAGCCGTGGACACCCATATTGATCCCTATACCCACACGAATGAATATTCGAGTGAACCTCCAGTTGCCGTGTGCTATTCCTGTTGCTTCGTGATATGTTACAAATACCCGAGGTGAGAAACATCGGCATCCTCGTGGATCAACACTTGTCCACAATGCCAGTTACCTCGTTGCCGGTTTTTGTTCTCTTTTCTCGTTTCTGTGTTCCGGTATCCCTATGATCAAATCACACTTGTGTCTGGCCAGACGATGATGGATACCGTAACACCGAGAGGGCCCAGAGATATCTCTCCATCGTCGGAGGAGCAAATCCCAATCTCGAGCTATCAAGTTACTTGACACACTTTTCCATGAACCCGTAAGCCACCGTAATAGCCATCCATTTACGGATGACGTTTAACAAACCCCAAAGTTCATCAAGCAAGCATGAAGAAACTCGATACTCTCATGGTCTAAGGAATTATGCAAACGTTAACCATCTCTGTGTTATAAACCATTAACTTATGACGAATGTATCTCATAGCATAACATCAATTCGGGTCTATTCAACACAAGTGTTCTACCAACATTGCGCCCTCAAAATTGCCGGCATAGCCATGCCCATGATCAGAAAAACAGGATCATCATGCAATACTTGAGCCAGTCTTAGAGGTCAGACTAGGAATACATTTTACCGTTTATTATTCCACACGTGCATATGAGTCTTCCTCCGAGCCTCGTGGTTATTGCAGACTCGAGAACCATAGCAGTTATAGCATGGAACATAAACCTAATTATGAACAGGGAGATAATCAATAACATTTATTATTGCCTCTAGGGCATATCTCCTACACGTGGATCCTTCTCTACAGAAGAAAGGATACGCCGATACTGACGACAAAAAGATAAAGTCGCCGTCCAACCTAGAAAACTAGGTGGGAGGGGCCAACTGGGTAGGGGCACGTCAATTCCGACTGTGCCACCTATTGTTCAACAGTGGCCTTGTCGGACGCCAGGGTTGGGTCAAACCTATGGGGATCATTACGGGTTGATGGCAGCGGTTATAATGTGCTAGGGTAACCTATCGCCAGCCTGGCTCTGATACCATCTCCTGTGGCACCCCGATCCGCACGGAGCAGGGGGCCTTCGCACGTCAGCCCAGGATAACACCTGACGCACGACAGGTCCATGGTACAGCATTCCAAGCACAAAATATATTTCATTTACATGAAATAGAGTATTACATCGCAGATGAATACAAGGGTTTGCATAGCTCTAAGGCTATCTAAATGGCGGCGGAAGTCTTGGTTTAGTGGCACGTCGTCTCTGGCTGGACTCCACAACTCACAGGACTAGCGAGGTTACGGTCTAGCACGACAAGTCTTCTCCTGCAATCTGGCCACGTGCAAGGCCAGGTGAGTACTTTGAATGTACTCGCAAGACAACCAAATACATAGCATCCAAACAAGCAGATGACAGAGCAAGTGCTATGCTCATACATAAATTTTATCTCATGGCAAAGGATAAGCATGTCATGATACTAGCAAGAAACATGGATCAAGTACATCTATACCCAATCATATCACAGCATATCATAGCATATCATGGCAGATCATGGCATAGCAAAGTTGTATCTACAAGACATGCATGACACTATGCTGGAAAATAAATTACCATTACCTCCCGTGGCGAGTTAAAGCAATATGTTGTTCATTTACCAGTTTCACTGCCACTGCCCCTCTGGGCTAGCTTATGACTCACCGAGATCTCATCTCGTGATCATGTCCGAAACAACTCCGTGACTTCTTGCGACTATCTCATAGCCCAAGTCACCATATTTACTTTATAGCACATTCTTTAACAAGTTTATTATATTAGGTTTATCCTCCATGTCGACACAGACCAGATAGTGTGACCTAGTACGAACTGTGTCCATAACCGAGGACGCGGCTATCGATAGATTATACACTCTGCAGAGGTTAGTACACTGTACCCACACCATGGAACTCATGGCCTCGTGCTCCCATTCGGGTGGACCAACGACGTTCCGACAAAACCAGTCTATTGCATGACACTCTCCCGGCCACTCCCAACAAACTCCCCTTTGGGCTATGTCCTGGGTTGCCCCTGATGTCAACTTGTGACATCCGCCATCTTTGTGGCTGCCACCGTCGTGGCCAAACCGAACAAACCGTCCCAAACGGGGACAACCGCGCGCAAACAACTCGGGCACTCAAGGCTTATGGCCGCCCACCGGGCCAGGGTAGCGTGCGCACATAACCTTCCCTAGTTGGAGGCACCGGCGAGAGGCATGACAATAGACCGAATTAGGGCCCCCCCATAAGGCAAGTGTGGCTGCACTGGTGAGCTCGATTCGGTGGCACTATGACACGATCCAGCCGATGGAGGTGGTTGTTGTTATTAACACATGTTCTTTTCATCCCATCATTTTATCGCATCATCAAGATTATAAGCATGAATATCATGAATGCATTAATAAACATGTTTACCAAACTTACGAAGTGCAGAGCATATATGACATATGAAACATGGCAGTAACGTGATACCGATATAGTATGACAGGATCACCATAGCATTGACAAATATGGCATGATATACAAATATAGTAATGACATGATATTACCAATAAAAACATTATTGCTAACATGGCAAAAGCTAGTATGAAATCTGGTCATAGCATGATATGGCAAGCAATACATATACCACATTTGCAGACAGAAACATCATATGAATATACTGCAGCTACACACGCACAGGGTTCAAGCAAAGTCAACATGCAAGTATGGTGCTCATGATAAGAGGTTGGCTTGCTTCGGGGTGGACGAATACTCCGGGTGAAAGTGCGACGATCCACTGGAAACGAGTCGCCGGAAACGATGCCCTCGGGAGAGGCCTGGATTCGAGGAAGGGAAAAAATGGTATTTTCAATATGTGACAACATTATGAAAATGGCATCATCGGAACGGGCTCGACGAACTGAAAACGTGGGCGTTGGATTCACCTCAATCGGAGTTACGGTTGCAAAGATACGGCCGTTCGTTCGTTAGGCATAAAAACAGACAAAACCTGTCCGTTTCTGGCCTTAACGGGCGAACGCCCGCAAAATAACTGATTCGGCCGGCGGCCTGGGCTGAAAACGCACTTCCGGAAATACGCCTCCGCAAAAGTGAAAGCGCATTCTGCGCGCGGCCGCTCGCGAGTACGTCTTCGCAATGGGAGAGCGTACTCCCCTGAATACGTCTACACTAAAACCAGTCAACGGGCCCGCCCGGTCAGCGCCAGAGAGAATGACGAGCGGGGCCCACCTTGACTTCTCTTTCCTCCTGCCTATCTTCTTCTCGCCCGCGACAGAGAGCAGAGGAGGGCTCGGCCGCCGACCTGGCCGTCGCCTCGCCACTCCAGAAGGCCGGCCGGCGGGCTCGGGAGATCGCCCGCTCCTTGCCGCACCCGTGGGTGGCCTTGGGGCGGCTAGGGGCGGCCTGTATCGCCGGGGCCGTAGCTCGAGCACCATGGCCGTAGCGAGGCAGGGGAAGGATGGCGCCGGCGAGGCTCCCCGGAGGAAATGGGAGACGGCGGCGGCTACTGGAGTCCAGGGGGGGCCGAGGGCTCCGAAGGGAAGGGAGGGGGAGGGCCAGGAGCAGAGGCTAGCCGAGGGGAATCGGCGGCGGCCTCTCAGCCATGGAGGGGTCAGAGGGGCTCCGAGCTCGGAGAGGGCTGTGGTGGCGAGGGAGGGCTCGGGCACGCGCTAAATAGAGCAGGGGAAGGCTCGGGAAGGAGAGGGACTGTGGCTACGCGGTGCAAGACGTGGCGGCGTCCCGGCGACAGACGCGGCGCCGGCTAGCACGGCCAACGGCTACGGGACGAAGGGAATCGGAGCACAGGCGACGCGGGAGAGGGCGTGGCACTCGGGGACTCGCCGGGCGACCGTGTGGACCTCCCCAAAGGGGTCCAGAGGCACAGTGCACGCGGTTTGCAGACGACGCACGCGCTCTACGCGTGGTCACCGCGTGACAACAGTGCTCGCACGCGCACCGGACGTTCCAGCTATGTCTGGCGAGTAGAGCACTCCCCCAGAAGCTGTTCGAAGCAAAGAGACGATTCCTATGGCCCACGATGTGACTGCACGGTGCAAAGGCCTTAATCGGGATCAAGGTGTTTGATGGGAAGATTAGGCAGTGCACGGCTCCATTAGGCCTGGAATTTGGGTGAGGCTGATCATCTACTAAGGTGATCATGGTGCCAGAATCCCAGCTCCAAAAGAGAGGGCTAGCTGATACTTCCTTTGATAAGTGCCCAACTGACCAGAAATGCAAATGAGGGTGCTGGGGAAAAATGGACAGATGAAAATGACCAAAATTTGGTGGAGTCCAATTATTTAAGCATATGAAGGTACTGTAAAAGTTTCATACCATTTGGATAAATAACAATGGTACTTCCTTCACAATGCTTCCTATTGGCCAGAAACTTTGCGAATTTGCTGAGAAAAATTGGCTAGGCAAATAGAGCGGAATTTTGGCATGTGACAATAATTTGAGTATGAAAGAGTGCTCAAAAAGTTTTAGGGAAATCCAGAAAATATAAATAGCACTTCCTTCACACCGGTGAAATCTGAACAGAAACTTGAGAAAATCATAGAAAAATATTGGATAAATGAATTGAGCCAATTCTTGGTTTGCAGTAGTAATATATCCATATGAACTATCCTGCAAAATTTCAGCTCAATTGGATCAAGGAATAAAGCACTTCCTTCACAAAGTTTCAGACAAGGCAGAAACTTGCATTGGATCATGTGCTCAAATTTTGAACTATGGAACATGGGGTTTGGATGTAAATGGTGATGATATATCCAGGAGAAGCTCCACAAATTATTTGGGAATTTTTCTGGCTACCAAAATGGTAGTTCCTTTGGAAAGTGGCAGAGAGGCAATATTGGCCTTGTCAAGGAAAAAGGGAATTTTCCTTATTTAAATTTGGCCAATATTTTTACCAGAGCTTGGGATAGTTACAAAGATCATCTCCACAACTTTTCATGAATTTTAGATATGTCTAACTATGCTTCTGGATTTAATTCCTCCGAAAGGCAGGAAATGGAATTAATCCTAGATGAAAAATATTGCATAAGACTTGGCAATATTTTTGCATATCCAGGGTTTATAAGTGTAGGAAGATCTCTGGGAATTATTGGAGGATCAACAGGGCATGGGAAATGATAGCTCCTTTGTAATCACAAAGGCAGGATTAAAATTCCCAATATTGGAATTAGGGTCCTGATGGGGTTTTGGGTGATGCAGATGGGTCTTGGCCAGCATCAAAGACATGGATAGGGTTCTGAAAGGTTGAAAATTGCATGGATTCATCAGATCATCCAGCAAACTCCGGAGAAAGATTTTGAAAAAGAAAGCTCGGAAGGAATAACAGCACAAAAATTGATAACCCAATTTTTGGGTTGTTACAATCTAGTACTGCCATAAAAAGGTTTGGAGGCCTAATGATTTCATTTTAATTTTTATTAAATGAAATGGGCTTAAATATGCTGTTTTGGTACTGTTTTAAATAGGTTAGGGCCATTTAAATAATTCAATTCATGTTGATTTTATTTTTATAATTGCCTTGGGAATATTTGCAATATTATGAACAATTTTATTCAATTAATTGAAGAAGTAATAATTTGACTTGCAATTGAATTTGGAATTTGAATTGTATTATTTCCTAAGTGCAATTTAATTAGGATGAACATGATGACATGGCTAATTAATTAGCTTAATGACAGGGTCGAGATCTGGGGATGTTACACGTGCGTCGTGAATAAGATCGCTGGGGAGGACGGCTTCTGCCCCGTACACCATGAAAAACGGTGTGTAGCCCGTGGATCGATTGGGAGTGGTGTGCAGGCCCCACAATACGGAGTCGAGCTCCTCGACCCAATGGCAGTCAGATTCTTTTAAAGATAGGACTAAACGAGGCTTAATGCCGCTCAAGATCAGTCCATTAGCTCTCTCGACCTGTCCATTAGACTATGGGTGATATACCGAGGCATAGTCGAGCTTAATGCCTAAATTAGCGCACCAGTCTTTGACTTCCTGGGCGGTAAAATTGGATCCATTGTCCATTATTATGCTATGGGGGACACCGTAACGGTGCACGACGCCGGATATAAAATCAATGACCGGCTTTGACTTTGCTGAGGTTACCGGCTTTGCCTCAATCCATTTAGTGAATTTGTCTACCATGACGAGTAGATATTTCTTTTTCTTGGTCCCCCCCCCCCCTTTAAGTGGTCCGACCATGTCCAGCCCCCAGACCGCGAAGGGCCAAGTAATCGGTATCGTCCGAAGAGCCGTGGGGGGCATATGACTCTGATTCGCAAAAAGGTGGCATCCAACGCAGTGTTGGACCAACGTTTGGGCGTCTGTTCGGGCAGCGGGCGAGAAGAACCCTGCTCGGAAAGCCTTGCTGACCAGGGCCCGAGCTGCTGCGTGGTGACCGCCCATGCCAGCGTGAATCTTGGCCAAGAGCTGCCTTCCCTCCTTTTCGGATATAGATCTTTGGAGGACGCCAGTAGTGCTTTTCTTATATAGTTCTCCCTCGTGGACTTTGTAGGCTTTAGATCACCCAATAATGCGCCTTGCCTCAGTCTGGTCATCCGGTAGCTCTTGGCGGAGGAGATAGGCGAGGAAGGGCTCGGTGTTGGGGAACGTTGCATGGGAAACAAAAAATTTCCTATGCTCACCAAGATCGATCTAGGAGATGAACATCTATGAGAGGAGAGATTGCATCTACATACCCTTGTAGATCGCTAAGCGGAAGCGTTAAGAAACGCGGTTGATGTAGTCGAACGTCTTCGCGATCCAATCACGATCCGTCCTGCGAACTCCCAATCAAGTGCCGAACGGACGACACCTCCGCGTTCAACACACGTACGGCTTGATGACGCCTTCACCTCCTCGATCCAGCGAGCGATGGTGAAGTAGTAGCTCGAGTCCTCCGGCAGCACGACGGCGTGGCGGCGGTGGTGGTGGAGCAATCTAAGAAGAGCTTCGCTAAGCTACGCGGAGAGAGAGAGGAACTACGAGGGAGAGGAAGGGCAGCGCCGTGGCATAGATGGCTGCGGCTGCTCTCTCTCTACCTCTATATATATAGGGGGAAGGGAGGGGTGGAGGCGCCCTAGGGTTTCCCCTAGGGGGGCCGGCGGCCACAGATGGGGGCGGCCAGGGTTTGGGTGCCCCCCCAAGGCGCCTTGCCTCCCAAGTATAGGGGGCGGCTGCCCTAGGGGGTGCGCCACTTCCCTGGCCGAGTGGGCTTGGGTGAGGGGAGGCGCCCAGCCCCTTCTGGGCTGGTGTGCCCCCTCCCTTGGCCCAGGAGGCCCCCCCAACACTTGCTGGGGGGCCCCCGAAACCCTTTTCGACACTCCGTCGAAAACCCCGGTACCCCCGGAACACTTCCGGACTCCGATACCCTTCCGGACTCCGATACCCTTCGCCCTATATATCAATCTTCACCTCCGGACCATTCCGGAGTTCCTCGTCATGTCCGGGATCTCATCCGGGACTCCGAACAACCTTCGGTCACCAACATAATAACTCGACTATACTTATATCGTCACCAAACGTTAAGTGTGTAGACCCTACGGGTTCGAGAACTATGCTGACATGACCGAGACACCTCCACGGTCAATAACCAATAGCGGGACCTGGATGCCCATATTGGTTCCTACATATTCTACGAAGATCTTTATCGGTCGAACCTCGATGTCAAGGATTCAGTCAATTCCGTATGCAGTTCCCTTTGTCCATCGGTATGTTACTTGCCCGAGATTCGATCGTCGGTATCTCCATACCTAGTTCAATCTCGTTACCGGCAAGTCTCTTTACTCGTTCCGTAATACAAGATCCCGTGGCTAACTCTTTAGTCACATTGCCTGCAAGCTTATTGTGATGCTGTATTACCGAGTGGGCCCTGAGATACCTTTCCGTCATACGGAGTGACAAATTCCCAGTCTTGATCCATGCCAACTCAACAGACACCCTCGGAGATACCTGTAGAGCATCTTTATAGTCACCCAGTTACGTTGCGACGTTTGATACACACAAGGTACTCCTCCGGTGTCAGTGAGTTGCATGATCTCATGGTCATAGGAACAGATACTTGACATGCGAAAACGATAGCAATAAACTTGACACGATCATATGCTATGTTTATAGTTTGAGTCTTGTCCATCACATCATTCTCCTAATGATGTGATCCCGTTATCAAATGACAACTCATGTCTATGACCAGGAAACCATGGTCAACTTTGATCAACGAGCTAGTCCGGTAGAGGCTCACTAGGGACATGTTGTTGTCTACGTATCCACACATGTATTTGTGTTTCCAACCAATACAATTATAGCATGGATAATAAATGATTATCATGAACAAGGAAATATAATAATAACCATTTTTTTATTGCCTCTAGGGGATATTTCCAACACTCGGTCCATGGCGCGATTACCGCCATGACTTCGTGAGCCGAAGACGTCGCTTCGACAGCCGAGCCCCCGATAATTCCTTCGTCTGGTTCGATAGGCGGAGGGACGAGCTCTTCCGAGGTCTTGGTTTCCGAGCCCTTAGCATCCTCCTGCCACACCACGGACGGCTTGAAGAGTCGTTCCAAAAAGGTGTTCTCGGGGACACGGTCGCGCTTGGCGCCCATTCGAGCAAGAATATCGGCAGCTTGATTGCTGTCTCTAGGTACATGGTGAAACTCCAGTCCTTCAAAACGGGCGAAGAATTTTAGGACGGCGTTGCGATATGCTATCATTTTTTGGTCTTTTGCGTCGAATTCGCCGTTGACTTG
Source organism: Elymus sibiricus (assembly GCA_039707655.1). Taxonomy (NCBI): domain Eukaryota; kingdom Viridiplantae; phylum Streptophyta; class Magnoliopsida; order Poales; family Poaceae; genus Elymus; species Elymus sibiricus. The sequence continues at coordinate 247,420,355 of CM077668.1, forward strand.
AGAGATGGCGAGATAAGAATCTCCCCATACCTCGAGCCGATGTATGCCCATTGACACCTTAATCCGAAGTCCATGCAACAAAGCTTCGTATTCGTCCGCGTTGTTGGAGTCGGTGTACATGATCTGGAGTATGTACCGAATATTATCGCCAGTGGGGGATGTGAGGACCACTCCAGCCCCCAGCCCGGCGAGCATTTTGGAGCCGTCGAAGTACATCGTCCAATGCGAGTATGTACTGTACTCCCTAGGGAGTTCGGCTTCTGTCCATTCCACTACGAAATCTGCCAACACCTGAGATTTAATAGCTCGGCGCGGTCGATATATGATTTCGAAGGGAAGGAGTTCTATAGCCCATTTGGCTATACGGCCGGTGGCGTCTCGATTGTTGATTATGTCGTTCAGTGGTACTTTGGATGCCACCGTAACCGAGCACTCTTGAAAATAGTGGCGGAGCTTTCGGGACGCCATGAAAACTGCATAGGCGATCTTCTGATAATGCGGGTACCTCGTTTTACACGGGGTGAGCACTTCAGATACGTAGTACACTGGTTTCTGCACCTGGAGTTTGTGACCCTCTATCTCTCGTTCGACGACGAGAACCGCGCTGACCACCTGATTCATGGCCGAGATGTATAGCAGCATTGGCTCGCCCGGGCTAGGCGCTGTCAAGATCGGGTTGCTAGCCAGTAGAGTTTTTATTTCTTCAAGTGCTGCCGCCGCTTCGCTGGTCCACTCGAAGTTCTTCGCCCGTTTGAGTAATTTATAGAGCGGTAAGGCCTTTTCTCCGAGGTGTGAGATGAAGCGGCTTAAGGCTGCAACGCAGCCGGCCAGTTTCTGGACGTGCTTTAGCTCAGTGGGGACCGCCAGCTCGGACAGTGCCCGTATTTTCGCTGGGTTAGCCTCTATTCCTCTATGGGAAACAATGAATCCGAGCAGCTTACCGGCCGGCACTCCGAAGACGCACTTTTCCGGATTGAGCCGTATATCGAAAGTCCGAAGACTATCGAAGGTTTGCCGGAGATCGTCCACCAGCTGGCTGACGTGTTTGGTTTTGACAACCACGTCGTCCACATATGCCTCGACCGTTTTGCCGATCTGCTTTTCCAAACATGTTTGGATCATGCGCTGGTATGTAGCCCCTGCATTCTTTAATCCGAAGGGCATTGTGTTGAAACAGAATGGTCCATAGGGAGTGATGAATGTTGTGGCCGCTTGGTCGGACTCCTTCATTTTAATTTGATGGTATCTGGAGTAAGCGTCGAGGAAACACATCGAGTCATGCCCGGCGGTGGCGTCTATGATCTGGTCTATGTGGGGCAAGGGGAAATGATCCTTGGGGCAGGCCTTGTTTAAATCCTTGAAATCGACACACAACCGCCAGGATTTATCCTTCTTGGGTACCATGACCAGATTGGCCAACCACTCGGGATGTTTGATGTCTCGGATGAATCCGGCTTCGAGAAACTTTGCCAGTTCCTCGCCCATAGCTTGACGCTTGGGTTCGGAAAACCGACGTAGAGTCTGTTTGACTGGCTTGAAACCTTTAATTATGTTCAGGCTGTGCTCGGCTAATCTACGCGGGATCCTTGGCATGTCTGACGAGTGCCAGGCGAAGATATCCCAATTTGCACGCAAAAATTTGCGCAACTCTTCATCGACCGCGGGGTCCAGCTGAGCTCCAATGGATGCCGTCTTGTTGGGATCCATTGGGTGCACTTGGAATTTGACGATTTCATCCGCTGGTTTGAAGGACGTGGATTTGGGCCTTTTTCAAGGATTACGTCGTCCTTATCCACCGTTGAGCGGAGCGCGGTCAGTTCTTTAGCTGCGAGGGCTTCGGACAACGCTTCGAGGGCGAGCGATGCTGTTTTATTCTCGGCCCGAAGAGCTCTGTCCGGATCACTTATTACTGTGATCACGCCGTTTGGCCCTGGCATCTTAAGCTTCATATACCCGTAATGTGGGATGGCATGGAATCGTGCGAAAGCGTCGCGCCCTAATAAGGCGTGGTAGCCACTGCGAAAGGGCACAATGTGGAAAAGCAGTTCTTCGGATCGGTAGTTCTCGGGTGTTCCGAAGACCACATCGAGAACCACTCGGCCATTACAACGTGCCTACTTGCCGGGGATGATCCCTCAAAAGGTGGTGTGACTTTACTCGATGCGAGATCTGTCGAATTGCATTTTGTCCAAGGTGTTCTCGTAAATGAGGTTTAACCTGCTGCCGCCGTCCATTAGCACCTTTTGGAGTCGAAATCCATCCACTATGGGATCAAGGACAAGGGCGACAGCAGCTCGGGTAGGGCGGGGCCTCGGCTGGTCTTTCTCGCTGAAAGTGATAGGTGTATCTGTCCATGAGTTTGTCGCTGCCACATGGTGAATTTGAGTGAGCTCTCGAAGGGCTCTCTTCCTCTGATTCTTTGAGGAATATGTCTCGTAGATTGTTAAGATTACGGTGTCTTTATCAGGGGGCGTTGATGGGTGTTTATTGGAGTACGGGCCCCCAAGGATGACTTCGCCGCTCTTGGCGACTTGCCTGATCACCCAGCAAGCTCGAAGGCTATGGGTTGGGTTTGTGTTGAGAAGGACGGAGTGTATGGGGCATGGTTTGTCCAGTAGTTCATCAAGGACCGTTCTGGATCTTGTCAGGGGTTTCATCCTTTTCTCGGACGGCTCGTATTGAGGTGTCCGGCGAGGGTATGCGCATTTTGCCCGAGCTCGGTTTGATCCCTCTGTACGGATTGACTCCGTTTGCTTGAGCTGAGCCTGCCAAGCATACTCCATAGCACAGTATTTGGACACCAGGTCTGATAACTCAGAGAAGTTTTGGATGTGGCGGCGGGCAAGGGCATTTAAGATGCCTTCGTCTCGGCAGTTCTGTCGAAAAACCTCCAGAATATCCTTGCTGCAACCATCCGTCATCTTGTTTTTGACGAGGAGGAATCTGGCCCAGAAGTGCCGAACTGTCTCTCCAGGTTGTTGTTTTACGTACATTAGGTCCCATATGTCAGGCCGTCCTGAGTTATTTGGACAGTACTCAATGTGGGGATGGGTGGGATAAAAAAATTGATCCCAGCGGGGTGTGAGTTCGGGGTTTTGGCGGCTGCGTCCTGGATTGACATAGAATCCGACGTGCCGAGCTCTGGATCCGAATAGCTGGCCAGGCGCGGATGTGTGAACTCGAGGTTGCGTACTGAATTAGACTTCGGCTTTGAACCCTCTCCGGAGCGGAGTTCGGCTGCCGAGCTGGAGGTTGAAGCTTTTTGATCGGAAACTTGCACCCCATGCGCTTTCGGTTCTGGGGGGGAGGGGCGAGCCCCCGGTTGAGCCTTCGATAGTGGCGACCAAGTGGGCGGCCGGAGGGGTATGAACTTCCCTGTCATCGGTTTTAAGCCCGATCTGATCATAGACCGAGGACTGGCCATCGGTGATTCCCATGGCTTGGATCCGATCTAGTATCCCGTTTAGTAGCGAGAGATCCGTCGGATCCAAGTTCTGGCAGTTTTCGGGGTCAACCCGTAGTATGGCCGTGACGGGAGCGTTTGACTTTGCCCCGCAGTCATGTTCGACCGAGGCTGATTTTCAGCAGCCGAGCGCGGAGATTAGATCCAGGCTCGAGGCTGGATCCGGAGTGGCGGCCGTCCCGATGGCGGGGCTGGCTGTACCCGAAGTCGAAGCATCAGGATTTCTGGGTCCTTCAGGCGAGGCTGAGGACCCCGTAAGGATAAGATCTCCCCGGGAGTCGGCGACGAACTCTAAGTTTCCGAACCTGATCTCCTGATCGGGGGTAAAGCTGTCGACCCGACCGAGGCGACCGGCTGGATCAGCGTGTAGCATGACGCTGCCGTACGCGAAGAGCTGCCCGGGAACGAAGGTGTTTCCGCAGCTATCACTGTTGTTAATGACTAAGCGAGCCATTGATCCTTGATGACCCTACATCGGAGCTCTCAATGAAATCACCAATGTCGGTACCAAAACCGGCAGATCTCGGGTAGGGGGTCCGAACTGTGGATTCAGGAATCAAAGAGTAACAGGGAACGTAGAGACAGTGATTTACCCAGGTTCGGGCCCTCTCGAAGAGGTAAAACCCTACGTCCTGCTAGATTGTATTGATGCGATTGTATGAAGGTTACAGAGTTGATCTACCTCGAGATCGGATGGACTAAGCCCTAGGTGGGTATAATGGTTCTGTGTCTTCTACGAACTAAACCCTCTGGTTTATATAGACACCAGAGGTACCTAGGGTTACATTCGGTCGGTTGCCATCAGGGGATAAACATGCCGGTTTCGCTAATTATTTCTTGGAGGAGACGCCAAGTCTTCGGAGGTTTCCTTCTGGTGTATGGGGTTGCCCACTATCCGGCCTTCCTTTGATGACTAAAGGGCGGCCCACTAGTCCGGCCTACGAGAGATAGGCCGGCAGCCCGAGAACCCCCTAGTCCGGGACACCCTCAACGCCCAGAGATCCTTCCTTAACTCCCTGCGAGAAAGCGATCCCGGAGCCATCATATCAGTTTAGTATCACAAGTATCCAGTTCTAGTTGTAGTAGATCGGGATACAACTCCGAGCGTCCTGTTACCGTGGACACGGCTATTCGAATAGATAACTTCCCTGCAGGGGTGCACCAACTTACTCAACACGCTCGATTAACTCTGGCCGGACACACTTTTCCTGGTCATGCCCGGCCTCGGCTGATCGACACGCCGTAGTCCTACCTAGGCTCCGCAGAGAGGTCCCCGCCGGTCTACATGCTAAGTGCGAAGGGGTCATGGGCCAATCGTCCTAAGCACTCCGGGTCGTTGTGCGCAGGGGGATACCAGCGCCACCTCTGTCCTGGATGGCGCGATTCGGCCCGGCCACAATGCTGAACTGGACGTCTGACAGAGCTTTCGGGAGAATCAGATGACGCCGAGTGCCCATAACTTATTCCCGCGTGGTGGTCAGTGCGTAAAAGGCCAGAGGCCTACTCAGATCACATATCCAAACCGCTAGTGTGTTGGGAGCGCGCGGTGACGATCAGTGCTCCTGTCGCCCCATCTCGCGGACTTACGGCAAGGGCCAGGCCCATCCCTCTCTAGGGCGGTCTCTGCCTGCCCGGTCGTGCCACGTAATTATCTCGCGGGTACCCTCCTGATCAACCCGACTTATCCAGAGATTGTCGGGAACTCAGGTCCACCTCTATTGGGGTGGTACCGCCTGTCCCTTCAGTCCTGCAGTAACAGTAAAAGGGGTAATAGTTAAAGGTAACAGTGTGTTTTTATCATCAAGGGGGAAGTCCGAGGAATCAACCTCGATGGACTCCCACTCGATGTATCCGTCAAGGTGAACTTGGAGGAATCACCCTCGATGGGTTCACACTTGAGGGGCTACACGACAGAGGCATCATCGGAGGTGGTGAAAGAGGAATCACCCTCGGTAACCCACAACCGACTAGCTACGCTACAGAGATATCATCAGGAGTGAGGAAGGAGGAATCACCCTCGGCACTCGATAGTAGCCCTGCAGAGTCGTACAACTAAGGGGGGTGCGGTGATGTGTCGGTCTCTACACGTCGACCACACTGATCGAGCATCCGGAAGCAAAGCATGCCAACACAGACAAGGGTATGGGCCACTAATGGATCACTAACCAGCCTATACTAAGCATATAGGACAACATGTAAAGTATCAACAACAGGTTACAAAAAATAGTTTATGCATCAGAATAGGAACAATCGAACACAGTAGCAAAATCTAATGCAAGCACGAGAGAGAAAGAATGGGCGATATAGGAATGATCAAGGGGGTTTTGCTTGCCTGGAAGCTCTGCTGGAAGAGGCTGGACGTCTGAGGGGTAGTCGAACTCAGGGGCAACATCGGTCTCGGGGTCTATCGGATAGAAGAGGGGGAGGAAACAAATAAATACACAGCATACAAATGCAATCACAGAGCATGACATGGAAAAATGCAATGCATGGGTGACCTGATGCATCTCTAACCATTTTAGCTAATTTAGGATTTAAATTGGAATTCATAACCGGTAGTCATGCACTATGCATCTATCAGAAACAGGCTAAAAGTTACAGGTTCACCTACTTAGAGGATTCTAACATGAATGCAGATGACATAAACAGATTCGTTAGATTTTTTTGATCAACTTTCATATAGAAAACATTTTTCATCCGAGCTACGGTTGAATTTCTACGAATTTCTAAAGTTTAGCAATATTCTGAAAATCCTGGAATTATTTAATCCGAAAAATAAACAGTGCAATAACTTTTTATACACAGCAGCAGCTAGCCACTGTGTATGACATGTGGGTCCAGTGGGGCTGAGTCAGCCCAGTCAACTGTTGACCAGTTGACTGGTCAACGAAGTCAAAGGGGGCCAGGGGGTCCCACCTGTCGCTGACTGGGACTGCCCAGTCAGTAGGTTTGACTGGTCAATGGGTCCAGTGGGGCCCGTGTGTCAGTGTCACAGTAATTAGCCCGGGGGTTAATTTAAATCCTAACTCTATTATTTAGCAGACAGGGGCCCACTGTCAGTGGCACCTTAGCAGTTTAATTAGTGGCTAACCACCGGGTTAACCGGCGGCTAAACGCCGGCGTTAAGACATTCCGACGGAGTTGGCCGTCCGGCCATTACCGGCGACGAGAGCTCGAGCGGGTGGCACCATTGGATAGCGGGTGCTCGCGTGGTTCAACTGGTGGCGGTGGGAGGTCCTGCGATAGCCGGAGTCGAGCACGGCGGCGACAATGGCGGCCACCGGAGTTCGGTTGTGGGCGGAAATAACGTTGCGGCTCGCAAACGTTCAAACCAAAGGGCCAGGGGCCATCTACGGGTCAGCAGAAGAACGGCTACGCGCTCGGGTGCGACTTTTGCTCGCTTTAGTGATGGCGGCGACGAGCACGGCGGCGCTGAGCTCACGGGTGTGGCGGCTACACTAGCTAGGGGATGATCGCGAGAGGGAGGGGTAAGGGAGAACGAAGAGGAGCTCACGGCGAGTCTAACGGAGGCGAAAGCGAGGTCGGGGAAGGCTTGACGAAGTTGAAAAAGAGCACGATGGCGTCGTTGCGGCGCGAGGCAGCTCGAACCCGTGCCCGTAGTTGACGAAGACGAGGATGGCGCTCCTCCTGAACACGGTGGCGCAGCTCGAAGTGGCCGGTGGCCGCGGGATCGATGAGGGCGCGGCGGTGGCTGCTCTTGGGTACGGACGAACGAGAGAGGGAGAGAGATGAGCGAGGGGAAAGTGGTGCTTGGGTTTGTCCGCGAGGGAGAGGAGGCTGGGCGCGGCCTTATCCCCTCCGTGGCTCGTCGGATGGGCGGCGTGTACGCCCGTCGGCGTCTCTGGTGGCTATGGCGCCGACACAGGGGAAGGGAGCAGGTGGGAGGTAGGTGGAGACGCGGGAAGGGCTGGGCCATTGCTATTCCATTTGGGCCAAATGCACAGTAGGTTCTATCTATTTTCTACTCTGTAAAACAAATAGCCACTGCTTTCTATTTAAATTAGCTACCAAATGATTTTTGTTAGCTGTGGAATTTTGCACAAAAATCAAGCATAACATTGCTAGGTGGCACAAAAAGTTTGGGGCCAAAGGGAGTTGTCTGACCATTTTTTTGAAATTGGAGGGGCCAGAATAATTGGTGCCGAACCACTCAAATAATTCCCAGGGGCATTTTGGGAATCCCAAAGAGGTTGGTTTCACCATGACAATTACTTAGGGAATATTTGCCAAATTGTGAACTATTTTGCTGGCCTGTTTGAGGGGGCAAATATTTGACTGGCAATTAGGATTTGAATTGGACATTGATTTTGGGCAAGTGGCAGATTGGCTTAGTGATCATGGTGACATGACCACCATTAGGGGAAGATCACTGTAGCAGGATTCTCGGGGTGTTACAGCTATGTACTGACCTTTATCGCAGAGGCCATGGGGAGCAGAGACCATGGCCGTAGGGGTGATGATGAGCAGTAGGGGCGTAGATGACCTGCTCAAATGCGGAAGCGCCGCCGGCACTGACCTTGAGGTGGCCGGCGGTGGTAGAGGTCATCTGATCCCCTGTAGCACCCTTTTAGGATCGGCTGTTAGGAGTAGTTGGGTGTTAGCCCATACGTATGTCCTCTACCCAAGGGGCACGACCTCCTCTTTTATATCTAGCGATGCTAAGGGGTCAGGGACCAAAACCAATCGTTGGTTTGTGTGCGCCCGATCAATGCACAAACGTGAGGAGAGGAGACTTTGTCTCCCATATTTTTTTCTCTTGGTTTGTTAAACCTGTGAGATCAATTCCAACATTCTCCCCCTTGATCGTTAGGTTAACAAACATCATAAGCCCACTCTTAATAGAAATAACATACCAAAGTAAAGTGTTACAATGACCAATGAGATGTCACTGAACCTCATTACCTATAGTATATCATTCTATCTCGAAATGGAAAACATGATACTTTATGGGAGTTGGTTTACACGATGGTCCTAATTTTCCAGGATCAAAAACCTTTCAAGCAACCCATGCCGGCAATCATAATCATAAGTATGGGTGGTGAGCCTTCGATAAACGGATCCGTAAAACATACAAATCATTTTTATATGCTTAACATTATTAGCTTGATCCTGGAGTCTATCTTTCACAACATGAAACATATTGTCAATGGTTTTGGCAACACCGTTTGACTTGTTGTTACTTGCATAGAAAACTGCATGTTCATAATGCAGTGGGTGGTTTAGAAATGTTGTCTACCACCTTAATTTGGGGAATAATATTCTTTGGACATACAACCTGCTCAGTAGCCTCTAACATGCCACAAATTTAGTCTGCATCATTAATGATTCCATGATTGTTCTTTTGGAGCTTTTCCACGATAAAGCTCCACGTGCAAGGGTGCGGATGTAACATGACGTGGAATTCTTAATATCCACACACCTTGCCAAAATAATGTCTGGCTAACCCACACTTATGAGGTTATCAAACTCATTATAAGTGAGCATGTAATAATCATCGCCTTGCATATATTGCAAAAACTTTATAACGGCTTTCCAATGGTCCAGTTCCGGACTTACTTCTACATTTGCCAATTATCCCGATCATAAATAGGGCATGTTCATACTTGAATACACATATTGCTTATGACAGCCTAAGCATAAGGAACTAACATTATCTGATCAGTTCATAATTGTTCCTCGGACACTAAGATGTCCATTGTTATTGCCCTTAACTTTAGTAGCAGGTGAGACAGAGTACGAGTACATAATATTTTTCTTTCGTACTCTATCGACGTATGTCATCATAATAGAACTTATACTCTTTTTGGACCCATATCTTGGCGAAACTCAATACAAGCAAAGTATGAGGCATCACCAAGATCCTTCATGTTACAAATAGAAGATAGAAATTACTTGGCACGCCAAAATATTCCATCTCCACAAGGTAGTGATCTTACTCCCCTTCGTCTTATAGTATGAGTGTCCCAACGCATGTATTATATCATAATTGTATTTCTTTAGATAACATGCCTTATGTCAACTTCACCCATGACAAAACAGTATGGTTGAGTCATACATACATTCTCAACTAAAACACAAGAGCATGTCATAGTAATAGCACAAGCGTCACAACAACTCATAGAGGAAATTCTATGGAGTTCCATACATCATTATAGCTCATAATCTTCATCCTATATGGCAACAAGCCATTAAGATGATCATTCACACACATTATCAATCATAGGGAAATTGTTGAGTCTCAACACCAAGTGTTGCATTAGACGAAAAAAAATCCCCTCAATTTACCTGATGCATATGAATAAAGATCTAACAGAGTTATCCTTAAGATTAATGTTCATACGCTCCAGGTTCCCTGATGATCACTTTATTTAGAAGATGGAAAATATATCCAAAATCTTGATAACAGTCATCTCAGTTCTAAACCACAACACCTTTGGGCTGAAGATGGAAAAGAACTTAATGAACTATGACAAATGATTATAAACGACGTTAGTCAGAAATATAACCACAAGCCACATGATACTGACAAACTTGCCACTTGAGTGAAGTGTCACATATGATTATAAACGACGTTGGTCAGATATATAATCAACATGTTACATCATGATGGTCATTAGATTAGCAAGCTTGCCACTTTAGCGTTTATGTGTGCTTCGTAATGCTCATAAGGGACTAAGTACACACTAACATGATAAAGGAGTCATTTTTCATTCATTCTTCTAAATAAGACTTGTTGCATCTTAATTAGAGAACCAACATTAGAACGTGCTTTTCATACATTCTCCAACCAAGACTTCTCGTTGGTTCCATCTTAATTAGAGAATTGAGATGCATATTTTGCTTAGTTGTACATGCTATGATCTAAGTAGGAGAAGTGAACGTGATATCTCATATTAAATGAGACTTCCATTCCCCCCCTCGAAATGTGGTCTAAAACCACAATTTTGATGAGGTCTCATTAATTACACTTCTCTTACATCTTCAATTGTAACATAGCATATAATCTTTACAAAAGATTCATTTAGTGAAAACATAACTTGTCTCACCATAAGGTGGGACTAACATTACATAATTGGAGTTGACTTAATAACATACAAAATCATGTCATCTGTTCAAGACACACAAAATTAAGGTTCTCCAATAACCAGGAGCATGAACAAACATCATCAATAAGATGAAGAATTAAGCCATCTCTAAATTCTAAATGAAATAAATCCAATACTTTTAACTTTAACCTCCTTTGCATTAGTAATGTGCATGCTGGCACATGCAACATATGAGGCCACTCCCAATGAGTACCTTAACATCAAGATTAAATCCTTCAACATGGGTGGCAGAAACATTGGGAGATTTCTTACATGAGACAAGAATCTCTGCTCTCCACGTGGGAAAGTTATTTACATAAGGTTCGTCTATGTCAAAGCAAGAGTTAGGCCTCATTATTAATGTTCATTGCTGAAAAAAAGGAAACTTTATGAACATCGTAATAAAAAATCAAGCATTAATTAACCATGCAATGAGATGAATTAAAGACAAGCTTAATTGTTATTCTGATCTGTATCACCGTTGGGCAGAAAACAGAAAAGAATCTTATTTATTCATACGTGACACATGAAAATAATCAACGATTGGTCAGAACATCATCATATGTCATTAGAACATTTGCTCATTAAATCTCTAATCAAAACTTCTCGTTGGTTCCGTTTTGGTTAGAGAGACATAAAATCATATAATGACCAGCAAGAACATTAGCTAAATTAATGTCCATCATTCACATAAAGTAACAAAATATTGCAACCCAGTGTGTCATAGGATACAAGGACTCATAACCTATTGTAGACATCTTGAACTTACATTTTGACACTTAATTGACATTGAACATAACATTAAACATAAGTGTCAAACTTGTCATTAAAATTCTCACCGACACAAAATAAAAATGACACTGGAATTTACATCAATAATGTAAATGTCAATGCCACTTGCCATTCATAGTGAAAATACCATTAATATTGATCATCATAACATTATAAAATTTGGACATAAAAAATACATCACATTCATCGAATAATAATCTTTGGAAATAATAATAATTGTCAAATAAATGAAAACCTGATCTTTAGAAAACAAATTCCCTAAACAAAAATTTTGTTCTGAAGGGAATTTATAATATTTCCATTACTTTGAGGCTTTATGCATATTTCAACGGTGCATATCATAATAAAATGATACAAAACGCACCAACCAAAACTTTACTTTTGCCCAATAGTTATATCGGCCAAAAAAGTATTGTGTCGCATGGCGCGGTGCGGAATGCCGAGCCATGCGACCATGAACATACTACTTGAGGTGGCCTTAGCCCATTAGAATGATTACATCATCAAGAAAAATGCCATAAGAATGACATCAACATAAAGTTTACACTCAAATAAAATATTCCGATTGAAACATCATCATTTCATAAAATTAATATTGAAGCATTATAAAATGCCATTAACATTAATGTGTCGCATTAAATTTTCCAAATAAAATTTCCCGTTGGTTCCATTTTATTTAGAAAATTTAAACATAATTAGGCAATTTCAAACTTATTAGTTCATAAACATTATTAGAAACTTCACACATGCACTAAAACTGCATAAAATGCTTAAAGAAAATGATTTAGCCCATGACTACCCATGACTTTCTATTAATAAATTTTATTCATCATTAAAGGATTGTCATAAAAAAATATGACATAAGCATAATTTCAACGTATTCTCTGGCTATTCTTCAATTTATAACAGTGCAAAAACATTCTCAGAGTAAACATAATGTGGAAAATGCACTGAATAAAATGAAAAATAGACCGTAACATTTTTGGGCCACGACTTCCAACAGCAGCCTTTTAAATAACCCGGCCCAGCAGCATAAATTCTCCAAAAAGGGAAAATTTTCAGCCAGACCAATACAGCCTGGGCCATAGCCTACGGCCAGATTAGGCCCGTTAAGCCACCCGCAGCCCGACCGCAGCTGAGCATCAACGTCAGCCGTCGATCTCATCTAACGGCTGTAAGTCGCTCCCCTCGGAACAAAACTGCCTCGTGGTGGTGAACCCTAGCTCATACTTCTCTCCCCCCCCCCCCCCCCGCTTTCTCCGCTCGCTCGCGACCAGAAACGCCACTGCGGCGGCGGCGCAAAGCACGGCGGCCATGGCAGCGCGGTGGCTTCACTCGCCGGAGGGGCATGCAGCGGCATGTATCCCGCGCGCTCCCTCGTCGAGCGTGGCTCCTGCGTCGCGCGCACACGGCCCTTCGTTCGGTGGAGGAGAGGCGCCCCTCGCCGGCGGTTACCGGCGCAACTTTTGGAGATGTCGACGTCGTGCACTGGACCCTGGCCACGCACGCGTCCATAATCATGGCAAGGGCGGCTCTCTTCATTCCGCGCGTCGTCCCGAGGGGCGGCGGCGTTGCGGGGTTGGTGCCCTCGCACGATAGTGTCCATACGGGATCACGTAGGAGAGGCGCCCACTCGGCATCGTTAGGTGAGCCCCGATCCACCTATCCTTTTTAATTTCATTGTTCGTGCGCATTTTGCTTTCGGATTTGGTGAAAAAACCTAGGGTTCATCGGAATTGGGGATTTACTTGATCTAGTGTTTTCAGAGGGATTTGCCGTTGCATCTTTTCTTACACATTTGATTCCCCCTCCTTCTAATTTCTTAATCAGGGCTAACAATGCTAATCATAACGTCAACATGATGCGGAAGCATGGCTTAATTAATCTAACCGGAAATCTAATTAGCACTAACCCATAGCAATTTAGGCCTTGTCTGAAAGCAATTAGCCCTTAAATATAGATAATAACTTGAAACAGTGGATAAGTAACCTTTAAACATCGACCATTAATCTTACAGTAATCATGCAATCATGCTCATTAACATAAACAGAAGATCATTTGATCCTGAACAGTAACATTATTGGATACTTAACCGTAAGAACTAGGCCTATTACTTAATCATATACACCAATTAGGCCTAATGCGGGGTTCTAAGCAGAGATCAATCTTGCTCATGATACCAATGTTGAAGGATTTAATCTTGATGTTAAGGTACACATTGGGAGTGGCCTCATATGTTGCATGTGCCATCATGCACATTACTAATGCAAAGGAGGTTAAAGTTAAAAGTATTGGATTTATTCCATTTAGAATTTAGAGATGGCTTAATTCTTCATCTTATTGATGATGTTTGTTCATGCTCCTGGTTATTGGAGAACCTTAATTTTGTGTGTCTCGAACAGATGACATGATTTTGTATGTTATTAAGTCAACTCCAATTATGTAATGTTAGTCCCACCTTATGGTGAGACGAGTTATGTTTTCACTAAATGAATCTTTTGTAAAGATTATATGCTATGTTACAATTGAAGATGTAAGAGAAGTGTAATTAATGAGACCTCATCAAAATTGTGGTTTTAGACCACATTTCGAGGGGGAGAATGGAAGTCTCATTTAACCTGGCTCTGATACCAATGTTAGATTTAATTCTTTAGGATAAACATAATAGGATCTTCGATCTCTGGTTAGAACACCAAATATTGTGCGGAAGCTATGTACTGACCTTTATCGCAGAGGCCATGGGGAGCAGAGACCATGGCCGTAGAGGTGATGATGAGTAGTAGGGGCGTAGATGACCTGCTCAAATGCGGAAGCGCCGCCGGCATTGACCTTGAGGTGGCCGGCGGTGGTAGAGGTCTTCTGATCCCTGTAGCACCTTTTTAGGATCGGCTGTTAGGAGTAGTTGGGTGTTAGCCCGTATCTGGCGGTGCTAAGGGGTCAGGGACCAAAACCAATCGTTGGTTTGTGTGCGCCCGATCAATGCACAAACGTGAGGAGAGGAGACTTTGTCTCCCATATTTTTTCTCTTGGTTTGTTAAACCTGTGAGATCAATTCCAACACGGACAGCACCAAGAAAAATTCAATCCAACTTTATTGATGCGTCAAATAACCTACAAGATCGCACTATCACTATATACATCAACGCACTCGCGTACATTCTACGTCTCTACTCCTCTTTGTCCACAGGGACAATCAACAATCAACTAGTACTACTACTCTTTTCCCACTTCCATTCAGGTTTTGACCTCATCAGGCAGCATGTGTTACGCAGGGTAGTCAGTCCTTCATCCTTACTGCGATCGGTGCTCGATTGAATCATCACCTGCCGTGCGCATCCAATATGCCTTGGGATCCACCAGCAGCGTTGTCTTTGCACCCTATTCGAACGTAACAGGGCGGTAATAGTCATCGTACGTGCACCTCCTCCTCGAAGCCATGAGCCTCCCCAGCTTCCTTTTGCAGAGCTCGAACCTCGCCGGACGGTCTTCGTCGTCGACAGTCTGCGTTGCCGGCGTTCTGCTTGGGATCCCCAGCTGCCGCTCCAGCTCGGCGAACTCCTCGGCTCTCTGGATCACATGGTCGTAGCAGATGTACCTCCCGCCGGCCGTGTTGTCGCCCATCGCCTCGTACACCCGGACGTGGGCCTCGGCCACCGCCTCCACGTTCGCCGTCGCGAGGACGCCTTCCGCGAGCATGACACCAGCTCCTGCATGCACACGTGTAAATTCATGTTACTGTTCTGAACTTCTCACGCTGTTCAGTACTTCCTAGGTTCCACGACGTGGTTCAAGTTTCCGGACCTTTGAGGTACGCGATGGAGGCGGTGGAGTTGCGGCGGCGAAATCCCGGCCCCGTGACCAGCGCGGGGCAGACGGTGACGAGCTTGAGGTCTCTCCCCCGGGCCGCCCTCCAGGCCGCCTTCTCTGCCGCTGTCTTCCCAAGTGCAAACCATAGCTGAAAAAGACGCACCTCACATCACCACACTGCCTAAACTCTAAAGATGCGGGAAATCCTAATGGATTCAGATTGCTTGAAACCACGGACCTTGTTGTTGCGGCAGAAGCTCTCGTCGCTCCAGCAGTTCTCGTCGACGATGGTGGGGCCCCGTCTTTCATGAGGGTGGTTCTGCCTCCACACGCAGGCCAGCAAGGACGAGGTGAAGACACACTTCCTGACGGACTCCGTCCTAACGCACGCTTCGATCACCCGCTCCGCTGCTTGGGCTTCCAGGCTAGCCATATGTTTCTGTTAGAACAAGATCGACAGTGAAAGGGTCAAGTTCATGTTGTTTCAGTCAGATGTGCATCGACCAAGCCACAGGCTCCTAAACAAAATATGTGCTCCTACTTCCAATAGAAGGTGCGTCTATCAGATCAGAATGTCTATTGGTACTATGTATGTAGGATAGGAAGGCAAGAACAATCCAGGCACTTATCTGTTGAAGTCTCTCCAACACAACAGGATGTCAGTGTCTCCACGACACAAGGTGCAGTGCGCTGTGTTTCACTAGACCTAGTCCTAGTGGCTACTGGCTAGTGCTGGTGGCAGGCAATAATACCGAAAAGGACTCATCTATGCGGTCCTCAATAGTTTCACAAAAGGTCGTCTGTTAACTGAATCAATTTGGCTGTTAGTACTACCTAACGTAACCACATTGGTCTATCTCACCCCCTACTAACCACAATATTTCTTCCATCCTCCAGCAACCATTCAGTAAGACTTGGAATATTTTGGCGTTCAGTTGCGTACGTGCGCCTTGAGTTCGATAGATACACCGCGCCTTCTGCTGCTAGACTTCAACCTATCGCCTTGTCCTGCTTACTCGGTCATCTATCTATTATTTTCGTCCTGGTCAGTTTAACAATTAGTATTTCATTTCAATCACCATCTTTTAGAAATTCCTTTCCTCGTCGGAACTTCCGGGCCAAGAAACTACAAATCCTTAACGGCTTGACTTTGTGATGTGTTCATATGTGAACGTGCCAGCTTGTGTCACCCGTGTTTCTTCTTCTTCTTTTGCTTATAGGAAACTAGTTAACCAAATAAAAGAAAGCAGGTCCTCCTGCCTCCCTGTGTTTTTTTTTCGACGTGACGACAATGTCTGGAGCAGACACATAATTGATGGGGATCACTCACCGTGTAGCCGGACATGCCCCCGGGATCAACGAACGCCGAGGTGTGGAACACGCCGGCGCAGCCGTCGAAGGCCCGGTGCAGGCTCTCGGGCTCCATCACATTCGCCATCACCGTCCACACCCCATCCCGGCCGTCCTCCCCGAACATCTCCATCTCCCTCAGCTTGTCCAGGTCCTCTGCCAACAAAACAGACATATCAAGATCCACCACGCAAATACCCTCTTGCCATGTCGTAATTAATTCTGCAAATGATGTGCATTAGCTATAGGCTAACAATTTGTTAGCCGATGACCTAAACAATTTATTAGCTGATGATCGAACAGAACACATTGTTACTTGTGCACAATAATTTGTTCAGCCAATCAAAGGGCGTTGACCGATTAGCTACTATAACACATTGTACAAATGGGTGGCCGCATTAGATCACTCCCCGAATACCAATCACGATGTAGTTGACCTAGTAATTTCCATCACCACGTCAAAAGAATATGGTGCTGCCGTGGAAAATACCACAGTATATTATTGCAGTGTCTGATTTGCGGACCAGTTCATCACCAACCGGACGAACTTGAAAGAAAGCGGTTGGCCAGGAGGAAGGCGCGGAACGGAAAGCAGGGGAATTCTTTTAGGAAACCCCATACATATATATATATATATATATATATATATATATATATATATATATATATATATATATATATATATATATATATTGTGCAAAACAGCACGAGAGCGAATTTGCTGCGAATACAATACACTGAGCCGAGTGTTATCCGGTCCATGTTCAACGTTCAGCAGATGCAAGATTGTTACGTACGTCTTAATTAGTGGCCACAGGTTCGATCACCTTTTGTTAATTAGTCAGCCATTGGCTTGTTTCTTCCTGAAATCTAAAAAGTGCGTATGCACTATTTGGAGAGAACGAGCGGCCGACTCTCACACACGCATGCATGCAGTTTTATGGTCCAAACTTTGTCTTTATTCATGACGTGGCATGTACTAATAGGGTGGTCATGTGGGCAGGTCAGCGCATTTAATTTCATGTCTGTTGGATGTGCATGTGCATTTATTTGGGTTTTCAAATTTTCAATAAGTCATATCTTTCAAACCATGCGTCGGAATTCAGATCCGTTTTCACCATTGAAATCCTCGTGACGAGATCTTTGAAACTAGATCCCGCATGGATATGTTTTGACGAATATTTTTTATGCCAACTTTGGTGCTATATGGTGCAACTCTATTACTACATCGTGCAATTTTAGTACAGCATGGTGCAACTTTTTTCAAAACCATTTTTTAAAGCTGCATGATCGAAATTCTTATGAGATTTGCAACCTAGCAACCATGACAACCAATTTTTAGTGATGTGCAACTAG
This sequence comes from Elymus sibiricus, assembly GCA_039707655.1. Lineage (NCBI taxonomy): Eukaryota > Viridiplantae > Streptophyta > Magnoliopsida > Poales > Poaceae > Elymus > Elymus sibiricus. The sequence continues at coordinate 247,438,229 of CM077668.1, forward strand.
TCTACTACCCCGGCCAACTACCTAGTAGTCGATGTGCAACCCTCCCTTCCCATTCATGGATGATATAGTTTTTCACTGCTGTCATACCATGCCCCACCTACCTTATTAGCTATATGTGCAACTTACTCTGTTGTTTTAGTTAACTTTCTAGTAGTCAATGGGCAACTCATTCCCCTCCATACTTGTGGATATGTAGTTTTAGTTGGCGGGGGCAATAGACGAAGTTGCATATAATCGGCTAGGCAGTTGGCCAGGGCAACAGATAAAGTTGCACATCTCACCGACATGGATTTGTTGGATGGTGAAAAACTGCACATCCATAAGCCCATGAGGGTAGAGAAAAGTTGTCTATAGGCCAGACCCTAAAGATGCACATCTCACTAGCTGGGGTGGGTGGGAAGGGGTGCTAGCAATGAAAACTACACATCCACGGGTATGGGAAAAAGTTGCACATCGACCATTAGGTAGTTGGCTGGGACAGTTTTCGAAGTTGCACATCCACTGCTTGACAGTTGACCGAGGTAGCAAACAGTGAAAACTGCACTTCCAACTAGAGAGGAAAAGTTGTACATCGACTACTAAGCAGTTGGCCGGGGCAGCAGACGAAATTGCACATCTCACTTGATAGTGGGTAGTTTGGGGCGAGGTTCCATCTGTGAAAACTGCACATCCATAGATAGAGAGAAAGTTGCACATCGACTATTATGTAGTTGCACATCAACAACTAGGCAGTTGCACAAAACGGGGACAAAATTGCACAAAAAAAAGTTTGTCGAAACATACTCATGCGAGATCTAGTTTCGAAGAGCACGTCACGAGGATTTCAGCGGTGAAAGCGGATCTTAATTTTGATATTCGGTTCAAAAGTTATAATTTTTCTAAAATTTTAAAATCTGAATTAAATGCGTTCACACTTGTTCGCATGTCTGTTTTTGCAATTTCTATTTAAACACGTTGAATGGTCTTTGTCTTTTTCTTGATAGGAGGACAAAATATTTCCTAATCTGTTGATTAGGACAAAACTATACTAAAAAAGAAAGACTGCCATGGAATGCTTACGAGCCAACGGCCGCTCGGTAGACACGTCCTTGTTTCTTTCGGTCATTTATTAGTGGCTAGGTAAAGGCAAGCCGATTCGACTTGCATAGCGTTGTACAAGTTGGAATCTTCTAACCGGTGGAAAAGAAAACCACGTCTCAGCTGACGATACGGTCTACCGGTGGCTAAGATAGTAGTAGCTAACAGATCCAAGCTAAGATCTACAGTAGTATTTAAGTGGCAACAACTGGTCATTCCGGACGTAAAGAAAATGGGGGCGGAACAGTACACAAGCTAGTACTAGCTATTTTATTTTTATTTTTAGGATCAGTAGCTAGCTAGCTAGTGGTCTGAAATCATGAGAGGGAAGGGTGGTGCGATGCACCACACCAATCCCAGGTGCACCGGTAGGTTAGGTAGCACGGTGCCATCCCCAACAAACTTTTGTTACAGGAGACAGAGACTCGGGAGAGTGTCCGGCTACAAGACGCTCGTTCAAAATGGTAAATATGCCAACTGCTTGCAAGTAAGGCCGTAACGACTGTACTTTGCTGAGAAAATGACTAGCCGGAACAAAACAGGCCATTGACTTTACACGTATACTAGATGTCTACATATAACAATATTTCCCTTTTGGCGCAAGTTTGTAAATGCACCCAAGGCTAGATGCACCAGATTGCTCCATAGTAGCGAGTTATATGGACGTACGGATGAATTCACATATCATAAGTAAATGCTACTCCGGAAAATAAATTGCAACTGTGAATCACGCCTGGATTCAGACGCAGGCAGGTTGTGGACAGAAAACGACATGGCGCATTCAACTCAGCGTCTCAGCCAAGAAGGTGCGTCGCCCGCCACAAAGAAATGATACTAAAACGAATGATGTATCCGCGTATGTGTAAAGGTTGCAGTTCTTTTGAAGACGTCGCAACCGTGGCCGGGATGCCCGGGACCCCCAAATCAACCACGGGAAGCGGTAGAGAGAGATGAGCAGTTAGTTAATGGCCGGCCGGCGACGGCGAGGCTTTAGGATGGCTGACTTACTGACCTTGTGTCTCGAGGGCGAGGCGCACGGTGTATCCGTGGCGGAGGAGGCGGTCGACGATGGCGAAGCCGACGAACGATATGCCGCCGGTCACGCACACGGTGCGCGGGCCCGCCGCGCCTTCTTCGCCGCCGGCCGCGCGCTTGACGTCGTTGTCGCCGGCCGAGGGGCGCCACCCGGCCGCGGCCGCGCCCCCGCCCCCGTGGAACAGCGCGGCGCGCATCTCCTCCACCTCCGCCTGCATGCTCTGCGTGCTCCGTAGGACGCCCATGCTCTGCTGCTGCAGCGGGTGCGCCGGCGCCTGGGCGCGTCCGTCCAACCCCCGGGTCTCACGGTGGCGCGGTTTCTGGTGGAGTGATTCGCAAGTGTCAGCTGTGGGGTGGCCGGGCTCTGCGGGACGTGGATAATTATAGGAGAGGAGGTCTGCGCGGCGAGGTTTAGGTAGGTGGGCTCTGTGCCGCGCTCTGCTCTACGGGTCGTCAGAGCGAGTCGTGGACTGGTGGTTGCTACAGCCTACAGGCGTGGAGCTTGGAGCTGGATTGTCTGTGGGCTGGTTTCGTCTCCGCGTGATTAAGGCCACGCGCGCCTTGAGGTAGTAGTTGCGCTGAGTGGCTGGGATCGCTCAGCCGTTCTGATCGCACGGTCTAGCTTGCGCAGGTTGAGGGCCGTCTAGAGAAATCGGCTCTAATAAATAGGCCATCCGCGGCGGGGCTGCACAGGCACAGGTTTGCATCCCGTCTCCACAGAATTTTTTTCCAATATAAATAGACGGGGACCGTGGAATCTCTGGTACTACTAGTATAATACACCATGGGATCTGCGGTGCAGGCCTGCAGAAGATGAGCTTCATTCGTGGCATGGCAGGCTCCAGGGCCGGCCCACACATATACGGGCCCTGGGGCGAGACAGCAACAAGGGGCCCTTGTTGACTCGAAAGTTCAAAATATTTTCTATTTCAAAAGCAAAGTAAATATCTAGCACATAGCATAGACTTTAAAACTGGCAGTACAATTTATTTATCAATCAAGGGAACTGCATAATGATAGTAATGAAACAATGTAATTCCACATAAAATCGCTTTCCTAAGTATGAACAATGGAGACTTCATTTTGTTCTGCAAAACAAATAACCCCGTTGAACTGGTTGCTACTTAAAAAAATTGTGTTACCATTAGAAAAGAAGTTGGCACTTGTACGTAGATTTGTTTCTGGATCCTACATTCCTACCCAATCCGCCATGTTCTTCACTCCAAAATTCTTCACCCGGATAATAACTTAGTTCTTCCAAACTTGTTGGTGTGGGATTTGAAAAGCTTGTAACAAAAGCAGTACACTTTGTTAACATGTTTATATTAAGCCAACCATTTCCTGTCATGCACCTCTCCATTGCTCAACTTTCTGGAACAATAAGTTTGTGAAAAATGTCTAGGATTACTATCTAGAGGGAACGCAATATCATTACTTCTTACAGGACCCTTCTCAACTAAAATATCCCTACCCTATCATTCAGATTGTCCCAGTTTCGTGGATCAAAAATGTCAACAGTAAATGGTTGTTGTCATCCACACTCGGTTGTTTCTGAATTTGGTGAATAAATTAGGTTCTCATGCTGGCTGGGTTATCACCCTAGTTCATCATACCATCATTAGAAAAATATGTATTCACAGTCTGCTGCTCTTCAACACTTACTATGGCCAGTTCTAGGGGGTCTCTAGAAGAACTACTAGTTCTGAAAATTTTGTCATTTGATCCTTTTTGGGATTCTACCAGTTCATCTTTCTGCCCTTTTCTGTTCCTTCTAGTACTACCAGATGAATACTTTCTAGATGATATGTCACTAAACAAGAATAAGCAGTATACAATGACTAATATAGGGAAAAAGAGCACCTGAATATGGATGTAGGTGGCCAGATCCACAGGTTGCAGAATATGGATGTAGGTGGCCAGATCCACAGGTTGCAGTAGTCAGCGCGAACAAGAAGACGACACCACGAACTGAATAATTTCCCCCATTCTCCTGTTCTCCTAATCTCCTGACTCTCTCACACTTAGATCCAATGAAAGCAGAAGAACACCTATGCAGGTAGATGTGGACTTGTCAGAGCCAGAGTAATAGAGGAGGAACATGATTACGGAAACGAGCAGAACGTTGATAAAGGAAGGAGCGCCGATTGGGGAATGGATTTTCGCCTTTAGTCTCCATTAATGGCCGGCGGCGACCTTGGAATCGGAAACGCACGGGAGTGACGGCGCTGGGATTCTGGATTTTGGGAAGTGGAGGAGCCGAGGAGAAGAAAAGAGGAGAAAGATTAACGATGGTTTTGCCTCACGGCTGAATGGGCCCTCTGTTTTCTCGCTATACTTCTTGGGCTTGTTACGTACTATAGAAGGAATGCTACCTGGGTTGGGGCCCCTGTCTTCCGGGGGCCCAAGGCGAGCGCCCCGTTTGCCCGGCCTATGGGCCGGGCCTGGCAGGCTCCACTATCTCTTCTCTTGCAGACTGGCACGATCTTCGTGGAAGAGGTGCTAATCCTTGTGACGGTGGTGCACGTACTGTTGTGGACTAGTGGTTGGCTTGCAATGGGTTTTCCACGGGAGGTAAGGGGTGGGATCCACCCACGTTGTCTGCATTAACAAACAGGGCCCCGGAAATTGCACAGACAAATAAGATCTGGATCGCTCCGTGGTGGTCCCGCTGTATACAACGCCGCTGACGCAGGTGACGACACCCTACTCTACTGATCTACTCTCCAGCCGATCCAAGAGCAGTGCTTTCGTGGCTGAAAGAAAGCCACAGGGCAATCGCCACGGCATCACCCGCAAATCGGACACGGATGCCGAAGCCAATCATCCAACACTATTTACATACATTTCTAACACTGTTTCAAATAAGCGGACAAAATTAATGTGAACAGGATGATATTCATATAAAGAAGAGCACATTCATTGCATTTCGGACAGTTTTCATTAAAAAAATAGACCAGACTGTGCCGCCCTGATTCAATCGTGCACTAATCATACGCGCAAATGCGCACGATCAAGCTCAGGGACTCACGGGAAGATATCACAACACAACTCTAGACACAAAATAAAATAATACAAGCCTTATATTACAAGCCAGGGGCCTCGAGAGCTCGAATACATAAGCTCGCAAACACAAGAGTCAGCGGAAGCATCAGTATCTGAATACAGACATAATTAAACAAGGTTGCCTTAAGAAGGCTGAGCAAATTAAAACAACGACAACTAGATCGAAAAGGCGCAGGCCTCCTGCCTAGGAGCCTCCGAACTACTTCTGGTCGGCGGTCTTCACGTAGTAGTAGGCTCCGTCGGTGTAGTAGTAGTCATCAACGGGATCAGCTGGCTCCGGGGCTCCGTCATCTGATCGTAGCAATCGGGTATGGGGAAAAAGGTAGCAAAGCAACCGTGAGTACTCATCCAAAGTACTCGCAAGACTTACATCAGCTCTATGCTAAGTATGCATCGGTATCAAAGGGAAGGGGCTGTATCTGTGGACTAAACTGCAGAAATGCCAGAATAGAGGGGAAAGGCCTAGCCTATCGAAGATTAGCATCTTGCAGCGTCTTGCAGCATTAGAAGAGTGCATATTAGCATATAATAAAGTAATAAGTAAGTAGTAGCAACGCCCAGAGATCCTTCCTCGACTCCCTGCGAGAAAGCGATCCCAGAGCCAACATATTATTAAGCACCACAAGTATCCAGTTCTAGTAGTAGTAGATCGGGATACCATTCCGAGCGTCCTGTTACCGTGGACACGACTATTCGAATAGATAACTTCCCTGCAGGGGTGCACCAACTTACCCAACACGCTTGATTAACTTTGGCCGGACACACTTTTATCGGGTCATGCCCGGGCTCGGCTGATCGAGACGACGTAGTCCTACCTAGGCTCCACAGAGAGGTCCCCGCCAGTCTACATCCTAAGCGCTCAGGGGTCTTGGGCCCATCGCCCTTTGCACTCCGGGTCATTGTGCGCAGGGGGATACCAACGCCACCTCTGCCTGGATGGCGCGATCCGGTCCGGCCACAATGCTGAACTGGACGTCTGACAGAGCTTTCGGGAGAATCGTACGACGCCGAGTGCCCATAACTTATCCCGCGTGATGGTTAGTGCGAAAAGGCCAGAGGCCTACTCAGATCACATATCCAAACCCGTTTAGTGTGTTGGGAGCTCGGTGACGATCAGTGATCCTGTCGCCCCGTCTCGCGGACTTACGGCAGGGGTCCGGCCCATCCTCTCTAGGGCGGTCTGCCTGCCCGGCCGTGCCGCGTAATTATCTCGCGGGTACCCTCACGGCCATCCCGACTTCAGTAACTCTCGCGGGTACCCCTCGTGGTCGACCCGACTTCGCAAGAGACTATCGGGAACTCAGGTCCACCTCTACCGGGGTGGTACCGCCTGTCCCTTCAGTCCCGCAGCAACAGTTAAAAAGGGGCAATAGTTAAAGGTAACAGTGTGTTTTTAACATCAAGGGGGATAGTCCGAGGAATCACCCTCGATGGACTCCCACTCGATGTATCCGTCAAGGTGAACTTGGAGGAATCACCCTCGATGGGTTCACACTTGAGGGGTTGCACGACGGAGGCATCATCGGAGGTGGTGAAAGAGGAATCACCCTCGGTAACCCACAACCAACTAGCTACGCTACAGAGATAACATCAGGAGTGAGGTAAGAGGTATCACCCTCGGCACTCGATAGTAGCTCTGTAGAGTCGTACAACTAAGGGGGGGGGGTGCTGTGATGTGTCGGTCTCTACACATCGATCACATTGATCGAAACATCCGGAAGCAAAGCATGGCAACACGGACAAGGGTGCGGGGCCATTGATGGATCACTAACCAACCTATACTAAGCATTTAGGATAGCAGGTAAGGTATCAACAACAGTTACCAAAAATAGGCTATGCATCAGAATAGGAGCTATCGAATACAGTAGCAAAATCTAATGCAAGCACGAGAGAGAAAGAATGGGCGATATAGGAATGATCAAGGGGGTTTTGCTTGCCTGGAAGCTCTGCTGAAAGGGGATGGACGTCAGGGGCGTAGTCGTTCTCGGGAGCAGCGTCCGTCTCGGAGTCTACCGGAGGGAAGAGGGGGAAGAAACAATAAATATAAAGCAAACAAATGCATCACAAGGCATGACATGGCAGTAAGCGGTGCTAGGGTTGAGCTAACGCAGTGCTACATGTTACAGACGGAGCGGGAAAATATCTGGGGATATTTTCCCAGCTTTAGGCAATTATCGGACAGGCGATCCGGAGGGGAAGGTTCCATGTTTGCAGGTTAGAGGCATGTGACAGGTATGTGGATAGCATATTCGGATTCGTCTTATTTTTCTGATCATTTTCATATATAAATTATTTTCATCCGAGTTACGGTTTAATTTCTACGAATTTCCAAAGTTTTAATCATTTTTTGAAATTCCGGGAATTAAATTAAATTCGAAAGCAGAGGGCTAAAATGCTAAGTACACCCGAAAGTGTACCCAGCCAGAAGCCACAGGGGCTGACAGTGGGCCCAGTTGACTGGGTCAACTGCCCAGTCAGCAGAGGCTGACTGGTGGGGCCCGTGCTGAGTCAGCAGGCTGATTGGGTCAACCTTATCCACTTAAACAGTGTCAGGGCCCCACATGTCATACACAGGGAGTTAACCAGTGTTTAAATTAACTAAAAAGGGGTTAATTAGCAGGTGGACCCCATCTGTCAGTGACACAACTAATTAACAGATTAATTTTATTTAGCAAAATAGTTAATTAGCGCGTGGGGCCTACATGTCAGTAACTGGACCCAGTCCAGTCAGCATGTTGACTAAGTCAACGTAATCAACGGGGCCCCTGGGACCCACTGGCAGTAACCCAGTGTGGGCCCCAGGCCGTGCCACGTCGGCGGCGGCGCCGACATTTAGCCGCCGGTGGCCAAAACCACGGCGGAGGGCCTCGGGCCTCGTTGGGATTCAGCCACAGCAGGCCAAATCGAGCGCGGTTGGGCTCATTCGAACGGGCGTTGCCTCGCGCGTCCATTGGTGGTGGTGGCATGGCCAGAAGTGGCTGGAGTCGACGGCGGCGACCAGCGAGGGCGGCAGCCGAAATCGGGCGAGGTCGTGCCCGTGGCTAGGGGGCACGGCAAGCAGCGCTGAGGGGCTCGATGGCTTCCTGGGAGCGCCAGGAACTCGAGGCAAAGCTCGAATGCGAACGGCGCATGCGGTGGCCGCGACGGCGAGGCGGGCGGCGGCGGTGAGCTACGGCAATGGCAGCGAGCAGCTAGGGGACGCGCGCGAGGCAGAGAAGACATGGAGAAGGAAGGAGAGCTCACAGAGAGCCCGCAGGTGTGCTAAGTGGGCTCGGGGAAGGCTCGACGGCGACGTACGGGCGGCGGCAATCTGCGGTGGCCGAGGAGGAAGACGAGGACGAAGCGGTCGCTGCGGTGCTTCCCGGCTCGAATGGCTTGGCGCAGATGATGTGGAAGACGACGGCGGAGCGGATGGACATGGCGGCGCGGCGCGGTGAGGCCAGTGGCTGCGGGATCGATGCGGCGACGGCGATGGCCGCCTCGGGCGCTTCTCCAGATCGACGTGGGGAGCGAGAGGAAGAGGGGGAGTGGCTAGGGTTCGCCTGGGGGGGGGGTGCCCTGGGGTCGATTTTATCCCCCCACGGCGGTGACGGCGCCGGGGGATGGCCGACGTGTGCCCATCGCAGGCTCGGGCGCGCGCGGCGTCGACACGCACAGGAGAGAGAGCGGGAGGAAGGAGAAAGGCCGAGGTGGGCCGGGCCAGGCTGCACTGGCGCTGTGCAGGCCTAAGTGCACAGTGGCCCCAGGCCTTTTTTCCTTTTCTTTTCTCTGATAAATACTTCAACTAGTATTTGCATTTTATAAATGCCATCAGATGACTTTGCAAAAATGTGGAGCTCTGCTCATAATTAGCATTACATTTTTCTGCACTGTCACAAAAAGTTTGGGGGAAGTTTGAATTGATTTGGATTTTTCATAAATGAAAAGGCATTTAAAAATGCTGATTTGGCACTGTTTTAATTGCTAGAGCCCAATTAAGCAAATAAGTGATGTTGTTTTCCTTAACAAATAATTGTTATGGAATATTTGCTAAATGATGAACTATTTTGCAACCATGTTTGTGCAACTTTAAATTTCACTTGCAATTTGAATTGATTTCAGAGGTGGAATTTGAAATGAGATATGAATCCAAAGGTGATCAAGCATTGCAAACCAAAGTGATTAAGCATAATCATGATGGATTACTGTAGCTTAATACATAGGGGTGTTACATAGACCTAAACCTAGACTACATCTGCGTCCGTCGTCCAAGTCCTTGTTGTTCCCTTCCGGCGACCGCGTCCTCCATCCGTCGTCTCAATGAGCGGCGAAGGCGACAAGACTTGTGAAGTGAAGGTGCGGTCTCCAGCGAAGAAGAGTAGAACATGGGAGATGGCCCGGCCCACTTGGAACACAAGGCCCTGCCGCCTCCCATGCCCTACCCATTCTTAGAGGAGTCTGTGCCCTGTCCATCGCTGGTGGACGTGAGGTCCACCATGGAAATGGAGGGGCCGACACTCTCATCGTCCCACTGGCGCGGGCAAACAGTGTTTGGTGGCGCATAGGACGCACAGCTGACGGTGTTCTGATCCGCGATTGCCTATGCGTTGTGAGCGGTGGCTTGAGAGCGGACGGCCTCATAGAGCGCTTGCTGCTCGGCGACGAAGTTGGGGTTCGCCGCGGCCATGGCCGACGGGGTTGAATCCGGCGGATCTCGGGTAGGGGGTCCCGAGCTGGTGATCTTGGCTAGATGGTAACAAGACAAAGAGGGACACGAAGTTTTACCCAGATTCGGGCCCTCTCGAAGAGATAAAACCCTGCGTCATGCTTCTGTTGTATTGATTGTGGATGGGGTACAAAGTACAAGATGATGTACCTCGAAATCGTATGTGAATGTCTCTAACCCTACGGTCTAAAACCCCTCGGCTTATATAGGCGCGGGGTACCTAGGGTTACATGCATGTCGGTTACATCAAGGGATAGACATGCTGATGATTCAAATGTGTCTTGAAGTATGCGCCAAGTCTTCGGAGGATTCCATCGTGAGTACGTTGTGGGGCATTGCTAACAGGGCCCACTTGTCGGTCGTCTGGGGGTCCTCGGCCAAGCCCATGAGCGGGGGGCGACATGATTAGCACCCCTAGTCCATGGCACCGTCAGTAGCCCCTAAACAGATCTTCCAAGCCAAGATTAGGTCCTCGGACGGCTCGTCCTCCGCTACAGATCTTCGGCCTTGCAAACTGGTTCATTGTTCTTTGCATCTTCCTCTATTGTAACCATCCTTTAATTCAAGAAGTGATATACCTCGGACATCCGAGGAGCTCCAACCAAGCTCCCCGAGAAGTGCCTTTCCCTGCCTCGGATCCGAAGACCCTATCCATGCTTAGGTAGCTTAATCACAAAGTTTCCCAACGCTAGCGTGGGTGAATTGATTGGGTTGCATTCTAACAACTTTGACCGAAAAGCAAACCACCACCACGTATTGTAGAACCAAAAAGTCACATCAGTAGTCATTATGCCATTCGCACATCCTGTCAATAAATGGATCATGCTTCGGATTTTTGGCGGCATGATTAACAAAATCCCTCGACTCACACGCGCATTGATAAATCCTTACAAAACGCATTGCCAGTTTTATCTGTTTTTGCATGGTAATTCTGGGTGTTCATTGGAAAATCTTAAAAATCAAACGTCAGTTTTTAATATTTTCCTTTGAAAAAAGTACAAGGAAATCATAGGCTCTAGAAAATCGTTTGGCACCGATTTTGGTCTAGGCGCCTTAGGCCTTGTACAATGCTAGGTGTTTAGAAAGGTGCTTAGAAAAGTAAACTGGGTTTTTTCTGAATCACCAGTTCCTATTTCTATAGGAGAGTCTTCTAATTAAGCGTATACCCTCTACATATAAGCACCGTTGCTTAGAGAAACACTGGTTTATTTGTCTAAGCATCTCCCCCTAAGCGTCTTGCATTATTCAAGGCATTAGAGTACTCATTTTTTAGAACCCACTTCCGAGAAATCTGCAATATAACCTGGTATCTGCAACGGCGAACATACATGTGCGTAATACTATTGGCGAAGGACGCCAGTATCTGCCACACGCGCGGCAGGGGAGGAGGCTGCCCGCATGTTCGGTCCTGGGGATGCAATGACCGAACGAAATCGTTCGGTACGATCTCCCCCACGCCCGAACAGCCTCTCGATCACCGTATATGCCGTTTTCCTGTGAAACAAAAAAAGAAAAAAGCCCAGATTTTTTTGCTGCACCATATTAAAGCCCAGTTTTCTCTATGATACGAAAAATAAATACCAACCCCTATAAAAAGCAGAAAAATGACGTCGGTGAAAAAGATTTTTTTATGACCCAAAAGAAACAAGACATGGCAACTCCCATCATACAAACAAAGATTAAATTGCCATGGAAAATTCAGTAGTTAAAAATGCCATGGTGTTTTAAATTAAGTTTCCATATAATGTATGCAAAAAATGCCATTTTGAAAAAATTACAAAAAGGTTGAAATTAGAAAAAATAACAAGAAAAATTCCATGTTATCTTAAATAAAATTTGCCATGGGAAAAATGAATTAAATTTCCATGGAAAAATAAATTAAAAATTGCCATCGGAGCACAAGTATATACCATGCTACATAGTAAATTTTGCCAAGTTCCGGAAAATATATAAATTTGCCATCATATTTAAACTAAAATTGCCATTGTCAATACAATAAATTTTCCATGGCAAAAATAAAGTAAAATTTGCCATGGAAAAAAAATGTAGTAAATTTTGCCATGGCAAAAATGGATTAAAATTTACCATGGCCAAAATAGAGTAATTTTGCCATGGGAATAAATTAAAAATTGCCATGGCTACACAAGTATATTTTCCATGCTACATATTTAAAAAAAAATCATGTTCTGGAAAAATGTAAAATTTGTCATCGTATTTAAATTGAAATTGCCATGTCAAAAAAATGAAGTAAAAATTGACATGTAAAAAAAAAGTAAAAGTTGCCATTGCAAAGAAAATGTAGACAAATCCCACTTTTGGTTGTGAATTAAAGTAGTTTTGCCGTGCCCCATGAACTACAATTGCCATGCCCGTTAAGTTTGACATGGCAAGTTTTCAATGTTTTTGAACATAATAAGTTGCCATGTTTTTGAACATCTACAACTTTGCCATGCTTTTGAACATGGTAAAGTTGCCATGGCAAGTTTGCCATGTTGTTGAACATATTAAGTTGCCATGTTTTTTGAATATCCATAAATTTGCAATGTTTTCGAACATGGCAAAGTTGCAATGGCAAGTTTGCCGTGTTGTTGAACATATTAAGTTGCCATGTTTTTTGAATATCTATAAATTTGTGATGTTTTCGAACATGGCAAAGTTGCCATGGCAATTTGCCATATTTTAGACAAAGAATGTGCCATGGAAAATCACATGAAAAAGTCATATGTAGCAAAAATGTCATTGTTTACGAACAAGGACAGAGATGAAACTTGCCATGGCTAATGCATATACAAATTTGCTGTGGAATTTTTTGTCAAATTTGCCATGATAATTAAAAAAAATTGCCATGAATGTGAAGAAAAACAAAAATTGTTCAATAGTTGCCGTGGCAAGTTTGCCATGTCGTTGAACATATTAAGTTGCCATGTTTTTTGAATATCTATAAGTTTACAATGTTTTTGAACATGGCAAAGTTGCCGTGTTGTTGAACATATTAAGTTGCCATGGCAACTACTTATATCATTGTCTAGACAATTTCATATGGGTAAGACCGAGGTTAACGGATTTTCACCGCCCCTCGGCTGAACAAAGCACAAAACACAGCAAATTCACCACGGCGGGGGACAAAACGTCACCGGAGAGTGGATGTGCTCGTGCCACCACAGTGTCCCCGCGCTTCTCCCGAGTTCGAGGCCGTCGCCATGTCCACGCGCTCGAGGCCGTCGCTGTGAACCCGCGCCTGCGCTCGCGCTCGACCGCAGCGGAAGAGAGCCCGAGGCGGCCGCCGTCGCGGACGCTGACGACCTCCAGCTGTCCCCCGTCCTCCGCTCCGTCGTCGGAGAAGCAGTCGGGCGAGTCTGTCGCCGCGCGTGGACCTCACCTCTCGTGACCTCAACATGCTCCTTGCTACTTGTGAGCTGCGTTGGTAATTCCCTGAAGAGGAAGGGAGATGCAGTACAGTAGAGATAAGTATTTCCCTCAGTTATGAAACCAAGGTTATCAATCCAGTAGGAGAATCACGCAACACCTCGTTAGCAGCACCTGCACACAAAACAACAAATCCTTGCACCCAACGCAATCAAGGGGTTGTCAATCCCTCGGCGGTAAGTTGCAAGATTAAATTGTATGTGATAGATAGATAGATTGAAACAAAAATACAAAAATAAAATAAATAAAGAAAAAGTGCAGCAAGTATTTTTAGGGTTTTAGTATATGATTTAGATAGACCCGGGGGCCATAGTTTTCACTAGAGGCTTCTCTCAAGAAAATAGCATACGGTGGGTAGACAAATTACTGTTGGGCAATTGATAGAAAAGCAAATAATCATGACGATATCCAAGGCAATGATCATGTATATAGGCATCACGTCCGAGACAAGTAGATCGACTCCTGCCTGCATCTACTACTATTACTCCACACATCGACCGCTATCCAGGATGCATCTAGTGTATTAAGTCCATAAAGAACGGAGTAACGCCTTAAGAACGATGACATGATGTAGACAATATAAACTCACGTATGAATAAACCCCATCTTTTTACCCTTAATAGCAATGATACATACGTGTCATGTCCCTTTCTGTCACTGGGATTGAGCACCGCAAGATCGAACCCATTACAAAGCACCTCTTCCCATGACAAGATAAATCAATCTAGTTGGCCAAACCAAATCAATAGATCGGAGAAGAAATACGAGGCTATAATAATCATGCATAAAAGAGTTCAGAGAAAACTCAAATAATATTCATGGATAATTTGATCATAAACTCACAATTCATCGGATCCCAACAAACACACCGCAAAAAGTGATTACATCGGATAGAACTCCAAGAACATCGAGGAGAACATTGTATTGAAGATCAAAAAGAGAGAAGAAGCCATCTAGCTACTAACTATGGACCCAAAGGTCTGTGGTAAACTACTCACGCATCATCATAAGGGCAGCAAGGTTGATGTAGAGCCCCTCCGTGATCGATTCCCCCTCCGGCGGAGCACCGGAAAAGGCCTCCAGATGGGATCTCTCGAGAACAGAAACTTGCGGCGGCGGAAAAAGTATTTCGTGGACTCCCCTGAGGGTTTCTGATTTTTTGGGAATTTATAGTGGTGGAATTAGGTCAAACGGAGCTGGGGTGGGCCCACGAGGCACCAGGGCGTGCCTGCCCCCCCAGGCGCGCCCTGGTGGCTCGTCGCCACCTCCTCTGGCGTCTAGTCTTCTCCCGAAGCTTCTAGTGTTGTATATGTCCAGAATAAAATCTCCAAAAAGTTTCGGGGCATTTGGACTTCGTTTGGTATTGATTTTCTGAAAAACAAAAAATAGGCAGAAAACAGCAACTGGCTTTGGGCACTAAGTTAATAGGTTAGTCCCAAAAAATGATATATAATTGCTGTAAATGTATATAAAAACATCCAAGATTGATAATATAACAACATGGAACAATCAAAAATTATAGATACGTCCTAAAGGGAAACGTTGCATGAAAATCAAAAAAATTCCTACGAACACCCAAGATCTAATCTAGGAGATGCATAGCAATGAGAGGGGAGTGTGTCTACATACCCTTGTAGACCGAAAGTGGAAGCGTATAAAACGTGATGTAGTCGTACTCTTCGCGATCCAATCACGATCCAACCGATCTAGCGCCGAATGGATGGCACCTCCGAGTTTAGCACACGTGCGGCTTGGTGACGTCTCCTCCTCCTTGATCCAGCAAGCGAAGGGGGAGAATTAGATGGGATCACAACCAGCACGACGCTGTGGTGGTGGTGGAGTGCCGGCAGGGCTTCGCCAAGCTATACCGGGACGAGGAGGTGGAAGAGAGGGGGAGGGGTTGCGCCAGGAGAAGGGTGCGGCTGCCCTCCCACCTCCCCACTTTATATAGGGGCAAGGGGGAGGGGGCGCCGGCCCTAGCCCCTCCTCCAAAGGAGGGGGCGGTGGCCAAGGGGGTGCCTTGCCACCCAAGGCAAGTGGGGCGCCCCTGCCCACTAGGGTTTGCCCCCCTCCAGCCGCATGGGCCTGTTACGCCAGGCCCATGCTGGCCAGGGTACCCCCTACAGCCCATGTGGGTCCCCGGGGCAGGCAGACCCCTCCGGTGGACCCCCGGACCCCCTTCGGTGCCTCCGGTACATTGCCGGCATGCCCCTGAACTTTTCCGGTAGCCAAAATAGGGCTTCCCATATATAAATCTTTACCTCCGGACCATTCCGAAACTCCTCGTGACGTCTGGGATCTCATCCGGGACTCCAAACAACATTCGGTCACCAACGTACATATCCCAATACTACTCTAGCATCAACGAACGTTAAGCGTGCGACCCTATGGGTTCGAGAATCATGTAGACATGACCAAGACACCTCTCCGATCAATAACGAATAGCGGGACCTGGATGCCCATATTGGTTCCTACATATTCTACGAAGATCTTTATCGGTTGAACCATGATGTTGAGGATTCAGTTAATCCCGTATACAATTCCCTTTGTCCGGCGATATGTTACTTGCCTGAGATTCGATCGTCGGTATCTCCATACCTAGTTCAATCTCATTACCGGCAAGTCTCTTTACTCATTCCGTAATACAAGATCCCGTGACTAAATCATTAGTCACATTGCTTGCAAGCTCTTTACGATGTTGTATTACCGAGAGGGCCCAGAGATATCTCTCCGTCATACGGAGTGACAAATCCCAGTCTCGATCCATGCAACCCAACAGACACCTTCGGAGATACCTGTCGACCACCTTTATGATAACCCAATTATGAAGTGACGTTTCATAGCACACAAGGCATTCCTCTGGTATCTGGGAGTGACATGATCTCATGGTCTAAGGAATAGATACTTGACATGAAGAAAGCTGTAGCAAATAACTAAACAATCTGATGCTAAGCTTACGGTTGGGTCTTGTCCATCACATCATTCTCCTAATGATGTGATCCCGTTATCAAATGACAACTCATGTCTATGGTTAGGAAACCTTAACCATCTTTGATCAACGAGCTAGTCTAGTAGAGGCTCACTAGGGACACGGTGTTGTTTACGTATCCACACATGTATTTAAGTTTCCGGTCAATACAATTCTAGCATGAATAATAAACTTTTATCATGAACAAGGAAATATGATAATAACCAATTTATTATTGCCTCTAGGGCATATTTCCAACAGTCTCCCACTTGCACTAGAGTCAATAATATAGTTTACATAGTTATGAATCTCACACCCATGGAGTCTTGGTGCTGATCATGTTTTGCTCGTGGAAGAGGTTTAGTCAACGGGTCTGCAACATTCAGATCCATATGCACTTTGCAAAGTTCTATGTCTCCATCCTTAATGTAATTACGAATAGAGTTGAAGCGGCGCTTGATGTGCTTGGTCTTCTTGTGAAACCTGGGCTCCTTGGCAATAGCAATAGCTCCAGTGTTATCACAAAAGATAGTCATTGGATCCGATGCACTAGGTATTACTCCCAGATCGGATATGAACTCCTTCATCCAGACTCCTTGCGCTGCTTCCAAAGCAACTATATATTCTGCTTCACATGTAGATCCCGCTACGATGCTTTGCTTGGAACTGCACCAACTGACTGCTCCACCATTTAAAATAAATACGTATCTGGTTTGAGACTTAGAGTCGTCCGGATCTGTGTCGAAGCTAGCATCGATGTAACCCTTTACGACGAGCTCTTCGTCACCTCCATAAACGAGAAACATTTCCTTAGTCCTCTCCAGGTACTTAAGGATATTCTTGACCGTTGTCCAGTGATCTACTCCTGGATCACTTTGGTACCTCCCTGCCAATCTTATGGCAAGGCATACATCCGACCTGGTACACAGCATGGCATACATTATAGAGCCTATGGCTGAGGCATAGGGGATGACTTTCATCCTTTCTCTTTCTTCTGCTGTGGTCAGGCTTTGAGTCTTACTCAGCTTCACACCTTGCAACACAGGCAAGAACCTTTCTTTGACTGGTCCATTCTGAACTTCTTCAAAATCTTGTCAAGGTATGTGCTTTGTGAAAGTCCTATCAAACGTCTCGATCTATCTCTATAGATCTTGATGCCCAATATGTAAGCAGCTTCACCCAGGTCTTTCATTGAAAAACTCTTGTTCAAATAACCCTTTTGAAAGGATCTAGATGACGACTAGAGGGGGGGGGGGTGAATAGGCGTTTTAAAACAGTTACGGATTTGGCTTTATCCTAATGCGGAATTAAACTAAACGGATACCTTTCAAGCACAAATCCTAAATATGCTAGGCTCAACTAAGTGCACCAACAACCTATGCTAAACAAGATAGGCACTTAAGGAAACTAGCAAGCACAAACTATATCACAAGATATGGAAATGTAGGAACAACTAAGCAATTCAACTAGAACAAGATATATCAATATGAGCAAGTATGAATTGCGGAAAGTAAAGGGTGTGGGTATGAGATAACCACAAGTGAGTCGGTGACGCGGATTTATCCCGAAGTTCACACTCGTGAGAGTGCTAATCTCCGTTAGAGCGGTGCCGAAGCCAAAGCTTTGGGGCGCCACCAAGTGGCTCACCGTATTCTCCCTTTCGAGTCACCCCCAACGGATGAGCCTCGATTCACTCGGGGTTGGTCTTGAAGGCAATCACCACACCTTTACAAACTTCTCCGGAGCACACCACAAGCACGGAAGCTTCCGGAGGAACCTTGACCACCTAGGCCACTTCACACCCTTCCCCGGAGCACACCACAAGAGGAAGCTTCCGGGGGAACCACGGCCACCTAGGCCTCTTCATAATCTTCTCAAGTATATCACCAAACCGTCTAGGAGGCGGAAACCTCCAAGAGTAATAAACTCACGGACTCTCACTCGAACTAATCGATGTGGGGAGCTCAAACCAATGCAACAAATGCAATGCAAGGTCAAGCAACAAATGCTTAACTCACTCTCTCAATCTCACAAGATGCAACTCAAGAAAGTAGGAGATTGAAGAGAGAAGATGCAATGGAGGAAATCAACAAATGACTCCAAGAACCATCCACAAATCCCCCTTCACATAGAGGGGAGATAGGGATTTGGGAGAGGTGGTAGGAGGCTCAAAATGATGTTTAGAAAGTGTAAGAACCAACCCCCAACCGGTGGGAGGAAGGAGCCCTTAAATAGCCAAACTCAGAAACTAGCCGTTGGGGCTCAACGGGCTGATTCTGGACACCCCGTGCCCACGGGGGTTTAGACCCCGTGCACATGGGGTCCCATGTGCACGGTACAAGGCCAAACAACACCGTGCGCACAGGGTACCCAGAACAGCCTGCAGCAGCCCACTGAAACATGCATAACTTTGGCATATGAACTCCGAATTCGATGATCTTGGGCTCGTTTTGAAGCTATGGAAAAGCCCAAGGTCCTCACATAGAGAACCGCCCAAGATCAACAAGAAAGAATGATGCAAATTATGCAAAGGTTTGAGCTCTCTACATGCAACGTGATCAAGATACTTGCCCGAAAGTCCCTCTTGATAGTACGGCTATCAAACCTATAATCCGGTCTCCCACCAAGCACTATGAGACCGGCAAAACTAGGAAAACCTAGCTAAGTTATACCTTTGCCTTGCATATTCAACTTGAGCTTGATGATGACTTTAATGCTTACCTCAAGTTGGAATCCTTTTCTTGTCCACAATTACTTGGTGAAGATACTCGAAATGCTTCTTCATATTGCAATGAGGGAAGTCTTAACTTAAGCCCATCTTCACATGCACATTATCATAATGTGGACCACAAGCTTCAAAGCATATAACCTCCGGCTTCTCATCTTGCACTTGGACTCCTCGAACCCGATGACCATCACCACTTGATATCATCCACACATAGGCTACTTGAACTCTTTCCTTTTGATGCAAGCCCATGAGAAACACCTAACCCACATAGACATAACAAACACATAGCATGGGTTAGGTAACAAAGCACAATTCATAACTACTTACCATACAACTAGATCACTTGATCCCATGTGGTACAATGTTTGCGCTTTGAGAGTTGACCATCTAGATATAATCTTCGAGCTTCATCTTGGTCAACCAACATCTTTACTTTATGCCCCTCTAAAAACTCCATCACGAGCTCTTGAGAGGCACAATGAATTCTTCACTCTAGTGGCTTGCTTCAAGACTTGATCAACGTAAACCCAACACATGAGCTCATCATGATCTTGTCTTGAAACCATAACTTGAATTCTTCTCTTTGATCATTCTCTCAAGCCCTTGATCCTTAAAAGCCCAAATATGTCAATCTTTGAGATCCTCCAATGAACTCCACCATGAACATAATTAGATTAGGCATTGAAATCAATCTTGATGGTTTCAATAGAAATCTCCGAAGACCAACTTGAAACCTCACTGGACATGGGATCTCGAAAGCCAAACACCTAGGCCCTGTTAACACGGGGTATCCAGAGAGTTGACACTCGACCCCGTGCGCACGGTACAAGCCCGTGAGCACGGTGTATCTAGAGAAGGATATCATAAGGACTTCTTCGGATGCTTTGATGGCATTCTTCACAAAACAACCCAATGCACTTCAAGCATCACTATGGAACATATCTTCATATAAGATTCAATGCACTTGATGCTCCATAGGAATTGTCATTTAATACCAAAGCTTAGAGCAAATATATCTTCATATATATGGACTTCATCCTTGATTCCATCCAATATCCTTGAGGCACCATCTATGGACAAAACCTTCAAATATATCTCACTGAAAACATTAGTCCATAGAGATTGTCATTAATTACCAAAACCACACTTAGGGGCTACATGCCCTTTCAATCTCCCCCATTTTGGTAATTGATGACAATCTCAACAAGAGGGTTTATATAATGAATTTAAAACAAGTATGCAATCTATCCGAGAATAAATTGTATACTTGAGGTGGTTTTGATAGCCTCAAATATCACAAAGATAGTTGATGTTATCAAAACCGGTTGTACTAGCATCGAAATACTACACAAGAATTTGATGCTAGTAGAACCACACTATATAGAGCAAACTCCCCCACAATATATGCACGTGAAGAACTTGGTGGAGTTTTCTCTATATACACATCCATGCAACAAGCAAGCACAACAAATGTAGATATGCATAAATTACAAGAATAATAATGTAGATATGCATGAATGACAAGAACCAACCTACTTCTCCTAAACTCTCTAAAATTCTCCCCCATTGGCATCAAATGCCAAAATGGAAGAAATCCAGAAGGCCAATATAGTATGAGTTCCTCCTTAATTTGTGCATTTCTCATATGTGAGTGGAATCAAATGCACATACCCATTTATGAATAAATGGAGGAGCTCAAACTATATTGGGGATCCATAGAATGCAGCAAGAAGATAAAACATGAGAATCAACCACGAAAAAGATCCAAAGAACATATTTTGGACAAGGGATAAAGGAGATATCCAATATGATAATCATGCTAAGCATGGGTCCAAAATATATCCAACAACTCATGAGTGCAATGATATATGCAATACATACAAGCACTCACTACTCAACCTCTTACCAGATTCACTAAAGAATAAAAAGAGACAATCCAAGTGACTGGCGAGGAATAAAGGATATCAAAGAGGGATATGCACTAACTCATGTGTATGAGTTTCTTAAGTGGCCAATAATCATCAAGATGAGCATCCACAAAGAAACTTGCACACACAAAAAAGATACAAAAGATAAGAGCATGATATCCATGAATGAATCCATCATTATACAAACTTGATCTTTAGCATAAGAGCTATGTCACATGGAACATGGCACAAGGCACATGGCGTAAATTGATCTCATTTGCATAAAAATGAATTACTAAGCATGAGAGAAAATACCACAACCAAATTGAGTGTTTTTGCAAATTTATCAATATTGCACATAAGAGCACTTTGAGGAATTGGTATGCAATAAATTGCTTAATTGGCATATTTGGGATAAGTGGACCATGAGCATGGTTTTATAGATCCCCATGATATGCTTCTTCTCAAATGTCTCATAGATGCAATAAGGAGGTTTAAGCTTTTGCAAGAAACACAAACTCAACAAGTACTAATCATGCCATGATGCAACATACATAATGTTGACTCTAATTTAAATAAATGCATGAGGTAAGTACTTGTTACCGAGAGAGCATTGGTTCAAGGGGCCCTTGATCTAGCACGCGAACATGAGGGATTTGATCTTGTTCTTGGATAGGTACATGATCTCCCATAGCATCTTGCTCTTGTGTTGGGGGTGATGACTTCCCTTGTGATGGATCCACAAGAGGGGCTCTTACTCCTTCTTCTACATGGACATGGGGTGTTTCTTGTGGAAGAATATGACCAATCCCCATTGTACTTGTAGCTTGGGAAGGAGCCTCATCACCTACAACACTTGAAACAATTTGCTTTGCATGGAAGCCGTTATCCTCATCAAACTCCACATTCGCCGTTTCCTCAATACATCCCGTGGATTTATTGAGAATAAGTAAGTGTGGGAGCTTGATGCATATCCAACAAAAAGACCCAAATTTTGTTAACCGGGTTTTCATGATGAGAATCAAACACTTACAACCGAACCGGGTTTTCATTTATCTTCTCCCTCAAATCAAAGAATCAATCAAGCTTGGCTCTAATAATTTCCCACGGTGTCTCCAACTTCCTCGTGAATAAGCCAAGCATCCAATGCTTCTCCAAAGTACCTAAAACACATTAAGGTACAATTTGGTCCCCAAACATATTGGGTCCGAAGTAGTTAGTCCAACTACACTACATAGGGCAAACTCCACATTAAATATGTGCAAATGGATATGAACTCGAAATTCATGCACATCTTTAACCATTAAGGATATTATGGAGTTTACCCTATATAGAGGATCAAGTAGAGCAAGTAAGGCATGAAGAAGAATATAAATAAATATGCATGCACAAGTCTACCAAAAACCAAAGAGATACAATTTGGACAAAAGAACACATAGACGAAGAAGACTCCAATAAAATCACAAAGCATTCAAGTTGTCCAAATTATGTCAAAGTGACGAATCCACACAGGACCGCACACAAAGTACAACATATGAACTAAGCAAAAGCCAATGAGCATATAGGATATACATTACACACATGCTCAAAGGCTTATCTCACTCAAGTAGATAATAGATAGTACAAGCAGTGAGATAAGGCAAGTTGAAACACGAGCCGAGAAGAAGATGATCTTAAAGTTCTACCACATGAAGAAATACCAATTGTAAGAGAATACAAATGGTATTTGGAATTAACACTCGGTGGTAGATTCCGAAGATGCACAAGATCAAAAACATAATCCAAAGCATAAGAAGAAAGTTTTGTAGTGTTCTTGGCCGGGTGGGCATTTCTGCCCATTGGACCCCGTGCGCACGGGCTTAGTCAGCCCCGTGCGCACGGGGTGTCCAGAGGAGAAACCACCACCCCGTGCGCACGGGGGTCCAGGACCCCGTGCGCACGGGGTGTCCAGAGAGTTTTGTGGCACCCCGTGCGCACGGGGGTCAAAGACCCCGTGCACACGGGGTGTCCAGAGAGTTACTGATCACCCCGTGCGCACGGGGTGTCCAGTAAGTTTCTATGAAACTCTAGGACACCTCGGCGAAGCACGCTACGAAGGCAAATAAAAACCAACAAGAGATAATTAATGGATACTTTGAGAATTTGAATTTCAAATGAGCTTGACATACCACATAGTGACTAGATAATATTGAATATCAATACTAGGTGGTATTTCTCATATTCACATTTCGGGTTTGTGATGTGCACAAAACATAACACTCCCCCATATTGTGATGATCCACTAACATCTCTCAAGAGCCAAACAAGATTCAAATAAGATACAATAAAGGCTCAAATCTACAAACACCACTTATAAGATGTGCAATGCAACCTACACATGCTAGATAACACAAATCAAGCATACTAGGAAACACAACATATAAATGCACATGCAAGATACAAAACCTAAGCATGCAAGGGGCGAGTAACTTTCAATGTAAGCAATATAAATACAAGTTACCGCAAAGAGGAACATTGGATAGATAATATGAAGATAATCCACATGACTTGGCTCGAACAAATAAATGGTGGATATCCTTTTCTTCATGAACTAGCCAAATCTCCAATGTCCTCCACACACCTATTGATCAAGTTTGAGCTTGATGGTCCCCAACCAAGTTGGGTCCTAAGAAGTTAGTCACAATAGGCTTGGCAACCCAAATGGTCTTTTCCATTTCCAAACCACGTTGGCCACCAACAAACTTGGCAAACAAATTGCCAACAACATCCTTTCTAAGTGAATAATGATCATTGACTAGAGGAGGCTTAGGGATGTTACCGTTGGGACAAGATGAGGATATGTGTCCCTTCTTACGACAATTGTAGCAACATGTGCTCCCCCTTCTCTTCTTCTTTATTTTCTCAACTTGGGGAGCTTTATCTAGGTTCATCATTGGTAGTGGCCTTTCTTCAAGTTGAGGTTGACCTTGAGATTGAACTTGAGGCCGCTTCCCTTGTTTCTTCACATTTGAAGCCTTCTTCTTTAATGGACAAGATCTCACATGGTGTCCAACATTCTTGCACTTGAAGCATGTAATGTTGGCCTCATTCTTGACTTGGTCTTGTCCCTTCTTCTTGTTCTTGGACTTCTTGTTGTTGGAGATGAAACCAAGTCCACCCTTGTCATGAGGGGATTTTTGAACACTCAAGATAGTGTTGAGAGTGGAATTTCCTTCATGACACATTTCCAAGTCTTTCTTCAAATTAGTGACTTGGGCCTTGAGCTCTTTGTTTTCCTCTACAAGGTTAGTATCAACAAAAGTACTAGAGGAAGTAGAAGCTTCATTATTAGAACAACAAGGCAAGGAGAGCAATTCATCACAAGAGTTGGCAATAATATGTCTAGATGAATCACTAGGACTAGCACATGTCAATAAAGCATTTTGAGTCGAAATAGTGCTAATGTCCACATGAGGCTCACGAGATGTTACCTTAGTCACAATAGCCTCATGAGCTAACTTTAGCCTTTCATGGGAGATTAGAAGGTCATCATGAGAGCCCGAGAGCTTTTCATAACTTTCTTCTAATTCCCCATAATTGCTAGTTAGCAAATCAAGTTGAGCCCTCAGCTCAACATTCTCCTTCAAGATAGATGCTTCACAAGAAGTAGAGTTAGTAGCACAAGCATCATTGACAATATGAGAGGAGCTAGAAGAAACTAGAGACTTCACATGAGTAGCTTGAAGTTCCTCATAAGACTTAGAGAGTTTGGTGAGCTTTCCTTTGACACTCTTGTAGCCAAGGTCAAGGTGCTCAAAATCCTCTTTAAGATGATAATGAGCAACTTCAATCTCTTCTTTGGAAGATTCTAAGTCTCTAAGAGTTTCTAGAGCATCAAGAAGGTTACAATCAAGTTTATCATTTTGTTCTTGCTCTTCGTGAAGTAAATCATTACACTTTCCAAAATGAGTAATAAGATCTTTAAACATCTCATAAGTGTTCTTATTTACCCCACGAAGAGAATTACCAATTTCATATATTTCTTGACTCATATCCCTATCACATTCATCATCACTCTCATCATTATCATTACTATGAGTAGATGATACCTCAGTAGTACCTCTTGCCATGAGGCACATGTGAACATCGGAGTGCGATGATGATTCGTTTGGAGAGGAAGATTCTTCATCAACACGAGTAGGAGATTCATGTCCATCCACTTGACACTCATAGCATTTCCTCTCCAACATAGTGATTTCCTTCTTTGCTCTTCTAGCAATTTCTCCATTAGTGATGTGCGCACTATTTTCTCTTATTTCCTCTACATGGTTAGTCAAACAACAACTAGAGGAACTAGAAGCATAGAGATCATGGCAACAAGGAGTATCAAGCATATCATCACAAAAAGTATTCAAGGAATCTCTATAAGATATGCATGGACTATCAACACAAGAATGTATGTCATTTTTGCTAGATATGTTCAAGTCCAAAGAAGCTACAACATTAGCATTTATGCATGAAAGATCATCAATGTTGAGCACAACATCATCATCACAAATGACACTTCTACTCACCATGTCATTACCTTGGGACATGCCATATGATGGTGAGGTGGAAGAAGTTGAAATGTCCAAGCACACGGAGGAAGAAGCAATATGGAGTTCTTCATGATTTGAAGATGTGGAGAACTCCTCAATTGACTCCTCCGAAAGATGATGAACCTCACCAAGATTGGACCCACCATATATTTCTTCAAGCTTGGTCCACATCTCATGAGCCGACACACAAGTCATGATTGACTCAAACACTTCGAGGGATATAGACCGGATTATGGCATTCTTAGCACCATACCCACAAAGCAAATCATCATTTTCCTCACTAGTAGGAAAAAGTTCATCCTTCCAAGGAGAAGCCCCTACAAGAACAATTCGCACAAAATTTGGGCCCATGGCCCGGAAATGACAAAGCATGCGAATTTTCCACAACTGATAGTTTGTGCCACTAAAACAAAAAGTGTCATCGTGCACTATACCACTAGTCGACATCTTTACTCTCTACGCGGTGAAGCCTAGCAAGGAGAGACCAAAGCTCTGATACCAATTGAAAGGATCTAGATGACGACTAGAGGGGGGGGGGGGTGAATAGGCGTTTTAAAACTGTTATGGATTTGGCTTTATCCTAATGCGGAATTAAACTAAACGGATACCTTTCAAGCACAAATCCTAAATATGCTAGGCTCAACTAAGTGCACCAACAACCTATGCTAAACAAGATAGGCACTTAAGGAAACTAGCAAGCACAAACTATATCACAAGATATGGAAATGTAGGAACAACTAAGCAATTCAACTAGAACAAGATATATCAATATGAGCAAGTATGAATTGCGGAAAGTAAAGGGTGTGGGTATGAGATAACCACAAGTGAGTCGGTGACGCGGATTTATCCCGAAGTTCACACTCGTGAGAGTGCTAATCTCCGTTAGAGCGGTGCCGAAGCCAAAGCTTCGGGGCGCCACCAAGTGGCTCACCGTATTCTTCCTTTCGAGTCACCCCCAACGGATGAGCCTCGATTCACTCGAGGTTGGTCTTGAAGGCGACCACCACACCTTTACAAACTTCTCCGGAGCACACCACAAGCACGGAAGCTTCCGGAGGAACCTTGACCACCTAGGCCACTTCACACCATTCCCCGGAGCACACCACAAGAGGAAGCTTCCGGGGGAACCACGGCCACCTAGGCCTCTTCACAATCTTCTCAAGTATATCACCAAACCGTCTAGGAGGCGGAAACCTCCAAGAGTAATAAACTCACGGACTCTCACTCGAACAAATCGATGTGGGGAGCTCAAACCAATGCAACAAATGCAATGCAAGGTCAAGCAACAAATGCTTAACTCACTCTCTCAATCTCACAAGATGCAACTCAAGAAAGTAGGAGATTGAAGAGAGAAGATGCAATGGAGGAGATCAACAAATGACTCCAAGAACCATCCACAAATCCCCCTTCACATAGATGGGAGATAGGGGTTTGGGAGAGGTGGTAGGAGGCTCAAAATGATGTTTAGAAAGTGTAAGAACCAACCCCCAACCGGTGGGAGGAAGGAGCCCTTAAATAGCCAAACTCAGAAACTAGCCGTTGGGGCTCAACGGGCAGATTCTGGACACCCCGTGCCCACGGGGGTTTAGACCCCGTGCACACGGGGTCCCGTGTGCACGGTACAAGGCCAAACAACCCCGTGCGCACGGGGTACCCAGAACAGCCTGCAGCAGCCCACTGAAACATGCATAACTTTGGCATATGAACTCCGAATTCGATGATCTTGGGCTCGTTTTGAAGCTATGGAAAAGCCCAAGGTCCTCAAATAGAGAATGCAAAGGTTTGAGCTCTCTACATGCGACGTGATCAAGCTACTTGCCCGAAAGTCCCTCTTGATAGTACGACTATCAAACCTATAATCCGGTCTCCCACCAAGCACTATGAGACCGGCAAAACTAGGAAAACCTAGCTAAGTTATACCTTTGCCTTGCATATTCAACTTGAGCTTGATGATGACTTTAATGCTTGCCTCAAGTTGGAATCCTTTTCTTGTCCACAATTACTTGGTGAAGATACTCGAAATGCTTCTTCATATTGCAATGAGGGAAGTCTTAACTTAAGCCCATCTTCACATGCGCATTATCATAATGTGGTCCACAAGCTTCAAAGCATATAACCTCCGGCTTCTCATCTTGCACTTGGACTCCTCGAACCCGATGACCATCACCACTTGATGTCATCCACACATAGGCTACTTGAAATCTTTCCTTTTGATGCAAGCCCATGAGAAACACCTAACCCACATAGACATAACAAACACATAGCATGGGTTAGGTAACAAAGCAAAATTCATAACTACTTACCATACCACAAGATCACTTGATCCCATGTGGTACAATGTTTGTGCTTTGAGAGTTGACCATCTAGATATAATCT
This sequence comes from Elymus sibiricus, assembly GCA_039707655.1. Taxonomy (NCBI): domain Eukaryota; kingdom Viridiplantae; phylum Streptophyta; class Magnoliopsida; order Poales; family Poaceae; genus Elymus; species Elymus sibiricus. Next base: position 247,466,091 of record CM077668.1, read on the forward strand.
TCGAGCTTCATCTTGGTCAACCAACATCTTTACTTTATGCCCCTCTAAAAACTCCATCACAAGATCTTGAGAGGCACAATGAATTCTTTACTCTAGTGGCTTGCTTCAAGACTTGATCAACCTAAACCCAACACATGAGCTCATCATGATCTTGTCTTGAAACCATAACTTGAATTCTTCTCTTTGATTATTCTCTCAAGCCCTTGATCCTTAAAAGCCCAAATATGTCAATCTTTGAGATCCTCCAATGAAGTCCACCATGAACATAATTAGATTAGGCATTGAAATCAATCTTGATGGTTTCAATAGAAATCCCCGAAGACCAACTTGAAACCTCACTGAACATGGGATCTCGAAAGCCAAACACCTAGGCCCTGTTAACACGGGGTATCCAGAGAGTTGACACTCGACCCCGTGCGCACGGTACAAGCCCGTGAGCACGGTGTATCTAGAGAAGGATATCATAAGGACTTCTTCGGATGCTTTGATGGCATTCTTCACAAAACAACCCAATGCACTTCAAGCATCACTATGGAACATATCTTCATATAAGATTCAATGCACTTGATGCTCCATAGGAATTGTCATTTAATACCAAAGCTTAGAGCAAATATATCTTCATATATATGGACTTCATCCTTGATTCCATCCAATATCCTTGAGGCACCATCTTTGGACAAAACCTTCATATATATCTCACTGAAAACATTAGTCCATAGAGATTGTCATTAATTACCAAAACCACACTTAGGGGCTACATGCCCTTTCAATCTCCCCCATTTTGGTAATTGATGACAATCTCAACAAGAGGGTTTATATAATGAATTTAAAACAAGTATGCAATCTATCCGAGAATAAATTGTATACTTGAGGTGGTTTTGATAGCCTCAAATATCGCAAAGATAGTTGATGTTATCAAAACCGGTTGTACTAGCATCGAAATACTACACAAGAATTTGATGCTAGTAGAACCACACTATATAGAGCAAACTCCCCCACAATATATGCACGTAAAAGAACTTGGTGGAGTTTTCTCTATATACACATCCATGCAACATGCAAGCACAACAAATGTAGATATGCACAAATGACAAGAATAATAATGTAGATATGCATGAATGACAAGAACCAACCTACTTCTCCTAAACCCTCTAAACTTCTCCCCCATTGGCATCAAATGCCAAAATGGAAGAAATCCAGAAGGCCAATATAGTATGAGTTCCTCCTTAATTTGTGCATTTCTCATATGTGAGTGGAATTAAATGCACATACCCATTTATGAATAAATGGAGGAGCTCAAACTATATTGGGGATCCATAGAATGCAGCAAGAAGATAAAACATGAGAATCAACCACGAAAAAGATCCAAAGAACATATTTTGGACAAGGGATAAAGGAGATATCCAATATGATAATCATGCTAAGCACGGGTCCAAAATATATCCAACAACTCATGAGTGCAATGATATATGCAATACATACAAGCACTCACTACTCAACCTCTTACTAGATTCACCAAAGAATAAAAAGAGACAATCCAAGTGACTGGCGAGGAATAAAGGATATCAAAGAGGGATATGCACTATCTCATGTGTATGAGTTTCTTAAGTGGCCAATAATCATCAAGATGAGCATCCACAAAGAAACTTGCACACACAAAAAAGATACAAAAGATAAGAGCATGATATCCATGAATGAATCCATCATTATACAAACTTGATCTTTAGCATGAGAGCTATGTCACATGGCACATGGCACAAGGCACATGGCGTAAATTGATCTCATTTGCATAAAAATGAATTACTAAGCATGAGAGAAAATACCACAACCAAATTGAGTGTTTTTGCAAATTTATCAATATTGCACATAAGAGCACTTTGAGGAATTGGTATGCAATAAATTGCTTAATTGGCATATTTGGGATAAGTGGACCATGAGCATGGTTTTATAGATCCCCATGATATGATTCTTCTAAAATGTCTCATAGATGCAATAAGGAGGTTTAAGCTTTTGCAAGAAACACAAACTCAACAAGTACTAATCATGCCATGATGCAACATACATAATGTTGACTCTAATTTAAATAAATGCATGAGGTAAGTACTTGTTACCGAGAGAGCATTGGTTCAAGGGGCCCTTGATCTAGCACGCGAACATGAGGGACTTGATCTTGTTCTTGGATAGGTACATGATCTCCCATAGCATCTTGCTCTTGTGTTGGAGGTGATGACTTCCCTTGTGATGGATCCACAAGAGGGGCTGTTACTCCTTCTTCTTCTACATGGACATGGGGCGTTTCTTGTGGAAGAATATGACCAATCCCCATTGTACTTGTAGCTTGGGAAGGAGCCTCATCACCTACAACACTTGAAACAATTTGCTTTGCATGGAAGCCGTTATCCTCATCAAACTCCACATTCGCCGTTTCCTCAATACATCCCGTGGATTTATTGAGAATAAGTAAGTGTGGGAGCTTGATGCATATCCAACAAACAGACCCAAATTTTGTTAACCGGGTTTTCATGATGAGAATGAAACACTTACAACCGAACCGGGTTTTCATTTATCTTCTCCCTCAAATCAAAGAATCAATCAAGCTTGGCTCTAATAATTTCCCACGGTGTCTCCACCTTCCTCGTGAATAAGCCAAGCATCCAATGCTTCTCCAAAGTACCTAAAACACATTAAGATACAATTTGGTCCCCAAACATATTGGGTCCGAAGTAGTTAGTCCAACTACACTACATAGGGCAAACTCCACATTAAATATGTGCAAATGGATATGAACTCGAAATTCATGCACATCTTTAACCATTAAGGACATTATGGAGTTTACCCTATATAGAGGATCAAGTAGAGCAAGTAAGGCATGAAGAAGAATATAAATAAATATGCATGCACAAGTCTACCAAAAACCAAAGAGACACAATTTGGACAAAAGAACACATAGACGAAGAATACTCCAATAAAATCACAAAGCATTCAAGTTGTCCAAAATATATCAAAGTGACGAATCCACACAGGACCGCACACAAAGTACAACATATGAACTAAGCAAAAGCCAATGAGCATATAGGATATACATTACACACATGCTCAAAGGCTTATCTCACTCAAGTAGATAATAGATAGTACAAGCAGTGAGATAAGGCAAGTTGAAACATGAGCCGAGAAGAAGATGATCATAAAGTTCTACCACATGAAGAAATACCAATTGTAAGAGAATACAAATGGTATTTGGAATTAACACTCGGTGGTAGTTTCCGAAGATGCACAAGATCAAAAACATAATCCAAAGCATAAGAAGAAAGTTTCGTAGTGTTCTTGGCTGGGTGGGCATTTCTGCCCATTGGACCCCGTGCGCACGAGCTTAGTCAGTATCCTTGAGGCACCATCTATGGACAAAACCTTCAAATATATCTCACTGAAAACATTAGTCCATAGAGATTGTCATTAATTACCAAAACCACACTTAGGGGCTACATGCCCTTTCACCTTTATGCTTTCCAGAATTTCTATATCATTTCCAATCAACAATATGTCATCCACATATAATATTAGAAATGCTACAGAGCTCCCACTCACTTTCTTGTAAATACAAGCTTCTCTGTAAGTTTGTATAAAACCAAAAGCTTTGACCACCTCATCAAAGCGTATATTCCAACTCCGAGATGCTTGCACCAGTCCATAGATGGATCGCTGGAGCTTGCATACTTTGTTAGCATCCTTAGGATCGACAAAACCTTCCGGTTGCATCATATACAACTCTTCCTTAAGAAACCCGTTAAGGAACACTATTTTGACGTCCATCTGCCAGATCTCATAATCATAAAATGCGGAAATTGCTAACATAATTCTAACAGACTTAAGCATCGCTAAGGGTGAGAAAGTCTCATCGTAGTCAACCCCTTGAATTTGTCGGAAACCCTTTGCGACAAGTCGAGCTTTATAGATGGTGACATTACCATCAGCGTCTGCCTTCTTCTTAAAGATCCATTTATTCTCAATGGCCTGCCGGTCATTGGGCAAGTCCACCAAAGTCCATACTTTGTTCTCATACATGGATCCTATCTCGGATTTCATGGCCTCAAGCCATTTGTCGGAATCTGGGATCATCATCTTCATAGTTCGTAGGTTCACCGTTGTCTAACAACATGACTTCCAGGACGGGATTATCGTACCACTCTGGTGCGGAACGTACCCTGGTCAACCTACGAAGTTCAGTAGTAACTTGATCCGAAGTTTCATGATCATCATCATTAGCTTCCTCTCCGGCTGGTGTAGGCATCACAGGAACTTCTTTCTGTGATGTGCTACTTTCCAATTCGGGAGAAGGTACAATTACCTCATCAAGTTTTACTTTCCTCCCACTCACTTCTTTCGAGAGAAACTCCTTCTCTAGAAAGGACCCCTTCTTTGCAACAAAGATTTTGCCCACGGATCTGTGGTAGAAGGTATACCCAATGGTTTCTTTAGGGTATCCTATGAAGACGCACTTCTCCGCTTTGGGTTCGAGCTTATCAGGCTGAAGCCTCTTGACATAAGCGTTGCATCCCCAAACTTTAAGAAACGACAGCTTGGGTTTCTTGCCAAACCATAATTCATACGGTGTCGTCTCAACGGATTTAGGCCGTGCCCTGTTTAAAGTGAATGCGATTGTCTCTAATGCATAACCCCAAAATGATAGTGGCAAATCGGTAAGAGACATCATAGAACGCACCATATCCAATAGAGTATGATTACGACATTCGGACACACCATTACGCTGTGGTGTTCCAGGTGGCGTGAGCTGTGAAACAATTCCACATTGTCTTAAATGCATACCAAACTTGTAACTCAAATATTCACTGATACGTCCCAAATGTATCTACTTTTCCAAACACTTTTGCTCTAGTTTGGAATCTAATTTGCATGATTTGAATGGAACTAACCCGGACTGACGTTGTTTTCAGCAGAATTGCCATGGTGTTATTTTTGTGCAGAAATAAAAGTTCTCGGATGTACCTGAAAATTTACGGAGAATTATTTCAGAATATATAAAAAATACTGGCGCAAAGATCTACCAGAGGGGGGCCACTAGGCGCCACAAGCCTGGGGGGCGAGCCCACCCCCCAGGGCGCGCCTGGCAGGCTTGTGGGCCCTTGGCAGCTCCGTTTGCCCTAACTCCAATGCTATAAGTACCTATTCATGGAGAAAAAAATCAGAGAGAAAGAATCATCGTGTTTTACGATACGAAGCCGCCGCCACCTCCTGTTCTTCATCAGGAGGGCTGATCTGGAGTCCGTTCAGGGCTCCGGAGAGGGGGATTCGACGCCGTCGTCATCATCAACCACCCTCCATCACCAATTTCATGATGCTTACCGCCGTGCGTGAGTAATTTCTTCGTATGCTTGCTGGACGGTGATGGGTTGGATGAGAATTACCATGTAATCGAGTCAATTTGTTAGGGCTTTGATCCCTAGTATCCACTATGTTCTGAGATTGATGTTGCTATGACTTTGCTATGCTTAATGCTTATCACTAGGGCCCGAGTGCCATAATTTCAGATCTGAACCTTTATGTTTTCATGAATATATTTGAGTTCTTGATCCTATCTTGCAAGTTATATGCACCTGTTACGTCTAATGATCCGCATACCCCAAGGTGACAATAATTGGGATTCTTTCCGGTGATTGCCGTAGTTTGAGGAGTTCATGTATTCACTATGTGCTAATGCTTTGTTCCGGTTCTCTATTAAAAGGAGGCCTTAATATCCCTTAGTTTCCTTAAGGACCCCGCTGCCACGGGAGGGTAGGACAAAAGATGTCATGCAAGTTCTTATTATAAGCACGTATGACTATATACGGAATACATGCCTACATTACATTGATGAATTGGAGCTATTGTGTATCGCCCTAGGTTGTGACTGTTACATGATGAATGTTGATACGTCTCCAACATATCTATAATTTTTGATTGTTCCAAGCTATTATAGTATCAATCTTGGATGTTTTTATATGCAATTATATATCATTTTTGGGACTAACCTATTAACCTAGTGCCCAGTGCCAGTTGCTGTTTTCTGCTTGTTTTTGGCTTTTCAGAGAAACAGTACCAAATGAAGTCCAAATGCCACAAAACTTTTTGGAGATTTTTTTCTGGATAAAAGAAACCTTGGAAGCTTCGGGAGTAGGCCAGAAGCCTCACAGAGGCTTCACAAGGCAACAGGGCGCGCCCCGTGGGGGGGCGGGCGCCGTGTTGCCTTGTGGGGCCCACGTGACTCCGTTTGACCTAATTCCACTTCTATAAATTCACAAACATTGGGAAAACCCCAGAGAGCCATAAGAAATAACTTTTCCGCCACTGCAAGCCTCTGTTCTTTCGCGATCCCATCTGGAGGCCTTTTCCGGTACTCTGCCAGAGGGGGAATCGATCACGGAGGGCTTCTACATCAACCTTGCTGCCCTTCCGATGATGTGTGAGTAGTTTACCACAGACCTACGGGTCCATAGCTAGTAGCTAGATGGCTTCTTCTCTCTCTTTGATCTTCAATACAATGTTCTCCTTGATGTTCTTGGAGTTCTATCCGATGTAATCTTCTTTTGCGGTGTGTTTGTTGGGATCCGATGAATTGTGAGTTTATGATCAGATTATTCATGAGAAATATTTGAGTCTTCTCTGAACTCTTTTATGCATGATTGTTATAGCTTTGTATTTCTCTCCGATCTATCGGTTTAGTTTGGCCTACTAGATTGATTTATCTTGCAATGGGAGAGGTGCTTTGTGATGGGTTCAATCTTGCGGTGCTCAATCCCAGTGACAGAAGGGGACATGACACGTATTTGTATTGTTTCCATTAAGGATAAAAAGATGGGGTTTATTCATATTGCTTGAATTTGCTTCTCTACATCATGTCATCTTGCTTAAGGCGTTACTCTGTTTCATACTTAATACCCTAGATGCATGCTGGATAGCGGTCGATGGGTGGAGTAATAGTAGTAGATGCAGGCAGGAGTCGGTCTACTTGTCTCGGACGTGATGCCTATATACATGATCATTGCCATGAATCCGTCATAATTATTTGCTATTCTGTCAATTGCCCAACAGTAATTTGTTTACCCACTGTATGTTTCTGCGCTCGAGGGAGAAGCCTCTAGTGAAAACTATGGCCCCCGGGTCTATCTTTATCATATTAAAAACCTAAAAATACCTTGCTGAAATTTATTTACTTTTATTTTAATTAGTATTTTAGTTTAGCTATTTACCTCTATAAGATTTAATCCTTGCAAGTAACCGCTAAGAGGATTGACAACCCTCTTATTTGCGTTGGGTGCAAGTGTTTGCTCTTGTGTGTGCAGGTGCGCTTAACGGAATTTTGCTTGGTTCTCCTACTGGATTGATAACCTTGGTTCTTAACTGAGGGAAATACTTATCTCTACTGTACTGCATCATCCTCTCCTCTTCGGGGAAATACCAACGCAGACTACAAGTAGCAAATGTCATCTAACATAATTATCCATCACCGATCCAATGCCTACGCTTTTCGCATATTGATCTTTGCTAAGTTACTTTCGTTGCTACTGCTGTTACAATCACTACGAAACTGCTACTGTTACTGCCTTGGTTATTATTGTTACTGTTACTACTGCTATTGAAACTATCATACTACGGTGCTACTAAACACTTTGCTGCAGATATTTAGTTCTCCAGGTGTGGTTGAATTGACAACTCAACTGCTAATACTCACAAATATTCTTTGGCTCCCCTTGTGTGGAATCAATAAATTTGGGTGAAATACTACCCGCGAAAATTGTTGCGATCCCCTATACTTGTGGGTTATCAAGACCTTTTTCTGGCGCCGTTGCCGGGGAGCATAGCTCTTTTTGTTGAGTCACTTGGGATTTATATCTGTTGATCACTATGAAGAATCCGAAAGACGCTAAGACCAAGATCGTCCCCTCTATGAGTAGAGGAGGTAAGGAACTGCCATCACACTCTGCACTTGATTCACCTTCTGTTTTGAATAGGCTTGCGACACCACCACCTGCTATTCATTCTGATATGTTGCAAGTTATTGATGATACTACTTCTACTATGAATGATACTTATCATGATGCTAGTACTATGCTTGATAATACTGTGCCACTTGGTGAATTTCTTGATGAACAAATTGCTAAAGCTAAAGAAACTGAAAATGTTGAAACTCTTGAAAATTATGATTCACCTATTATGCCTAGCTCTCCTACTAGAGTTGAAATGCCTGAAACATCTGATGGTTATGTTTTTGATAGAGAGACAGCTAGGGCAATTCTTGCTTGTAATAATAGAGATGAGGTTATAAAATTGCTTGCTGAGTTGAAAGAAAAATCTATGAGGAAGAGAATGAAATATGATCCTAAGTTTGCTACTTCTCCCATATTTGTTACTGATAAGGATTATGAATTCTCTGTCGATCCTAAGTTAATTACTTTGGTTGAATCTGATCCTTTTCATGGTTATGAAACTGAAACTTTTGTGGCACACCTTACGAAATTGAATGATATAGCCACCCTATTTGCTCATGAGGAAAAGACTCGCTATTACTATATTCTTAAGTTGTTTCCTTTCTCATTAATGGGTGATGCTAAGAAGTGGTTTAATACTCTTGCTCCTGGTTGTGTGCGTAGTCCCCAGGATATGATATATTACTTCTCTGAGAAATATTTTCCTGCTTATAAGAAACAAGCTGCCTTACAGGAAATATTTGACTTTGTGCAAATTGAAGAAGAGAATCTCCCTCAAGCTTGGGGGAGGCTTCTCCGATTACTTAATGCTTTGCCTGATCATCCTCTTAAGAAAAATGAAATACTTGTTATCTTTTATAACGGACTAACCGATGCTTCTAGGGACTACCTACATAGTTGTGCTGGTTGTGTTTTCAGGGAACGAACTGTTGGACAGGCTGAAGTACTATTGAATAATATATTGAGAAATGTTGATGATTGGACACTTCCTGAACCACCACTGTAACACCCCGATTTTTGGCCCTTTCTTTTTCTTTTGGATTTCTTCGAAATTTTATTTGGAGTTTCTTTTTCCGTGGCTATGTGGTCTTGAAACCTGGGAAGATCTTCTCTCTTGCCACTTCCTAGTGGCTTGTCCTTCTCAAATCTATCCCAAGGCCATGTCATTTCCATCTTAGCCCAGCCCCAATTTTTATTTCTTGGGAATATTCCTTTTTCTATTAAAGGAATAACCCTGTTTGCCCTAGGTTGTGAAGCAACCTATATTTCTGTCCTCCACAAAATTCCCAAAAAATTCCCATAAATTCTTTGGATCATATATTCCACAAATATGCCAAAATCCATCCATGCCTAGTTCAAAAATAATTCAGTATTATTCATTTACTATTCTGTCCAGATTGGCACTTTGTGAAGGAAGTGCTATTTATCTTTTCTTGATTGCCCTAAAAATTTTGGGCACTCTTTCCTACCCAAATAATTGCCACATGCCAAAATTCAGCTTCATTTGCCTAGTAAAGCTTCCTCAGCAAATTTCCAAAGTTTCTGTCCAGAGAGAAGCTTTGTGAAGGAAGTACTAGCTAGGACTATCCAAATGAGTTGACATTTTGGTAGATCATTTATATGATCAAATAATGACTCTCCACCAAATTTCATCTCCATCCAATAATCCATATGAGCACACCTTCAAATCTTGGTTTCTGGTCACAATTTCAGTTTGTGAATCAACTATATTTTATATTGCTTAAAAAATTCTTAAATTAATCCAGGACCTAAATATCCATAAATAATGTGAGCATGCCAAAATTCACATTATTTTGCCAAGCCATTTTCTCTGCAAAATTCCCCCAAGTTTCTGTCCAGTGGGTATCATTGTGAAGGAAGTACCATTTTGGTTTATCCAAATGGGATGAAATTTTTATGGTATCTTCATATGCCCAAATAATCATCCTTCCCTTATTTTCAGCCCAATTCAAGCATCAATGTGAGTGCTACTTCCTGATCTATATTCTGGCCAATTTTTGCAGTTGTAAAGCAACTGCACTCTAACCTTGTCCAAATGACCCCAAAATTCACAGTATTGTAGTCCTTCCTACCCTAAACCTGCGTGACATCTTATTTAACCATTTAACCAAACCATTTTACCACAGCTATTGGTCAAAGTTTGCCACATCATACTTTAGCTGAACCTTCCCATCAACACATAGTAGATTTCTTCGAGCTATCACTTCAGGGAGGACCCACTCAGCAAGGACTACGCGCTAGACATGTTTTCATTGGCCAGAGCGCACCGCGTGCGCCTGTGCACGCGGTGACCACGCTGTTTGCCAGCGTTGGGCGTGCTCTGGTTGGCATTTTGCTTCGGGCGTCTTCCTCCTGCCCGTTCTCGCGCGTCACAGCATGTCCCAGAGCACCGCCGTAGCCACGCGTTCGCTCCCCCGCCCTGCCCTCCTCCTCCTTCGCCCTCCGCGTGCCACGACGATCGTGCCCGCGTGAGCACAGTGCTCGGTGGCCGACCGGACTTCGCCCATACCGCGTCTGCCCTCCTCTGCCACTCCACTAACTCCCTCTAGTCGTTGTCAATGCCCTCCCGCACGCCCACGCGTCTGCGGCCGAGCCAGAGCATCGCCCACGCGCTCTCGGCGGCATCCGGCCACGGGCATCTTGCCCCGGCTATAAAAAGCCATCCCGAGGCCTCCCGAACCCATCAACCTCCTCACCACCCTCCTCTAGCCCCGCCTAGCAACCCAATCGAGCTCGGGAAGCTCCCCACCTCTCCCATTGCCGCCATTACCGCCGCCGGACTCTGCTCAAATACGAGCAAGTCCGAGTCCCTCCCTCCTCCTCTCCTCACCAGAGGCCCTCTCGAGCTCCCTGGAACTCCCCCACCTCTTCCCCTTCTCCTCCAGTACCCCATAGCGCGTGCCCAACTCCGGCCAAATCCACCTTCTGCCGTGGCTGAGGCCCTCCTCGTTCCCGAGCTCCTCGGTGTCCGTGCTATGCGGGGATGGGAGTGGCTCGATCCCCTGAGCACTTTGATAGGTCAGGCGCCGTCGGGGACTGCCTGTAGCGCCGGCGGTCGCCGGCGGGGCCGGCCTCTGCCTCGGCCAGGAGCGAGTGCGTGGGAGGAGGAAGAAGGCCTGGCCAGGCGGGCCCCACCTCTCTGCGGCCCCACTCGTCATACACCGAAACCCCGGGCCCGCGCCAGTAAATGGAAGCGTATTTCCTATAATACGTTTTCCTGTCCCGAAAACGTACTCTGCTTCTTCTCCGCATCAAAATACGTTTTTCCCACTAGAAGGCGTATTTTCTAAATTGCGTTTTCTCTTTTTCAGACGCCGGCCGAAAGTATTAAATAGCGGACGTTCGTCCGTTAAGGCCAGAAAAGAACAAATTTTTATTCTTTTTCTGCCTACCGAACGAACGGCCGTAACTCCGCAACCGTAACTCCGATTCAGGTGATTCCAAAGCCCACGATCTCAGTTCGCCGAGCCCGTTCCGATGGTATCATTTTCATGAGGTTGTCACACTGTGAAAATGACCATTTTACCCTTGCCCTTAAAACAGCTCCGCCGAGAGGGAAACTTTTCCGGCGATTCTTTCCGCGAGTTCATCGCACTTCTCCCCGGTGAATCCTTCATCCCCAGGCAAGCCACAACAACCACTTGCATGATGGAATTGCAGTAGCCATGGTTTCCACTTGAATATTTAAATGATTGTTTGCTCATTTAATTATTTTTGTGAATAATATATGCTTGTGAATCCATGCTCGTTCTTATGCCTTGTTCATTTGCATCTAGTAAGTCAAATGATTATTTGCTTGTATTATTATTATGTTAGTTCCCAGATTTATTTTCCGATGCTATTGATAATAATATGCTCATATGAATAGTTATCGATTTGATATGAAAATTTCTTGTGATATTCATGATCATCTTTATGCCATGCTCATTTGCATCCCGTAGACTCAATGATTTATCATTGTTGATACTATGTTAAATGGTTATGTTGCCCATCCATGGTTACACTGATATCATGCTCATCTGCATTGTTATTTCATTAAGTATTTTATTATGACTCAGCTCATCATCATTCAAGTTGAACCTGACATTAATCGAACTTGAACAAATCTGTTGGCTAAGTCATGGTGCCACCGAATCGAGCTCACCAGTGCAACCACACTTGCCTGGATGGGGAGGCCCTAATGCGGTCTATTGTCATGCCTCTCGCCGATGCCTCCAACTAGGGAAGGTTATGGGTGCGCGCTACCCTGATCAGGTAGGCTACCATAAGCCTTGAGTGCCCGAGTTGTGTGCGCACGGTTGTCCCCGTTTGGGACGAGTTTGTTTTGTTTGGCCACGACGGTGGCAGCCACAAAGGTGGCGGATGTCACGAGTTGACATCAGGGGCAACCCAGGACATAGCCCAAAGGGGAGTTTGTCGGGAGTGACCGGGAGAGTGTCATGCAATAGACTGGTTTTGTCGGAACGTCGTTGGTCCACCCGAATGGGAGCACGAGGCCATGAGTTCCGTAGTGTGGGTATAGTGTACTAACCTCTGCAGAGTGTATAATCTATCGATAGCCGCATCCTCGGTCATGGACACAATTCGTAGTAGGTCACACTATGGGTCAACAGAAATAATAATCTGAATAATAACAACCTCGGTTCGATGAGAAAAGAAGTTGGTTGATCTTTATGTGGTCATGCGATGATCACAGGTGGAGATCAAGCTCCGTGTGGTCATGTGATGATCACGATGGTAAGGTTGTGGTTACGAGATCATCTCCGAGCAGAGTAAGTTGGTCCATGAGACCTTAAATGTCGAACCCCTTGCATGCTAGTGCTAGTATCATCCTGTTCATATCATGAATTATATGTACATGCCATGCTCATGTTGTTGCCATGCTCATGATGTTGCCATGCTCATGTTGTTCTAGTAGTATTGTGTTCATCATTGATGGTTAACCTGTAAATGCCATGCTGTTGTATGTCTTGATTGCTTTGGTTGTTGTGAGCTTGCGAGTACATTCAAAGTACTCACCTGGCGTGTCATGCCAGATTGCAGGTGATGCCGTGTTTGCTTGTCGAAGATCTTGAGGTTGCGCTCTAGGATACGTCCCAGCCAGAGTCCCTGCGGAGTGGAGTTCATCACCGTCGTCGTTGTTCCGCTGCTAGAATTTATTCCGCTTCGAGATGTTCCGCTGCTAGCATAGAGCTACCTTAGCAGGCGAAGTGTTGCCGTACCCCTGTAACCTTCGTGCCTTCAGAACCCTTGTACCCATGTTATTTGTAATAAAGAGCTGATTTGTTCTATGCCAAGCAGTGCCGTATTCCAGAAGACTTGATCTCTGGGCTGGAATACGGGGTGTTCCGGTCCCTCTGATCTGGGGTGCCACAACCACCTAAGCCAACTCCGAAGAAGAGAGGTATTCTATTCCTCAGTCCAGAAGATATGCAAGAAGCTAAGAAATCTATGAAGGAAAAAGGTATAAAAGCTGAAGATGTTAAGAATTTACCACCTATTGAAGAAATACATGGGCTCGACTTCCCGACACAGGTAGTGGAGGTAAATTCTCTCACTAGATTTGATGAACGTGATATTCCATATAATAAATCTGCTAGTCAATGCCTGTATGAATTTCATAATTACATCATTAAACAGGAGCACTTTAATATGTATGTTAGCAATCAACTAAAACGGAATGCCATCATGATTGAACGCTTGAGTGATTTGATGTTTAGAACTGCTAATGATGTTAAATGCTTTAGTAAACATGCTTCTATGGTCCAGACTCAGTTAGAACAAATTGCTAAGTCACAAAATGATTTGCTTGATGAGATGAATAATAAAAAGAATGATCATGCTGTTAGAGTTGTTACTAGAGGAGGTAGAATGACTCAGGATCCTTTATATCCTGAAGGTCATCCTAAAAGAATTGAACAAGATTCTCAAAGAATTAATATTGATGCACCTAGTCCATCTAAGAAGAAAAATAAAAAGAAAAGTGATAGGACTTTGCATGCTACTAGTGAACCTGAGATAGAAAAACCTCCTAAGAATCAAAATGATATTTCTATTTCTGATGCTGAGACACAATCTGGTAATGAACATACACCTAGTGATAATGATAATGAAAATGATAATGATGATGTTCATGTAGATGCTCAACCAGATAATGATGTAGAAATAGAACCTGTTGTTGATCTTGATAACCCACATCCTAAGAACAAAAGATATGATAAAAGAGACTTTGTTGCTAGAAAACATGGAAAGGAGAGAGAACCATGGGTGCAAAAACCTATGCCTTTCCCTACTAAACCATCCAAAAATAAGGACGATGAAGATTTCGAGCGCTTTGTTAAAATGCTCAGACTTGTCTTTTTGCGCACTCGCTTGATTGATATGTTGAAAATGTCTCCCTATGCTAAATACATGAAAGAAATTGTCACAAATAAAAGAAAAATACCTGAAGCTGAAATTTCCACCATGCTTGCAAATTATTCTTTTAAGGGTGGAATACCTAAGAAGTTAGGAGATCCAGGAATACCTACTATACCATGCTCCATTAAAAGAAGTTATGTTAAAACTGCTCTATGTGATTTGGGAGCCGGTGTTAGTGTTATGCCTTTCTCTTTATATAAAAGACTTGATTTGAATAAACTCACACCTACTGAAATATCTTTGCTAATGGCTGATAAATCCACTGCTATACCTATTGGAATTTGCGAGGATGTTCCCGTTGTAGTTGCAAATGTTACTATCTTGACAGACTTTGTTATACTTGATATGCCTGAGGACGACAACATGTCGATTATCCTTGGAAGACACTTTTTGAATACTGCAGGGGCTGTTATTGATTGCAACAAGAGCAAGGTCACTTTTCATGTCAATGGTAATGAGCATACAGTTTATTTCCCAAAGAAACAAACTTCAGTGAATGGTATCAATTGTATTGAAAAAGTTTCGACAATCACTATTGGAGGTTTCAAATTTCCTCTTCCTACCGTAAAAAAGAAATATGAAATTCTTACTGTTGGGGAGATGCATATCCCCATTGAGGTAACTTAGTGTTATACGAAAATTCTTCGGTTTCATGCCATTCGGAAATAGTATGTTAATAAGACTTGATCAACCTTATTAATGGATTCTTTTTGAGGTGCATGTGGTCGATGAATTTAGTAAGCACAACTTTCTGTACCCACCTTTTGCTCTCTGTTATTTTTAGTACAATAAAATAAAATGCCATGATTATCCTGTTTTCTGAATTTTCCGTGCAATGAAAAATGACCCAAAAATAAAAGTTCTCAGAATGCCTTGAAAATTTAGTATGATTTTTTCCAGAATATTTAAGAATTTTTCGCACTGAACACAACCCAGGGGGGGTGCACCTATGAGCCACAAGCCCACATGGCGCGCCCACCCCCCTGGGCGCGCCCAGCAGGCTTGTGGGTCTCACAGGGACCCACTCACTTATGTCAGCCACCCATCTCCTTCTTCTTCCTCCAAAAAAAATCAAATTTGCTCCCAAGCCCATGTTCTTGCTCATTTTGCTGTGATTTTGAATCTCCTTGCTCAGAATTCCATTTCCAAAACTGTTTTGAGGAATTACTCCTTGGTATGTGACTCCTCCAATTAGTTTTTGTTCTAGTGCTTTATACTTTGCAAATTTTTGCTGCTGTGGTGACCATGTTTATGAGCTTGCATGTTGAATTTGTATGGTCCAAAGTAGTTTTGACGCATGATATAGCTTCTAGATACATGTGGGAGTAGTTGGTATCAATTTTGTTGAGTTTTGTTCACTTTTATTTTGAGTCACTAAAAATTTCAGAACTTTTCATAAAATGAAAATGTTCAAGTGGAGATTGAGGGGTTCTTCAAGCCAGAAATCCAAGGAGGCTCCTAAGCCCAAGTATCATCTTCCTCATGCAGCCGAGGTGCGGCCATGCGAATGGCCAAGCAACACGTTCTTGAGGGATGCGGTGATTTTTGACGATTTCTATCATTTGGCGAATAATGCCGGTATTATCCCGTTCCTCGAAGATAAGTGTGACCAGTATCTTCTCCTCACTAATACTTTCATGCAAAGCTTTCATTTTCATGCTAGGAGAGATACACCCACAGTGACATTTAATTTATATGATGTTCCCCAAGAGATGACACTTGAGGATTTTTGCGAGGTAAGCAGACTTCCCAACGAGGGCAGCCCATTAGAGCCACATCACAGGGATGTCTCGGAGTTCATCTATGAGGTTACCGTGGGGGAGTCGAGGGGAGTTTCTGAGGCTAGGGTTGCTAGTTTACATTTCCCCATTTTGCGCTATTATTCATTATTTGCTGGGAGGTGTTTGACTGGTCGATGGGAGAGTGGCACACTCAGTTCGCCCGACCTTGCTATTTTGCACCACGCTCTTTATGCTGACAGGACCTTCAGTTTGGGTGCTATGGTTGCCCGACGGTTGCGCACCAACCGTTCGAGGGGTGCTATTTATGGTGGTATTTATGCTTCCCATCTCGCTAAACATTTTGAGATTCCTATTAGGAACGACGAGAGGGAAGAGAGGCTTTTACCCACTATGCATCTTGATTATAATAGCATGGTTGGGCATGACTTCATAGATGAGGGCCCTATTCATTTTAGATATAACTTGGTGTTTAGTCAGGGCACTCATGAGGTTATTATTTTGCCTGCACCTACTTTGTTTGATATTCATAGGGGCAGATAGATCATCATGCCTGAGGACATCTATGCTTATTGGGGCTTGGATCAGCCCCAAGCACCGCAGCCAGCACCTGAGCCAGAGCCGTACCAGGAGCCCATCTATCAGTGGGAGCCTCAGGAGGCCATTTACCAGTGGGATCCTTAGCAGCCTCAGTACTATCCAGGAGGTGCTGATTTCGACCCATGGCCGTAGACCAACTTAGGCCAAAAACCTAAGCTTGGGGGAGTACGTGTTTCTCACCGACATTACATTCACGTTCGCACACTCATCCAGTTATCGGTGTTCATCCTTTTCATTGTATATCCATGTTAGTTTTATTTTCGCTTTCTTCTTGTGTGTTTGAAAAGCTTTCGAAAATCCAAAAAAAAATAGTTGTAGTTTCTTTCTTGTCTAGTTAATTCGTAGTAGTAAAAGAAAACCCAAAAAGATTTCTCGTTTCCTCTTTTACTTGTTGGGAGCTTTCCCGTGTAAATAGTTTTTCTCGTTTTTTGTTTTCCTTAGTTAATTTGCTTCCTTCAGAAAAACCAAAAACTCCAAAAATATTTGATTGTGTTTCTCTGAATTTCTTTTCTTTTCGTTCAGTCGTCACAAGGAGAAGACCACGATGAAAATGTTGAGTGACTCCCATATGCTTTATTGTTGATCTAACAAAGAGCCACGGTTACCTTGTCTTTTCCTTTGAATAAATGTTTACAAATTCCAGCTTAGTCCACGGCACACTTGCACCATTGTTATTATTATCACATCATTCGGTCGTGCAAGTGAAAGGCAATAATGACGATATTTGATGAAGTGATTGCGGTGAAGAAAACCTGGTATGAACTCTTCTTGTTTTTGTCTTTGTAAATATGTTTAGCTCAGTATTCATGATTCAACATTATTATGAGTAAACATATTTGTGATGACAATTAGAGATTATAGTTGCTCATGCCATGCTTAAATAGCTAGGAGTGGATAATGATTTATCTTGAGTGTCAACATGCATTAAAATGGTTGTGATGTAGTATGTTAGCATGGTATCCTCCTCTGAGTAATTCGAGTGGCTTGGCTTGGCACATGTTCATACATGTAGTTGAATCAAAACCAACATAGCCTACTCATGCTCGTGTTCAATGTTAATTATTCGCAATGCATGTCTATGACCGTTTTCGCTCTCTAGCTGGTCGCTTCTCAATCTATTTGCTAGCCTTCGCCTGTACTAAGCGGGAATACTGCTTGTGCATCCAAATCCTTAAACCAAAGTTATTCCAGATGGGTTCACTATATCTACCTATATGCGGTATTACTCTGCCGTTCCAAGTAAATTTGCAAGTGCCAACTCTAAATATTCAAATGAACATCTGTTTTGTGTGCCCGTACCGCTCATGGAGCGACAGGGGGCAGTCAGTATCTTCCATGCTAAGCGGGTTACTCTCAGATGAGTGTTTATTCACTTGTCATTGCATGAGAGAGGCTGGTAATAGGGATGCCCTGTCCTATGCTCAAATCGAAATCATATAATGCAAACAAATTCCCCCGAAAAGTTGTTGGTATGGAGAGCACCTGTGAATTCGGCTAGCCATGGCTTGTGTTGGTACGGTGGAGGGGGAGTAAACTTTACCTTTCCGCTTGGGAATCGCCTATAATGCGTTTAGCATGGAAGATATTGAAAACTCTCGGTCGTGACGTTGACAGGAAAAGCATACCTCCCAAAATTATTTTCATCTCTAATTTAAGCTTCGAGCTCTGGCACCAATGCAAATCCATGCTTCCCTCCATGAAGGGCCTATCCATTTACCTTTTTGTTATTTTATTTTTATTGTTGAATCATCACCCTCTCATTTAAGCACCAGTTGGAGAGCAGTATTGTCATTTTTATGCATTGAGTATAGTTAATGTTGGGTGTGACCATGACTGGATATCCTCTACCCTGAATTAGAATGTTTA
The DNA here is from genome assembly GCA_039707655.1 of Elymus sibiricus. Lineage (NCBI taxonomy): Eukaryota > Viridiplantae > Streptophyta > Magnoliopsida > Poales > Poaceae > Elymus > Elymus sibiricus. The sequence goes on from CM077668.1 coordinate 247,484,719, forward strand.
GTCATTGCTTGAATCTTAGAGGTGCTCTGCATTTATGTTTTGCGGTCTCAGAAAGGGCTAGCGAGATACCATGTTATCATATTATATCATGATTGTTTTGACAAAGTGTTGGCATCCGAGATATCTTATTATTGCTCGCTAGTTGGTTATGTTATTGCCATGAGTAAATGTGAGACCTAAGTGTTATCATCAATATGGTTAGTTCATAATCTTTGCTGAAAACTTGGATGCTAGTTAAGTATATATGCAGACAACAAGAACAAAAGAGTTTGTAAAAGTTTTTCTTTATCACTTTCAGTTTGTCAACTGAATTGCTTGAGGACAAGCAATGAGTTAAGCTTGGGGGAGTTGATACGTCCCAAACGTATCTACTTTTCCAAACACTTTTGCTCTAGTTTGGACTTTAATTTGCATGATTTGAATGGAACTAATCCGGACTAACGCTGTTTTCAACAGAATTGCCATGGTGTTATTTTTGTGCAGAAATAAAAGTTCTCGAATGGACCTGAAAATTTACGGAGAATTATTTCAGAATATATAAAAAATACTGGCGCAAAGATCTACTAGAGGGGGGCCACCAGGCACCACAAGCCTCGGGGGGGCGCCGACCCCCCCAGGGCGCACCTGGCAGGCTTGTGGGCCCCTGGCAGCTCCGTTTGCCCTAACTCCAACGCTATAAGTACCTATTCGTGGAGAAAAAATCAGAGAGAAAGAATCATCACGTTTTACGATACGGAGTGTCGGTGTACTAAGACATGGGTGCCCTCGTACCTAGACTTGTGCACAGGCAGTTGTAGCCTCCCCTCCGGCAAGGGCTTGACAGAGGATAACTGCGACTCAAGACTCAACACCAAGACCGTGAAGAAGACCTCAAGGCAGGTCATCAAGAAGTACTATTCTAAGTACTGAAGATCGACGTTGTTCTTGCCGGCAAGCTTCGCCTCGGCAAGGTGAAGACCAAGGCTATGGTTGCCGGCAAGCTCCCTTGCCGGCAAGCAAGGCCTGGCAAGCTCCATGCCAGCGGGTTTGTTCTGTCTCGTTAGCGCTCCACCTCATCATCGACCAGATAGGCTCGTGGGCTAGGTGTCGAGCGGGCAGGCAGTCAACATGACCGACCAAGGCACGTGCCAGCACGCCATGCCAAGATTAACTTTAATGACACCTGTCCCTGGTACGTGTTGGGATTATAGAAGGGCGCCAGGACCGGTGGTACAGATCTTTTGCCCAAGGCCTCGCCTCCCCAACGTAGCACCTAACGGTGCATTAAATGCGTTTGTCTTACCCCATGGGAAGATAGACGTGATGATGGTGCAAGTCGCTGTTCACACTCTGTAATGACCGTATTAGCCATTGTGGTAACCCCTTAGCCTATAAAAGGAGGCCCACGGCTATAGGTAGAACGGTCGACACCCAACTCAATGACACGCCGTAGCTGCATTTTCCCGAGCACCTTGCCGGAAAACTGCGCTCCCTATAACCAAAGTTCATATACGATCAACCACAGAGCAGGAGTAGGGTTTTACGCTCATAGTGGCCCGAACCTGGATAAATCCCCTGCGTGTTCTTGCACTTACTAAAAACCTGCTCTTTGTCCCATGCATGTCCCCTGAGCCGAATCGCAAAGGGACCCGTTCGGTCCCATAGATAGTTGTTTCCCACGACATCGTTGGCGCGCCAGGCAGGGGGATTGTGTGTCACAAATCAGTTCTTTGGTAGTGTGAGTACCAACTTCATCATCTTCGTCGATGGTGCCGAAGAAGAAGAGTGGAGCCACAAAGGCTCCTACCGCGTCCAAGCCACCTTACCAGGCGGCCGCAGGCGGCGCAGCCGGCGCGGGCGCTACGGTTGGGACGGGCGGCGCAGGAGGCGCAAGTGGTGCGGGTGCCCAGCACCCCCGCCACGATGCTGAGCCTAGCCACAGGACCGGCGACGTCACAGACGGTCAACTTCCAAGACATTCTGGTGAGCGCAGTCATCATAGTAATATAGTTCATACTTTTGTGACCCAAAACCCAGCCGCCGCAACGTCCTAGAACGTAGCGGCGACGTCCAACAACGGCACGAGGAGGCATACGCCGCAACCATTGCAAGATGGGCACGACACGCTCCCCCATGTTGCTGGCGGTTCCAGACAACCGCAAGGCGGGATCCCCGTGCAGCAACTTCTGATTGCTCACGGAGCGCCACCACCACCACCACGTCCGCCTGTTGGCGAGCATGAGCAGCGGCGGCACGGACGTAACGAAGCTCCTTCTGGCTCTGCCAGGAGTCGAGCGACGCCTCGTTCTGTTCTCCCAGCCATGCCAACCACGGCGGCAGAGGCCATGGCGCAGGTTCAAATACTTTCGAACTTCCCGCCAAGCCCAGACGAGATGGACGAATGGAGAGCTACCATTCAGAGTCTCATCAGTTTTGCCGATCCCGGCAAAACACAAGACGTGGGGCCCTCGCGGCGACCACCCACCATGTTGGTGGGACCATCCGGCTACCTTGCCGGAGACACCGCGCAATCGGTGCAGTCGCCTCAGCACCCCCCACTGTCACAGCGGCCAGCTCGCCGATCAGACGACCATGACATGATGTCTATGGCTTCGTCAGATCCGCGGTGCCGCCAAGATCAGCGCAAAGTGCTCCGCGAGCGGTGCGACGAAAACACCCGCACGAAGATCGAGCGGCGCCGGGAAGCACGTCATCAATCCGACGACCGTGCCAGGCCAGCAGTGAACGTGCTCGCTCCGGTAGCCGCCGGGTACTTGCCCTACGATGTGGGGTGCCCAGCGTTTACTCGTGAGCTGCGGCAAGTTCGTTGGCCATCCACCCGAGCCTTCAAGCCGGAGCTGCCTGACAAGTACGACGGCACGCTCAACCCAGCCGAGTTCCTTGGCATCTACACAATCACGGTGGAGGCTGCCGGGGGACGGGACGAGAAAGTGCTCGCCAACTACTTCCCGTTGGTGCTTCGGCCCAACATCAGGTCGTGGTTGATGAACCTACCTGAGGGCTCCATTTCTTCTTGGGCGGATCTGTGCCATCATTTCGTTGGCGCCTACCAGGGTGGCCACAAGCTCCCAGGTCGGCCCAGCGATTTGCAGGTGATCCCCCAAAGAGATGGAGAGAACCTCCGCAAGTACATACAATGGTTCAGCCGTGTGTACCACAACATCCCCGACATCCATCCCGCAGCTATCGTTGCCGCGTTCCGCACGAATGTGCGCAACCGCAGGATGCGGTCTGAGATGAATGTCGAGCAGGTCAAGACCATTAATGATCTGTATGCCTTGGCGGATAGGTGTGCACATGCTAAGGAAGGGAGGCGGCTCCCCGGGGAAGATGCGGGTGCAGACGTCGATTCCGAGGATGACGTAGCATCAACCCCATAGAAGAAGAACAGGAAGCGCAACAGAAAGCGCAAGAACAAGACTGTACTGGCCGTCGAGAGCTCCGGCGACACCAATGCAACCAAGAAGCCGAAGGCAGACATCGCCGATAAGGAGGTTGCCGGGTGCGATGCTTGCCAGGAAGCTGCGGCAGGCGAGAAGGCCAGCAAGACTGGCGGGCCGTACTGCAAGATCCACCGCACCAAGGGCCACGACCTCCAGCAATGCCAGCAAGTAGAGCAGCTTGCCGAAAAACAGAAGCAAGAGTACGAGAAGCGTGACAAGGAGAAGACCCAAGATGGTGCTGGTGGGTTTGGCAAGCAAGACCATGGTAGCCGCGGAGGGCGCCGTGGCAAGGCCAAGCAGCCAAAAGAGAAGGCTGCTCAGGGCCAGCAAGAAGAGGATGATAGTGATGAAGACGGAGGCGGGTCCGGCAAGGAGTTCCAAAATGCGGTGGATGCCATATGTGTTGACGGAGGCGCATCTTTGCACTCCTTGCATCGGCAACTAAAGCAGTGGATACGCGAAGTCAATGCAGCAGAGCCGGTGATGGAGGCACATAAGCCACTCAAGTGGTCGCACTCGCCCATCGTCTTTGACACCGAGGACCACCCTGATCGCACCACTACGGTCGGGTGTTTGTCGTTGTTGGTTTCACCAACAATTAGCAACCTCAAGGTGACAAAGATGCTGGTTGATGGTGGGGCGGGCTTGAAGTTGATCTCCCCAGATGTGATCAAGAGGCTGCAGATCCCTGACAAGGATCTCGAGGAGATGGGCAGTTTCCAGGGGATCAGTCAGGGGAGGAACAAGCCGAAGGGTCAAGTCACGTTCCCGGTCACGTTCGGCAACAAGCTCAACTATCGGACAGAGAAGATTACCTTCGACGTCGTCAAGATGCCGCTGCCGTACAATGGGATTCTGGGCCGCCCAGCCCTGGCAAAGTTTATGGCCGCATCGCACTATGCGTACAACGTCATCAAGATGCCGGGGCCGATGGGGCTCCTCACCATCAAGTCAAACCACAAGGATGCAATCATCTATACCAACAAGCTCTACCGGGAGGCGGCGGCAGCAGCTGCCATCGAGGCGCTTGCCCTTGCCGTCAAAGCTCCCAGGGAAGGAAAGAAGAAGGAGACCGGCAAGACCTCTGGGAAGGACTCCGGGAAGTGCACTTCAGAGTGCAGCATGCCTGTCGAGGACGTACCAGAGAGCTCTACCGGCAAGAGCAAGAGAGCCAAGGCTTCCGCATCCACGACCAAACAAGTTTCTGCGAAAGGGGGTGGGACGAGTGGCACTTTTTCTGAAAGTGCCACTCTCGGCAACAAATAGGGAGTCGAGCTCGTTGCCTTCCTACGGGTGAATGCCAGTGTGCTTTTCTGGCAAGCACCTGACATCCCTGAAGTTTTTAGGAGGGCAACTGAGCACCACCTTGCTGTCTGCCCTCATGCGAGACCCCTCAAGCAGAAGGTCAGGAAGCAAGCCTTGGTGCAGAAGCAATACTCCCCACGGAACTCAAATACGGGTCACCTCGAGTCTTGGCCTTCAATGAGGAGGACCAAGATGAGCTGCGGCATGACGATGCCGCGCTCCTTGAGGAAGATCGTTTCTAGGCTGTTGCCCGTGCTGCATGGTGCCAGCAAGCTTTGCGCTGCCGCCTTAGTCGCAAAGTGAATGCCAGGGACCTTGAGAAAGGCGACCTTGTTCCTCGTCGGATTCGATCCATGAAGGATAAAAAACAAGTTGACGCCGAAGTGGGAAGGCCCTTACCGAGTAATATGAGTCACTAGGCCCGGCACAGTCCACCTAGAGACCGAAGATGGCACTCCGGTGCTAAACTCATGAAATATTGAGCATCTTCGTAAGTTTTACCCGTAAGGCGCGGTTGCCGGGCTGCCCGGCAACCTCTTTTGTACAAGTTTGCCGTCAAGGCATGTAATCCTTTGTACAAAGCCGGTCGTAGATCCCGTGCAAAATAAATAAAAGTTAGATGTTTCACAATTCTTTGTCAAATACATATATATTTATGTGTTGCAAGCAGTCTTGTGTTACATTTTCCCTTGCATAAGGTGATTAACGAACCGCCAAGGTTCCAACCTCCTCTTTTCATTTCTTTCTTTTTCTTAAAGGAAGGAAGGATTCCTCGCGTACAAGTTTCCCGTGGGGGAGTGACGGTATGGATACCAAAGAACGCATTCAAGATATCACCCTACGGCAAGAAGTACAGCAAGGAATGAGCTAAGTTGCAAAACTTTGAAATAAATTTTTTGTTGTAGTTGCGACTCTCCTTGAACGACTTTGGCCTTTGTATGACAAACCTGCACACTAAGGAACCTTGTCGTGATCGACTGCGCTCTTACTTTGCTTTGAGTCCGCTCAGCAACCTAAGCAGCCGCGTTGTGACCGTCAAGCGTGACCTTGCTGGCAGCGACACTTCTGGCAAGCTGCTAAGGACCCTCTCCTCAAGCACTTACGGCAAGGGTGTGCACACCGGCAAGCTTCCGACAAGCATAGGGTACAAAAATCATGCAAAGACAGAACGGAATAAGGAGAACAACGCACATACATCTATCTTAAATACAAGTTATAATACATCAAGGCCAAGTGCAGTCGGACTTATGATAAACGTGTCTTTTGCATGATCTTACACGCGGCAAACTAAGGAGGCAAAGCCTAGCTCGTGACCCCGCCCTCTTTCCTGGGGATTTGGCTGACCCTATCGGCGATGGGCGCGACGAGCTCATCGATAGCCCTGGTGTCGACTTCTTTGGGCAGGCTTACGAAGACTTTGGAAAGGTCGATGCTTGGGTTTCGGTACACCACTTTTCTGAGCATCTTGAATAGGACATCCCGGCAAAGCCGGCGGGACTCATTGGCAAGGTATGCAGGTCAAGCCCCGTGGTGTTTCTTCAGCGCCTCACCCAAGCTTTCGAAGAAGAAGGCGAGCCTGGCACTGGTGCTGTCCCCTTCGGCGGAGGAGTAGTGATACTCCGATAGGCCCAAGGCGCGTAGGTTGACGGAAATATTCTCCGCGGCAACCACGAGCCGGTCGGCCCAAAGCCTGTAGGCGTCCTTGAGCTTGTTGATGGAAGTCGCGGCACTTGCAAGTTTTGACTTCTCATCCTGAAGTTCCTTCGTCAAGGTCTTCTCACACTTTTCGGCTTCATCAAGAGATAGCACCAAGGTGTTTAGCTTTAGCTTGTGATCTTCGATCATGTCTTTGGGCTTGGCGAGCTCTTGGTTCTTGGTAGATACCGAAGTTTGCAGCCCCGCTAGGATGTGGACTTCCTTCTCCGCATCTGCTTTGAGCGTCGAGATCTCCTTGCCGCTGGCAACAAGGTTTGCTTTGAGTGCTCGCACTTTGTTTTCCAGTTCAATCTTGGAGACCTCTGCAGCTCCGGCAGCATTGATGGCCTCCTTGATCTTGCCGGCATGCTCTGTGGCTTGAGCCTCGATAGCCTCTTTGTGCTTCTGCCTTAGTTCCTGGGTTTGTTGGGCAATGAGAGCCTGGATCTCATTGTCCTTGCCACGAAGCGTGGCAGCAAGCCCGGCTTCACGAGCGACAAGCTCTTCCTCATAAGCGTCAAGGCCGACCTTCCGCTCATTCAACTTTGCCTCCTCCACCGCTATCTTCCATGCAGCCTCCTCATGTGCCTTCTCGGCATCAGCCTTTTCCAGAATGAACTCCTCCTGGGCCTTGGCAAGTTGAGTTTGGCGTTCATGGAGGTCTTGGAGGCATTCCGCATACCAAACCTGTGTTTCTTCCACGTGCCTCTTGAAATCATCCTCCGCCTTGTCAAGGACGGCCGCCCTGGAGTCCAACTTATCCGTGCGGTCACGGTGGCACGCCTGGAGTTTCCGGAAGTTCTCGCTCATGGCTTTGAAGAGTTGCTGCTCCTTGGTCTCGCTGATGTTGGCAGGCAGCTCGTCAACGACCTCAAGTCCGGCAGCAGTAAGGACCTCACCGTCCAAGATCTCTCCTTCCATAGGCACCCCAATGCTTAACGTCCCAGGAAGGTTGACGAACAGATTGTCGCCAACCTTCAAGTATCTGCTTGAGAAGGGTTCTTCAGATGTCGAGGGGTGGTCGCTGGCAACCGCCTTGCCGGCCAAGATCGCCCTCCTAGCCAAGTTAGCGCTTGGTGCTCCTGAGACAGGAATGTCTTCAGTGGCCTCGACGTTCTGATTGCCGCCTTCCTCAGCAGTACCCGTGGTGGCCTCTTCGTGAGCAGCCTTGGTGATCTCCTCGTCGGTCATCCTGATGGCCTCACCAGCAGCAATGTTGCTGGCTTCGTTGGCGGCGTCCTTCGCGATATCCTCAATGGTGGAATCGTCGTCCATATCGTCAGATAAAGGGAGATCTGAAAGCATGGGGAGGAGAGAAAATCAAGACTCGGGTCAAGTTCAAGAAAACAAAAAAGAAAGAGAAGGTCAAAAAAAGCTACTCGACGGTAGAAGACGTACTAGACTGGGGCTGTTGAGGAGGGGTAATCTCATCCCCGGCAACTTTGGTTGTCGTCGCCTGGTTGCCGGCAGCCACGGTTGCCGGCACATCATCAGTGCAAACGGCCTCGTCTGTGGGGGTCCTTGCCGGAGAACCGCTTGCCGGGGGAGCGGTTGATGGAGACGTCCCAGTTGGATCAGCTTCCGGGCATTCCTTCTCGAGACGCTCTTCTCCTGCTCCCGTGCCGATGTCAGCAGTGAACATCTCAACACCCATGCTTGCCAAAGGAAAGTGAATAGTGGCCTCACGCTGGGGGCTGTGCTGGGGGCTGGTTTCCGAGGCGTCGTCGTCTGGCACCATGTTTGTTGCCGGCTCCTCTTCTACCCTAGTCCTCGGCCTCTTGGCCATCCTTTGTGCCAGGGTTTCCCTGTCACTATCAACCAAGGCAAGGCGAAGCAAGTCTGATTAATGCAGGCAAGAAACCAAGAATTGAATAAAGGGAATTGGGGATATATACTCCTCTTCCTCCTCTTCGCTAAGGGTGGAGAGATCATACAAGCCTCCGGGCCTGCTGCTCGAGGAGGGCGACAGGGAAGAAGTCATGGCCTGTTTGGTTGCCACAGGAGCAGCAGGACGAGACGACCCGGCCGCTCCGGCTGCCGGCACGGTTGTACTCTTCGAAGAAGTATGCCGCGTTCGCTGCTGTTGAGGGGTCTGGCGTTGAGTTCCTCGTCGCCCGGCAACCTCACCAGTCGTTTCCCCACCAGCAACCTTCTCACCCGAGGGCGAAGAGCGAACTGGCTCCCCAGAAATGGCTCTCTGGAGGACACGAGTCCTCCTTGCCAGAGCAAGGGGTTCCTTGAGTGCCTGTCCCTCAGCGGCCTCTTTACTCTGACCTCCGGCAAGTTGCTCTCGCCTCCCGGCGGACTCTTCCGGCGGCTCGCTTGCCGGCCCCTCCTCATTTCCCTCCTCAGCATTAGATGCCACAGAGCCGGAGCCGTCGGCATCCCTAGGCAATTTTGCTTCCGCCGCTCTCCTGGCAATATATTCCAACTCCACCTGGGTGGTGTCGCGGAAGAAATCCGTCTCCTCCCGGATGGGCTTCTCCACCAGCGTATCAAACCATCCTCTCACCGTGTCTTCGGGTGGTGCTTGCCAACTCCCCTCGACGCCTTGGGCGTTACAAGATGGCATCATGGCGATGATGGCATCCTTGGCGGAATTGTTACACAGCGGCACCACGCCCGCCGACCAGTTAAACTTGTCGCTGGTGCGAAAGAGCATGCCGCAGAATGCCGTGTGCTGCATTACCTTCAGGTTGGTGTGAAGCCCTGTGTTCACCCGCATGATATCGGCCACGTTCTGGTAATCCCAAGCAGGCCTTCCTCTGTCCTGAAGAGGGGCAATATGGCGGCGGAGAAAATCGGCGCCCACCATCCCGATGGTGAGGCCGGCAGCCCTGAGACGGAGAATCCGGGTTGTGGCGATTTCGAGCTGGGCATCCTTGTCGTCAAAGTGGTCCCAGCTCTCGACATGCCTCACCTTCTTCGTTCTAAGCTTGCAGAAGTCAGGGAACCTGTCATCCTTGATCTAGCACCACTCTCTGCGCCATTCGCTCCATTCCTGGTCAAACAACCCAGGGGGATAAGCGTCCCCGTCCCTAGGAATCCAAGCAATACAGCCGGAGAGGGTGTACGCCTCGATGCGGGGGATGAAATAGTGGCGGAACAAAGCTGTGTTGGGCATTACTCCAATAAAGTTTTCGCAGAAATGCACGAAAACAGCCAGGCAGGTCATGGCATACGGTGTGAAGTCTAGGAGATGGAACCCGTATGTATACAAGATTTCACGGAAGAACTTAGAGAAAGGAGGGACAAGCCTGCAATAGAAGTAAGCGGCGAAGAAGGGGTACCTGTAATCGCTGGGCTGAACAGAGCCGAGAAGAACATCAGGCACAAAGTGGGCTTTAGTGTCCTTCCCCCACATGATCGCATACCGTTCCACCAGGTCATGCTCCTCCAGCTCCAGCTTGAAGACGATGTTGCCCCTCTGCAGCGCCGCCCACTCCATTTCCCCCGCCTCCGCATCCGGATCAGCCACCTTCCTCAGTTTATTCCGACTCCTCTTGGGTGCCATGGCTACGCGAGGTGGACGGACTCCGAAGCTGGCTAGGGGCGCGACGCGGTGGTGGAAGAAAAAGGCGTTCTGGCGCAAGGTTGAAGACGGCGGTGAACTGGCTAGATTGGAAAGAGGGGGGTAAATGAGCAGCGACCCTCGCGGTTTCCCTTTTTATGGGGAAGGCGCGGGGGCTGGTTCTTTTCCGTCCCACGTGGCTGCGCTTTTCAGGCGCACCACCTCCCGCCGCCGCTCCGCTCCACCTCTCCCACGCCCGCATTTAATGCACATCGTGGGCGGGTGCGGTAAAAGAGAAGATTATGATAGTTATCCTCTGCCACGCGCCGCCTGTGCACTGTTTGGGCCTAGCCCAACGATGCCTCGCATGCGCGCGTGGCCCAGGCCCAGGGGCTCCTGTCGGTGTACTAAGACATGGGTACCCTCGTACCCAGACTTGTGCACAGGCAGTTGTAGCCTCCCCTCCGGCAACGGCTTGATAGAGGATAACTACGACTCAAGACTCAACACCAAGACCGTGAAGAAGACCTCAATGCAGGTCATCGATAAGTACTATTCTAAGTACTGAAGATCGACGCTGTTCTTGCCGGCAAGCTTCGCCCTGGCAAGGTGAAGACCAAGGCTATGGTTGCCGGCAAGCTCCCTTGCCGGCATGCAAGGCTCGGCAAGCTCCGTGCCAGCAGGTTTGTTCTGTCCCGTTACCGCTCCACCTCACCATCGACCAGATAGGCTCGTGGGCTAGGTGTCGAGCGGGCAGGTAGTCAACATGACCGGCCAAGGCACGTGTCAGCACACCACGCCTCGATTAACTTTAATGACACCCTTCCCTGGGATGTGTCGGGATTACAGAAGGGTGCCAGGACCGGTGGTACAGATCTATTGCCCAAGGCCTCGCCTCCCCAACGTAGCACCTAACGGTGCATTAAATGCGTTTGTCTTACCCCGTGGGAAGATAGACCTGATGACGGTGCAAGTCACTGTTCACACTCTGTAATGACCATATTAGCCAATGTGGTAACCCCTTAGCCTATAAAAGGAGGCCCACGGCTACAGGTAGAACAGTCGACACCCAGCTCAATGACACGCCATTTCTGCATTTTCCCGAGCACCTTGCCGGAAAACTGCACTCCCTGTAACCAGAGTTCATATACGATCAACCACAGAGCAGGAGTAGGGTTTTACGCTCATAGCGGCCTGAACCTGGATAAATCCCCCGCATGTTCTTGCACTTACTAAAAATCTACTCTTTGTCCCATGCATGTCCCCTGAGCCGAATCACAAAGGGACCCGTTCGGTCCCATAGATATTTGTTTCCCACAACACGGAGCCGCCACCACCTCCTGTTCTTCATCGGGAGGGCTGATCTGGAGTCCGTTCGGGGCTCCGGAGAGGGGGATTCGACGCCGTCGTCATCATCAACCATCCTCCATCACCAATTTCATGATGCTCACCGGCGTGCGTGAGTAATTTCTTCGTAGGCTTGCTGGACGGTGATGGGTTGGATGAGATTTACCATGTAATCGAGTCAATTTGTTAGGGCTTTGATCCCTAGTATCCACTATGTTCTGAGATTGATGTTGCTATGACTTTGCTATGCTTAATGCTTGTCACTAGGGCCCGAGTGCCATGATTTCAGATCTGAACCTTTATGTTTTCATGAATATATTTAAGTTCTTGATCCTATCTTGCAAGTTATATGCACCTATTACGTGTCATGATCCGCATACCCCAAGGTGACAATAATTGGGATTCTTTTCGGTGATTGCCGGAGTTTGAGGAGTTCATGTATTCACTATGTGCTAATGCTTTGTTCCGGTTCTCTATTAAAAGGAGGCCTTAATATCCCTTAGTTTCCTGAAGGACCCCGTGATACGTCCATTTTGCATCATGTTTTCCTACTGTTATTTATAGTGTTTTTAATCAATATAATACTTTATGGAGCAATTCTAATGCCTTTTCTCTCATAATATGCAAGATTTACATAAGGAGGGAGATTACCGGCAGCTGGAATTCTGGACCTGAAAAAGCTATGTCAGAGATACCTATTCTGCACATCTCCAAATGAGCTGAAATTTCACGCAGATTTATTTTCGAATAAATAAAAAATAATGGAGAAAAGAACAACCAGAGGGGGCCACCCAGGTGCCCACGAGGCACCATGGCGTGCCACCCCCCCTGGCGCACCCTGGTGGCTTGTGGGGCCCCTGGCCAGCCTCCGGTGCCCATTTTCTGGTATATAAGCCCATTTGCCCTAGAAAAAATAAAGAGAAGACTTTCGGGACAGAGCGCCGCCATTTCGAGGCGGAACTTGGGCAGGAGCACTTTTGCTCTCCGGTGGAGCGATTCCACCGGGGATACTTCCCTCCGAGAGGGGGAAATCGAAGCCATCGACATCACCAACAATCCTCTCATCGTGGGAGGACCAATCTTCATCAACATCTTCACTAGCACCATCTCATCTCAAACCCTAGTTCATCTCTTGTATTCAATCTTTGTCTCAAAACCTCAGATTGGTACCCGTGGGTTGCTAGTAGTGTTGATTACATCTTGTAGTTGATGCTAGTTGGTTTATTTGGTGGAAGATTATATGTTCAGATCCATTATGCTATTCAATACCCCTCTGATCTTGGACATGAATATGATGTGTGAGTAGTTACTTTTGTTCTTGAGGACATGGGAGAAGTCTTGTCATAAGTAATCATGTGAATTTGGTATTCGTTCGATATTTTGATGATATGTATGTTGTTGATTCTCTTAGTGGTGTCATGTGAACGTCGACTACATGACACTTCACCATCTTTGGGACTAAGGGAATGCATTGTGGAGTAGTAATTAGATGATGGGTTGCTAGAGTGACAGAAGCTTAAACCCTAGTTTATGCGCTATTCCGTAAGCGGGTGATTTGGATCCATATGTTTAATGCTATGGTTAGATTTATCTTAATTCTTATTTCGTAGTTGCGGATGCTTGCGAGAGGGGTTAATCATAAGTGGGAGGCTTGTTCAAGTAAAACTACACCCAAGCACCGGTCCACCCACATATCCAATTATCAAAGTAGCGAACGCGAATCAAACAAACATGATGAAAGTGACTAGATGAAATTCCCATGTGTCCTCGAGAACGTTTAGCTTATTATAAGAGATCATTCCGGCCTGTCCTTTGCAACAAAAGGATTGGGCTACCTTACTGCACCTTAGTTACTATTGCTACTTGTCACTTGTTACAAATTATCTTGCTATCAAACTACTCTTTATCGATAATTTCAGTGCTTGCAGAAAATACCTTGCTGAAAACCGCTTGTTATTTCCTTCTGCTCCTCGTTGGGTTTGACACTCTTACTTATCGAAAGGACTAAGATTGTTCCCCTATACTTGTGGGTCATCAAGACTCTTTTCTGGCGCCATTGCCGGGGAGTGAAGCGCCTTTGGTGAGTGGAATTTGGTAAGGAAACATTTATATTACGTGCTGAAATTTACTGTCACTTGTCACTATGGAAAACAATCCTTTGAGGGGTCTGTTCGGGGTATATTCACCTCGACCGGAAGCACAAAGAGTTGCTCCTCAACCTACTGCACCTACTGAAAATATTTATTATGAGATTCCTTTGGGTATGATAGAGAAATTGCTAGCTAATCCTTATGCAGGAGATGGAACACTACATCCTGATATGCACTTAATCTATGTGGATGAAGTTTGTGGATTACTTAAGCTCGCAAGTTTACCCGGAGATGAAGTTAAGAAGAAGGTTTTCCCTTTATCTTTGAAGGGAAAGGCATTGACATGGTATAGGCTATGTGATGATATCGGAATGTGGGATTGGAATCGATTGAAATTGGAATTTCATCAAAAGTTTTATCCTATGCATCTGGTTCATCATGATCGGAATTATATATATAATTTTTGGCCTCGTGAAGGAGAAAGCATTGCTCAAGCTTGGGGGAGGCTTAAGTACATGATGTACATATGCCCCAATCATGAGCTCTCAAGAGAAATTATCTTATAGAATTTTTATGCTTGGCTTTCTCATGATGATCAAACCATGCTCGATTCTTCTTCGACTGGCTCCTTTATGAAGAAAACTATTGAATTCAGATGGGATCTTCTGGAAAGAATTAAACGCAACTCTGAAGATTGGGAACTCGGTAAAGGTAATGAGTCAGGTATAATACTTGAGTTCGATTGTGTTTAATCTTTTATGGATACCGATGCTTTTCATAAGTTTAGCACTAAATATGGACTTGACTCTGAGATAGTAGCTTCCTTTTGTGAATCATTTGCTACTCATATTGATCTCCCTAAGGAGAAGTGGTTTAAATATCATCCCCCTGTTAAAGAAAAGACTGAAGAACCTATTAGTGTCAAAGAAGAAACAATTGTTTACAATGTTGATCCAGTTGTGCCTACTGCTTATATTGAGAAACCACCTTTTCCTGTTAGGATTAAGGAACATGCTAAAGTTTCAACTGTGGTTAACAAAAGTAATATTAGAGCACCTAGACCCTCTGAACAAATTAAAGTTGAACCTAATGTTGCTATGGTTAAAGATCTCTTGGTCGATAATATAGATGGGCATGTTATTTACTTCTGTGATGAAGCTACTAGAATTGCTAAGCCCGATCCTAAAGATAAGAATAAACCTGTCGTTGGCATGCCTGTTGTCTCAGTTAAAATAGGAGATCACCGTTATCATGGCTTATGTGATTTGGGTGCAAGTGTGAGTGCTATTCCGTTTACCTTATATCAAGAAATTATGAATGATATTGCACCTGTTGAGATTGAAGATATTGATGTTACTATTAAGCTCGCAAATAGAGATACTATTTCACCGCTTGGAATTGTTAGAGATGTTGAAGTCTTGTGTGGTAAGATCAAATACCCTACTGATTTTCTTGTTCTTGGATCACCACAAGATGGTTTTTGTCCAATTATATTTGGTAGACCCTTCCTGAATACTGTTAATGCTAAGATTGATTGCGCTAAAGAAATTGTTAGTGTTAATTTTGGTGAGATGTCTCATGAGTTTAATTTCTCTAAGTTTCATAGACAACCTCATGATAAAGAATTGTCTAGTAAGGATGAAATTATTGGTCTTGCTTCTATTGCCGTACCTCCAACTGATCCGTTAGAACAATATTTGCTAGACCATGAAAATGTTATGCACATGAATGAAAGAAATGAAATAGATAAGATGTTCTTTGATCAACCACCTATCCTTAAACACAATTTGCCTATTGAAACTCTTGGAGGTCCTCCTCCACGTAAGGGTGACCCTGTATTTGAATTGAAACAATTGCCTGATACATTGAAATATGCTTATCTAGATGAAAAGAAGATATATCCTGTTATTATTAGTGCTAACCTTTCAGAGCATGAAGAAAAGAGATTACTAAAAACTCTGAGGAAGCACCGTGCTGCTATTGGTTATACTCTTGATGATCTTAAGGGCATTAGTTCCACTCTATGTCAGCACAAAATTAATATGGAGCCTGATGCTAAACCAGTTGTCAATCATCAACGACGATTAAATCCTAAGATGAAGGAGGTGGTAAGAACTGAAATATTAAAGCTTCTGGAAGCAGGTATAATCTATCGCATAGCTGATAGTAGATGGGTAAGTCCCGTTCATTGTGTCCCAAAGAAAGGAGGCATTACTGCTGTTCCTAACGATAAAAATGAACTCATTTCACAAAGAATTGTAACTGGTTATAGGATGGTAATTGATTTTAGAAAATTAAACAAAGCCACTAGAAAAGATCATTACCCCTTACCTTTCATTGATCAAATGTTAGAAAGATTGTCCAAGCATACACACTTTTGCTTTCTTGATGGATATTCTGGTTTCTCTCAAATACCTGTATCACAAGTCGATCAAGAGAAAACCACCTTTACTTGTTCTTTTGGAACTTATGCTTATAGACGTATGCCTTTTGGTTTATGCAATGCACCTGCTACCTTTCAAAGATGTATGACTGCTATATTCTCTGACTTTTGTGAAAAGATTGTTGAGGTTTTCATGGATGATTTCTCCGTTTACGGAACTTCTTTTGATGATTGCTTGAGCAACCTTGATCGAGTTTTGCAGAGATGTGAAGAAACTAATCTTGTCTTGAATTGGGAGAAGTGCCACTTTATGGTTAATGAAGGTATTGTCTTGGGGCATAAAATTTCTGAACGAGGTATTGAAGTAGATAAGGCTAAAGTTGATGCAATTGAGAAAATGACATGTCCTAAAGATATTAAAGGTATAAGAAGTTTCCTCGGTCATGCTGGTTTCTATAGAAGGTTTATTAAAGACTTCTCTAAAATTTCTAGGCCTCTTACTAATCTCTTGCAAAAAGATGTTCCATTTGTTTTCGATGATGATTGTGTAGAAGCCTTTGAAACACTTAAGAAAGCATTAACCTCTGCACCTATTGTTCAACCACCTGATTGGAACTTGCCTTTTGAAATTACGTGTGATGCTAGTGATTATGCTATTGGTGCTGTTCTAGGACAAAGAGTTGATAAGAAATTAAATGTTATCCATTATGCTAGTAAAACTCTAGACAGTGCTCAAAGAAATTATGCTACTACTGAGAAAGAATTTCTAGCGGTGGTGTTTGCATGTGATAAATTTAGATCTTGCATAGTTGATTCTAAAGTAATTGTTCACACCGATCATGCTGCTATTAAATACCTTATGGAAAAGAAAGATGCTAAACCTAGACTCATTAGGTGGGTTCTATTGCTACAAGAATTTGACTTGCATATTACTGATAGAAAGGGAGCTGAGAACCCCGTAGCTGATAATTTGTCTAGAATGGAAAATGTTCTTGATGACCCACTCCATGTTAATGATGATTTCCCTGATGAACAATTAGCTGTGATGAATGCTTCTCGTAGTACTCCTTGGTATGCAGACTATGCTAATTATATTGTTGCTAAATATTTACCACCTAGTTTCTCATACAAACAAAAGAAAAAGTTCTTCTTCGATGTAAGACATTACTTCTAGGATGACCCACATCTTTATAAGGAAGGAGTAGATGGTATTATTAGACATTGTATACCTGAGCATGAACAGGAACAAATCCTACGGAAGTGTCATTCCGAGGCTTACGGATGACACCATGCGGGAGGCAGAACTGCACATAAGGTACTACAATCTGGTTTTTATTGGCCTACTCTTTTCAAGGATGCTCATAAGTTTGTGTTATCTTGTGATGAATGTCAAAGAATTGGTAATATTAGTAGACGTCAGGAAATGACTATGAATTATTCACTTGTTATTGAACCATTTGATGTTTGGGGATTTGATTATATGGGACATTTTCCTTCCTCTAATGGGTATACACATATTTTAGTTGCTGTTGATTACGTTACTAAGTGGGTAGAAGCTATTCCAACTAGTAGTGCTGATCATAACACTTCTATTAAAATGCTTAAAGAAGTTATTTTCCCGAGGTTCGGAGTCCCTAGATATTTAATAACTGATGGTGGTTCACATTTTATTCATGGTGCATTCCGTAAACTGCTTGCTAAATATGATGTCAACCATAGAATTGCATCTCCCTATCACCCTCAATCTAGTGGTCAAGTTGAATTGAGCAATAGAGAAATAAAGTTAATTTTGCAAAAGGCCGTCAATAGATCTAGAAAGAATTGGTCTAAGAAACTTGATGATGCATTATGGGCTTATAGAACTGCTTATAAAAATCCTATGGGTATGTATCCTTATAAAATGGTTTATGGAAAAGCATGTCATTTACCTCTTGAGTTAGAACATAAAGCATATTGGGAAATTAAAGAACTCAATTATGATTTTAAACTTGCCGGTGAAAAGAGGTTATTTGATATTAGCTTGCTAGATGAATGGAGAACCCAAGCTTATGAAAATGCCAAATTGTTTAAAGAAAAAGTCAAAAGATGGCATGATAAAAGAATTCAAAAACAGGAATTCAAAGTGGGTGAGTATGTTCTACTGTACAATTCTCGTTTTAGATTTTTTGCAGGAAAACTTCTCTCTAAATGGGAAGAACCGTATATTATCGAGGAAGTTTATCGCTCTGGAGCCATTAAGATCAATAACGCCGAAGGCACTAATCCGAGGGTGGTCAATGGGCAAAGAATTAAGCATTATATCTCAGGTACACCTATTAATGTTAAGACTAACATTATCCAAACTATGACACCAGAGGAACACATAAGAGAGACCTTCCAGAACACTCCAGAACCGTGAAAAGGAAGAGGTACGTGATACGGTAAGTAAACCGACTCCAAAAATTCCATAAAAATACTTTATGTCAGTTTTGGAATATTAGAAAAAAAATACAAAAATAAGAAATAGCCGAGAGGACCCACGAGGTGCACACGAGGCACCAGGGCGCGCCACCCCCCTGGTGCGCCCTGGTGGCTCGTGGGCCCCTCGTGAGCCTTCCCGACTCCGTTTTCTTCTGGAATACTTGTTTTGCAAGATAAAAATTCTTTATATATACTCCCGGACGTTTTGACCACCGTATCGCAGAAATATCCCCTGTTGTTGTTTCGTGCTATTTTTCTGAAAGATCTAGATCTCCATGGCCCCTCAAAAGCTATGTGCCAAGCACCGTATTGTGCAACCATCGCCGGGCAAATGCCCCTACAGCGAGATTTACTATGAGTTGTCGTCAGAAGAGGAAGACAATGGTAGGGAGGACAAGGTCGAGGAAGTTGTGGGAGCCCAGGCTCCAGAAGGAGGGCAAGCCGTTCCCATAGAGGAGACCACGGAGAAGGGAGATATCCTTCAACCATTATATGATCATCTCTCCCCATCTGTAATTGAAGCCCTAAGAGTCTTTGAAAGAATTTGTGCTCATAATACATCTCTCACTCGCGAGGTTATTTTGTTGGAAGAGCAAAACATCGCCCTTCGGAGCATCAACCGTAAATTGGAGTTTCTGCTAAAGCTGAAGGACAAGCCCACCACCTCATCATCACCACCATCAACGAAGAAGGAGACTTGAATACATGGGTATGGGCACTCCCCTTGGCTTGTGCGAAGCTTGGGGGAGGTGCCCCGGTATTGTATCACCATGACTTTTATTATCTTTACCTATTTTTAGTTCGATCCTTAGTTATTTCAAGATCTAGTTGAATAAAAGTTTAGTATGATCTATTTTCGAGTGCTAGTTTCGTGATCTATCTATCTATGTAATTGAGTCGAGAGTTCTATAATAAAGAGTAGTTTGAGTTTTTGCTTCTTTACTTTTATGTTTCAATCCTAGCAATGAAAATAATGAAAAAGATCATATGCTAATCTTATGGAAAGTAATGACATTACATAAACAAAAGTATAGGTGGTAAAATTTATTGAAAGTTAACAAACATAGCATTGGTCAATGATGCAATTCATGAAAAAATTAATAAGGGAAGAGAAGATTCACATGCAAATACACTATCTTGGACATCTTTTGTGATTGTGAGCCCCCATTAAGTATTTTATGTCAAATTGTTGACGTTGGACAAGGAAGACAACGTAATGAATTATGTTTGCTTATATTCACATAGATGTTATATTGTCATAGATCCTCCAACATGTGGTGCTTGCCCAATATCTTTGCTAGCCAAAAATCCGCACCAAGTAGAGATACTACTTGTGCATCCAAAACCCTTAAACCCAGCTTCATGTCATGAGAGTCCACTATATCTACCTATGGATTGAATAAGATCCTTCAAGTAAGTTGTCATCGGTGCAAAAAGCAATAAAAATTGCCTCTAAATATGTATGAACTTTTATTGTAAGGGAAAATAAGCTTTGTACGAACTTGTGATGGTAAAGAAATAAAAGCAACGGACTGCATAATAAAGGTTGCTATCACAAGGGGCAATATAAAGTGACGTTCCTTTGCATTAAGAGCTTGTGCATCCAAAAACAAAAAGCGCATGACAACCTCTGCTTCCCTCTGCGAAGGGCCTATCTTTTACTTTTATGTATTTACCTTTTTATGCACGAGTCGATAGTGTTCTCCTCTATTTATTTTTAATTTTCTCTTTTGCAAGCATCATGTGGTGGGGAAAGATCTAGGCACATATATCCAGTTGGATATCAGTGATCATGAGTTATTATTGTTGACATTACCTTTGAGGTAAATAAGTTGGGAGGCGAAATTATAAGCCCCTATCTTTCTATGTGTCTGGCTGAAAATTTTTGCTCCATATATATGTTGTGAGTGTTAGCAATCATAGAAGACTAAATGATGGTTGAGTATGTGGACTTGCTAAAAAGCTCCTACATGAGACCCTTCCTGAAAATATGATGAATTGCAATTGCATTGTTGACTGAGAACATAGTTTGTTAGTTTTCAAGAAAGTTTATGTCTTATACCTCGTTGTTGTGATGAATTGTTACTTGCTCATGAGAAGTTCTATGATAATGAATATTGTTGTTATAGTAATGATCATGATGCTAATATGTCCGTATTTTGTTTTTATCGACACCTCTCTCTCTCTCTAAATATGTGGACATGATTATCTATATCGGCTTCCGCTTGAGGACAAGCGAGGTCTAAACTTGGGGGAGTTGATACATCCATTTTGCATCATGTTTTCCTACTGTTATTTATAGTGTTTTTAATCAATATAACACTTTGTGGAGCAATTCTAATGCCTTTTCTCTCATAATATGCAATATTTACATAAGGAGGGAGATTACCGGCAGCTGGAATTCTGGACCTGAAAAAGCTATGTCAGGGATACCTATTCTGCACATCTCCAAATGAGCTGAAATTTCACGAAGAATTTATTTTGGAATAAATAAAAAATACTGGAGAAAAGAACTACCAGAGGGGGCCACCCACGTGCCCACGAGGCACCAGGGCGCGCCACCCCCCCCCTCGGCGCGCCCTGGTGGCTTGTGGGGCCCCTGGCCAGCCTCCGGTGCCCATTTTCTGGTATATAAGCCCATTTGCCCTTGAAAAAATAAAGAGAAGACTGTCGGAACGGAGCACCACCGTCTCGAGGCGGAACTTGGGCAGGAGCACTTTTGCTCTCCGGCGGAGCGATTTCGCCGGGGATACTTCCCTCCGGGAGGGGGAAATCGAAGCCATCGACATCACCAACGATCCTCTCATCATGGGAGGACCAACATCTTCACCAGCACCATCTCATCTCAAACCCTAGTTCATCTCTTGTATTCAATCTTTGTCTCAAAACCTCAGATTGGTACCTGTGGGTTGCTAGTAGTGTTGATTACATCTTGTAGTTGATGCTAGTTGGTTTATTTGGTGAAAGATTATATGTTTAGATCTATTATGCTATTCAATACCCCTCTGATCTTGGACATGAATATGATGTGTGAGTAGTTACTTTTGTTCTTGAGGACATGGGAGAAGTCTTGTCATAAGTAATCATGTGAATTTGGTATTCGTTCGATATTTTGATGATATGTATGGTTTTGATTCTCTTAGTGGTGTCATGTGAACGTAGACTACATCACCATCTTTGGGCCTAAGGGAATGCATTGTGGATTAGTAATTAGATGATGGGTTGCTAGAGTGACAGAAGCTTAAACCCTAGTTTATGCGCTATTCCGTAAGGGGCTGATTTGGATCCATATGTTTAATGCTATGGTTAGATTTATCTTAATTCTTCTTTCGTTGTTGCGGATGCTTGCGAGAGGGGTTAACCATAAGTGGGAGGCTTGTTCAAGTAAGAACAACACCCAAGCACCGGTCCACCCACATATCAAATTATCAAAGTAGCGAACGCGAATCAAACAAACATGATGAAAGTGACTAGATGAAATTCCCATATGTCCTCGAGAACGTTTAGCTTATTATAAGAGATCATTCTGGCTTGTCCTTTGCAACAAAAGGATTGTGCTACCTTGCTGCACCTTAGTTACTATTGCTACTTGTCACTTGTTACAAATTATCTTGCTATCAAACTACTCGTTACCGATAATTTCAGTGCTTGCAGAAAATACCTTGCTGAAAACCGCTTGTCATTTCCTTCTGCTCCTCGTTGGGTTCGACACTCTTACTTATCAAAAGGACTACGATTGATCCCCTATACTTGGGGGTCATCACCCCGCTGCCACGGGAGGGTAGGACAAAAGATGTCACGCAAGTTCTACTATAAGCACGTATGACTATATACGGAATACCTTCCTACATTACATTGATGCAGGCAGGAGTCGGTCTACTTGTCTCGGATGTGCTGCCTATATACATGATCATTGCCATGAATCCGTCATAATTATTTGCTATTCTGTCAATTGCCCAACAGTAATTTGTTTACCCACCGTATGTTTCTGCGCTCGAGAGAGAAGCCTCTAGTGAAAACTATGGCCCCCGGGTCTATCTTTATCATATTAAACACCTAAAAATACCTTGCTGCAATTTATTTAATTGTATTTTAATTAGTATTTTAGTTTAGCTATTTACCTCTATAAGATTTAATCCTTGCAAGTAACCGCTAAGAGGATTGACAACCCTCTTATTTGCGTTGGGTGCAAGTGTTTGCTCTTGTGTGTGCAGGTGTGCTTAACGGAATTTTGCTTGGTTCTCCTACCGGATTGATAACCTTGGTTCTTAACTGAGCGAAATACTTATCTCTACTGTACTGCATCATCCTCTCCTCTTCGGGGAAATACCAACGCAGACTACACGTAGCAAATGTCATCTAACATAATTATCCATCACCGATCCAATGCCTACGCTTTTCGCATATTGATCTTTGCTAAGTTACTTTCGTTGCTACTGCTGTTACAATCACTACAAAACTGCTACTGTTACTGCCTTGGTTATTATTGTTACTGTTACTACTGCTATTGAAACTATCATACTACGGTGCTACTAAACACTTTGCTACAGATATTTAGTTCTCCAGGTGTGGTTGAATTGACAACTCAACTGCTAATACTCACAAATATTCTTTGGCTCCCCTTGTGTCGAATCAATAAATTTGGGTGAAATACTACCCGCGAAAATTGTTGCGATCCCCTATACTTGTGGGTTATCAAGACCTTTTTCTGGCGCCATTGCCGGGGAGCATAGCTCTATTTGTTGAGTCACTTGGGGTTTATATCTGTTGATCACTATGAAGAATCTGAAAGATGCTAAGACCAAGATCGTCCCCTCTATGAGTAGAGGAGGTAAGGAACTGCCATCACACTCTGCACTTGATTCACCTTCTGTTTTGAATAGGCTTGCGACACCACCACCTGCTATTCATTCTGATATGTCGCAAGTTATTGATGACACTACTTCTGCTATGAATGATACTTATGATGATGCTAGTACTATGCTTGATAATACTGTGCCACTTGGTGAATTTCTTGATGAACAAATTGCTAAAGCTAAAGAAACTGAAAATGTTGAAACTCTTGAAAATTATGATTCACCTATTATGTCTAGCTCACCTACTAGAGTTGAAATGCCTGAAACATCTGATGGTTATGTTTTTGATAGAGAGACAGCTAGGGCAATTCTTGCTTGTAATAATAGAGATGAGGTTATAAAATTGCTTGCTGAGTTGAAAGAAAAATCTATGAGGGAGAGAATGAAATATGATCCTAAGTTTGCTACTTCTCCCATATTTGTTACTGATAAGGATTATGAATTCTCTGTCGATCCTGAGTTAATTACTTTGGTTGAATTTGATCCTTTTCATGGTTATGAAACTGAAACTGTTGTGGCACACCTTACTAAATTGAATGATATAGCCACCCTATTTGCTCATGAGGAAAAGATTCGCTATTACTATATTCTTAAGTTGTTTCCTTTCTCATTAAAGGGTGATGCTAAGAAGTGGTTTAATACTCTTGCTCCTGGTTGTGTGCGTAGTCCCCAGGATACGATATATTACTTCTTTGAGAAATATTTTCCTGCTCATAAGAAACAAGCTGCCTTACAGGAAATATTTAACTTTGTGCAAATTGAAGAAGAGAATCTCCCTCAAGCTTGGGGGAGGCTTCTCCGATTACTTAATGCTTTGCCTGATCATCCTCTTAAGAAAAATGAAATGCTTGATATCTTTTATAATAGACTAACCGATGCTTGTAGGGACTAACTAGATGGTTGTGCTGAACGAACTTTTGGACTGGCTGAAGTACTATTGAATAATATATTGAGAAATGTCGATGATTGGATACTTCCTGAACCACCAGCTAAGCCAACTCCAAAGAAGAGAGGTATCCTTTTCCTAAGTCCAGAAGATATGCGCATCGTTACCTCGTCCTTAGCTAGTATTCATTTATTCCGAAGCTCCTGTTTTGAGTTACAAATATTAGCAACCGAACCAGTATCAAATACCCAGGCGCTACTACGAGCACAAGTAAGGTACACATCAATAACATGTATATCAAATATACCTTTATTGACGTTGCCAGCCTTCTTATCTGCCAAGTACTTGGGGCAGTTCCGCTTCCAGTGACCATTCCCCTTGCAATACAAGCACTCAGTCTAAGGTTTGGGTCCAGCCTTGGGCTTCTTCATGGGAGCGGCAACTGGCTTGCCGTTGTTCTTGAAGTTCCCTTTCTTTCCCTTGCCTTTCTTCTTGAAAGTGGTGGTCTTGTTGACCATCAACACTTGATGCTCTTTCTTAATTTCTACCTCCGCAGCCTTAAGCATCGCGAAGAGCTCAGGGATCATCTTCTCCATCCCTTGCATATTATAGTTCATCACGAAGCCTTTGTAGCTCGGTGGCAGTGACTGGAGAACTATGTCAATTGCTACTTCATCCGGAAGATTAACTCCCAACTGATTCAAGCGATTATAGTACCCAGACATTTTGAGTACGTGCTCACTAACGGAGCTGTTCTCCTCCTTCTTACAGCTAAAGAACTTGTCGGAGGTGTCATACCTCTCAACCCGGGCATGAGCCTGAAATACCAATTTCAGCTCTTGGAACATCTCATATGCTCCGTGGTGCTCAAAACGTCTTTGGAGCCCCGGTTCTAAGCCGTAAAGCATGGCGCACTGAACTATCGCATAGTCATCATTCCTTGCTTGCCAGACGTTCATAGCGTCCAGATTTGCGGGAGTGGGTGGATCACCTAGCGGTGCATCAAGGACATAAAATTTCTGTGCACCAGTGAGGATAATCCTCAAATTACGGACCCAGTCCGCATAGTTGCTTCCATCATCTTTCAACTTTTCTTTCTCTAGGAACACATTAAAATTCAGGGGAGCTACATCGCGAGCCATTGATCTACAACATTAATTTGCAAAGACAATTAGACTAAGTTCATGATAATTGGTTCTTCTAATCAAATTACTTAAGAACTCCCACTTAAATCAACATCCCTCAAGTTGTCTAAGTGTTACATGATCCACATCAACTGACCCATGTCTGACCATCTCGTGAGATGGGGCAGTCATCAATGGTGAACATCTCCATGTTGATCATATCTACTATATGACTCATGTTCAACCTTTCGGTCCTCCGTGTTCCGAGGCCATGTCTGTACATGCTAGGCTCGTCAAGTTTAACCCAAGTATTCTGTATGTGTAAAACTGGCTTACACCCGTTGTATGCGAACGTAGAGTCTATCACACCCCGATCATCACGAGGTGCTTCGAAATGACGAACTTTCACAACGGTGCATACTTTAGGGAGAACACTTTTACCTTGAAATTTAGTGAAGGGATCATCTTATAATGCTACCATCGTCCTAAGCAAAATAAGATGCATAAAAAGATAAACATCACATGCAATCACTATGTGACATGATATGGCCATTATCATCTCGTGCTTTTGATCTCCATCTTCAAAGCACCAGCATGATCTCCATTGTCACCGGCATGACACCATGATCTCCATCATCGTGTGGTCACGTGTTCGTCTCGCCAACTATTGCTTCTACAACTATTGCTAACGCATAGCGATAAAGTAAAGCAATTACATGGCGTTTAATAGTTGACACGCAGGTCATACAATAAATTAAAGACAACCCTATGGCTCCTGCCGGTTGCCGTACTCATCGACATGCAAGTCGTGAACCTATTACAAAACATGATCATCTCACACATCAACATATATCACATCACGTTTTGGCCATACCACATCACAACATGCCCTGCAAAAACTAGTTAGACGTCCTCTACTTTGTTGTTGCAATTTTTACGTGGCTGCTAGGGCAAACTATAAGAACCGTTCTTATCTACGCAAAACCACAACGGTGATATACAAGTTGCCTTTTAACCTTCTACAAGGACCGCCCTTGTCAAATCAGATTCAACTAAAGTGGGAGAGACAGACACCCGCAAAGCCACTTTTATGCAATACAAGTTGCATGCCAGTCAGTGGAACCGGTCTCTTGTGCGAGGACAAGTAAGGTTGGTCCGAGCCGCTTCATCCCACAATACCGCCGAATCCAAATAAGACAAAGGAAGTAAGCAATTTGAAAATCAACGCCCACAACCTTTTGTGTTCTAATCGTGCAAATACATCTACGCATAGACCTAGCTCGGATACCACTGAAGGGGAGCGTTGCATGAAAATCAAAAAAATTCCTATGAACACCCAAGATCTAATCTAGGAGATGCATAGCAACGAGAGGGGAGTGTGTCTACATACCCTTGTAGACCGAAAGCGGAAGCGTATAAAACGCGGTTGATGTAGTCGTACTCTTCGCGATCCAATCACGATCCAACTGATCTAGCGCCGAATGGACGACACCTCCGAGTTTAGCACACGTGCGGCTCGGTGACGTCTCCTCCTCCTTGATCCAGCAAGCGAAGGGGGTGTCGTGGGAACGTGCCTGACAGTAGATGGTAGGGGTACGAAGGGAGAGGGCAGAGTCCTAGCTACGACGAGGGTGTACACACAGATGTATGAGTTCAGGCCTCACTCGGAAGTGATAACAGCCCTACGTCTCAGGTGCTCCGGGGAGCTTACTCTGTCGAGTGATACGTGCGTTGTCTTTACAAAGGATTGCGAACCCTTGTGCCAGAGGGGAGGGGCGGCTTATATAGAGTGCGCTGCCCCTCATAATGTCCGGCATCTAAGGGTCATATCGTGGGTAGTAAAAGGGGCGTTACTGGTAACGCATACAATAAATGCTAGTTAAGGCGACGAGCGGAACGCCTGCCTGTTGGCCTCCCTGGAGAGGCTTCTGGTCTTCTGCGGTCGAGTGATTAGTGACTCTTCCGAGTGAGAGGGGGGGATCTTCCGAGTGAACATCTGTCGAGTGACTCATATGCCATGGCTAGTTCAGTCGGAATCTTCCTTGTAGTCTTGCAATCTTTGAAAGTAGTGTCCTTCGGTAGGGTACGTAGGTCAGGCCTATGACCCTACCCTAGGTACATATCCCCATCATTAGCCCCCGAATGGATCAGGGTTCGAGTGAAAAAGGGATCGATGCAGGTTCTGATATGACACAAAAATTCCGAATGCACTGTTGGGCTTCACAGAAGTCTTCGTCGACTGGAGTCTTTGTCGTTCACCCTGATCGATTCTGTCTTGACATGCGTTTTCTTTTGGTGCATACTTGTTTGATTTCCCTTCGAGTACAGCAGGTCTTAGTCGAGTGATTATGCGCGGAGCTACTGAGCGATGACGGAGCGCCCGGTTGAGTGGCGATGTGCAGAGCTGCCGAGTGACGAAGACGTGTCGCGCTGAATGACGATCTGCGGAGCCGCCGAGTGATGATGGAGCGTCCGGCTGAGTGGCGATGCGCAGAGCTGCCGAGTGATGACGGAGCGTCCGGATGAATGGCGATGCGTGGAGCGGCCAAGTGTCAAAGACGTGTCTCGCCGAGTGGCGATGCGCGGAGCTGCCGAGTGATGATGGAGCGTCCGGCTGAGTGGCGATGCACAGAGCTGCCGAGTGATGACGGAGCGTCCGGTTGAATGGCGATGCGCGGAGCGGCCAAGTGTCGAGGACGTGTCTCGCCGAGTGTCAATGGGCGGAGCTGTCGAGTGACGAAGACGTGCAGCGCTGAATGACGATGGGCGGAGCCGCCGAGTGATGACGGAGCGTCCGGATGAATGGCGATGCGCGGAGCGGCCAAGTGTCGAGGACGTGTCTCGCCGAGTGTCGATGGGCGGACCTGCCGGGTGACGAAGACGTGCCGCGCTGAAGGACGATGTGCGGAGCTGCCGAGTGATGATGGAGCGTCCGGCTGAGTGGCGATGCGCAGAGTCATCGGCAGGGGTCTTAGATTTGTTTTGATTGTAGGTCCAGTGGGGGCACGCTGAGTGCACCCACTAGGTGTAGTCCCCGAGACCGCTGTCGAATGGCGGTGACATCGGCAGGGGTCTTAGATTTATTTTGATAGTCGCTAATCACTTGACAGGCCAGACCTGGCCGAGTGATAGTAGATCTAGTGGGGGCACGCTGAGTGCACCCACTGGGTGTAGTCCCCGAGACCTCCGTCGAGTGCTTGCATCGGCGGGGGTCTGATAGAGACAATGTTTCCATGCGTGCTTTCCAATACTTCGCTTGGCTAAGTTTGTTTGGTTTCTGAGCGAGATGGATGCTCATGACTCTCGAAGAGTTTTCAACTTAGACGAAGACTGGTTCACGGCTAAGTCCCCGAGTGTGGATGATGTCTTCACTCGGAGTGGTTTTTAACTCGGGCGAAGCGGATTCGCGGCCAAGCCCCCGAGTGGAGGGATGCTCGTCACTCGGAGTAGGTTTTTACTTGGGCGAAGCGGATTCACGGCCAAGCTCCCGAGTGGAGGGATGCTCGTCACTCGGAGTAGGTTTTTACTTGGGCGAAGCGGATTCGCGGCCAAGCCCCCGAGTGGGGGGATGCTCGTCACTCGGAGTAGGTTTTAACTTGGGCGAAGCGGATTCGCGGCCAAGCCCCCGAGTGGAGGGATGCTCGTCACTCGGAGTAGGTTTTTACTTGGGCGAAGCGGATTCGCGGCCAAGCCCCCGAGTGGAGGGATGCTCGTCACTCGGAGTAGGGTTTTTACTTGGGCGAAGCGGATTCGCGGCCAAGCCCCCGAGTGGAGGGATGCTCATCACTCGGAGTAGGTTTTTACATGGGCGAAGCGGATTCGCGGCCAAGCCCCCGAGTGGAGGGATGCTCTTCAATCGGAGTAGGTTTTTACTTGGGCGAAGCGGATTCGTGGCCAAGCCCCCGAGTGGAGGGGTGCTCGTCACTCGGAGTAGGTTTTTACTTGGGCGAAGCGGATTCGCGGCCAAGCTACCGAGTGGAGGGGTGCTCGTTACTCGGAGTAGGTTTTTACTTGGGCGAAGCGGATTCGCGGCCAAGCCCCCGAGTGGAGGGATGCTCGTCACTCGGAGTAGGTTTTAACTTGGGCGAAGCGGATTCGCGGCCAAGCCCCCGAGTGGAGGGATGCTCCTCACTCGGAGTAGGTTTTTACTTGGGCGAAGCGGATTCGCGGCCAAGCCCCCGAGTGGAGGGGTGCTCGTCACTCGGAGTAGGTTTTTACTTGGGCGAAGCGGATTCGCGGCCAAGCCCCCGAGTGGAGGGATGCTCCTCACTCGGAGTAGGTTTTTACTTGGGCGAAGCGGATTCGCGGCCAAGCCCCCGAGTGGAGGGGTGCTCGTCACTCGGAGTAGGTTTTTACTTGGGCGAAGCGGATTCGCGGCCAAGCCCCCGAGTGGAGGGATGCTCGTCACTCGGAGTAGGTTTTTACTTGGGCGAAGCAGATTCGTGGCCAAGCCCCCGAGTGGAGGGATGCTCGTCACTCGGAGTAGGTTTTAATTGGGCGAAGCGGATTCGCGGCCAAGCCCCCGAGTGGAGGGATGCTTGTCACTCGGAGTATGTTTTTACTTGGGCGAAGCGGATTCGCGGCCAAGCCCGCGAGTGGAGGGATGCTCGTCACTCGGAGTAGGTTTTTACTTGGGCGAAGCGGATTCGCGGCCAAGCCCCCGAGTGGAGGCATGCTCGTCACTCGGAGTAGCGTTTTAACTTGGGCGAAGCGGATTCGCGGCCAAGCCCCCGAGTGGAGGATGCTCGTCACTCGGAGTAGGTTTTTACTTGGGCGAAGCGGATTCGCGGCCAAGCCCCCGAGTGGAGGGATGCTCGTCACTCGGAGTAGCGTTTTAACTTGGGCGAAGCGGATTTGCGGCCAAGCCCCCGAGTGGAGGGATGCTCGTCACTCGGAGTAGGTTTTTACTTGGGCGAAGCGGATTCGCGGCCAAGCCCGCGAGTGGAGGGATGCTCGTCAATCGGAGTAGGTTTTTACTTGGGCGAAGCGGATTCGCGGCCAAGCACCCGAGTGGAGGGATGCTCGTCACTCGGAGTAGGTTTTTACTTGGGCGAAGCGGATTCGCGGCCAAGCCCCCGAGTGGAGGGATGCTCGTCACTCGGAGTAGGTTTTTACTTGGGCGAAGCGGATTCGCGGCCAAGCCCCCGAGTGGAGGGATGCTCGTCACTCGGAGTAGGTTTTTACTTGGGCGAATAGGATTCGGGGCCAATCCCCCGAGTGGAGGGATGCTCATCACTCGGAGTAGGTTTTTACTTGGGCGAAGCAAATTTGCGGCCAAGCCCCCGAGTGGAGGGATGCTCGTCACTCGGAGTAGCGTTTTAACTTGGGCGAAGCGGATTCGCGGCCAAGCCCCCGAGTGGAGGGATGCTCGTCACTCGGAGTAGGTTTTGACTTGGGCGAAGCGGATTCGCGGCCAAGCCCCCGAGTGGAGGGATGCTCGTCACTCGGAGTAGCGTTTGAACTTGGGCGAAGCGGATTCGCGGCCAAGCCCCCGAGTGGAGGGATGCTCGTCACTCGGAGTAGGTTTTTACTTGGGCGAAGCGGATTCGCGGCCAAGCCCCCGAGTGGAGGGATGCTCTTCACTCGGAGTAGGTTTTTACTTGGGCGACGCGGATTCGCGGCCAAGCCCCCGAGTGGAGGGATGCTCGTCACTCGGAGTAGGTTTTTACTTGGGCGAAGCGGATTCGCGGCCAAGCCCCCGAGTGGAGGGATGCTCATCACTCGGAGTAGCGTTTTAAATTGGGCGAAGCGGATTCGCGGCCAAGCCCCCGAGTGGAGGGATGCTCGTCACTCGGAGTAGGTTTTTACTTGGGCGAAGCGGATTCGCGGCCAAGCCCCCGAGTGGAGGGATGCTCGTCACTCGGAGTAGGTTTTTACTTGGGCGAAGCGGATTCACGGCCAAGCCCCCGAATGGAGGGATCCTCGTCACACGGAGTAGGTTTTTACTTGGGCGAAGAAGATTCACGGCGAAGCCCCCGAGTGGAGGGATGCTCGTCACTCGGAGTAGGGTTTTTACTTGGGCGAAGCGGATTCGCGGCCAAGCCCCCGAGTGGAGGGATGCTCGTCACTCGGAGTAGGTTTTTACTTGGGCGAAGCGGATTCGCGGCCAAGCCCCCGAGTGGAGGGATGCTCTTCACTCGGAGTAGGTTTTTACTTGGGCGAAGCGGATTCGCGGCAAGCCCCCGAGTGGAGGGATGCTCGTCACTCGGAGTAGGTTTTTACTTGGGCTAAGCGGATTCGCGGCCAAGCCCCCGAGTGGAGGGATGCTCGTCACTCGGAGTAGGTTTTTACTTGGGCGAAGCGGATTCGTGGCCAAGCCCCCGAGTGGAGGGATGCTCGTCACTCGGAGTAGGTTTTTACTTGGGCGAAGCGGATTCGCGGCCAAGCCCCCGAGTGGAGGGATGCTCGTCACTCGGAGTAGGTTTTTACTTGGGCGAAGCGGATTCGTGGCCAAGCCCCCGAGTGGAGGGATGCTCGTCACTCGGAGTAGGTTTTTACTTGGGCGAAGCGGATTCGCGGCCAAGCCCCCGAGTGGAGGGATGCTCGTCACTCGGAGTAGGTTTTTACTTGGGCGAAGCGGATTCGCGGCCAAGCCCCCGAGTGGAAGGATGCTCGTCACTCGGAGTAGTGTTTTAACTTGGGCGAAGCGGATTCGCGGCCAAGCCCCCGAGTGGAGGGATGCTCGTCACTCGGAGTAGGTTTTTACTTGGGCGAAGCGGATTCGCGGCCAAGCCCCCGAGTGGAGGGATGCTCTTCACTCGGAGTAGCGTTTTAACTTGGGCGAAGCGGATTCGCGGCCAAGCCCCCGAGTGGAGGGATGCTCGTCACTCGGAGTAGGTTTTTACTTGGGCGAAGCGGATTCGCGGCCAAGCCCCCGAGTGGAGGGATGATCGTCACTCGGAGTAGGTTTTTACTTGGGCGAAGCGGATTCGCGGCCAAGCCCCCGAGTGGAGGGATGCTCGTCACTCGGAGTAGGTTTTTACTTGGGCGAAGCGGATTCGCGGCCAAGCCCCCGAGTGGAGGGATGCTCGTCACTCGGAGTAGGTTTTTACTTGGGCGAAGCGGATTCGCGGCCAAGCCCCCGAGTGGAGGGATGCTCGTCACTCGGAGTAGGTTTTTACTTTGGCGAAGCGGATTCGCGGCCAAGCCCCCGAGTGGAGGGATGCTCGTCACTCGGACTAGGTTTTTCTTGGGGGAAGCGGATTCGCGGCCAAGCCCCCGAGTGGAGGGATGCTCGTCACTCGGAGTAGGTTTTTACTTGGGCGAAGCGGATTCGCGGCCAAGCCCCCGAGTGGAGGGATGCTCGTCACTCGGAGTAGGGTTTTTACTTGGGCGAAGCGGATTCGCGGCCAAGCCCCCGAGTGGAGGGATGCTCATCACTCGGAGTAGGTTTTTACTTGGGCGAAGCGGATTCGCGGCCAAGCCCCCGAGTGGAGGGATGCTCTTCAATCGGAGTAGGTTTTTACTTGGGCGAAGCGGATTCGCGGCCAAGCCCCCGAGTGGAGGGGTGCTCGTCACTCGGAGTAGGTTTTTACTTGGGCGAAGCGGATTCGCGGCCAAGCTACCGAGTGGAGGGGTGCTCGTTACTCGGAGTAGGTTTTTACTTGGGCGAAGCGGATTCGCGGCCAAGCCCCCGAGTGGAGGGATGCTCGTCACTCGGAGTAGGTTTTAACTTGGGCGAAGCGGATTCGCGGCCAAGCCCCCGAGTGGAGGGATGCTCCTCACTCGGAGTAGGTTTTTACTTGGGCGAAGCGGATTCGCGGCCAAGCCCCCGAGTGGAGGGGTGCTCGTCACTCGGAGTAGGTTTTTACTTGGGCGAAGCGGATTCGCGGCCAAGCCCCCGAGTGGAGGGATGCTCCTCACTCGGAGTAGGTTTTTACTTGGGCGAAGCGGATTCGCGGCCAAGCCCCCGAGTGGAGGGGTGCTCGTCACTCGGAGTAGGTTTTTACTTGGGCGAAGCGGATTCGCGGCCAAGCCCCCGAGTGGAGGGATGCTCGTCACTCGGAGTAGGTTTTTACTTGGGCGAAGCAGATTCGTGGCCAAGCCCCCGAGTGGAGGGATGCTCGTCACTCGGAGTAGGTTTTAATTGGGCGAAGCGGATTCACGGCCAAGCCCCCGAGTGGAGGGATGCTCGTCACTCGGAGTATGTTTTTACTTGGGCGAAGCGGATTCGCGGCCAAGCCCGCGAGTGGAGGGATGCTCGTCACTCGGAGTAGGTTTTTACTTGGGCGAAGCGGATTCGCGGCCAAGCCCCCGAGTGGAGGCATGCTCGTCACTCGGAGTAGCGTTTTAACTTGGGCGAAGAGGATTCGCGGCCAAGCCCCCGAGTGGAGGATGCTCGTCACTCGGAGTAGGTTTTTACTTGGGCGAAGCGGATTCGCGGCCAAGCCCCCGAGTGGAGGGATGCTCGTCACTCGGAGTAGCGTTTTAACTTGGGCGAAGCGGATTTGCGGCCAAGCCCCCGAGTGGAGGGATGCTCGTCACTCGGAGTAGGTTTTTACTTGGGCGAAGCGGATTCGCGGCCAAGCCCGCGAGTGGAGGGATGCTCGTCAATCGGAGTAGGTTTTTACTTGGGCGAAGCGGATTCGCGGCCAAGCGCCCGAGTGGAGGGATGCTCGTCACTCGGAGTAGGTTTTTACTTGGGCGAAGCGGATTCGCGGCCAAGCCCCCGAGTGGAGGGATGCTCGTCACTCGGAGTAGGTTTTTACTTGGGCGAAGCGGATTCGCGGCCAAGCCCCCGAGTGGAGGGATGCTCGTCACTCGGAGTAGGTTTTTACTTGGGCGAATAGGATTCGGGGCCAATCCCCCGAGTGGAGGGATGCTCATCACTCGGAGTAGGTTTTTACTTGGGCGAAGCAAATTTGCGGCCAAGCCCCCGAGTGGAGGGATGCTCGTCACTCGGAGTAGCGTTTTAACTTGGGCGAAGCGGATTCGCGGCCAAGCCCCCGAGTGGAGGGATGCTCGTCACTCGGAGTAGGTTTTGACTTGGGCGAAGCGGATTCGCGGCCAAGCCCCCGAGTGGAGGGATGCTCGTCACTCGGAGTAGCGTTTGAACTTGGGCGAAGCGGATTCGCGGCCAAGCCCCCGAGTGGAGGGATGCTCGTCACTCGGAGTAGGTTTTTACTTGGGCGAAGCGGATTCGCGGCCAAGCCCCCGAGTGGAGGGATGCTCTTCACTCGGAGTAGGTTTTTACTTGGGCGACGCGGATTCGCGGCCAAGCCCCCGAGTGGAGGGATGCTCGTCACTCGGAGTAGGTTTTTACTTGGGCGAAGCGGATTCGCGGCCAAGCCCCCGAGTGGAGGGATGCTCATCACTCGGAGTAGCGTTTTAAATTGGGCGAAGCGGATTCGCGGCCAAGCCCCCGAGTGAAGGGATGCTCGTCACTCGGAGTAGGTTTTTACTTGGGCGAAGCGGATTCGCGGCCAAGCCCCCGAGTGGAGGGATGCTCGTCACTCGGAGTAGGTTTTTACTTGGGCGAAGCGGATTCACGGCCAAGCCCCCGAATGGAGGGATCCTCGTCACACGGAGTAGGTTTTTACTTGGGCGAAGAGGATTCGCGGCCAAGCCCCCGAGTGGAGGGATGCTCGTCACTCGGAGTAGGGTTTTTACTTGGGCGAAGCGGATTCGCGGCCAAGCCCCCGAGTGGAGGGATGCTCGTCACTCGGAGTAGGTTTTTACTTGGGCGAAGCGGATTCGCGGCCAAGCCCCCGAGTGGAGGGATGCTCTTCACTCGGAGTAGGTTTTTACTTGGGCGAAGCGGATTCGCGGCAAGCCCCCGAGTGGAGGGATGCTCGTCACTCGGAGTAGGTTTTTACTTGGGCTAAGCGGATTCGCGGCCAAGCCCCCGAGTGGAGGGATGCTCGTCACTCGGAGTAGGTTTTTACTTGGGCGAAGCGGATTCGTGGCCAAGCCCCCGAGTGGAGGGATGCTCGTCACTCGGAGTAGGTTTTTACTTGGGCGAAGCGGATTCGCGGCCAAGCCCCCGAGTGGAGGGATGCTCGTCACTCGGAGTAGGTTTTTACTTGGGCGAAGCGGATTCGTGGCCAAGCCCCCGAGTGGAGGGATGCTCGTCACTCGGAGTAGGTTTTTACTTGGGCGAAGCGGATTCGCGGCCAAGCCCCCGAGTGGAGGGATGCTCGTCACTCGGAGTAGGTTTTTACTTGGGCGAAGCGGATTCGCGGCCAAGCCCCCGAGTGGAGGGATGCTCGTCACTCGGAGTAGTGTTTTAACTTGGGCGAAGCGGATTCGCGGCCAAGCAACCGAGTGGAGGGATGCTCGTCACTCGGAGTAGGTTTTTACTTGGGCGAAGCGGATTCGCGGCCAAGCCCCCGAGTCGAGGGATGCTCTTCACTCGGAGTAGCGTTTTAACTTGGGCGAAGCGGATTCGCGGCCAAGCCCCCGAGTGGAGGGATGCTCGTCACTCGGAGTAGGTTTTTACTTGGGCGAAGCGGATTCGCGGCCAAGCCCCCGAGTGGAGGGATGATCGTCACTCGGAGTAGGTTTTTACTTGGGCGAAGCGGATTCGCGGCCAAGCCCCCGAGTGGAGGGATGCTCGTCACTCGGAGTAGGTTTTTACTTGGGCGAAGCGGATTCGCGGCCAAGCCCCCGAGTGGAGGGATGCTCGTCACTCGGAGTAGGTTTTTACTTGGGCGAAGCGGATTCGCGGCCAAGCCCCCGAGTGGAGGGATGCTCGTCACTCGGAGTAGGTTTTTACTTTGGCGAAGCGGATTCGCGGCCAAGCCCCCGAGTGGAGGGATGCTCGTCACTCGGACTAGGTTTTTCTTGGGGGAAGCGGATTCGCGGCCAAGCCCCCGAGTGGAGGGATGCTCGTCACTCGGAGTAGGTTTTTACTTGGGCGAAGCGGATTCGCGGCCAAGCCCCCTAGTGGAGGGATGCTCGTCACTCGGAGTAGGTTTTTACTTGGGTGAAGCGGATTCGCGGCCAAGCCCCCGAGTGGAGGGATGCTCGTCACTCGGAGTAGCGTTTTAACTTGGGCGAAGCGGATTCGCGGCCAAGCCCCCGAGTGGAGGGATGCTCGTCACTCGGAGTAGGTTTTGACTTGGGCGAAGCGGAATCGCGGCCAAGCCCCCGAGTGGAGGGATGCTCGTCACTCGGAGTAGCGTTTGAACTTGGGCGAAGCGGATTCGCGGCCAAGCCCCCGAGTGGAGGGATGCTCGTCACTCGGAGTAGGTTTTTACTTGGGCGAAGCGGATTCGCGGCCAAGCCCCCGAATGGAGGGATGCTCGTCACTCGGAGTAGGTTTTTACTTGGGCGACGCGGATTCGCGGCCAAGCCCCCGAGTGGAGGGATGCTCGTCACTCGGAGTAGGTTTTTACTTGGGCGAAGCGGATTCACGGCCAAGCCCCCGAATGGAGGGATCCTCGTCACACGGAGTAGGTTTTTACTTGGGCGAAGAGGATTCGCGGCCAAGCCCCCGAGTGGAGGGATGCTCGTCACTCGGAGTAGGGTTTTTACTTGGGCGAAGCGGATTCGCGGCCAAGCCCCCGAGTGGAGGGATGCTCGTCACTCGGAGTAGGTTTTTACTTGGGCGAAGCGGATTCGCGGCCAAGCCCCCGAGTGGAGGGATGCTCGTCACTCGGAGTAGGTTTTTACTTGGGCGAAGCGGATTCGCGGCCAAGCCCCCAAGTGGAGGGGTGCTCGTCACTCGGAGTAGGTTTTTACTTGGGCGAAGCGGATTCGTGGCCAAGCCCCCGAGTGGAGGGATGCTCTTCACTCGGAGTAGGTTTTTACTTGGGCGAAGCGGATTCGCGGCCAAGCCCCCGAGTGGAGGGATGCTCGTCACTCGGAGTAGGTTTTTACTTGGGCGAAGCGGATTCGCGGCCAAGCCCCCGAGTGGAGGGATGCTCTTCACTCGGAGTAGGTTTTTACTTGGGCGAAGCGGATTCGCGGCCAAGCCCCCGAGTGGAGGGATGCTCGTCACTCGGAGTAGGTTTTTACTTGGGCGAAGAGGATTCGCGGCCAAGCCCCCGAGTGGAGGGATGCTCGTCACTCGGAGTAGGTTTTTACTTGGGCGAAGCGGATTCATGGCCAAGCCCCCGAGTGGACGGATGCTCGTCACTCGGAGTAGGTTTTTACTTGGGCGAAGCGGATTCGCGGCCAAGCCCCCGAGTGGAGGGATGCTCGTCACTCGGAGTAGGTTTTTACTTGGGCGAAGCGGATTCGTGGCCAAGCCCCCGAGTGGAGGAATGCTCGTCACTCGGAGTAGGTTTTTACTTGGGCGAAGCGGATTCGCGGCCAAGCCCCCGAGTGGAGGGATGCTCGTCACTCGGAGTAGGTTTTTACTTGGGCGAAGCGGATTCGCGGCCAAGCCCCCGAGTGGAGGGATGCTCGTCACTCGGAGTAGGTTTTTACTTGGGCGAAGCGGATTCGCGGCCAAGCCCCCTAGTGGAGGGATGCTCGTCACTCGGAGTAGGTTTTTTACTTGGGTGAAGCGGATTCGCGGCCAATCCCCCGAGTGGAGGGATGCTCGTCACTCGGAGTAGCGTTTTAACTTGGGCGAAGCGGATTCGCGGCCAAGCCCCCGAGTGGAGGGATGCTCGTCACTCGGAGTAGGTTTTGACTTGGGCGAAGCGGATTCGCCGGCAAGCCCCCGAGTGGAGGGATGCTCGTCACACGGAGTAGCGTTTGAACTTGGGCGAAGCGGATTCGCGGCCAAGCCCCCGAGTGGAGGGATGCTCGTCACTCGGAGTAGGTTTTTACTTGGGCGAAGCGGATTCGCGGCCAAGCCCCCGAATGGTGGGATGCTCGTCACTCGGAGTAGGTTTTTACTTGGGCGACGCCGATTCGCGGCCAAGCCCCCGAGTGGAGGGATGCTCGTCACTCGGAGTAGGTTTTTACTTGGGCGAAGCGGATACGCGGCCAAGCCACCGAGTGGAGGGATGCTCGTCACTCGGAGTAGCGTTTTAACTTGGGCGAAGCGGATTCGCGGCCAAGCCCCCGAGTGGAGGGATGCTCGTCACTCGGAGTAGGTTTTTACTTGGGCGAAGCGGATTCGCGGCCAAGCCCCCAAGTGGAGGGTTGCTCGTCACTCGGAGTAGGTTTTTACTTGGGCGAAGCGGATTCGTGGCCAAGCCCCCGAGTGGAGGGATGCTCTTCACTCGGAGTAGGTTTTTAGTTGGGCGAAGAGGATTCGCGGCCAAGCCCCCGAGTGGAGGGATGCTCGTCACTCGGAGTAGGTTTTTACTTGGGCGAAGCGGATTCGTGGCCAAGCCCCCGAGTGGAGGGATGCTCGTCACTCGGAGTAGGTTTTGACTTGGGCGAAGCGGATTCGCGGCCAAGCCCCCGAGTGGAGGGATGCTCGTCACTCGGAGTAGCGTTTGAACTTGGGCGAAGCGGATTCGCGGCCAAGCCCCCGAGTGGAGGGATGCTCGTCACTCGGAGTAGGTTTTTACTTGGGCGAAGCGGATTCGCGGCCAAGCCCCCGAATGGAGGGATGCTCGTCACTCGGAGTAGGTTTTTACTTGGGCGACGCGGATTCGCGGCCAAGCCCCCGAGTGGAGGGATGCTCGTCACTCGGAGTAGGTTTTTACTTGGGCGAAGCGGATTCGCGGCCAAGCCACCGAGTGGAGGGATGCTCGTCACTCGGAGTAGCGTTTTAACTTGGGCGAAGCGGATTCGCGGCCAAGCCCCCGAGTGGAGGGATGCTCGTCACTCGGAGTAGGTTTTTACTTGGGCGAAGCGGATTCGCGGCCAAGCACCCAAGTGGAGGGGTGCTCGTCACTCGGAGTAGGTTTTTACTTGGGCGAAGCGGATTCGTGGCCAAGCCCCCGAGTGGAGGGATGCTCTTCACTCGGAGTAGGTTTTTACTTGGGCGAAGCGGATTCGCGGCCAAGCCCCCGAGTGGAGGGATGCTCGTCACTCGGAGTAGGTTTTTACTTGGGCGAAGCGGATTCGCGGCCAAGCCCCCGAGTGGAGGGATGCTCTTCACTCGGAGTAGGTTTTTACTTGGGCGAAGCGGATTCGCGGCCAAGCCCCCGAGTGGAGGGATGCTCGTCACTCGGAGTAGGTTTTTACTTGGGCGAAGAGGATTCGCGGCCAAGCCCCCGAGTGGAGGGATGCTCGTCACTCGGAGTAGGTTTTTACTTGGGCGAAGCGGATTCATGGCCAAGCCCCCGAGTGGACGGATGCTCGTCACTCGGAGTAGGTTTTTACTTGGGCGAAGCGGATTCACGGCCAAGCCCCCGAGTGGAGGGATGCTCGTCACTCGGAGTAGGTTTTTACTTGGGCGAAGCGGATTCGTGGCCAAGCCCCCGAGTGGAGGAATGCTCGTCACTCGGAGTAGGTTTTGACTTGGGCGAAGCGGATTCGCGGCCAAGCCCCCGAGTGGAGGGATGCTCGTCACTCGGAGTAGCGTTTGAACTTGGGCGAAGCGGATTCGCGGCCAAGCCCCCGAGTGGAGGGATGCTCGTCACTCGGAGTAGGTTTTTACTTGGGCGAAGCGGATTCGCGGCCAAGCCCCCGAATGGAGGGATGCTCGTCACTCGGAGTAGGTTTTTACTTGGGCGACGCGGATTCGCGGCCAAGCCCCCGAGTGGAGGGATGCTCGTCACTCGGAGTAGGTTTTTACTTGGGCGAAGCGGATTCGCGGCCAAGCCACCGAGTGGAGGGATGCTCGTCACTCGGAGTAGCGTTTTAACTTGGGCGAAGCGGATTCGCGGCCAAGCCCCCGAGTGGAGGGATGCTCGTCACTCGGAGTAGGTTTTTACTTGGGCGAAGCGGATTCGCGGCCAAGCCCCCAAGTGGAGGGGTGCTCGTCACTCGGAGTAGGTTTTTACTTGGGCGAAGCGGATTCGTGGCCAAGCCCCCGAGTGGAGGGATGCTCTTCACTCGGAGTAGGTTTTTACTTGGGCGAAGCGGATTCGCGGCCAAGCCCCCGAGTGGAGGGATGCTCGTCACTCGGAGTAGGTTTTTACTTGGGCGAAGCGTATTCGCGGCCAAGCCTCCGAGTGGAGGGATGCTCGTCACTCGGAGTAGGTTTTTACTTGGGCGAAGCGGATTCGCGGCCAAGCCCCCTAGTGGAGGGATGCTCGTCACTCGGAGTAGGTTTTTTACTTGGGTGAAGCGGATTCGCGGCCAATCCCCCGAGTGGAGGGATGCTCGTCACTCGGAGTAGCGTTTTAACTTGGGCGAAGCGGATTCGCGGCCAAGCCCACGAGTGGAGGGATGCTCGTCACTCGGAGTAGGTTTTGACTTGGGCGAAGCGGATTCGCGGCCAAGCCCCCGAGTGGAGGGATGCTCGTCACACGGAGTAGCGTTTGAACTTGGGCGAAGCGGATTCGCGGCCAAGCCCCCGAGTGGAGGGATGCTCGTCACTCGGAGTAGGTTTTTACTTGGGCGAAGCGGATTCGCGGCCAAGCCCCCGAATGGAGGGATGCTCGTCACTTGGAGTAGGTTTTTACTTGGGCGACGCCGATTCGCGGCCAAGCCCCCGAGTGGAGGGATGCTCGTCACTCGGAGTAGGTTTTTACTTGGGCGAAGCGGATTCGCGGCCAAGCCCCCGAGTGGAGGGATGCTCTTCACTCGGAGTAGGTTTTTACTTGGGCGAAGCGGATTCGCGGCCAAGCCCCCGAGTGGAGGGATGCTCGTCACTCGGAGTAGGTTTTTACTTGGGCGAAGCGGATTCGTGGCCAAGCCCCCGAGTGGAGGGATGCTCTTCACTCGGAGTAGGTTTTTACTTGGGCGAAGCGGATTCGCGGCCAAGCCCCCGAGTGGAGGGATGCTCGTCACTCGGAGTAGGTTTTTCCTTGGGCGAAGTGGATTCGCGGCCAAGCCCCCGAGTGGAGGGATGCTCTTCACTCGGAGTAGGTTTTTACTTGGGCGAAGCGGATTCGCGGCCAAGCCCCCGAGTGGAGGGATGCTCGTCACTCGGAGTAGCGTTTTAACTTGGGCGAAGCGGATTCGCGGCCAAGCCCCCGAGTGGAGGGATGCTCGTCACTCGGAGTAGGTTTTTACTTGGGCGAAGCGGATTCGCGGCCAAGCCCCCAAGTGGAGGGGTGCTCGTCACTCGGAGTAGGTTTTTACTTGGGCGAAGCGGATTCGTGGCCAAGCCCCCGAGTGGAGGGATGCTCTTCACTCGGAGTAGGTTTTTACTTGGGCGAAGCGGATTCGCGGCCAAGCCCCCGAGTGGAGGGATGCTCGTCACTCGGAGTAGGTTTTTACTTGGGCGAAGCGGATTCGCGGCCAAGCCCCCGAGTGGAGGGATGCTCTTCACTCGGAGTAGGTTTTTACTTGGGCGAAGCGGATTCGCGGCCAAGCCCCCGAGTGGAGGGATGCTCGTCACTCGGAGTAGGTTTTTACTTGGGTGAAGCGGATTCGCGGCCAAGCCCCCGAGTGGAGGGATGCCTGTCACTCGGAGTAGCGTTTTAACTTGGGCGAAGCGGATTCGCGGCCAAGCCCCTGAGTGGAGGGATGCTCGTCACTCGGAGTAGGTTTTGACTTGGGCGAAGCGGATTCGCGGCCAAGCCCCCGAGTGAAGGGATGCTCGTCACTCGGAGTAGCGTTTGAACTTGGGCGAAGCGGATTCGCGGCCAAGCCCCCGAGTGGAGGGATGCTCGTCACTCGGAGTAGGTTTTTACTTGGGCGAAGCGGATTCGCGGCCAAGCCCCCGAGTGGAGGGATGCTCGTCACTCGGAGTAGGTTT
The DNA here is from genome assembly GCA_039707655.1 of Elymus sibiricus. NCBI lineage: Eukaryota > Viridiplantae > Streptophyta > Magnoliopsida > Poales > Poaceae > Elymus > Elymus sibiricus. Next base: position 247,526,479 of record CM077668.1, read on the forward strand.
TTACTTGGGCGACGCGGATTCGCGGCCAAGCCCCCGAGTGGAGGGATGCTCGTCACTCGGAGTATGTTTTTACTTGGGCGAAGCGGATTCGCGGCCAAGCCCCCGAGTGGAGGGATGCTCATCACTCGGAGTAGGTTTTTACTTGGGCGAAGCGGATTCACGGCCAAGCCCCCGAATGGAGGGATCCTCGTCACACGGAGTAGGTTTTTACTTGGGCGAAGAGGATTCGCGGCCAAGCCCCCGAGTGGAGGGATGCTCGTCACTCGGAGTAGGGTTTTTACTTGGGCGAAGCGGATTCGCGGCCAAGCCCCCGAGTGGAGGGATGCTCGTCACTCGGAGTAGGTTTTTACTTGGGCGAAGCGGATTCGCGGCCAAGCCCCCGAGTGGAGGGATGCTCGTCACTCGGAGTAGGTTTTTACTTGGGCGAAGCGGATTCGCGGCCAAGCCCCCGAGTGGAGGGATGCTCGTCACTCGGAGTAGGTTTTTACTTGGGCGAAGCGGATTCACGGCCAAGCCCCCGAATGGAGGGATCCTCGTCACACGGAGTAGGTTTTTACTTGGGCGAAGAGGATTCGCGGCCAAGCCCCCGAGTGGAGGGATGCTCGTCACTCGGAGTAGGTTTTGACTTGGGCGAAGCGGATTCGCGGCCAAGCCCCTGAGTGGAGGGATGCTCGTCACTCGGAGTAGGTTTTGACTTGGGCGAAGCGGATTCGCGGCCAAGCCCCCGAGTGAAGGGATGCTCGTCACTCGGAGTAGCGTTTGAACTTGGGCGAAGCGGATTCGCGGCCAAGCCCCCGAGTGGAGGGATGCTCGTCACTCGGAGTAGGTTTTTACTTGGGCGAAGCGGATTCGCGGCCAAGCCCCCGAGTGGAGGGATGCTCGTCACTCGGAGTAGGTTTTTACTTGGGCGACGCGGATTCGCGGCCAAGCCCCCGAGTGGAGGGATGCTCGTCACTCGGAGTATGTTTTTACTTGGGCGAAGCGGATTCGCGGCCAAGCCCCCGAGTGGAGGGATGCTCATCACTCGGAGTAGCGTTTTAAATTGGGCGAAGCGCATTCGCGGCCAAGCCCCCGAGTGGAGGGATGCTCGTCACTCGGAGTGGGTTTTTACTTGGGCGAAGCGGATTCGCGGCCAAGCCCCCGAGTGGAGGGATGCTCGTCACTCGGAGTAGGTTTTTACTTGGGCGAAGCGGATTCACGGCCAAGCCCCCGAATGGAGGGATCCTCGTCACACGGAGTAGGTTTTTACTTGGGCGAAGAGGATTCGCGGCCAAGCCCCCGAGTGGAGGGATGCTCGTCACTCGGAGTAGGGTTTTTACTTGGGCGAAGCGGATTCGCGGCCAAGCCCCCGAGTGGAGGGATGCTCGTCACTCGGAGTAGGTTTTTACTTGGGCGAAGCGGATTCGCGGCCAAGCCCCCGAGTGGAGGGATGCTCGTCACTCGGAGTAGGTTTTTACTTGGGCGAAGCGGATTCGCGGCCAAGCCCCCGAGTGGAGGGATGCTCGTCACTCGGAGTAGGTTTTTACTTGGGCGAAGCGGATTCACGGCCAAGCCCCCGAATGGAGGGATCCTCGTCACACGGAGTAGGTTTTTACTTGGGCGAAGAGGATTCGCGGCCAAGCCCCCGAGTGGAGGGATGCTCGTCACTCGGAGTAGGTTTTTACTTGGGCGAAGCGGATTTGCGGCCAAGCCCCCGAGTGGAGGGATGCTCGTCACTCGGAGTAGGTTTTTACTTGGGCGAAGCGGATTCGCGGCCAAGCCCGCGAGTGGAGGGATGCTCGTCAATCGGAGTAGGTTTTTACTTGGGCGAAGCGGATTCGCGGCCAAGCGCCCGAGTGGAGGGATGCTCGTCACTCGGAGTAGGTTTTTACTTGGGCGAAGCGGATTCGCGGCCAAGCCCCCGAGTGGAGGGATGCTCGTCACTCGGAGTAGGTTTTTACTTGGGCGAAGCGGATTCGCGGCCAAGCCCCCGAGTGGAGGGATGCTCGTCACTCGGAGTAGGTTTTTACTTGGGCGAAGCGGATTCGCGGCCAAGCCCCCGAGTGGAGGGATGCTCGTCACTCGGAGTAGCGTTTTAACTTGGGCGAAGCGGATTCGCGGCCAAGCCCCCGAGTGGAGGGATGCTCGTCACTCGGAGTAGGTTTTGACTTGGGCGAAGCGGATTCGCGGCCAAGCCCCCGAGTGGAGGGATGCTCGTCACACGGAGTAGCGTTTGAACTTGGGCGAAGCGGATTCGCGGCCAAGCCCCCGAGTGGAGGGATGCTCGTCACTCGGAGTAGGTTTTTACTTGGGCGAAGCGGATTCGCGGCCAAGCCCCCGAATGGAGGGATGCTCGTCACTCGGAGTAGGTTTTTACTTGGGCGACGCCGATTCGCGGCCAAGCCCCCGAGTGGAGGGATGCTCGTCACTCGGAGTAGGTTTTTACTTGGGCGAAGCGGATTCGCGGCCAAGCCACCGAGTGGAGGGATGCTCGTCACTCGGAGTAGCGTTTTAACTTGGGCGAAGCGGATTCGCGGCCAAGCCCCCGAGTGGAGGGATGCTCGTCACTCGGAGTAGGGTTCTTACTTGGGCGAAGCGGATTCGCGGCCAAGCCCCCGAGTGGAGGGATGCTCGTCACTCGGAGTAGGTTTTTACTTGGGCGAAGCGGATTCGCGGCCAAGCCCCCGAGTGGAGGGATGCTCGTCACTCGGAGTAGGTTTTTACTTGGGCGAAGCGGATTCGCGGCCAAGCCCCCGAGTGGAGGGATGCTCGTCACTCGGAGTAGGTTTTTACTTGGGCGAAGCGGATTTGCGGCCAAGCCCCCGAGTGGAGGGATGCTCGTCACTCGGAGTAGGTTTTTACTTGGGCGAAGCGGATTCGCGGCCAAGCCCGCGAGTGGAGGGATGCTCGTCAATCGGAGTAGGTTTTTACTTGGGCGAAGCGGATTCGCGGCCAAGCGCCCGAGTGGAGGGATGCTCGTCACTCGGAGTAGGTTTTTACTTGGGCGAAGCGGATTCGCGGCCAAGCCCCCGAGTGGAGGGATGCTCGTCACTCGGAGTAGGTTTTTACTTGGGCGAAGCGGATTCGCGGCCAAGCCCCCGAGTGGAGGGATGCTCGTCACTCGGAGTAGGTTTTTACTTGGGCGAAGCGGATTCGCGGCCAAGCCCCCGAGTGGAGGGATGCTCGTCACTCGGAGTAGCGTTTTAACTTGGGCGAAGCGGATTCGCGGCCAAGCCCCCGAGTGGAGGGATGCTCGTCACTCGGAGTAGGTTTTGACTTGGGCGAAGCGGATTCGCGGCCAACCCCCGAGTGGAGGGATGCTCGTCACACGGAGTAGCGTTTGAACTTGGGCGAAGCGGATTCGCGGCCAAGCCCCCGAGTGGAGGGATGCTCGTCACTCGGAGTAGGTTTTTACTTGGGCGAAGCGGATTCGCGGCCAAGCCCCCGAATGGAGGGATGCTCGTCACTCGGAGTAGGTTTTTACTTGGGCGACGCCGATTCGCGGCCAAGCCCCCGAGTGGAGGGATGCTCGTCACTCGGAGTAGGTTTTTACTTGGGCGAAGCGGATTCGCGGCCAAGCCACCGAGTGGAGGGATGCTCGTCACTCGGAGTAGCGTTTTAACTTGGGCGAAGCGGATTCGCGGCCAAGCCCCCGAGTGGAGGGATGCTCGTCACTCGGAGTAGGTTTTTACTTGGGCGAAGCGGATTCGCGGCCAAGCCCCCAAGTGGAGGGGTGCTCGTCACTCGGAGTAGGTTTTTACTTGGGTGAAGCGGATTCGCGGCCAAGCCCCCGAGTGGAGGGATGCTCGTCACTCGGAGTAGGTTTTTACTTGGGCGAAGCGGATTCGCGGCCAAGCCCCCGAGTGGAGGGATGCTCTTCACTCGGAGTAGGTTTTTACTTGGGCGAAGCGGATTCGCGGCCAAGCCCCCGAGTGGAGGGATGCTCGTCACTCGGAGTAGGTTTTTACTTGGGCGAAGCGGATTCGCGGCCAAGCCCCCGAGTGGAGGGATGCTCTTCACTCGGAGTAGGTTTTTACTTGGGCGAAGCGGATTCGCGGCCAAGCCCCCGAGTGGAGGGATGCTCGTCACTCGGAGTAGGTTTTTACTTGGGTGAAGCGGATTCGCGGCCAAGCCCCCGAGTGGAGGGATGCTCGTCACTCGGAGTAGCGTTTTAACTTGGGCGAAGCGGATTCGCGGCCAAGCCCCTGAGTGGAGGGATGCTCGTCACTTGGAGTAGGTTTTGACTTGGGCGAAGCGGATTCGCGGCCAAGCCCCCGAGTGGAGGGATGCTCGTCACTCGGAGTAGCGTTTGAACTTGGGCGAAGCAGATTCGCGGCCAAGCCCCCGAGTGGAGGGATGCTCGTCACTCGGAGTAGGTTTTTACTTGGGCGAAGCGGATTCGCGGCCAAGCCCCCGAGTGGAGGGATGCTCGTCACTCGGAGTAGGTTTTTACTTGGGCGACGCGGATTCGCGGCCAAGCCCCCGAGTGGAGGGATGCTCGTCACTCGGAGTAGGTTTTTACTTGGGCGAAGCGGATTCGCGGCCAAGCCCCCGAGTGGAGGGATGCTCATCACTCGGAGTAGCGTTTTAAATTGGGCGAAGCGGATTCGCGGCCAAGCCCCCGAGTGGAGGGATGCTCGTCACTCGGAGTAGGTTTTTACTTGGGCGAAGCGGATTCGCGGCCAAGCCCCCGAGTGGAGGGATGCTCGTCACTCGGAGTAGGTTTTTACTTGGGCGAAGCGGATTTGCGGCCAAGCCCCCGAGTGGAGGGATGCTCGTCACTCGAAGTAGGTTTTTACTTGGGCGAAGCGGATTCGCGGCCAAGCCCGCGAGTGGAGGGATGCTCGTCAATCGGAGTAGGTTTTTACTTGGGCGAAGCGGATTCGCGGCCAAGCGCCCGAGTGGAGGGATGCTCGTCACTCGGAGTAGGTTTTTACTTGGGCGAAGCGGATTCGCGGCCAAGCCCCCGAGTGGAGGGATGCTCGTCACTCGGAGTAGGTTTTTACTTGGGCGAAGCGGATTCGCGGCCAAGCCCCCGAGTGGAGGGATGCTCGTCACTCGGAGTAGCGTTTTAACTTGGGCGAAGCGGATTCGCGGCCAAGCCCCCGAGTGGAGGGATGCTCGTCACTCGGAGTAGGTTTTGACTTGGGCGAAGCGGATTCGCGGCCAAGCCCCCGAGTGGAGGGATGCTCGTCACACGGAGTAGCGTTTGAACTTGGGCGAAGCGGATTCGCGGCCAAGCCCCCGAGTGGAGGGATGCTCGTCACTCGGAGTAGGTTTTTACTTGGGCGAAGCGGATTCGCGGCCAAGCCCCCGAATGGAGGGATGCTCGTCACTCGGAGTAGGTTTTTACTTGGGCGACGCCGATTCGCGGCCAAGCCCCCGAGTGGAGGGATGCTCGTCACTCGGAGTAGGTTTTTACTTGGGCGAAGCGGATTCGCGGCCAAGCCACCGAGTGGAGGGATGCTCGTCACTCGGAGTAGCGTTTTAACTTGGGCGAAGCGGATTCGCGGCCAAGCCCCCGAGTGGAGGGATGCTCGTCACTCGGAGTAGGTTTTTACTTGGGCGAAGCGGATTCGCGGCCAAGCCCCCAAGTGGAGGGGTGCTCGTCACTCGGAGTAGGTTTTTACTTGGGTGAAGCGGATTCGCGGCCAAGCCCCCGAGTGGAGGGATGCTCGTCACTCGGAGTAGGTTTTTACTTGGGCGAAGCGGATTCGCGGCCAAGCCCCCGAGTGGAGGGATGCTCTTCACTCGGAGTAGGTTTTTACTTGGGCGAAGCGGATTCGCGGCCAAGCCCCCGAGTGGAGGGATGCTCGTCACTCGGAGTAGGTTTTTACTTGGGCGAAGCGGATTCGCGGCCAAGCCCCCGAGTGGAGGGATGCTCTTCACTCGGAGTAGGTTTTTACTTGGGCGAAGCGGATTCGCGGCCAAGCCCCCGAGTGGAGGGATGCTCGTCACTCGGAGTAGGTTTTTACTTGGGTGAAGCGGATTCGCGGCCAAGCCCCCGAGTGGAGGGATGCTCGTCACTCGGAGTAGCGTTTTAACTTGGGCGAAGCGGATTCGCGGCCAAGCCCCTGAGTGGAGGGATGCTCGTCACTTGGAGTAGGTTTTGACTTGGGCGAAGCGGATTCGCGGCCAAGCCCCCGAGTGGAGGGATGCTCGTCACTCGGAGTAGCGTTTGAACTTGGGCGAAGCAGATTCGCGGCCAAGCCCCCGAGTGGAGGGATGCTCATCACTCGGAGTAGGTTTTTACTTGGGCGAAGCGGATTCGCGGCCAAGCCCCCGAGTGGAGGGATGCTCGTCACTCGGAGTAGGTTTTTACTTGGGCGACGCGGATTCGCGGCCAAGCCCCCGAGTGGAGGGATGCTCGTCACTCGGAGTAGGTTTTTACTTGGGCGAAGCGGATTCGCGGCCAAGCCCCCGAGTGGAGGGATGCTCATCACTCGGAGTAGCGTTTTAAATTGGGCGAAGCGGATTCGCGGCCAAGCCCCCGAGTGGAGGGATGCTCGTCACTCGGAGTAGGTTTTTACTTGGGCGAAGCAGATTCGCGGCCAAGCCCCCGAGTGGAGGGATGCTCGTCACTCGGAGTAGGTTTTTACTTGGGCGAAGCGGATTCACGGCCAAGCCCCCGAATGGAGGGATCCTCGTCACACGGAGTAGGTTTTTACTTGGGCGAAGAGGATTCGCGGCCAAGCCCCCGAGTGGAGGGATGCTCGTCACTCGGAGTAGGGTTTTTACTTGGGCGAAGCGGATTCGCGGCCAAGCCCCCGAGTGGAGGGATGCTCGTCACTCGGAGTAGGTTTTTACTTGGGCGAAGCGGATTCGCGGCCAAGCCCCCGAGTGGAGGGATGCTCGTCACTCGGAGTAGGTTTTTACTTGGGCGAAGCGGATTCGCGGCCAAGCCCCCGAGTGGAGGGATGCTCGTCACTCGGAGTAGGTTTTTACTTGGGCGAAGCGGATTCGCGGCCAAGCCGCCGAGTGGAGGGATGCTCGTCACTCGGTGTAGCTTTTTACTTGGGCGAAGCGGATTCGCGGCCAAGCCCCCTAGTGGAGGGATGCTCGTCACTCGGAGTAGGTTTTTACTTGGGCGAAGCGGATTCGCGGCCAAGCCCCCGAGTGGAGGGATGCTCGTCACTCGGAGTAGCGTTTTAATTTGGGCGAAGCGGATTCGCGGCCAAGCCCCCGAGTGGAGGGATGCTCGTCACTCGGAGTAGGTTTTGAATTGGATGAAGCGGATTCGCGGCCAAGCCCCCTAGTGGAGGGATGATCGTCACTCGGAGTAGGTTTTTCCTTGGGCGAAGCGGATTCGCGGCCAAGCCCCCGAGTGGAGGGATGCTCGTCACTCGGAGTAGGTTTTTACTTGGGCGAAGCGGATTCGCGGCCAAGCGACCGAGTGGAGGGGTGCTCGTTACTCGGAGTAGGTTTTTACTTGGGCGAAGCGGATTCGCGGCCAAGCCCCCGAGTGGAGGGATGCTCGTCACTCGGAGTAGGTTTTTACTTGGGCGAAGCGGATTCGCGGCCAAGCCCCCGAGTGGAGGGATGCTCGTCACTCGGAGTAGGTTTTTACTTGGGCGAAGCGGATTCGTGGCCAAGCCCCCGAGTGGAGGGATGCTCGTCACTCGGAGTAGGTTTTTACTTGGGCGAAGCGGATTCGCGGCCAAGCCCCCGAGTGGAGGGATGCTCGTCACTCGGAGTAGCGTTTTAACTTGGGCGAAGCGGATTCGCGGCCAAGCCCCCGAGTGGAGGATGCTCGTCACTCGGAGTAGGTTTTTACTTCGGCGAAGCGGATTCGCGGCCAAGCCCCCAAGTGGAGGGATGCTCGTCACTCGGAGTAGCGTTTTAACTTGGGCGAAGCGGATTTGCAGCCAAGCCCCCGAGTGGAGGGATGCTCGTCACTCGGAGTAGGTTTTTACTTGGGTGAAGCGGATTCGCGGCCAAGCCCGCGAGTGGAGGGATGCTCGTCAATCGGAGTAGGTTTTTACTTGGGCGAAGCGGATTCGCGGCCAAGCCCCCGAGTGGAGGGATGCTCGTCACTCGGAGTAGGTTTTTACTTGGGCGAAGCGGATTCGCGGCCAAGCCCCCGAGTGGAGGGATGCTCGTCACTCGGAGTAGGTTTTTACTTGGGCGAAGCGGATTCATGGCCAAGCCCCCGAGTGGACGGATGCTCGTCACTCGGAGTAGGTTTTTACTTGGGCGAAGCGGATTCACGGCCAAGCCCCCGAGTGGAGGGATGCTCGTCACTCGGAGTAGGTTTTTACTTGGGCGAAGCGGATTCGCGGCCAAGCCCCCGAGTGGAGGGATGCTCGTCACTCGGAGTAGCGTTTTAACTTGGGCGAAGCGGATTTGCGGCCAAGCCCCCGAGTGGAGGGATGCTCGTCACTCGGAGTAGGTTTTTACTTGGGCGAAGGGGATTCGCGGCCAAGCCCCCGAGTGGAGGATGCTCGTCACTCGGAGTAGGTTTTTACTTGGGCGAAGGGGATTCGCGGCCAAGCCCCCGAGTGGAGGGATGCTCGTCACTCGGAGTAGCGTTTTAACTTGGGCGAAGCGGATTCGCGGCCAAGCCCCCGAGTGGAGGGATGCACGTCACTCGGAGTAGGTTTTTACTTGGGCGAAGCGGATTCGCGGCCAAGCCCCCGAGTGGAGGGATGCTCGTCACTCGGAGTAGGGTTTTTACTTGGGCGAAGCGGATTCGCGGCCAAGCCCCCGAGTGGAGGGATGCTCGTCACTCGGAGTAGGTTTTTACTTGGGCGAAGCGGAATCGCGGCCAAGCCCCCGAGTGGAGGATGCTCGTCACTCGGAGTAGGTTTTTACTTGGGCGAAGGGGATTCGCGGCCAAGCCCCCGAGTGGAGGGATGCTCGTCACTCGGAGTAGCGTTTTAACTTGGGCGAAGCGGATTCGCGGCCAAGCCCCCGAGTGGAGGGATGCACGTCACTCGGAGTAGGTTTTTACTTGGGCGAAGCGGATTCGCGGCCAAGCCCCCGAGTGGAGGGATGCTCGTCACTCGGAGTAGGGTTTTTACTTGGGCGAAGCGGATTCGCGGCCAAGCCCCCGAGTGGAGGGATGCTCGTCACTCGGAGTAGGTTTTTACTTGGGCGAAGCGGAATCGCGGCCAAGCCCCCGAGTGGAGGGATGCTCTTCACTCGGAGTAGGTTTTTACTTGGGCGAAGCGGATTCACGGCAAGCCCCCGAGTGGAGGGATGCTCGTCACTCAGAGTAGGTTTTTACTTGGGCGAAGCGGATTCGTGGCCAAGCCCCCGAGTGGAGGGATGCTCGTCACTCGGAGTAGGTTTTTACTTGGGCGAAGCGGATTCGTGGCCAAGCCCCCGAGTGGAGGGATGCTCGTCACTCAGAGTAGGTTTTTACTTGGGCGAAGCGGATTCGCGGCCAAGCCCCCGAGTGGAGGGATGCTGGTCACTCGGAGTAGGTTTTTACTTGGGCGAAGCGGATTCGTGGCCAAGCCCCCGAGTGGAGGGATGCTCGTCACTCGGAGTAGGTTTTTACTTGGGCGAAGCGGATTCGCGGCCAAGCCCCCGAGTGGAGGGATGCTCGTCACTCGGAGTAGGTTTTTACTTGGGCGAAGCGGATTCGTGGCCAAGCCCCCGAGTGGAGGGATGCTCGTCACTCGGAGTAGGTTTTTACTTGGGCGAAGCGGATTCGCGGCCAAGCCCCCGAGTGGAGGGATGCTCGTCACTCGGAGTAGGTTTTTACTTGGGCGAAGCGGATTCGCGGCCAAGCCCCCGAGTGGAGGGATGCTCGTCACTCGGAGTAGTGTTTTAACTTGGGCGAAGCGGATTCGCGGCCAAGCCCCCGAGTGGAGGGATGCTCGTCACTCGGAGTAGGTTTTTACTTGGGCGAAGCGGATTCGCGGCCAAGCCCCCGAGTGGAGGGATGCTCGTCACTCGGAGTAGGTTTTTACTTGGGCGAAGCGGATTCGCGGCAAAGCCCCCGAGTGGAGGGATGCTCGTCACTCGGAGTAGGTTTTTACTTGGGCGAAGCGGATTCGCGGCCAAGCCCCCGAGTGGAGGGATGCTCGTCACTCGGAGTAGGTTTTTACTTGGGCGAAGCGGATTCGCGGCCAAGCCCCCGAGTGGAGGGATGCTCGTCACTCGGAGTAGGTTTTTACTTGGGCGAAGCGGATTCGCGGCCAAGCCCCCGAGTGGAGGGATGCTCGTCACTCGGAGTAGGTTTTTACTTGGGCGAAGCGGATTCGCGGCCAAGCCCCCGAGTGGAGGGATGCTCGTCACTCGGAGTAGGTTTTTCTTGGGGGAAGCGGATTCGCGGCCAAGCCCCCGAGTGGAGGGATGCTCGTCACTTGGAGTAGGTTTTTACTTGGGCGAAGCGGATTCGCGGCCAAGCCCCCGAGTGGAGGGATGCTCGTCACTCGGAGTAGGTTTTTACTTGGGCGAAGCGGATTCGCGGCCAAGCCCCCGAGTGGAGGGATGCTCGTCACTCGGAGTAGGTTTTTACTTGGGCGAAGCGGATTCGCAGCCAAGCCCCCGAGTGGAGGGATGCTCTTCACTCGGAGTAGGTTTTTACTTGGGCGAAGCGGATTCACGGCAAGCCCCCGAGTGGAGGGATGCTCGTCACTCAGAGTAGGTTTTTACTTGGGCGAAGCGGATTCGCGGCCAAGCCCCCGAGTGGAGGGATGCTCGTCACTCGGAGTAGGTATTTATTTGGGCGAAGCGGATTCGTGGCCAAGCCCCCGAGTGGAGGGATGCTCGTCACTCGGAGTAGGTTTTTACTTGGGCGAAGCGGATTCGCGGCCAAGCCCCCGAGTGGAGGGATGCTCGTCACTCGGAGTAGGTTTTTACTTGGGCGAAGCGGATTCGTGGCCAAGCCCCCGAGTGGAGGGATGCTCGTCACTCGGAGTAGGTTTTTACTTGGGCGAAGCGGATTCGCGGCCAAGCCCCCGAGTGGAGGGATGCTCGTCACTCGGAGTAGGTTTTTACTTGGGCGAAGCGGATTCGCGGCCAAGCCCCCGAGTGGAGGGATGCTCGTCACTCGGAGTAGTGTTTTAACTTGGGCGAAGCGGATTCGCGGCCAAGCCCCCGAGTGGAGGGATGCTCGTCACTCGGAGTAGGTTTTTACTTGGGCGAAGCGGATTCGCGGCCAAGCCCCCGAGTGGAGGGATGCTCGTCACTCGGAGTAGGTTTTTACTTGGGCGAAGCGGATTCGCGGCAAAGCCCCCGAGTGGAGGGATGATCGTCACTCGGAGTAGGTTTTTACTTGGGCGAAGCGGATTCGCGGCCAAGCCCCCGAGTGGAGGGATGCTCGTCACTCGGAGTAGGTTTTTACTTGGGCGAAGCGGATTCGCGGCCAAGCCCCCGAGTGGAGGGATGCTCGTCACTCGGAGTAGGTTTTTACTTGGGCGAAGCGGATTCGCGGCCAAGCCCCCGAGTGGAGGGATGCTCGTCACTCGGAGTAGGTTTTTACTTGGGCGAAGCGGATTCGCGGCCAAGCCCCCGAGTGGAGGGATGCTCGTCACTCGGAGTAGGTTTTTCTTGGGGGAAGCGGATTCGCGGCCAAGCCCCCGAGTGGAGGGATGCTCGTCACTCGGAGTAGGTTTTTACTTGGGCGAAGCGGATTCGCGGCCAAGCCCCCTAGTGGAGGGATGCTCGTCACTCGGAGTAGGTTTTTACTTGGGTGAAGCGGATTCGCGGCCAAGCCCCCGAGTGGAGGGATGCTCGTCACTCGGAGTAGCGTTTTAACTTGGGCGAAGCGGATTCGCGGCCAAGCCCCCGAGTGGAGGGATGCTCGTCACTCGGAGTAGGTTTTTACTTGGGCGAAGCGGATTCGCGGCCAAGCCCCCGAGTGGAGGGATGCTCGTCACTCGGAGTAGGTTTTTACTTGGGCGACGCGGATTCGCGGCCAAGCCCCCGAGTGGAGGGATGCTCGTCACTCGGAGTAGGTTTTTACTTGGGCGAAGCGGATTCGCGGCCAAGCCACCGAGTGGAGGGATGCTCGTCACTCGGAGTAGCGTTTTAACTTGGGCGAAGCGGATTCGCGGCCAAGCCCCCGAGTGGAGGGATGCTCGTCACTCGGAGTAGGTTTTTACTTGGGCGAAGCGGATTCGCGGCCAAGCCCCCAAGTGGAGGGGTGCTCGTCACTCGGAGTAGGTTTTTACTTGGGCGAAGCGGATTCGTGGCCAAGCCCCCGAGTGGAGGGATGCTCTTCACTCGGAGTAGGTTTTTACTTGGGCGAAGCGGATTCGCGGCCAAGCCCCCGAGTGGAGGGATGCTCGTCACTCGGAGTAGGTTTTTACTTGGGCGAAGCGGATTCGCGGCCAAGCCCCCGAGTGGAGGGATGCTCTTCACTCGGAGTAGGTTTTTACTTGGGCGAAGCGGATTCGCGGCCAAGCCCCCGAGTGGAGGGATGCTCATCACTCGGAGTAGGTTTTTACTTGGGCGAACCGGATTCGTGGCCAAGCCCCCGAGTGGAGGGATGCTCGTCACTCGGAGTAGGTTTTTACTTGGGCGAAGCGGATTCGCGGCCAAGCCCCCGAGTGGAGGGATGCTCGTCACTCGGAGTAGGTTTTTACTTGGGCGAAGCGGATTCGCGGCCAAGCCCCCGAGTGGAGGGATGCTCGTCACTCGGAGTAGCGTTTTAACTTGGGCGAAGCGGATTCGCGGCCAAGCCCCCGAGTGGAGGGATGCTCGTCACTCGGAGTAGGTTTTTACTTGGGCGAAGCGGATTCGCGGCCAAGCCCCCGAGTGGAGGGATGCTCTTCACTCGGAGTAGCGTTTTAACTTGGGCGAAGCGGATTCGCGGCCAAGCCCCCGAGTGGAGGGATGCTCGTCACTCGGAGTAGGTTTTTACTTGGGCGAAGCGGATTCGCGGCCAAGCCCCCGAGTGGAGGGATGCTCGTCACTCGGAGTAGGTTTTTACTTGGGCGAAGCGGATTCGCGGCCAAGCCCCCGAGTGGAGGGATGCTCTTCACTCGGAGTAGGTTTTTACTTGGGCGAAGCGGATTCGCGGCCAAGCCCCCGAGTGGAGGGATGCTCGTCACTCGGAGTAGGTTTTTACTTGGGCGAAGCGGATTCGTGGCCAAGCCCCCGAGTGGAGGGATGCTCTTCACTCGGAGTAGGTTTTTACTTGGGCGAAGCGGATTCGCGGCCAAGCCCCCGAGTGGAGGGATGCTCGTCACTCGGAGTAGGTTTTTACTTGGGCGAAGTGGATTCGCGGCCAAGCCCCCGAGTGGAGGGATGCTCTTCACTCGGAGTAGGTTTTTACTTGGGCGAAGCGGATTCGCGGCCAAGCCCCCGAGTGGAGGGATGCTCGTCACTCGGAGTAGGTTTTTACTTGGGCGAAGCGGATTCGTGGCCAAGCCCCCGAGTGGAGGGATGCTCGTCACTCGGAGTAGGTTTTAACTTGGGCGAAGCGGATTCGCGGCCAAGCCCCCGAGTGGAGGGATGCTCGTCACTCGGAGTAGGTTTTTACTTGGGCGAAGCGGATTCGCGGCCAAGCCCCCGAGTGGAGGGATGCTCGTCACTCGGAGTAGGTTTTTACTTGGGCGAAGCGGATTCGCGGCCAAGCCCCCGAGTGGAGGGATGATCGTCACTCGGAGTAGGTTTTTACTTGGGCGAAGCGGATTCGCGGCCAAGCCCCCGAGTGGAGGGATGCTCGTCACTCGGAGTAGGTTTTTACTTGGGCGAAGCGGATTCGCGGCCAAGCCCCCGAGTGGAGGGATGCTCGTCACTCGGAGTAGGTTTTTACTTGGGCGAAGCGGATTCGCGGCCAAGCCCCTGAGTGGAGGGATGCTCGTCACTCGGAGTAGGTTTTTACTTGGGCGAAGCGGATTCGCGGCCAAGCCCCCGAGTGGAGGGATGCTCGTCACTCGGAGTAGGTTTTTCTTGGGGGAAGCGGATTCGCGGCCAAGCCCCCGAGTGGAGGGATGCTCGTCACTCGGAGTAGGTTTTTACTTGGGCGAAGCGGATTCGCGGCCAAGCCCCCTAGTGGAGGGATGCTCGTCACTCGGAGTAGGTTTTTACTTGGGTGAAGCGGATTCGCGGCCAAGCCCCCGAGTGGAGGGATGCTCGTCACTCGGAGTAGCGTTTTAACTTGGGCGAAGCGGATTCGCGGCCAAGCCCCCGAGTGGAGGGATGCTCGTCACTCGGAGTAGGTTTTGACTTGGGCGAAGCGGATTCACGGCCAAGCCCCTGAGTGGAGGGATGCTCGTCGCTCGGAGTAGCGTTTGAACTTGGGCGAAGCGGATTCGCGGCCAAGCCCCCGAGTGGAGGGATGCTCGTCACTCGGAGTAGGTTTTTACTTGGGCGAAGCGGATTCGCGGCCAAGCCCCCGAGTGGAGGGATGCTCGTCACTCGGAGTAGGTTTTTACTTGGGCGACGCGGATTCGCGGCCAAGCCCCCGAGTGGAGGGATGCTCGTCACTCGGAGTAGGTTTTTACTTGGGCGAAGCAGATTCGCGGCCAAGCCACTGAGTGGAGGGATGCTCGTCACTCGGAGTAGCGTTTTAACTTGGGCGAAGCGGATTCGCGGCCAAGCCCCCGAGTGGAGGGATGCTCGTCACTCGGAGTAGGTTTTTACTTGGGCGACGCGGATTCGCGGCCAAGCCCCCGAGTGGAGGGATGATCGTCACTCGGAGTAGGTTTTTACTTGGGCGAAGCGGATTCGCGGCCAAGCCCCCGAGTGGAGGGATGCTCGTCACTCGGAGTAGGTTTTTACTTGGGCGAAGCGGATTCGCGGCCAAGCCCCCGAGTGGAGGGATGCTCGTCACTCGGAGTAGGTTTTTACTTGGGCGAAGCGGATTCGCGGCCAAGCCCCTGAGTGGAGGGATGCTCGTCACTCGGAGTAGGTTTTTACTTGGGCGAAGCGGATTCGCGGCCAAGCCCCCGAGTGGAGGGATGCTCGTCACTCGGAGTAGGTTTTTCTTGGGGGAAGCGGATTCGCGGCCAAGCCCCCGAGTGGAGGGATGCTCGTCACTCGGAGTAGGTTTTTACTTGGGCGAAGCGGATTCGCGGCCAAGCCCCCTAGTGGAGGGATGCTCGTCACTCGGAGTAGGTTTTTACTTGGGTGAAGCGGATTCGCGGCCAAGCCCCCGAGTGGAGGGATGCTCGTCACTCGGAGTAGCGTTTTAACTTGGGCGAAGCGGATTCGCGGCCAAGCCCCCGAGTGGAGGGATGCTCGTCACTCGGAGTAGGTTTTGACTTGGGCGAAGCGGATTCACGGCCAAGCCCCTGAGTGGAGGGATGCTCGTCGCTCGGAGTAGCGTTTGAACTTGGGCGAAGCGGATTCGCGGCCAAGCCCCCGAGTGGAGGGATGCTCGTCGCTCGGAGTAGCGTTTGAACTTGGGCGAAGCGGATTCGCGGCCAAGCCCCCGAGTGGAGGGATGCTCGTCACTCGGAGTAGGTTTTTACTTGGGCGAAGCGGATTCGCGGCCAAGCCCCCGAGTGGAGGGATGCTCGTCACTCGGAGTAGGTTTTTACTTGGGCGAAGCGGATTCGCGGCCAAGCCCCCGAGTGGAGGGATGCTCTTCACTCGGAGTAGGTTTTTACTTGGGCGAAGCGGATTCGCGGCCAAGCCCCCGAGTGGAGGGATGCTCGTCACTCGGAGTAGGTTTTTACTTGGGCGAAGCGGATTCGTGGCCAAGCCCCCGAGTGGAGGGATGCTCTTCACTCGGAGTAGGTTTTTACTTGGGCGAAGCGGATTCGCGGCCAAGCCCCCGAGTGGAGGGATGCTCGTCACTCGGAGTAGGTTTTTACTTGGGCGAAGTGGATTCGCGGCCAAGCCCCCGAGTGGAGGGATGCTCTTCACTCGGAGTAGGTTTTTACTTGGGCGAAGCGGATTCGCGGCCAAGCCCCCGAGTGGAGGGATGCTCGTCACTCGGAGTAGGTTTTTACTTGGGCGAAGCGGATTCGTGGCCAAGCCCCCGAGTGGAGGGATGCTCGTCACTCGGAGTAGGTTTTAACTTGGGCGAAGCGGATTCGCGGCCAAGCCCCCGAGTGGAGGGATGCTCGTCACTCGGAGTAGGTTTTTACTTGGGCGAAGCGGATTCGCGGCCAAGCCCCCGAGTGGAGGGATGCTCGTCACTCGGAGTAGGTTTTTACTTGGGCGAAGCGGATTCGCGGCCAAGCCCCCGAGTGGAGGGATGATCGTCACTCGGAGTAGGTTTTTACTTGGGCGAAGCGGATTCGCGGCCAAGCCCCCGAGTGGAGGGATGCTCGTCACTCGGAGTAGGTTTTTACTTGGGCGAAGCGGATTCGCGGCCAAGCCCCCGAGTGGAGGGATGCTCGTCACTCGGAGTAGGTTTTTACTTGGGCGAAGCGGATTCGCGGCCAAGCCCCTGAGTGGAGGGATGCTCGTCACTCGGAGTAGGTTTTTACTTGGGCGAAGCGGATTCGCGGCCAAGCCCCCGAGTGGAGGGATGCTCGTCACTCGGAGTAGGTTTTTCTTGGGGGAAGCGGATTCGCGGCCAAGCCCCCGAGTGGAGGGATGCTCGTCACTCGGAGTAGGTTTTTACTTGGGCGAAGCGGATTCGCGGCCAAGCCCCCTAGTGGAGGGATGCTCGTCACTCGGAGTAGGTTTTTACTTGGGTGAAGCGGATTCGCGGCCAAGCCCCCGAGTGGAGGGATGCTCGTCACTCGGAGTAGCGTTTTAACTTGGGCGAAGCGGATTCGCGGCCAAGCCCCCGAGTGGAGGGATGCTCGTCACTCGGAGTAGGTTTTGACTTGGGCGAAGCGGATTCACGGCCAAGCCCCTGAGTGGAGGGATGCTCGTCGCTCGGAGTAGCGTTTGAACTTGGGCGAAGCGGATTCGCGGCCAAGCCCCCGAGTGGAGGGATGCTCGTCACTCGGAGTAGGTTTTTACTTGGGCGAAGCGGATTCGCGGCCAAGCCCCCGAGTGGAGGGATGCTCGTCACTCGGAGTAGGTTTTTACTTGGGCGACGCGGATTCGCGGCCAAGCCCCCGAGTGGAGGGATGCTCGTCACTCGGAGTAGGTTTTTACTTGGGCGAAGCGGATTCGCGGCCAAGCCACCGAGTGGAGGGATGCTCGTCACTCGGAGTAGCGTTTTAACTTGGGCGAAGCGGATTCGCGGCCAAGCCCCCGAGTGGAGGGATGCTCGTCACTCGGAGTAGGTTTTTACTTGGGCGAAGCGGATTCGCGGCCAAGCCCCCAAGTGGAGGGGTGCTCGTCACTCGGAGTAGGTTTTTACTTGGGCGAAGCGGATTCGTGGACAAGCCCCCGAGTGGAGGGATGCTCTTCACTCGGAGTAGGTTTTTACTTGGGCGAAGCGGATTCGCGGCCAAGCCCCCGAGTGGAGGGATGCTCGTCACTCGGAGTGGGTTTTTACTTGGGCGAAGCGGATTCGCGGCCAAACCCCCGAGTGGAGGGATGCTCTTCACTCGGAGTAGGTTTTTACTTGGGCGAAGCGGATTCGCGGCCAAGCCCCCGAGTGGAGGGATGCTCGTCACTCGGAGTAGGTTTTTACTTGGGCGAAGCGGATTCGTGGCCAAGCCCCCGAGTGGAGGGATGCTCGTCACTCGGAGTAGGTTTTTACTTGGGCGAAGCGGATTCGCGGCCAAGCCCCCGAGTGGAGGGATGCTCGTCACTCGGAGTAGGTTTTTACTTGGGCGAAGCGGATTCGCGGCCAAGCCCCCGAGTGGAGGGATGCTCGTCACTCGGAGTAGCGTTTTAACTTGGGCGAAGCGGATTCGCGGCCAAGCCCCCGAGTGGAGGGATGCTCGTCACTCGGAGTAGGTTTTTACTTGGGCGAAGCGGATTCGCGGCCAAGCCCCCGAGTGGAGGGATGCTCTTCACTCGGAGTAGCGTTTTAACTTGGGCGAAGCGGATTCGCGGCCAAGCCCCCGAGTGGAGGGATGCTCGTCACTCGGAGTAGGTTTTTACTTGGGCGAAGCGGATTCGCGGCCAAGCCCCCGAGTGGAGGGATGATCGTCACTCGGAGTAGGTTTTTACTTGGGCGAAGCGGATTCGCGGCCAAGCCCCCGAGTGGAGGGATGCTCGTCACTCGGAGTAGGTTTTTACTTGGGCGAAGCGGATTCGCGGCCAAGCCCCCGAGTGGAGGGATGCTCGTCACTCGGAGTAGGTTTTTACTTGGGTGAAGCGGATTCGCGGCCAAGCCCCCGAGTGGAGGGATGCTCGTCACTCGGAGTAGCGTTTTAACTTGGGCGAAGCGGATTCGCGGCCAAGCCCCCGAGTGGAGGGATGCTCGTCACTCGGAGTAGGTTTTGAATTGGGCGAAGCGGATTCGCGGCCAAGCCCCCGAGTGGAGGGATGCTCGTCACTCGGAGTAGCGTTTGAACTTGGGCGAAGCGGATTCGCGGCCAAGCCCCCGAGTGGAGGGATGCTCGTCACTCGGAGTAGGTTTTTACTTGGGCGAAGCGGATTCGCGGCCAAGCCCCCGAGTGGAGGGATGCTCGTCACTCGGAGTAGGTTTTTACTTGGGCGACGCGGATTCGCGGCCAAGCCCCCGAGTGGAGGGATGCTCGTCACTCGGAGTAGGTTTTTACTTGGGCGAAGCGGATTCGCGGCCAAGCCACCGAGTGGAGGGATGCTCGTCACTCGGAGTAGCATTTTAACTTGGGCGAAGCGGATTCGCGGCCAAGCCCCCGAGTGGAGGGATGCTCGTCACTCGGAGTAGGTTTTTACTTGGGCGAAGCGGATTCGCGGCCAAGCCCCCAAGTGGAGGGGTGCTCGTCACTCGGAGTAGGTTTTTACTTGGGCGAAGCGGATTCGTGGCCAAGCCCCCGAGTGGAGGGATGCTCTTCACTCGGAGTAGGTTTTTACTTGGGCGAAGCGGATTCGCGGCCAAGTCCCCGAGTGGAGGGATGCTCGTCACTCGGAGTAGGTTTTTACTTGGGCGAAGCGGATTCGCGGCCAAGCCCCCGAGTGGAGGGATGCTCTTCACTCGGAGTAGGTTTTTACTTGGGCGAAGCGGATTCGCGGCCAAGCCCCCGAGTGGAGGGATGCTCGTCACTCGGAGTAGGTTTTTACTTGGGCGAAGCGGATTCGCGGCCAAGCCCCCGAGTGGAGGGATGCTCGTCACTCGGGGTAGCGTTTTAACTTGGGCGAAGCGGATTCGCGGCCAAGCCCCCGAGTGGAGGGATGCTCGTCACTCGGAGTAGGTTTTTACTTGGGCGAAGCGGATTCGCGGCCAAGCCCCCGAGTGAAGGGATGCTCGTCACTCGGAGTAGGTTTTTACTTGGGCGAAGCGGATTCGCGGCCAAGCCCCCGAGTGGAGGGATGCTCTTCACTCGGAGTAGGTTTTTACTTGGGCGAAGCGGATTCGCGGCCAAGCCCCCGAGTGGAGGGATGCTCGTCACTCGGAGTAGGTTTTTACTTGGGCGAAGCGGATTCGTGGCCAAGCCCCCGAGTGGAGGGATGCTCGTCACTCGGAGTAGGTTTTTACTTGGGCGAAGCGGATTCGCGGCCAAGCCCCCGAGTGGAGGGATGCTCGTCACTCGGAGTAGGTTTTTACTTGGGCGAAGCGGATTCGCGGCCAAGCCCCCGAGTGGAGGGATGCTCGTCACTCGGAGTAGCGTTTTAACTTGGGCGAAGCGGATTCGCGGCCAAGCCCCCGAGTGGAGGGATGCTCGTCACTCGGAGTAGGTTTTTACTTGGGCGAAGCGGATTCGCGGCCAAGCCCCCGAGTGGAGGGATGCTCGTCACTCGGAGTAGGTTTTTACTTGGGCGAAGCGGATTCGCGGCCAAGCCCCCGAGTGGAGGGATGCTCGTCACTCGGAGTAGGTTTTTCCTTGGGCGAAGCGGATTCGCGGCCAAGCCCCCGAGTGGAGGGATGCTCGTCACTCGGAGTAGGTTTTTACTTGGGCGAAGCGGATTCGCGGCCAAGCCCCCGAGTGGAGGGATGCTCGTCACTCGGAGTAGCGTTTTAACTTGGGCGAAGCGGATTCGCGGCCAAGCCCCCGAGTGGAGGGATGCTCGTCACTCGGAGTAGGTTTTTACTTGGGCGAAGCGGATTCGCGGCCAAGCCCCCGAGTGGAGGGATGATCGTCACTCGGAGTAGGTTTTTACTTGGGCGAAGCGGATTCGCGGCCAAGCCCCCGAGTGGAGGGATGCTCGTCACTCGGAGTAGGTTTTTACTTGGGCGAAGCGGATTCGCGGCCAAGCCCCCGAGTGGAGGGATGCTCGTCACTCGGAGTAGGTTTTTACTTGGGTGAAGCGGATTCGCGGCCAAGCCCCCGAGTGGAGGGATGCTCGTCACTCGGAGTAGCGTTTTAACTTGGGCGAAGCGGATTCGCGGCCAAGCCCCCGAGTGGAGGGATGCTCGTCACTCGGAGTAGGTTTTGAATTGGGCGAAGCGGATTCGCGGCCAAGCCCCCGAGTGGAGGGATGCTCGTCACTCGGGGTAGGTTTTTACTTGGGCGAAGCGGATTCGCGGACAAGCCCCCGAGTGGAGGGATGCTCGTCACTCGGAGTAGGTTTTTACTTGGGCGAAGCGGATTCGCGGCCAAGCCCCCGAGTGGAGGGATGCTCGTCACTCGGAGTAGGTTTTTACTTGGGCGACGCGGATTCGCGGCCAAGCCCCCGAGTGGAGGGATGCTCGTCACTCGGAGTAGGTTTTTACTTGGGCGAAGCGGATTCGCGGCCAAGCCACCGAGTGGAGGGATGCTCGTCACTCGGAGTAGCATTTTAACTTGGGCGAAGCGGATTCGCGGCCAAGCCCCCGAGTGGAGGGATGCTCGTCACTCGGAGTAGGTTTTTACTTGGGCGAAGCGGATTCGCGGCCAAGCCCCCAAGTGGAGGGGTGCTCGTCACTCGGAGTAGGTTTTTACTTGGGCGAAGCGGATTCGTGGCCAAGCCCCCGAGTGGAGGGATGCTCTTCACTCGGAGTAGGTTTTTACTTGGGCGAAGCGGATTCGCGGCCAAGTCCCCGAGTGGAGGGATGCTCGTCACTCGGAGTAGGTTTTTACTTGGGCGAAGCGGATTCGCGGCCAAGCCCCCGAGTGGAGGGATGCTCTTCACTCGGAGTAGGTTTTTACTTGGGCGAAGCGGATTCGCGGCCAAGCCCCCGAGTGGAGGGATGCTCGTCACTCGGAGTAGGTTTTTACTTGGGCGAAGCGGATTCGCGGCCAAGCCCCCGAGTGGAGGGATGCTCGTCACTCGGGGTAGCGTTTTAACTTGGGCGAAGCGGATTCGCGGCCAAGCCCCCGAGTGGAGGGATGCTCGTCACTCGGAGTAGGTTTTTACTTGGGCGAAGCGGATTCGCGGCCAAGCCCCCGAGTGGAGGGATGCTCTTCACTCGGAGTAGCGTTTTAACTTGGGCGAAGCGGATTCGCGGCCAAGCCCCCGAGTGGAGGGATGCTCGTCACTGGGAGTAGGTTTTACTTGGGCGAAGCGGATTCGCGGCCAAGCCCCCGAGTGGAGGGATGATCGTCACTCGGAGTAGGTTTTTACTTGGGCGAAGCGGATTCGCGGCCAAGCCCCCGAGTGGAGGGATGCTCGTCACTCGGAGTAGGTTTTTACTTGGGCGAAGCGGATTCGCGGCCAAGCCCCCGAGTGGAGGGATGCTCGTCACTCGGAGTAGGTTTTTACTTGGGCGAAGCGGATTCGCGGCCAAGCCCCCGAGTGAAGGGATGCTCGTCACTCGGAGTAGGTTTTTACTTGGGCGAAGCGGATTCGCGGCCAAGCCCCCGAGTGGAGGGATGCTCTTCACTCGGAGTAGGTTTTTACTTGGGCGAAGCGGATTCGCGGCCAAGCCCCCGAGTGGAGGGATGCTCGTCACTCGGAGTAGGTTTTTACTTGGGCGAAGCGGATTCATGGCCAAGCCCCCGAGTGGAGGGATGCTCGTCACTCGGAGTAGGTTTTTACTTGGGCGAAGCGGATTCGCGGCCAAGCCCCCGAGTGGAGGGATGCTCGTCACTCGGAGTAGGTTTTTACTTGGGCGAAGCGGATTCGCGGCCAAGCCCCCGAGTGGAGGGATGCTCGTCACTCGGAGTAGGTTTTGACTTGGGCGAAGCGGATTCACGGCCAAGCCCCTGAGTGGAGGGATGCTCGTCACTCGGAGTAGGTTTTTACTTGGGCGAAGCGGATTCGCGGCCAAGCCCCCGAGTGGAGGGATGCTCGTCACTCGGAGTAGCGTTTTAACTTGGGCGAAGCGGATTCGCGGCCAAGCCCCCGAGTGGAGGGATGCTCGTCACTCGGAGTAGGTTTTTACTTGGGCGAAGCGGATTCGCGGCCAAGCCCCCGAGTGGAGGGATGCTCTTCACTCGGAGTAGCGTTTTAACTTTGGCGAAGCGGATTCGCGGCCAAGCCCCCGAGTGGAGGGATGCTCGTCACTCGGAGTAGGTTTTTACTTGGGCGAAGCGGATTCGCGGCCAAGCCCCCGAGTGGAGGGATGATCGTCACTCGGAGTAGGTTTTTACTTGGGCGAAGCGGATTCGCGGCCAAGCCCCCGAGTGGAGGGATGCTCGTCACTCGGAGTAGGTTTTTACTTGGGCGAAGCGGATTCGCGGCCAAGCCCCCGAGTGGAGGGATGCTCGTCACTCGGAGTAGGTTTTTACTTGGGTGAAGCGGATTCGCGGCCAAGCCCCCGAGTGGAGGGATGCTCGTCACTCGGAGTAGCGTTTTAACTTGGGCGAAGCGGATTCGCGGCCAAGCCCCCGAGTGGAGGGATGCTCGTCACTCGGAGTAGGTTTTGAATTGGGCGAAGCGGATTCGCGGCCAAGCCCCCGAGTGGAGGGATGCTCGTCACTCGGAGTAGCGTTTGAACTTGGGCGAAGCGGATTCGCGGCCAAGCCCCCGAGTGGAGGGATGCTCGTCACTCGGAGTAGGTTTTTACTTGGGCGAAGCGGATTCGCGGCCAAGCCCCCGAGTGGAGGGATGCTCGTCACTCGGAGTAGGTTTTTACTTGGGCGACGCGGATTCGCGGCCAAGCCCCCGAGTGGAGGGATGCTCGTCACTCGGAGTAGGTTTTTACTTGGGCGAAGCGGATTCGCGGCCAAGCCACCGAGTGGAGGGATGCTCGTCACTCGGAGTAGCATTTTAACTTGGGCGAAGCGGATTCGCGGCCAAGCCCCCGAGTGGAGGGATGCTCGTCACTCGGAGTAGGTTTTTACTTGGGCGAAGCGGATTCGCGGCCAAGCCCCCAAGTGGAGGGGTGCTCGTCACTCGGAGTAGGTTTTTACTTGGGCGAAGCGGATTCGTGGCCAAGCCCCCGAGTGGAGGGATGCTCTTCACTCGGAGTAGGTTTTTACTTGGGCGAAGCGGATTCGCGGCCAAGTCCCCGAGTGGAGGGATGCTCGTCACTCGGAGTAGGTTTTTACTTGGGCGAAGCGGATTCGCGGCCAAGCCCCCGAGTGGAGGGATGCTCTTCACTCGGAGTAGGTTTTTACTTGGGCGAAGCGGATTCGCGGCCAAGCCCCCGAGTGGAGGGATGCTCGTCACTCGGAGTAGGTTTTTACTTGGGCGAAGCGGATTCGCGGCCAAGCCCCCGAGTGGAGGGATGCTCGTCACTCGGGGTAGCGTTTTAACTTGGGCGAAGCGGATTCGCGGCCAAGCCCCCGAGTGGAGGGATGCTCGTCACTCGGAGTAGGTTTTTACTTGGGCGAAGCGGATTCGCGGCCAAGCCCCCGAGTGAAGGGATGCTCGTCACTCGGAGTAGGTTTTTACTTGGGCGAAGCGGATTCGCGGCCAAGCCCCCGAGTGGAGGGATGCTCTTCACTCGGAGTAGGTTTTTACTTGGGCGAAGCGGATTCGCGGCCAAGCCCCCGAGTGGAGGGATGCTCGTCACTCGGAGTAGGTTTTTACTTGGGCGAAGCGGATTCGTGGCCAAGCCCCCGAGTGGAGGGATGCTCGTCACTCGGAGTAGGTTTTTACTTGGGCGAAGCGGATTCGCGGCCAAGCCCCCGAGTGGAGGGATGCTCGTCACTCGGAGTAGGTTTTTACTTGGGCGAAGCGGATTCGCGGCCAAGCCCCCGAGTGGAGGGATGCTCGTCACTCGGAGTAGCGTTTTAACTTGGGCGAAGCGGATTCGCGGCCAAGCCCCCGAGTGGAGGGATGCTCGTCACTCGGAGTAGGTTTTTACTTGGGCGAAGCGGATTCGCGGCCAAGCCCCCGAGTGGAGGGATGCTCTTCACTCGGAGTAGCGTTTTAACTTGGGCGAAGCGGATTCGCGGCCAAGCCCCCGAGTGGAGGGATGCTCGTCACTCGGAGTAGGTTTTTACTTGGGCGAAGCGGATTCGCGGCCAAGCCCCCGAGTGGAGGGATGATCGTCACTCGGAGTAGGTTTTTACTTGGGCGAAGCGGATTCGCGGCCAAGCCCCCGAGTGGAGGGATGCTCGTCACTCGGAGTAGGTTTTTACTTGGGCGAAGCGGATTCGCGGCCAAGCCCCCGAGTGGAGGGATGCTCGTCACTCGGAGTAGGTTTTTACTTGGGTGAAGCGGATTCGCGGCCAAGCCCCCGAGTGGAGGGATGCTCGTCACTCGGAGTAGCGTTTTAACTTGGGCGAAGCGGATTCGCGGCCAAGCCCCCGAGTGGAGGGATGCTCGTCACTCGGAGTAGGTTTTGAATTGGGCGAAGCGGATTCGCGGCCAAGCCCCCGAGTGGAGGGATGCTCGTCACTCGGAGTAGCGTTTGAACTTGGGCGAAGCGGATTCGCGGCCAAGCCCCCGAGTGGAGGGATGCTCGTCACTCGGAGTAGGTTTTTACTTGGGCGAAGCGGATTCGCGGCCAAGCCCCCGAGTGGAGGGATGCTCGTCACTCGGAGTAGGTTTTTACTTGGGCGACGCGGATTCGCGGCCAAGCCCCCGAGTGGAGGGATGCTCGTCACTCGGAGTAGGTTTTTACTTGGGCGAAGCGGATTCGCGGCCAAGCCACCGAGTGGAGGGATGCTCGTCACTCGGAGTAGCATTTTAACTTGGGCGAAGCGGATTCGCGGCCAAGCCCCCGAGTGGAGGGATGCTCGTCACTCGGAGTAGGTTTTTACTTGGGCGAAGCGGATTCGCGGCCAAGCCCCCAAGTGGAGGGGTGCTCGTCACTCGGAGTAGGTTTTTACTTGGGCGAAGCGGATTCGTGGCCAAGCCCCCGAGTGGAGGGATGCTCTTCACTCGGAGTAGGTTTTTACTTGGGCGAAGCGGATTCGCGGCCAAGTCCCCGAGTGGAGGGATGCTCGTCACTCGGAGTAGGTTTTTACTTGGGCGAAGCGGATTCGCGGCCAAGCCCCCGAGTGGAGGGATGCTCTTCACTCGGAGTAGGTTTTTACTTGGGCGAAGCGGATTCGCGGCCAAGCCCCCGAGTGGAGGGATGCTCGTCACTCGGAGTAGGTTTTTACTTGGGCGAAGCGGATTCGCGGCCAAGCCCCCGAGTGGAGGGATGCTCGTCACTCGGGGTAGCGTTTTAACTTGGGCGAAGCGGATTCGCGGCCAAGCCCCCGAGTGGAGGGATGCTCGTCACTCGGAGTAGGTTTTTACTTGGGCGAAGCGGATTCGCGGCCAAGCCCCCGAGTGGAGGGATGCTCTTCACTCGGAGTAGCGTTTTAACTTGGGCGAAGCGGATTCGCGGCCAAGCCCCCGAGTGGAGGGATGCTCGTCACTCGGAGTAGGTTTTACTTGGGCGAAGCGGATTCGCGGCCAAGCCCCCGAGTGGAGGGATGATCGTCACTCGGAGTAGGTTTTTACTTGGGCGAAGCGGATTCGCGGCCAAGCCCCCGAGTGGAGGGATGCTCGTCACTCGGAGTAGGTTTTTACTTGGCGAAGCGGATTCGCGGCCAAGCCCCCGAGTGGAGGGATGCTCGTCACTCGGAGTAGGTTTTTACTTGGGCGAAGCGGATTCGCGGCCAAGCCCCCGAGTGGAGGGATGCTCGTCACTCGGAGTAGGTTTTTACTTGGGGGAAGCGGATTCGCGGCCAAGCCATCGAGTGGAGGGATGCTCGTCACTCGGAGTAGGTTTTTACTTGGGCGAAGCGGATTCGCGGCCAAGCCTCCTAGTGGAGGGATGCTCGTCACTCGGAGTAGGTTTTTACTTGGGCGAAGCGGATTCGCGGCCAAGCCCCCGAGTAGAGGGATGCTCGTCACTCGGGGTAGCATTTTAACTTGGGCGAAGCGGATTCGCGGCCAAGCCCCCGAGTGGAGGGATGCTCGTCACTCGGAGTAGGTTTTTACTTGGGCGAAGCGGATTCGCGGCCAAGCCCCCGAGTGGAGGGATGCTCTTCACTCGGAGTAGCGTTTTAACTTGGGCGAAGCGGATTCGCGGCCAAGCCCCCGAGTGGAGGGATGCTCGTCACTCGGAGTAGGTTTTACTTGGGCGAAGCGGATTCGCGGCCAA
Organism: Elymus sibiricus; assembly: GCA_039707655.1. Taxonomy (NCBI): domain Eukaryota; kingdom Viridiplantae; phylum Streptophyta; class Magnoliopsida; order Poales; family Poaceae; genus Elymus; species Elymus sibiricus. The sequence goes on from CM077668.1 coordinate 247,552,715, forward strand.
GCCCCCGAGTGGAGGGATGATCGTCACTCGGAGTAGGTTTTTACTTGGGCGAAGCGGATTCGCGGCCAAGCCCCCGAGTGGAGGGATGCTCGTCACTCGGAGTAGGTTTTTACTTGGGCGAAGCGGATTCGCGGCCAAGCCCCCGAGTGGAGGGATGCTCGTCACTCGGAGTAGGTTTTTACTTGGGCGAAGCGGATTCGCGGCCAAGCCCCCGAGTGGAGGGATGCTCGTCACTCGGAGTAGGTTTTTACTTGGGGGAAGCGGATTCGCGGCCAAGCCCCCGAGTGTAGGGATGCTCGTCACTCGGAGTAGGTTTTTACTTGGGCGAAGCGGATTCGCGGCCAAGCCTCCTAGTGGAGGGATGCTCGTCACTCGGAGTTGGTTTTTACTTGGGCGAAGCGGATTCGCGGCCAAACCCCCGAGTGGAGCGATGCTCGTCACTCGGAGTAGCGTTTTAACTTGGGCGAAGCGGATTCGCGGCCAAGCCCCCGAGTGGAGGGATGCTCGTCACTCGGAGTAGGTTTTGACTTGGGCGAAGCGGATTCGCGGCCAAGCCCCCGAGTGGAGGGATGCTCGTCACTCGGAGTAGCGTTTGAACTTGGGCGAAGCGGATTCGCGGCCAAGCCCCCGAGTGGAGGGATGCTCGTCACTCGGAGTAGGTTTTTACTTGGGCGAAGCGGATTCGCGGCCAAGCCCCCGAGTGGAGGGATGCTCGTCACTCGGAGTAGGTTTTTACTTGGGCGAAGCGGATTCGCGGCCAAGCCCCCGAGTGGAGGGATGCTCGTCACTCGGAGTAGGTTTTTACTTGGGCGAAGCGGATTCGCGGCCAAGCCCCCGAGTGGAGGGATGCTCGTCACTCGGAGTAGCGTTTTAACTTGGGCGAAGCGGATTCGCGGCCAAGCCCCCGAGTGGAGGGATGCTCGTCACTCGGAGTAGGTTTTTACTTGGGCGAAGCGGATTCGCGGCCAAGCCCCCGAGTGGAGGGATGCTCGTCACTCGGAGTAGCGTTTTAACTTGGGCGAAGCGGATTCGCGGCCAAGCCCCCGAGTGGAGGGATGATCGTCACTCGGAGTAGGTTTTTACTAGGGCGAAGCGGATTCGCGGCCAAGCCCCCGAGTGGAGGGATGCTCGTCACTCGGAGTAGGTTTTTACTTGGGCGAAGCGGATTCGCGGCCAAGCCCCCGAGTGGAGGGATGCTCGTCACTCGGAGTAGGTTTTTACTTGGGCGAAGCGGATTCGCGGCCAAGCCCCCGAGTGGAGGGATGCTCGTCACTCGGAGTAGCGTTTTAACTTGGGCGAAGCGGATTCGCGGCCAAGCCCCCGAGTGGAGGGATGCTCGTCACTTGGAGTAGGTTTTTACTTGGGCGAAGCGGATTCGCGGCCAAGCCCCCGAGTGGAGGGATGCTCTTCACTCGGAGTAGCGTTTTAACTTGGGCGAAGCGGATTCGCGGCCAAGCCCCCGAGTGGAGGGATGCTCGTCACTCGGAGTAGGTTTTTACTTGGGCGAAGCGGATTCGCGGCCAAGCCCCCGAGTGGAGGGATGATCGTCACTCGGAGTAGGTTTTTACTTGGGCGAAGCGGATTCGCGGCCAAGCCCCCGAGTGGAGGGATGCTCGTCACTCGGAGTAGGTTTTTACTTGGGCGAAGCGGATTCGCGGCCAAGCCCCCGAGTGGAGGGATGCTCGTCACTCGGAGTAGGTTTTTACTTGGGTGAAGCGGATTCGCGGCCAAGCCCCCGAGTGGAGGGATGCTCGTCACTCGGAGTAGCGTTTTAACTTGGGCGAAGCGGATTCGCGGCCAAGCCCCCGAGTGGAGGGATGCTCGTCACTCGGAGTAGGTTTTGACTTGGGCGAAGCGGATTCGCGGCCAAGCCCCCGAGTGGAGGGATGCTCGTCACTCGGAGTAGCGTTTGAACTTGGGCGAAGCGGATTCGCGGCCAAGCCCCCGAGTGGAGGGATGCTCGTCACTCGGAGTAGGTTTTTACTTGGGCGAAGCGGATTCGCGGCCAAGCCCCCGAGTGGAGGGATGCTCGTCACTCGGAGTAGGTTTTTACTTGGGCGACGCGGATTCGCGGCCAAGCCCCCGAGTGGAGGGATGCTCGTCACTCGGAGTATGTTTTTACTTGGGCGAAGCGGATTCGCGGCCAAGCCACCGAGTGGAGGGATGCTCGTCACTCGGAGTAGCGTTTTAACTTGGGCGAAGCGGATTCGCGGCCAAGCCCCCGAGTGGAGGGATGCTCGTCACTCGGAGTAGGTTTTTACTTGGGCGAAGCGGATTCGCGGCCAAGCCCCCAAGTGGAGGGGTGCTCGTCACTCGGAGTAGGTTTTTACTTGGGCGAAGCAGATTCGTGGCCAAGCCCCCGAGTGGAGGGATGCTCTTCACTCGGAGTAGGTTTTTACTTGGGCGAAGCGGATTCGCGGCCAAGCCCCCGAGTGGAGGGATGCTCGTCACTCGGAGTAGGTTTTTACTTGGGCGAAGCGGATTCGCGGCCAAGCCCCCGAGTGGAGGGATGCTCTTCAATCGGAGTAGGTTTTTACTTGGGCGAAGCGGATTCGCGGCCAAGCCCCCGAGTGGAGGGATGCTCGTCACTCGGAGTAGGTTTTTACTTGGGCGAAGCGGATTCGTGGCCAAGCCCCCGAGTGGAGGGATGCTCGTCACTCGGAGTAGGTTTTTACTTGGGCGAAGCGGATTCGCGGCCAAGCCCCCGAGTGGAGGGATGCTCGTCACTCGGAGTAGGTTTTTACTTGGGCGAAGCGGATTCGCGGCCAAGCCCCCGAGTGGAGGGATGCTCGTCACTCGGAGTAGCGTTTTAACTTGGGCGAAGCGGATTCGCGGCCAAGCCCCCGAGTGGAGGAATGCTCGTCACTCGGAGTACGTTTTTACTTGGGCGAAGCGGATTCGCGGCCAAGCCCCCGAGTGGAGGGATGCTCTTCACTCGGAGTAGCGTTTTAACTTGGGCGAAGCGGATTCGCGGCCAAGCCCCCGAGTGGAGGGATGCTCGTCACTCGGAGTAGGTTTTTACTTGGGCGAAGCGGATTCGCGGTCAAGCCCCCGAGTGGAGGGATGATCGTCACTCGGAGTAGGTTTTTACTTGGGCGAAGCGGATTTGCGGCCAAGCCCCCGAGTGGAGGGATGCTCGTCACTCGGAGTAGGTTTTTACTTGGGCGAAGCGGATTCGCGCCCAAGCCCCCCGAGTGGAGGGATGCTCGTCACTCGGAGTAGGTTTTTACTTGGGCGAAGCGGATTCGCGGCCAAGCCCCCGAGTGGAGGGATGCTCGTCACTCGGAGTAGGTTTTTACTTGGGCGAAGCGGATTCGCGCCCAAGCCCCCGAGTGGAGGGATGCTCGTCACTCGGAGTAGGTTTTTACTTGGGCGAAGCGGATTCGCGGCCAAGCCCCCGAGTGGAGGGATGCTCGTCACTCGGAGTAGGTTTTTACTTGGGCGAAGCGGATTCGCGGCCAAGCCCCCGAGTGGAGGGATGCTCGTCACTCGGGGTAGCGTTTTAACATGGGCGAAGCGGATTCGCGGCCAAGCCCCCGAGTGGAGGGATGCTCGTCACTCGGAGTAGGTTTTTACTTGGGCGAAGCGGATTCGCGGCCAAGCCCCCGAGTGGAGGGATGCTCTTCACTCGGAGTAGCGTTTTAACTTGGGCGAAGCGGATTCGCGGCCAAGCCCCCGAGTGGAGGGATGCTCGTCACTCGGAGTAGGTTTTACTTGGGCGAAGCGGATTCGCGTCCAAGCCCCCGAGTGGAGGGATGATCGTCACTCGGAGTAGGTTTTTACTTGGGCGAAGCGGATTCGCGGCCAAGCCCCCGAGTGGAGGGATGCTCGTCACTCGGAGTAGCGTTTGAACTTGGGCGAAGCGGATTCGCGGCCAAGCCCCCGAGTGGAGGGATGCTCGTCACTCGGAGTAGGTTTTTACTTGGGCGAAGCGGATTCGCGGCCAAGCCCTCGAGTGGAGGGATGCTCGTCACTCGGAGTAGGTTTTTCCTTGGGCGAAGCGGATTCGCGGCCAAGCCCCCGAGTGGAGGGATGCTCGTCACTCGGAGTAGGTTTTTACTTGGGCGAAGCGGATTCGCGGCCAAGCCCCCGAGTGGAGGGATGCTCGTCACTCGGAGTAGCGTTTTAACTTGGGCGAAGCGGATTCGCGGCCAAGCCCCCGAGTGGAGGGATGCTCGTCACTCGGAGTAGGTTTTTACTTGGGCGAAGCGGATTCGCGGCCAAGCCCCCGAGTGGAGGGATGCTCGTCACTCGGAGTAGCGTTTTAACTTGGGCGAAGCGGATTCGCGGCCAAGCCCCCGAGTGGAGGGATGATCGTCACTCGGAGTAGGTTTTTACTAGGGCGAAGCGGATTCGCGGCCAAGCCCCCGAGTGGAGGGATGCTCGTCACTCGGAGTAGGTTTTTACTTGGGCGAAGCGGATTCGCGGCCAAGCCCCCGAGTGGAGGGATGCTCGTCACTCGGAGTAGGTTTTTACTTGGGCGAAGCGGATTCGCGGCCAAGCCCCCGAGTGGAGGGATGCTCGTCACTCGGAGTAGCGTTTTAACTTGGGCGAAGCGGATTCGCGGCCAAGCCCCCGAGTGGAGGGATGCTCGTCACTCGGAGTAGGTTTTTACTTGGGCGAAGCGGATTCGCGGCCAAGCCCCCGAGTGGAGGGATGCTCTTCACTCGGAGTAGCGTTTTAACTTGGGCGAAGCGGATTCGCGGCCAAGCCCCCGAGTGGAGGGATGCTCGTCACTCGGAGTAGGTTTTTACTTGGGCGAAGCGGATTCGCGGCCAAGCCCCCGAGTGGAGGGATGATCGTCACTCGGAGTAGGTTTTTACTTGGGCGAAGCGGATTCGCGGCCAAGCCCCCGAGTGGAGGGATGCTCGTCACTCGGAGTAGGTTTTTACTTGGGCGAAGCGGATTCGCGGCCAAGCCCCCGAGTGGAGGGATGCTCGTCACTCGGAGTAGGTTTTTACTTGGGTGAAGCGGATTCGCGGCCAAGCCCCCGAGTGGAGGGATGCTCGTCACTCGGAGTAGCGTTTTAACTTGGGCGAAGCGGATTCGCGGCCAAGCCCCCGAGTGGAGGGATGCTCGTCACTCGGAGTAGGTTTTGACTTGGGCGAAGCGGATTCGCGGCCAAGCCCCCGAGTGGAGGGATGCTCGTCACTCGGAGTAGCGTTTGAACTTGGGCGAAGCGAATTCGCGGCCAAGCCCCCGAGTGGAGGGATGCTCGTCACTCGGAGTAGGTTTTTACTTGGGCGAAGCGGATTCGCGGCCAAGCCCCCGAGTGGAGGGATGCTCGTCACTCGGAGTAGGTTTTTACTTGGGCGACGCGGATTCGCGGCCAAGCCCCCGAGTGGAGGGATGCTCGTCACTCGGAGTATGTTTTTACTTGGGCGAAGCGGATTCGCGGCCAAGCCACCGAGTGGAGGGATGCTCGTCACTCGGAGTAGCGTTTTAACTTGGGCGAAGCGGATTCGCGGCCAAGCCCCCGAGTGGAGGGATGCTCGTCACTCGGAGTAGGTTTTTACTTGGGCGAAGCGGATTCGCGGCCAAGCCCCCAAGTGGAGGGGTGCTCGTCACTCGGAGTAGGTTTTTACTTGGGCGAAGCAGATTCGTGGCCAAGCCCCCGAGTGGAGGGATGCTCTTCACTCGGAGTAGGTTTTTACTTGGGCGAAGCGGATTCGCGGCCAAGCCCCCGAGTGGAGGGATGCTCGTCACTCGGAGTAGGTTTTTACTTGGGCGAAGCGGATTCGCGGCCAAGCCCCCGAGTGGAGGGATGCTCGTCACTCGGAGTAGCGTTTTAACTTGGGCGAAGCGGATTCGCGGCCAAGCCCCCGAGTGGAGGAATGCTCGTCACTCGGAGTAGGTTTTTACTTGGGCGAAGCGGATTCGCGGCCAAGCCCCCGAGTGGAGGGATGCTCTTCACTCGGAGTAGCGTTTTAACTTGGGCGAAGCGGATTCGCGGCCAAGCCCCCGAGTGGAGGGATGCTCGTCACTCGGAGTAGGTTTTTACTTGGGCGAAGCGGATTCGCGGTCAAGCCCCCGAGTGGAGGGATGATCGTCACTCGGAGTAGGTTTTTACTTGGGCGAAGCGGATTTGCGGCCAAGCCCCCGAGTGGAGGGATGCTCGTCACTCGGAGTAGGTTTTTACTTGGACGAAGCGGATTCGCGCCCAAGCCCCCCGAGTGGAGGGATGCTCGTCACTCGGAGTAGGTTTTTACTTGGGCGAAGCGGATTCGCGGCCAAGCCCCCGAGTGGAGGGATGCTCGTCACTCGGAGTAGGTTTTTACTTGGGCGAAGCGGATTCGCGCCCAAGCCCCCGAGTGGAGGGATGCTCGTCACTCGGAGTAGGTTTTTACTTGGGCGAAGCGGATTCGCGGCCAAGCCCCCGAGTGGAGGGATGCTCGTCACTCGGAGTAGGTTTTTACTTGGGCGAAGCGGATTCGCGGCCAAGCCCCCGAGTGGAGGGATGCTCGTCACTCGGGGTAGCGTTTTAACATGGGCGAAGCGGATTCGCGGCCAAGCCCCCGAGTGGAGGGATGCTCGTCACTCGGAGTAGGTTTTTACTTGGGCGAAGCGGATTCGCGGCCAAGCCCCCGAGTGGAGGGATGCTCTTCACTCGGAGTAGCGTTTTAACTTGGGCGAAGCGGATTCGCGGCCAAGCCCCCGAGTGGAGGGATGCTCGTCACTCGGAGTAGGTTTTACTTGGGCGAAGCGGATTCGCGTCCAAGCCCCCGAGTGGAGGGATGATCGTCACTCGGAGTAGGTTTTTACTTGGGCGAAGCGGATTCGCGTCCAAGCCCCCGAGTGGAGGGATGCTCGTCACTCGGAGTAGGTTTTTACTTGGGCGAAGCGGATTCGCGGCCAAGCCCCCGAGTGGAGGGATGCTCGTCACTCCGAGTAGGTTTTTACTTGGGCGAAGCGGATTCGCGGCCAAGCCCCCGAGTGGAGGGATGCTCGTCACTCGGAGTAGGTTTTTACTTGGGCGAAGCGGATTCGCGGCCAAGCCCCCGAGTGGAGGGATGCTCGTCACTCGGAGTAGCGTTTTAACTTGGGCGAAGCGGATTCGCGGCCAAGCCCCCGAGTGGAGGGATGCTCGTCACTCTGAGTAGGTTTTTACTTGGGCGAAGCGGATTCGCGGCCAAGCCCCCGAGTGGAGGGATGCTCGTCACTCGGAGTAGCGTTTTAACTTGGGCGAAGCGGATTCGCGGCCAAGCCCCCGAGTGGAGGGATGATCGTCACTCGGAGTAGGTTTTTACTAGGGCGAAGCGGATTCGCGGCCAAGCCCCCGAGTGGAGGGATGCTCGTCACTCGGAGTAGGTTTTTACTTGGGCGAAGCGGATTCGCGGCCAAGCCCCCGAGTGGAGGGATGCTCGTCACTCGGAGTAGGTTTTTACTTGGGCGAAGCGGATTCGCGGCCAAGCCCCCGAGTGGAGGGATGCTCGTCACTCGGAGTAGCGTTTTAACTTGGGCGAAGCGGATTCGCGGCCAAGCCCCCGAGTGGAGGGATGCTCGTCACTCGGAGTAGGTTTTTACTTGGGCGAAGCGGATTCGCGGCCAAGCCCCCGAGTGGAGGGATGCTCTTCACTCGGAGTAGCGTTTTAACTTGGGCGAAGCGGATTCGCGGCCAAGCCCCCGAGTGGAGGGATGCTCGTCACTCGGAGTAGGTTTTTACTTGGGCGAAGCGGATTCGCGGCCAAGCTCCCGAGTGGAGGGATGATCGTCACTCGGAGTAGGTTTTTACTTGGGCGAAGCGGATTCGCGGCCAAGCCCCCGAGTGGAGGGATGCTCGTCACTCGGAGTAGGTTTTTACTTGGGCGAAGCGGATTCGCGGCCAAGCCCCCGAGTGGAGGGATGCTCGTCACTCGGAGTAGGTTTTTACTTGGGTGAAGCGGATTCGCGGCCAAGCCCCCGAGTGGAGGGATGCTCGTCACTCGGAGTAGCGTTTTAACTTGGGCGAAGCGGATTCGCGGCCAAGCCCCCGAGTGGAGGGATGCTCGTCACTCGGAGTAGGTTTTGACTTGGGCGAAGCGGATTCGCGGCCAAGCCCCCGAGTGGAGGGATGCTCGTCACTCGGAGTAGCGTTTGAACTTGGGCGAAGCGGATTCGCGGCCAAGCCCCCAAGTGGAGGGATGCTCGTCACTCGGAGTATGTTTTTACTTGGGCGAAGCGGATTCGCGGCCAATCCCCCGAGTGGAGGGATGCTCGTCACTCGGAGTAGGTTTTTACTTGGGCGACGCGGATTCGCGGCCAAGCCCCCGAGTGGAGGGATGCTCGTCACTCGGAGTAGGTTTTTACTTGGGCGAAGCGGATTCGCGGCCAAGCCACCGAGTGGAGGGATGCTCGTCACTCGGAGTAGCGTTTTAACTTGGGCGAAGCGGATTCGCGGCCAAGCCCCCGAGTGGAGGGATGCTCGTCACTCGGAGTAGGTTTTTACTTGGGCAAAGCGGATTCGCGGCCAAGCCCCCAAGTGGAGGGGTGCTCGTCACTCGGAGTAGGTTTTTACTTGGGCGAAGCAGATTCGTGGCCAAGCCCCCGAGTGGAGGGATGCTCTTCACTCGTAGTAGGTTTTTACTTGGGCGAAGCGGATTCGCGGCCAAGCCCCCGAGTGGAGGGATGCTCGTCACTCGGAGTAGGTTTTTACTTGGGCGAAGCGGATTCGCGGCCAAGCCCCCGAGTGGAGGGATGCTCTTCACTCGGAGTAGGTTTTTACTTGGGCGAAGCGGATTCGCGGCCAAGCCCCCGAGTGGAGGGATGCTCGTCACTCGGAGTAGGTTTTTACTTGGGCGAAGCGGATTCGTGGCCAAGCCCCCGAGTGGAGGGATGCTCGTCACTCGGAGTAGGTTTTTACTTGGGCGAAGCAGATTCGTGGCCAAGCCCCCGAGTGGAGGGATGCTCTTCACTCGGAGTAGGTTTTTACTTGGGCGAAGCGGATTCGCGGCCAAGCCCCCGAGTGGAGGGATGCTCGTCACTCGGAGTAGGTTTTTACTTGGGCGAAGCGGATTCGCGGCCAAGCCCCCGAGTGGAGGGATGCTCTTCAATCGGAGTAGGTTTTTACTTGGGCGAAGCGGATTCGCGGCCAAGCCCCCGAGTGGAGGGATGCTCGTCACTCGGAGTAGGTTTTTACTTGGGCGAAGCGGATTCGTGGCCAAGCCCCCGAGTGGAGGGATGCTCGTCACTCGGAGTAGGTTTTTACTTGGGCGAAGCGGATTCGCGGCCAAGCCCCCGAGTGGAGGGATGCTCGTCACTCGGAGTAGGTTTTTACTTGGGCGAAGCGGATTCGCGGCCAAGCCCCCGAGTGGAGGGATGCTCGTCACTCGGAGTAGCGTTTTAACTTGGGCGAAGCGGATTCGCGGCCAAGCCCCCGAGTGGAGGAATGCTCGTCACTCGGAGTAGGTTTTTACTTGGGCGAAACGGATTCGCGGCCCAGCCCCCGAGTGGAGGGATGCTCTTCACTCGGAGTAGCGTTTTAACTTGGGCGAAGCGGATTCGCGGCCAAGCCCCCGAGTGGAGGGATGCTCGTCACTCGGAGTAGGTTTTTACTTGGGCGAAGCGGATTCGCGGTCAAGCCCCCGAGTGGAGGGATGATCGTCACTCGGAGTAGGTTTTTACTTGGGCGAAGCGGATTTGCGGCCAAGCCCCCGAGTGGAGGGATGCTCGTCACTCGGAGTAGGTTTTTACTTGGACGAAGCGGATTCGCGCCCAAGCCCCCCGAGTGGAGGGATGCTCGTCACTCGGAGTAGGTTTTTACTTGGGCGAAGCGGATTCGCGGCCAAGCCCCCGAGTGGAGGGATGCTCGTCACTCGGAGTAGGTTTTTACTTGGGCGAAGCGGATTCGCGCCCAAGCCCCCGAGTGGAGGGATGCTCGTCACTCGGAGTAGGTTTTTACTTGGGCGAAGCGGATTCGCGGCCAAGCCCCCGAGTGGAGGGATGCTCGTCACTCGGAGTAGGTTTTTACTTGGGCGAAGCGGATTCGCGGCCAAGCCCCCGAGTGGAGGGATGCTCGTCACTCGGGGTAGCGTTTTAACATGGGCGAAGCGGATTCGCGGCCAAGCCCCCGAGTGGAGGGATGCTCGTCACTCGGAGTAGGTTTTTACTTGGGCGAAGCGGATTCGCGGCCAAGCCCCCGAGTGGAGGGATGCTCTTCACTCGGAGTAGCGTTTTAACTTGGGCGAAGCGGATTCGCGGCCAAGCCCCCGAGTGGAGGGATGCTCGTCACTCGGAGTAGGTTTTACTTGGGCGAAGCGGATTCGCGTCCAAGCCCCCGAGTGGAGGGATGATCGTCACTCGGAGTAGGTTTTTACTTGGGCGAAGCGGATTCGCGTCCAAGCCCCCGAGTGGAGGGATGCTCGTCACTCGGAGTAGGTTTTTACTTGGGCGAAGCGGATTCGCGGCCAAGCCCCCGAGTGGAGGGATGCTCGTCACTCAGAGTAGGTTTTTACTTGGGCGAAGCGGATTCGCGGCCAAGCCCCCGAGTGGAGGGATGCTCGTCACTCGGAGTAGGTTTTTACTTGGGCGAAGCGGATTCGCGGCCAAGCCCCCGAGTGGAGGGATGCTCGTCACTCGGAGTAGCGTTTTAACTTGGGCGAAGCGGATTCGCGGCCAAGCCCCCGAGTGGAGGGATGCTCGTCACTCTGAGTAGGTTTTTACTTGGGCGAAGCGGATTCGCGGCCAAGCCCCCGAGTGGAGGGATGCTCGTCACTCGGAGTAGCGTTTTAACTTGGGCGAAGCGGATTCGCGGCCAAGCCCCCGAGTGGAGGGATGATCGTCACTCGGAGTAGGTTTTTACTAGGGCGAAGCGGATTCGCGGCCAAGCCCCCGAGTGGAGGGATGCTCGTCACTCGGAGTAGGTTTTTACTTGGGCGAAGCGGATTCGCGGCCAAGCCCCCGAGTGGAGGGATGCTCGTCACTCGGAGTAGGTTTTTACTTGGGCGAAGCGGATTCGCGGCCAAGCCCCCGAGTGGAGGGATGCTCGTCACTCGGAGTAGCGTTTTAACTTGGGCGAAGCGGATTCGCGGCCAAGCCCCCGAGTGGAGGGATGCTCGTCACTCGGAGTAGGTTTTTACTTGGGCGAAGCGGATTCGCGGCCAAGCCCCCGAGTGGAGGGATGCTCTTCACTCGGAGTAGCGTTTTAACTTGGGCGAAGCGGATTCGCGGCCAAGCCCCCGAGTGGAGGGATGCTCGTCACTCGGAGTAGGTTTTTACTTGGGCGAAGCGGATTCGCGGCCAAGCTCCCGAGTGGAGGGATGATCGTCACTCGGAGTAGGTTTTTACTTGGGCGAAGCGGATTCGCGGCCAAGCCCCCGAGTGGAGGGATGCTCGTCACTCGGAGTAGGTTTTTACTTGGGCGAAGCGGATTCGCGGCCAAGCCCCCGAGTGGAGGGATGCTCGTCACTCGGAGTAGGTTTTTACTTGGGCGAAGCGGATTCGCGGTCAAGCCCCCGAGTGGAGGGATGATCGTCACTCGGAGTAGGTTTTTACTTGGGCGAAGCGGATTCGCGGCCAAGCCCCCGAGTGGAGGGATGCTCGTCACTCGGAGTAGGTTTTTACTTGGGCGAAGCGGATTCGCGGCCAAGCCACCGAGTGGAGGGATGCTCGTCACTCGGAGTAGCGTTTTAACTTGGGCGAAGCGGATTCGCGGCCAAGCCCCCGAGTGGAGGGATGCTCGTCACTCGGAGTAGGTTTTTACTTGGGCAAAGCGGATTCGCGGCCAAGCCCCCAAGTGGAGGGGTGCTCGTCACTCGGAGTAGGTTTTTACTTGGGCGAAGCAGATTCGTGGCCAAGCCCCCGAGTGGAGGGATGCTCTTCACTCGTAGTAGGTTTTTACTTGGGCGAAGCGGATTCGCGGCCAAGCCCCCGAGTGGAGGGATGCTCGTCACTCGGAGTAGGTTTTTACTTGGGCGAAGCGGATTCGCGGCCAAGCCACCGAGTGGAGGGATGCTCGTCACTCGGAGTAGCGTTTTAACTTGGGCGAAGCGGATTCGCGGCCAAGCCCCCGAGTGGAGGGATGCTCGTCACTCGGAGTAGGTTTTTACTTGGGCAAAGCGGATTCGCGGCCAAGCCCCCAAGTGGAGGGGTGCTCGTCACTCGGAGTAGGTTTTTACTTGGGCGAAGCAGATTCGTGGCCAAGCCCCCGAGTGGAGGGATGCTCTTCACTCGTAGTAGGTTTTTACTTGGGCGAAGCGGATTCGCGGCCAAGCCCCCGAGTGGAGGGATGCTCGTCACTCGGAGTAGGTTTTTACTTGGGCGAAGCGGATTCGCGGCCAAGCCCCCGAGTGGAGGGATGCTCGTCACTCGGAGTAGGTTTTTACTTGGGCGAAGCGGATTCGCGGCCAAGCCCCCGAGTGGAGGGATGCTCGTCACTCGGAGTAGGTTTTTACTTGGGCGAAGCGGATTCGTGGCCAAGCCCCCGAGTGGAGGGATGCTCGTCACTCGGAGTAGGTTTTTACTTGGGCGAAGCGGATTCGCGGCCAAGCCCCCGAGTGGAGGGATGCTCGTCACTCGGAGTAGGTTTTTACTTGGGCGAAGCGGATTCGCGGCCAAGCCCCCGAGTGGAGGGATGCTCGTCACTCGGAGTAGCGTTTTAACTTGGGCGAAGCGGATTCGCGGCCAAGCCCCTGAGTGGAGGAATGCTCGTCACTCGGAGTAGGTTTTTACTTGGGCGAAGCGGATTCGCGGCCAAGCCCCCGAGTGGAGGGATGCTCTTCACTCGGAGTAGCGTTTTAACTTGGGCGAAGCGGATTCGCGGCCAAGCCCCCGAGTGGAGGGATGCTCGTCACTCGGAGTAGGTTTTTACTTGGGCGAAGCGGATTCGCGGTCAAGCCCCCGAGTGGAGGGATGATCGTCACTCGGAGTAGGTTTTTACTTGGGCGAAGCGGATTTGCGGCCAAGCCCCCGAGTGGAGGGATGCTCGTCACTCGGAGTAGGTTTTTACTTGGGCGAAGCGGATTCGCGCCCAAGCCCCCGAGTGGAGGGATGCTCGTCACTCGGAGTAGGTTTTTACTTGGGCGAAGCGGATTCGCGGCCAAGCCCCCGAGTGGAGGGATGCTCGTCACTCGGAGTAGGTTTTTACTTGGGGGAAGCGGATTCGCGGCCAAGCCCCCGAGTGGAGGGATGCTCGTCACTCGGAGTAGATTTTTACTTGGGCGAAGCGGATTCGCGGCCAAGCCTCCTAGTGGAGGGATGCTCGTCACTCGGAGTAGGTTTTTACTTGGGCGAAGCGGATTCGCGGCCAAGCCCCCGAGTGGAGGGATGCTCGTCACTCGGAGTGGCGTTTTAACTTGGGCGAAGCGGATTCGCGGCCAAGCCCCCGAGTGGAGGGATGCTCGTCACTCGGAGTAGGTTTTGACTTGGGCGAAGCGGATTCGCGGCCAAGCCCCCGAGTGGAGGGATGCTCGTCACTCGGAGTAGCGTTTGAACTTGGGCGAAGCGGATTCGCGGCCAAGCCCCCGAGTGGAGGGATGCTCGTCACTCGGAGTAGGTTTTTACTTGGGCGAAGCGGATTCGCGGCCAAGCCCCCGAGTGGAGGGATGCTCGTCACTCGGAGTAGGTTTTTACTTGGGCGAAGCGGATTCGCGGCCAAGCCCCCGAGTGGAGGGATGCTCGTCACTCGGAGTAGGTTTTTACTTGGGCAAAGCGGATTCGCAGCCAAGCCCCCGAGTGGAGGGATGCTCGTCACTCGGAGTAGCGTTTTAACTTGGGCGAAGCGGATTCGCGGCCAAGCCCCCGAGTGGAGGGATGCTCGTTACTCGGAGTAGGTTTTTACTTGGGTGAAGCGGATTCGCGGCTAAGCCCCCAAGTGGAGGGGTGCTCGTCACTCGAAGTAGGTTTTTACTTGGGCGAAGCGGATTCGCAGCCAAGTTGAAAAGCGTAAACCCACTAGGGGTTGTAAGCCAGAGAAAGCGTACGAGTGAATCCAACGTGGAACTAGAAAAGTCATGCTTTTATTCATCAAGTATCACTTGAGTACTTTTATTACACCTCATAATCTCCCCGAGTGAAAGGGTCGCTCGTCACTCGGAGTAGGTTTTTCCCTTCGCCGTTACGGAGGCGATCCTCTTCTTCGCCGTTGGCGTATCTAGTGGCAATTTCCATCATCTTGTTAAAAGGCATATCTCCTGTCTGACCAAACTTCAAGTAGAGCTCTTTGTATCCAACGCCAGCCTTGAAGGCGCAAACAGCTTGGTGCTCGGAAACACCTTCCACCATGTGAAGAAGATTGGTCCAACGCTGAATGTAATCCCTCAAAGTTTCATTCGGTTTCTGAACACAATGCTGCAACTCGAGCAAACCGGCAGGGCGCTTGCAGGTGCCTTCGAAGGTCTTGACAAACACTCGGGCAAGATCCTCCCAGCAATAGATGCTAGAAGGAGCCAATTGATTAAGCCACGCCCAAGCCGGACCATCCAACATCAGGGGCAGATGCTTCATAGCCACGTTGTCGTTGCCTCCGCCGATCTGAACAGCCACTCGGTAATCGTCTAGCCATGTTTCCGGCTTCGACTCGCCAGTGAATTTGCTAATCCCAGCCGCCAACCTGAAGTTGGGGGGATCTCAGCAGATCGGATGGCTCTGCTGAAACACTCTGGACCAGAAACAGCTGTACCACTGCCACTCGGAAAATCTCTGTCATTGCCACCTCTGTTGTATCTGCCTCTGTCGACCCGGTTCTGAACGAGAACAGATCTCGCGTCAAACCCAGGGTCCCGCTCATCATCGTACGGGCGCCTGTCATCATAGTGCCGGGGCACGTATGGACCACTCCGCGGAGGAGTAGGCACTCGACGGTGGTCATCACGGTGATGCCGAGGAGCAAACTGATCTCGCCTCTGATCTCTGTACTGATCGTTGCGGTAATCTCTGCCTCTGCGACGCTGAGGTGACCCTGGACTGTGGGCCGATTGGACTGTGTCTGCTCTAACTGATTTGCTGTGAATCCTGTTGCGTGACTGAGAGACAGCGGAGTTCTGCTATCGAGCCGCCCCAAGCAGGGTTCGGATCTGCTCGAGTCCTCTGCCGGCCTCTGAATCGGACGGCTGTATAGAATCTGCAATCCTAGCTGCCGCTGCAACATTCTGGATCGGAGTACGGTATACCTGACGATTGTTGTCGACTGGAGGGAACAACTGACGCTCGCGGCGCTGTCGAGTGCGCTCGTCGAGTGACCTCTGCATCTCCTCGAGGTGCGTGCGCTCTGCCAAGGTGGCGAGACGCGCAGCCTCCAGAGCCAGGGCTTCTGCAGTCGTGCCGACGATGGGGGTTTGGAGGACCTCCTCATCCCTGCGCTGCCGGGTGGGCTCTGATGAGAACCCGCCATGAAAACTTCTGCCGCAGTATCGCAGCCCTCGCACTCGGAAGGGAGCTCGGATGAATCTGATGCCGAGTCGAACGCGCCGTGAAGTGGCTCGGCGGGCTCGATAGCCGCGATCTGCGGAGTCGACGCCTGGCGCGCCGCCGCGTGCCTCACCCATCGCTGGAGCCGCGAACGACCGGATCTCTTGCGGCGACGAACAGCGGGGAGAGTGGACGACGCTGGAGCCATGCGGAGTCGTCGGCGATGAAGGTGAACGCACCGAGACGGATCTCGCAGCCCAGGATCAAACCGCCATCGGGAGACATGGTGAAGATGAAAAACTGCAACCTCGCCGGAAGTCGCTTAGACGCCTGCCCCACGGTGGGCGCCAACTGTCGTGGGAACGTGCCTGACAGTAGATGGTAGGGGTACGAAGGGAGAGGGCAGAGTCCTAGCTACGGCGAGGGTGTACACACAGATGTATGAGTTCAGGCCTCACTCGGAAGTGATAACAGCCCTACGTCTCAGGTGCTCCGGGGAGCTTACTCTGTCGAGTGATACGTGCGTTGTCTTTACAAAGGATTGCGAACCCTTGTGCCAGAGGGGAGGGGCGGCTTATATAGAGTGCGCTGCCCCTCATAATGTCCGGCATCTAAGGGTCAGATCGTGGGTAGTAAAAGTGGCGTTACTGGTAACGCATACAATAAATGCTAGTTAAGGCGACGAGCGGAACGCCTGCCTGTTGGCCTCCCTGGAGAGGCTTCTGGTCATCTGTGATCGAGTGATTAGTGACTCTTCCGAGTGAGAGGGGGGGATCTACCGAGTGAACATCTGTCGAGTGACTCATATGCCATGGCTAGTTCAGTCGGAATCTTCCTTGTAGTCTTGCAATCTTTGAAAGTAGTGTCCTTCGGTAGGGTACGTAGGTCAGGCCTATGACCCTACCCTAGGTACATATCCCCATCATTAGCCCCCGAATGGATCAGGGTTCGAGTGAAAAAGGGATCGATGCAGGTTCTGATATGACACAAAAATTCCGAATGCACTGTTGGGCTTCACAGAAGTCTTCGTCGACTGGAGTCTTTGTCGTTCACCCTGATCGATTCTGTCTTGACATGCGTTTTCTTTTGGTGCATACTTGTTTGATTTCCCTTCGAGTAGAGCAGGTCTTAGTCGAGTGATTATGCGCGGAGCTACTGAGCGATGACGGAGCGCCCGGTTGAGTGGCGATGTGCAGAGCTGCCGAGTGACGAAGACGTGTCGCGCTGAATGACGATCTGCGGAGCCGCCGAGTGATGATGGAGCGTCCGGCTGAGTGGCGATGCGCAGAGCTGCCGAGTGATGACGGAGCGTCCGGATGAATGGCGATGCGTGGAGCGGCCAAGTGTCAAAGACGTGTCTCGCCGAGTGGCGATGCGCGGAGCTGCCGAGTGATGATGGAGCGTCCGGCTGAGTGGCGATGCGCAGAGCTGCCGAGTGATGACGGAGCGTCCGGTTGAATGGCGATGCGCGGAGCGGCCAAGTGTCGAGGACGTGTCTCGCCGAGTGTCGATGGGCGGAGCTGTCGAGTGACGAAGACGTGCCGCGCTGAATGACGATGGGCGGAGCCGCCGAGTGATGACGGAGCGTCCGGATGAATGGCGATGCGCGGAGCGGCCAAGTGTCGAGGACGTGTCTCGCCGAGTGTCGATGGGCAGAGCTGCCGGGTGACGAAGACGTGCCGCGCTGAAGGACGATGTGCGGAGCTGCCGAGTGATGATGGAGCGTCCGGCTGAGTGGCGATGCGCAGAGTCATCGGCAGGGGTCTTAGATTTGTTTTGATTGTAGGTCCAGTGGGGGCACGCTGAGTGCACCCACTAGGTGTAGTCCCCGAGACCGCTGTCGAATGGCGGTGACATCGGCAGGGGTCTTAGATTTGTTTTGATAGTCGCTAATCACTTGACAGGCCAGACCTGGCCGAGTGATAGTAGATCTAGTGGGGGCACGCTGAGTGCACCCACTGGGTGTAGTCCCCGAGACCTCCGTCGAGTGCTTGCATCGGCGGGGGTCTGATAGAGACAATGTTTCCATGCTTGCTTTCCAATCCTTCGCTTGGCTAAGTTTGTTTGGTTTCTGAGCGAGATGGATGCTCATGACTCTCGAAGAGTTTTCAACTTAGACGAAGACTGGTTCACGGCTAAGTCCCCGAGTGTGGATGATGTCTTCACTCGGAGTGGTTTTTAACTCGGGCGAAGCGGATTCGCGGCCAAGCCCCCGAGTGGAGGGATGCTCGTCACTCGGAGTAGGTTTTTACTTGGGCGAAGCAGATTCACGGCCAAGCTCCCGAGTGGAGGGATGCTCTTCACTCGGAGTAGGTTTTTACTTGGGCGAAGCGGATTCGCGGCCAAGCCCCCGAGTGGGGGGATGCTCGTCACTCGGAGTAGGTTTTAACTTGGGCGAAGCGGATTCGCGGCCAAGCCCCCGAGTGGAGGGATGCTCGTCACTCGGAGTAGGTTTTTACTTGGGCGAAGCTGATTCGCGGCCAAGCCCCCGAGTGGAGGGATGCTCGTCACTCGGAGTAGGGTTTTTACTTGGGCGAAGCGGATTCGCGGCCAAGCCCCCGAGTGGAGGGATGCTCGTCACTCGGAGTAGGTTTTTACTTGGGCGAAGCGGATTCGCGGCCAAGCCCCCGAGTGGAGGGATGCTCTTCACTCGGAGTAGGTTTTTACTTGGCGAAGCGGATTCGCGGCCAAGCCCCCGAGTGGAGGGGTGCTCGTCACTCGGAGTAGGTTTTTACTTGGGCGAAGCGGATTCGCGGCCAAGCTACCGAGTGGAGGGGTGCTCGTTACTCGGAGTAGGTTTTTACTTGGGCAAAGCGGATTCGCGGCCAAGCCCCCGAGTGGAGGGATGCTCGTCACTCGGAGTAGGTTTTAACTTGGGCGAAGCGGATTCGCGGCCAAGCCCCCGAGTGGAGGGATGCTCCTCACTCGGAGTAGGTTTTTACTTGGGCGAAGCGGATTCGCGGCCAAGCCCCCGAGTGGAGGGGTGCTCATCACTCGGAGTAGGTTTTTACTTGGGCGAAGCGGATTCGCGGCCAAGCCCCCGAGTGGAGGGATGCTCATCACTCGGAGTAGGTTTTTACTTGGGCGAAGCGGATTCGCGGCCAAGCCCCCGAGTGGAGGGGTGCTCGTCACTCGGAGTAGGTTTTTACTTGGGCGAAGCGGATTCGCGGCCAAGCCCCCGAGTGGAGGGATGCTCGTCACTCGGAGTAGGTTTTTACTTGGGCGAAGCGGATTCGGGGCCAAGCCCCCGAGTGGAGGGATGCTCGTCACTCGGAGTAGGTTTTTACTTGGGCGAAGCGGATTCGCGGCCAAGCCCCCGAGTGGAGGGATGCTCGTCACTCGTAGTAGGTTTTTACTTGGGCGAAGCGGATTCGCGGCCAAGCCCGCGAGTGGAGGGATGCTCGTCACTCGGAGTAGGTTTTTACTTGGGCGAAGCGGATTCGCGGCCAAGCCCCCGAGTGGAGGGATGCTCGTCACTCGGAGTAGCGTTTTAACTTGGGCGAAGCGGATTCGCGGCCAAGCCCCCGAGTGGAGGGATGCTCGTCACTCGGAGTAGGTTTTTACTTGGGAGAAGCGGATTCGCGGCCAAGCCCCCGAGTAGAGGGATGCTCGTCACTCGGAGTAGCGTTTTAACTTGGGCGAAGCGGATTCGCGGCCAAGCCCCCGAGTGGAGGGATGCTCGTCACTCGGAGTAGGTTTTTACTTGGGCGAAGTGGATTCGCGGCCAAGCCCGCGAGTGGAGGGATGCTCGTCACTCGGAGTAGGTTTTTACTTGGGCGTAGCGGATTCGCGGCCAAGCCCCCGAGTGGAGGGATGCTCGTCACTCGGAGTAGGTTTTTACTTGGGCGAAGCGGATTCGCGGCCAAGCCCCCGAGTGAAGGGATGCTCGTCACTCGGAGTAGGTTTTTACTTGGGCGAAGCGGATTCGCGGCCAACCCCCGAGTGGAGGGATGCTCGTCACTCGGAGTAGGTTTTTACTTGGGCGAAGAGGATTCGGGGCCAAGCCCCCGAGTGGAGGGATGCTCGTCACTCGGAGTAGGTTTTTACTTGGGCGAAGCGAATTTGCGGCCAAGCCCCCGAGTGGAGGGATGCTCGTCACTCGGAGTAGCGTTTTAACTTGGGCGAAGCGGATTCGTGGCCAAGCCCCCGAGTGGAGGGATGCTCGTCACTCGGAGTAGGTTTTTACTTGGGCGAAGCGGATTCGCGGCCAAGCCCCCGAGTGGAGGGATGCTCATCACTCGGAGTAGCGTTTTAAATTGGGCGAAGCGTATTCGCGGCCAAGCCCCCGAGTGGAGGGATGCTCGTCACTCGGAGTAGGTTTTTACTTGGGCGAAGCGGATTCGGGGCCAAATCCCCGAGTGGAGGGATGCTCGTCACTCGGAGTAGGTTTTTACTTGGGCGAAGCGGATTCGCGTCCAAGCCCCCGAGTGGAGGGATGCTCGTCACTCGGAGTAGGTTTTTACTTGGGCGAAGCGGATTCGCGGCCAAGCCCGCGAGTGGAGGGATGCTCGTCACTCGGAGTAGGTTTTTACTTGGGCGAAGCGGATTCGCGGCCAAGCCCCCGAGTGGAGGGATGCTCGTCACTCGGAGTAGCGTTTTAACTTGGGCGAAGCGGATTCGCGGCCAAGCCCCCGAGTGGAGGGATGCTCGTCACTCGGAGTAGGTTTTTACTTGGGCGAAGCGGATTCGCGGCCAAGCCCCCGAGTAGAGGGATGCTCGTCACTCGGAGTAGCGTTTTAACTTGGGCGAAGCGGATTCGCGGCCAAGCCCCCGAGTGGAGGGATGCTCGTCACTCGGAGTAGGTTTTTACTTGGGCGAAGCGGATTCGCGGCCAAGCCCGCGAGTGGAGGGATGCTCGTCACTCGGAGTAGGTTTTTACTTGGGCGAAGCGGATTCGCGGCCAAGCCCCCGAGTGGAGGGATGCTCGTCACTCGGAGTAGGTTTTTACTTGGGCGAAGCGGATTCGCGGCCAAGCCCCCGAGTGGAGGGATGCTCGTCACTCGGAGTAGGTTTTTACTTGGGCGAAGCGGATTCGCGGCCAAGCCCCCGAGTGGAGGGATGCTCGTCACTCGGAGTAGGTTTTTACTTGGGCGAAGAGGATTCGGGGCCAAGCCCCCGAGTGGAGGGATGCTCGTCACTCGGAGTAGGTTTTTACTTGGGCGAAGCGAATTTGCGGCCAAGCCCCCGAGTGGAGGGATGCTCGTCACTCGGAGTAGCGTTTTAACTTGGGCGAAGCGGATTCGTGGCCAAGCCCCCGAGTGGAGGGATGCTCGTCACTCGGAGTAGGTTTTTACTTGGGCGAAGCGGATTCGCGGCCAAGCCCCCGAGTGGAGGGATGCTCATCACTCGGAGTAGCGTTTTAAATTGGGCGAAGCGTATTCGCGGCCAAGCCCCCGAGTGGAGGGATGCTCGTCACTCGGAGTAGGTTTTTACTTGGGCGAAGCGGATTCGCGGCCAAGCCCCCGAGTGGCGGGATGCTCGTCACTCGGAGTAGGTTTTTACTTGGGCGAAGCGGATTCACGGCCAAGCCCCGGAGTGGAGGGATGCTCGTCACACGGAGTAGGTTTTTACTTGGGCGAAGCGGATTCGCGGCCAAGCCCCCGAGTGGAGGGATGCTCATCACTCGGAGTAGGTTTTTACTTGGGCGAAGCGGATTCACGGCCAAGCCCCCGAGTGGAGGGATGCTCGTCACTCGGAGTAGGTTTTTACTTGGGCGAAGCGGATTCGCGGCCAAGCCCCCGAGTGGAGGGATGCTCGTCACTCGGAGTAGGTTTTTACTTGGGCGAAGCGGATTCGCGGCCAAGCCCCCGAGTGGAGGGATGCTCGTCACTCGGAGTAGGTTTTTCTTGGGGGAAGCGGATTCGCGGCCAAGCCCCCGAGTGGAGGGATGCTCATCACTCGGAGTAGGTTTTTACTTGGGCGAAGCGGATTCACGGCCAAGCCCCCGAGTGGAGGGATGCTCGTCACTCGGAGTAGGTTTTTACTTGGGCGAAGCGGATTCGCGGCCAAGCCCCCGAGTGGAGGGATGCTCGTCACTCGGAGTAGGTTTTTACTTGGGCGAAGCGGATTCGCGGCCAAGCCCCCGAGTGGAGGGATGCTCGTCACTCGGAGTAGGTTTTTCTTGGGGGAAGCGGATTCGCGGCCAAGCCCCCGAGTGGAGGGATGCTCGTCACTCGGAGTAGGTTTTTACTTGGGCGAAGCGGATTCGCGGCCAAGCCCCCTAGTGGAGGGATGCTCATCACTCGGAGTAGGTTTTTACTTGGGCGAAGCGGATTCGCGGCCAAGCCCCCGAGTGGAGGGATGCTCGTCACTCGGAGTAGCGTTTTAACTTGGGCGAAGCGGATTCGCGGCCAAGCCCCCGAGTGGAGGGATGCTCGTCACTCGGAGTAGGTTTTTACTTGGGCGAAGCGGATTCGGGGCCAAGCCCCCGAGTGGAGGGATGCTCGTCACTCGGAGTAGGTTTTTACTTGGGCGAAGCGGATTCGCGGCCAAGCCCCCGAGTGGAGGGATGCTCGTCACTCGGAGTAGGTTTTTACTTGGGCGAAGCGGATTCGCGGCCAAGCCCGCGAGTGGAGGGATGCTCGTCACTCGGAGTAGGTTTTTACTTGGGAGAAGCGGATTCGCGGCCAAGCCCCCGAGTGGAGGGATGCTCGTCACTCGGAGTAGCGTTTTAACTTGGGCGAAGCGGATTCGCGGCCAAGCCCCCGAGTGGAGGGATGCTCGTCACTCGGAGTAGGTTTTTACTTGGGAGAAGCGGATTCGCGGCCAAGCCCCCGAGTAGAGGGATGCTCGTCACTCGGAGTAGCGTTTTAACTTGGGCGAAGCGGATTCGCGGCCAAGCCCCCGAGTGGAGGGATGCTTGTCACTCGGAGTAGGTTTTTACTTGGGCGAAGCGGATTCGCGGCCAAGCCCGCGAGTGGAGGGATGCTCGTCACTCGGAGTAGGTTTTTACTTGGGCGAAGCGGATTCGCGGCCAAGCCCCCGAGTGGAGGGATGCTCGTCACTCGGAGTAGGTTTTTACTTGGGCGAAGCGGATTCGCGGCCAAGCCCCCGAGTGGAGGGATGCTCGTCACTCGGAGTAGGTTTTTACTTGGGCGAAGCGGATTCGCGGCCAAGCCCCCGAGTGGAGGGATGCTCGTCACTCGGAGTAGGTTTTTACTTGGGCGAAGAGGATTCGGGGCCAAGCCCCCGAGTGGAGGGATGCTCGTCACTCGGAGTAGGTTTTTACTTGGGCGAAGCGAATTTGCGGCCAAGCCCCCGAGTGGAGGGATGCTCGTCACTCGGAGTAGCGTTTTAACTTGGGCGAAGCGGATTCGTGGCCAAGCCCCCGAGTGGAGGGATGCTCGTCACTCGGAGTAGGTTTTTACTTGGGCGAAGCGGATTCGCGGCCAAGCCCCCGAGTGGAGGGATGCTCATCACTCGGAGTAGCGTTTTAAATTGGGCGAAGCGTATTCGCGGCCAAGCCCCCGAGTGGAGGGATGCTCGTCACTCGGAGTAGGTTTTTACTTGGGCGAAGCGGATTCGGGGCCAAGCCCCCGAGTGGAGGGATGCTCGTCACTCGGAGTAGGTTTTTACTTGGGCGAAGCGGATTCGCGTCCAAGCCCCCGAGTGGAGGGATGCTCGTCACTCGGAGTAGGTTTTTACTTGGGCGAAGCGGATTCGCGGCCAAGCCCGCGAGTGGAGGGATGCTCGTCACTCGGAGTAGGTTTTTACTTGGGCGAAGCGGATTCGCGGCCAAGCCCCCGAGTGGAGGGATGCTCGTCACTCGGAGTAGCGTTTTAACTTGGGCGAAGCGGATTCGCGGCCAAGCCCCCGAGTGGAGGGATGCTCGTCACTCGGAGTAGGTTTTTACTTGGGCGAAGCGGATTCGCGGCCAAGCCCCCGAGTAGAGGGATGCTCGTCACTCGGAGTAGCGTTTTAACTCGGGCGAAGCGGATTCGCGGCCAAGCCCCCGAGTGGAGGGATGCTCGTCACTCGGAGTAGGTTTTTACTTGGGCGAAGCGGATTCGCGGCCAAGCCCGCGAGTGGAGGGATGCTCGTCACTCGGAGTAGGTTTTTACTTGGGCGAAGCGGATTCGCGGCCAAGCCCCCGAGTGGAGGGATGCTCGTCACTCGGAGTAGGTTTTTACTTGGGCGAAGCGGATTCGCGGCCAAGCCCCCGAGTGGAGGGATGCTCGTCACTCGGAGTAGGTTTTTACTTGGGCGAAGCGGATTCGCGGCCAAGCCCCCGAGTGGAGGGATGCTCGTCACTCGGAGTAGGTTTTTACTTGGGCGAAGAGGATTCGGGGCCAAGCCCCCGAGTGGAGGGATGCTCGTCACTCGGAGTAGGTTTTTACTTGGGCGAAGCGAATTTGCGGCCAAGCCCCCGAGTGGAGGGATGCTCGTCACTCGGAGTAGCGTTTTAACTTGGGCGAAGCGGATTCGTGGCCAAGCCCCCGAGTGGAGGGATGCTCGTCACTCGGAGTAGGTTTTTACTTGGGCGAAGCGGATTCGCGGCCAAGCCCCCGAGTGGAGGGATGCTCATCACTCGGAGTAGCGTTTTAAATTGGGCGAAGCGTATTCGCGGCCAAGCCCCCGAGTGGAGGGATGCTCGTCACTCGGAGTAGGTTTTTACTTGGGCGAAGCGGATTCGCGGCCAAGCCCCCGAGTGGCGGGATGCTCGTCACTCGGAGTAGGTTTTTACTTGGGCGAAGCGGATTCACGGCCAAGCCCCGGAGTGGAGGGATGCTCGTCACACGGAGTAGGTTTTTACTTGGGCGAAGCGGATTCGCGGCCAAGCCCCCGAGTGGAGGGATGCTCATCACTCGGAGTAGGTTTTTACTTGGGCGAAGCGGATTCACGGCCAAGCCCCCGAGTGGAGGGATGCTCGTCACTCGGAGTAGGTTTTTACTTGGGCGAAGCGGATTCGCGGCCAAGCCCCCGAGTGGAGGGATGCTCGTCACTCGGAGTAGGTTTTTACTTGGGCGAAGCGGATTCGCGGCCAAGCCCCCGAGTGGAGGGATGCTCGTCACTCGGAGTAGGTTTTTCTTGGGGGAAGCGGATTCGCGGCCAAGCCCCCGAGTGGAGGGATGCTCGTCACTCGGAGTAGGTTTTTACTTGGGCGAAGCGGATTCGCGGCCAAGCCCCCTAGTGGAGGGATGCTCGTCACTCGGAGTAGGTTTTTACTTGGGCGAAGCGGATTCGCGGCCAAGCCCCCGAGTGGAGGGATGCTCGTCACTCGGAGTAGCGTTTTAACTTGGGCGAAGCGGATTCGCGGCCAAGCCCCCGAGTGGAGGGATGCTCGTCACTCGGAGTAGGTTTTTACTTGGGCGTAGCGGATTCGCGGCCAAGCCCCCGAGTGGAGGGATGCTCGTCACTCGGAGTAGGTTTTTACTTGGGCGAAGCGGATTCGCGGCCAAGCCCCCGAGTGGAGGGATGCTCGTCACTCGGAGTAGGTTTTTACTTGGGCGAAGCGGATTCGCGGCCAACCCCCGAGTGGAGGGATGCTCGTCACTCGGAGTAGGTTTTTACTTGGGCGAAGAGGATTCGGGGCCAAGCCCCCGAGTGGAGGGATGCTCGTCACTCGGAGTAGGTTTTTACTTGGGCGAAGCGAATTTGCGGCCAAGCCCCCGAGTGGAGGGATGCTCGTCACTCGGAGTAGCGTTTTAACTTGGGCGAAGCGGATTCGTGGCCAAGCCCCCGAGTGGAGGGATGCTCGTCACTCGGAGTAGGTTTTTACTTGGGCGAAGCGGATTCGCGGCCAAGCCCCCGAGTGGAGGGATGCTCATCACTCGGAGTAGCGTTTTAAATTGGGCGAAGCGTATTCGCGGCCAAGCCCCCGAGTGGAGGGATGCTCGTCACTCGGAGTAGGTTTTTACTTGGGCGAAGCGGATTCGGGGCCAAATCCCCGAGTGGAGGGATGCTCGTCACTCGGAGTAGGTTTTTACTTGGGCGAAGCGGATTCGCGTCCAAGCCCCCGAGTGGAGGGATGCTCGTCACTCGGAGTAGGTTTTTACTTGGGCGAAGCGGATTCGCGGCCAAGCCCGCGAGTGGAGGGATGCTCGTCACTCGGAGTAGGTTTTTACTTGGGCGAAGCGGATTCGCGGCCAAGCCCCCGAGTGGAGGGATGCTCGTCACTCGGAGTAGCGTTTTAACTTGGGCGAAGCGGATTCGCGGCCAAGCCCCCGAGTGGAGGGATGCTCGTCACTCGGAGTAGGTTTTTACTTGGGCGAAGCGGATTCGCGGCCAAGCCCCCGAGTAGAGGGATGCTCGTCACTCGGAGTAGCGTTTTAACTTGGGCGAAGCGGATTCGCGGCCAAGCCCCCGAGTGGAGGGATGCTCGTCACTCGGAGTAGGTTTTTACTTGGGCGAAGCGGATTCGCGGCCAAGCCCGCGAGTGGAGGGATGCTCGTCACTCGGAGTAGGTTTTTACTTGGGCGAAGCGGATTCGCGGCCAAGCCCCCGAGTGGAGGGATGCTCGTCACTCGGAGTAGGTTTTTACTTGGGCGAAGCGGATTCGCGGCCAAGCCCTCGAGTGGAGGGATGCTCGTCACTCGGAGTAGGTTTTTACTTGGGCGAAGCGGATTCGCGGCCAAGCCCCCGAGTGGAGGGATGCTCGTCACTCGGAGTAGGTTTTTACTTGGGCGAAGAGGATTCGGGGCCAAGCCCCCGAGTGGAGGGATGCTCGTCACTCGGAGTAGGTTTTTACTTGGGCGAAGCGAATTTGCGGCCAAGCCCCCGAGTGGAGGGATGCTCGTCACTCGGAGTAGCGTTTTAACTTGGGCGAAGCGGATTCGTGGCCAAGCCCCCGAGTGGAGGGATGCTCGTCACTCGGAGTAGGTTTTTACTTGGGCGAAGCGGATTCGCGGCCAAGCCCCCGAGTGGAGGGATGCTCATCACTCGGAGTAGCGTTTTAAATTGGGCGAAGCGTATTCGCGGCCAAGCCCCCGAGTGGAGGGATGCTCGTCACTCGGAGTAGGTTTTTACTTGGGCGAAGCGGATTCGCGGCCAAGCCCCCGAGTGGCGGGATGCTCGTCACTCGGAGTAGGTTTTTACTTGGGCGAAGCGGATTCACGGCCAAGCCCCGGAGTGGAGGGATGCTCGTCACACGGAGTAGGTTTTTACTTGGGCGAAGCGGATTCGCGGCCAAGCCCCCGAGTGGAGGGATGCTCATCACTCGGAGTAGGTTTTTACTTGGGCGAAGCGGATTCACGGCCAAGCCCCCGAGTGGAGGGATGCTCGTCACTCGGAGTAGGTTTTTACTTGGGCGAAGCGGATTCGCGGCCAAGCCCCCGAGTGGAGGGATGCTCGTCACTCGGAGTAGGTTTTTACTTGGGCGAAGCGGATTCGCGGCCAAGCCCCCGAGTGGAGGGATGCTCGTCACTCGGAGTAGGTTTTTCTTGGGGGAAGCGGATTCGCGGCCAAGCCCCCGAGTGGAGGGATGCTCATCACTCGGAGTAGGTTTTTACTTGGGCGAAGCGGATTCACGGCCAAGCCCCCGAGTGGAGGGATGCTCGTCACTCGGAGTAGGTTTTTACTTGGGCGAAGCGGATTCGCGGCCAAGCCCCCGAGTGGAGGGATGCTCGTCACTCGGAGTAGGTTTTTACTTGGGCGAAGCGGATTCGCGGCCAAGCCCCCGAGTGGAGGGATGCTCGTCACTCGGAGTAGGTTTTTCTTGGGGGAAGCGGATTCGCGGCCAAGCCCCCGAGTGGAGGGATGCTCGTCACTCGGAGTAGGTTTTTACTTGGGCGAAGCGGATTCGCGGCCAAGCCCCCTAGTGGAGGGATGCTCGTCACTCGGAGTAGGTTTTTACTTGGGCGAAGCGGATTCGCGGCCAAGCCCCCGAGTGGAGGGATGCTCGTCACTCGGAGTAGCGTTTTAACTTGGGCGAAGCGGATTCGCGGCCAAGCCCCCGAGTGGAGGGATGCTCGTCACTCGGAGTAGGTTTTTACTTGGGCGAAGCGGATTCGGGGCCAAGCCCCCGTGTGGAGGGATGCTCGTCACTCGGAGTAGGTTTTTACTTGGGCGAAGCGGATTCGCGGCCAAGCCCCCGAGTGGAGGGATGCTCGT
Organism: Elymus sibiricus; assembly: GCA_039707655.1. Classification (NCBI taxonomy): domain Eukaryota; kingdom Viridiplantae; phylum Streptophyta; class Magnoliopsida; order Poales; family Poaceae; genus Elymus; species Elymus sibiricus. The sequence continues at coordinate 247,580,084 of CM077668.1, forward strand.
CACTCGGAGTAGGTTTTTACTTGGGCGAAGCGGATTCGCGGCCAAGCCCGCGAGTGGAGGGATGCTCGTCACTCGGAGTAGGTTTTTACTTGGGCGAAGCGGATTCGCGGCCAAGCCCCCGAGTGGAGGGATGCTCGTCACTCGGAGTAGCGTTTTAACTTGGGCGAAGCGGATTCGCGGCCAAGCCCCCGAGTGGAGGGATGCTCGTCACTCGGAGTAGGTTTTTACTTGGGAGAAGCGGATTCGCGGCCAAGCCCCCGAGTAGAGGGATGCTCGTCACTCGGAGTAGCGTTTTAACTTGGGCGAAGCGGATTCGCGGCCAAGCCCCCGAGTGGAGGGATGCTTGTCACTCGGAGTAGGTTTTTACTTGGGCGAAGCGGATTCGCGGCCAAGCCCGCGAGTGGAGGGATGCTCGTCACTCGGAGTAGGTTTTTACTTGGGCGAAGCGGATTCGCGGCCAAGCCCCCGAGTGGAGGGATGCTCGTCACTCGGAGTAGGTTTTTACTTGGGCGAAGCGGATTCGCGGCCAAGCCCCCGAGTGGAGGGATGCTCGTCACTCGGAGTAGGTTTTTACTTGGGCGAAGCGGATTCGCGGCCAAGCCCCCGAGTGGAGGGATGCTCGTCACTCGGAGTAGGTTTTTACTTGGGCGAAGAGGATTCGGGGCCAAGCCCCCGAGTGGAGGGATGCTCGTCACTCGGAGTAGGTTTTTACTTGGGCGAAGCGAATTTGCGGCCAAGCCCCCGAGTGGAGGGATGCTCGTCACTCGGAGTAGCGTTTTAACTTGGGCGAAGCGGATTCGTGGCCAAGCCCCCGAGTGGAGGGATGCTCGTCACTCGGAGTAGGTTTTTACTTGGGCGAAGCGGATTCGCGGCCAAGCCCCCGAGTGGAGGGATGCTCATCACTCGGAGTAGCGTTTTAAATTGGGCGAAGCGTATTCGCGGCCAAGCCCCCGAGTGGAGGGATGCTCGTCACTCGGAGTAGGTTTTTACTTGGGCGAAGCGGATTCGGGGCCAAGCCCCCGAGTGGAGGGATGCTCGTCACTCGGAGTAGGTTTTTACTTGGGCGAAGCGGATTCGCGTCCAAGCCCCCGAGTGGAGGGATGCTCGTCACTCGGAGTAGGTTTTTACTTGGGCGAAGCGGATTCGCGGCCAAGCCCGCGAGTGGAGGGATGCTCGTCACTCGGAGTAGGTTTTTACTTGGGCGAAGCGGATTCGCGGCCAAGCCCCCGAGTGGAGGGATGCTCGTCACTCGGAGTAGCGTTTTAACTTGGGCGAAGCGGATTCGCGGCCAAGCCCCCGAGTGGAGGGATGCTCGTCACTCGGAGTAGGTTTTTACTTGGGCGAAGCGGATTCGCGGCCAAGCCCCCGAGTAGAGGGATGCTCGTCACTCGGAGTAGCGTTTTAACTTGGGCGAAGCGGATTCGCGGCCAAGCCCCCGAGTGGAGGGATGCTCGTCACTCGGAGTAGGTTTTTACTTGGGCGAAGCGGATTCGCGGCCAAGCCCGCGAGTGGAGGGATGCTCGTCACTCGGAGTAGGTTTTTACTTGGGCGAAGCGGATTCGCGGCCAAGCCCCCGAGTGGAGGGATGCTCGTCACTCGGAGTAGGTTTTTACTTGGGCGAAGCGGATTCGCGGCCAAGCCCCCGAGTGGAGGGATGCTCGTCACTCGGAGTAGGTTTTTACTTGGGCGAAGCGGATTCGCGGCCAAGCCCCCGAGTGGAGGGATGCTCGTCACTCGGAGTAGGTTTTTACTTGGGCGAAGAGGATTCGGGGCCAAGCCCCCGAGTGGAGGGATGCTCGTCACTCGGAGTAGGTTTTTACTTGGGCGAAGCGAATTTGCGGCCAAGCCCCCGAGTGGAGGGATGCTCGTCACTCGGAGTAGCGTTTTAACTTGGGCGAAGCGGATTCGTGGCCAAGCCCCCGAGTGGAGGGATGCTCGTCACTCGGAGTAGGTTTTTACTTGGGCGAAGCGGATTCGCGGCCAAGCCCCCGAGTGGAGGGATGCTCATCACTCGGTGTAGCGTTTTAAATTGGGCGAAGCGTATTCGCGGCCAAGCCCCCGAGTGGAGGGATGCTCGTCACTCGGAGTAGGTTTTTACTTGGGCGAAGCGGATTCGCGGCCAAGCCCCCGAGTGGCGGGATGCTCGTCACTCGGAGTAGGTTTTTACTTGGGCGAAGCGGATTCACGGCCAAGCCCCGGAGTGGAGGGATGCTCGTCACACGGAGTAGGTTTTTACTTGGGCGAAGCGGATTCGCGGCCAAGCCCCCGAGTGGAGGGATGCTCATCACTCGGAGTAGGTTTTTACTTGGGCGAAGCGGATTCACGGCCAAGCCCCCGAGTGGAGGGATGCTCGTCACTCGGAGTAGGTTTTTACTTGGGCGAAGCGGATTCGCGGCCAAGCCCCCGAGTGGAGGGATGCTCGTCACTCGGAGTAGGTTTTTACTTGGGCGAAGCGGATTCGCGGCCAAGCCCCCGAGTGGAGGGATGCTCGTCACTCGGAGTAGGTTTTTCTTGGGGGAAGCGGATTCGCGGCCAAGCCCCCGAGTGGAGGGATGCTCGTCACTCGGAGTAGGTTTTTACTTGGGCGAAGCGGATTCGCGGCCAAGCCCCCTAGTGGAGGGATGCTCGTCACTCGGAGTAGGTTTTTACTTGGGCGAAGCGGATTCGCGGCCAAGCCCCCGAGTGGAGGGATGCTCGTCACTCGGAGTAGCGTTTTAACTTGGGCGAAGCGGATTCGCGGCCAAGCCCCCGAGTGGAGGGATGCTCGTCACTCGGAGTAGGTTTTGACTTGGGATCTCGCAGCCCAGGATCAAACCGCCATCGGGAGACATGGTGAAGATGAAAAACTGCAACCTCGCCGGAAGTCGCTTAGACGCCTGCCCCACGGTGGGCGCCAACTGTCGTGGGAACGTGCCTGACAGTAGATGGTAGGGGTACGAAGGGAGAGGGCAGAGTCCTAGCTACGGCGAGGGTGTACACACAGATGTATGAGTTCAGGCCTCACTCGGAAGTGATAACAGCCCTACGTCTCAGGTGCTCCGGGGAGCTTACTCTGTTGAGTGATACGTGCGTTGTCTTTACAAAGGATTGCGAACCCTTGTGCCAGAGGGGAGGGGCGGCTTATATAGAGTGCGCTGCCCCTCATAATGTCCGGCATCTAAGGGTCAGATCGTGGGTAGTAAAAGGGGCGTTACTGGTAACGCATACAATAAATGCTAGTTAAGGCGACGAGCGGAACGCCTGCCTGTTGGCCTCCCTGGAGAGGCTTCTGGTCTTCTGCGGTCGAGTGATTAGTGACTCTTCCGAGTGAGAGGGGGGGATCTTCCGAGTGAACATCTGTCGAGTGACTCATATGCCATGGCTAGTTCAGTCGGAATCTTCCTTCTAGTCTTGCAATCTTTTAAAGTAGTGTCCTTCGGTAGGGTACGTAGGTCAGGCCTATGACCCTACCCTAGGTACATATCCTCATCAGGGGGAGAAGTAGATGGGATCACAACCAGCACGGCGGCGTGGTGGTGATGGTGGTGGTGGAGTGCCGGCAGGGCTTCGCCAAGCTATACCGGGATGAGGAGGTGGTAGAGAGGGGGAGGGGCTGCGCCAGGAGAAGGGTGCGGCTGCCCTCCCACCTCCCCACTATATATAGGGGCAAGGGGGAGGGGGCGCCGGCCCTAGCCCCTCCTCCAAGGGAGGGGGCGGCGGCCAAGGGGGGTGCCTTGCCCCCCAAGGCAAGTGGGGCGCCCCTCCCCACTAGGGTTTGCTCCCCTCCAGCCGCATGGGCCTGTTGGGGCTGGTCGCCTGGCCCATGCTGGCCAGGGCGCCCCCCTACAGCCCATGTGGGTCCCCGAGGCAGGTAGACCCCTCCGGTGGACCCCCAGAACCCCTTCGGTGCCTTCGGTACATTGCCGGCAAGCCCCTGAACTTTTCCGGTAGCCAAAATAGGACTTCCCATATATAAATCATTATCTCTGGACCATTCCGAAACTCCTCGTGACGTCCGGGATCTCATCCGGGACTCCGAACAACATTCGGTCACCAACGTACATATCCCAATACTACTCTAGCGTCAACGAACGTTAAGCGTGCGACCCTATGGGTTCGAGAATCATGTAGACATGACCGAGACACCTCTGCGGTCAATAACCAATAGCTGGACCTGGATGCCCATATTGGTTCCTACATATTCTATGAAGATCTTTATTGGTTGAACCACGATGTCGAGGATTCAGTTAATCCCGTATACAATTCCCTTTGTCCGGCGATATGTTACTTGCCCGAGATTCGATCGTCGGTATCTCCATACCTAGTTCAATCTCGTTACCGGCAAGTCTCTTTACTCGTTCTGTAATACAAGATCCCATGACTAACTCATTAGCCACATTGCTTGCAAGCTCTTTACGATGTTGTATTATCGAGAGGGCCCAGAGATATCTCTCCGTCATACGGAGTGACAAATCCCAGTCTCGATCCATGCAACCCAACAGACACCTACGGAGATACCTGTAGAGCACATTTATGATCACCCAGTTACGAAGTGATGTTTGATAGCATACAAGGCATTCCTCTGGTATCCGGGAGTGACATGATCTCATGGTCTAAGGAACAGATACTTGACATGAAGAAAGCTGTAGCAAATAACTAAACGATCTGATGCTAAGCTTACGGTTGAGTCTTATCCATCACATCATTCTCCTAATGATGTGATCCCGTTATCAAATGACAACTCATGTCTATGGTTAGGAAACCTTAACCATCTTTGCTTAACGAGCTAGTCTAGTAGAGGCTCACTAGGGACACGGTGTTGTTTACGTATCCACACATGTATTTAAGTTTCCGGTCAATACTATCTAGCATGAATAATAAACATTTGTCATGAACAAGGAAATATGATAATAACCAATTTATTATTGCCTCTAGGGCATATTCCCAATAGCTCCCCCCCAACCCGCCACCTCCGGTCTCCCCCCGTCCTCCGCTCCGTCGCCAGAGAAGTGGCTTGGCGAGTCCGTTGCCGGCCAACAGGACCTCTCCTCAGCATCCCCTCGCTGTCCCCCTTGCTTTGATCGCTATCAAGGAGCTCACCACGAGGGATTCATATGTGGTGGTGAGGAGTGGGGAAAGAAGATACGGCTGTGTTCTTTTTTTTAGAAACTGATACAGCTGTGGGTGGGGAAGTGGGCTGCGTGCGGGCGGTGAGAGGCGACTGAGCTGCGTTCTAGTCGTGTGGCACGTTCGTCCTTGCGACCGCACACTCAACCAATGACGTGGCTGGGGATACGCTTCAAGATCCGTGCTTTTTTTATCTAATGGCTTTGGACGTGCTTGGACCATGTTGCTTCGTGCTATACGTGTGACACTTACCATTTGGGTTGGCGAAGGTTGTCATCACGAAGGTTGAGATGCAAATGCCAATCTTCTTTCTTTTCTTTTCTAGGATACGCAAATGCCAAGCTTTGTTCTATTAGAGGCGATAGGTACAAGTGCACACAACAACACAAACACCAAGCTTAGCAAACCTGTTGAGTATATTGATTATTAGGAAAGATAGGATAGCGTAGGATATTATTCTACCTTGTCTTGTACTCCAAGTTGATCATTGTACTCCTATATATATGCCCATGAGGCTCAAGCAATAAACATCGATTCCACCAATTCTCTCTATCCCTTCTAACATGGTATCAGTCTAACCGATCCAACCCTAGCCGCCGCCCGCCGCTTCCACTCCGCGCCGCCCCCGGGGTGGTCGGCCTCCATGACCGCCGCCGGGGGCCGCGCCGCCCGTACCTAGGGTTCGTCCGCCGGTCATGTTGACCGGCTGCCCTAGAGAGTCTTCTTCCTGATCTCTTGATCCAGGTTTTTCTCTCTCCCGCCGGTCGCTTTGATCGGCGTTTTTCTTCTTTGGTTCACCTATTATAGATCGGATTGCGTCGCCCGCCGCCGCCGTCGACCCCGCGCCTCTACTCCGACACCGGCGCGACCACCCAGCCTCCTCTCCGACCCGGCGGCCTCGCGCGACGCGGCGGTCCGTTGTTCGCACACGAACACGTCACCGTGTACCTCCAACGCCGAGGGTGATGCACCGCAACTCACGTCGAAGGAGACCCGTCCGAAAGCGCGGTACGCAAGCAATCCGGCAGGCGCTTTTGAGCACCCGAAACCCCACGCGCCCGGGAGGGACCCCGTCTGGACGCGCGCCGGCTATGGGCTGCCCTAGGTCGGTTCGCCCGCCCCTAGAGCCTCGAGGATCGCTGCCCTTCAACACGAAGAACGAACGAAGAACGAGTGAGAAAGAACAAGGGAGATATGTAAAACTTGGGTAAAAAGTAGATGGGTTTTGCGATTGTGTGTTGTTGTTCAATCGGCCGTCACCTCTTGTCTATATAAGAGGCGGATGGACTTCCCGTACAAGAAAAGAACTTGCCTTGCCATCCAAATCATCAAAACCTAACAAAACACGGACTATTCACGACCTCCGGCCCTGATGTCTGGCTCAAGGCCCGGATGATCCGGCCAAGCCCAGTTTTCTGACAGCAGTTCACTAATCGGTCTGTAACTTTTGCATACGAACTCGGATTAAGACGATTTTTATATCAAAATCAACCGTTTCGACGAGACGCACAACTTTGCTGTTGAACACTTTTCGATTTGAGGCCATCTTGCGGGTGTTTCGAGCTGTTTTCTAAAGTCTGCAGCAGAAAAAAGTTGTCCGGATGTCCGGACTTTGCCCGAATCATCCGGGTCTACTCCCAGATCATCCGGCTTCGTCCATAAGCTTTTGTTGTTTGGGTCATTCGTTCGACCTCCGGCCGGATGATCTGGACCCCGGCCCGGATGATCCGGCCAAACACTGCCGCAGCGCACAGTTTTGCCTCTAACTTTTGCATACGATCTCGGATTAAGACGATTTTTATATTAAAATCATCCGTTTCGATGAGACGAAGAACTTTGCTGTTGAAACATTTTTCATCCGAGGCCATCTTAATTGAGATTTCGGCCATGCAAAAATCTGGTGTCAACACATGCCCGCTGTTTTTTTTGACAAAGCTAGCGTGCCAAAAAATATTTTGTACCGTGTTTGTTACAAGGACGATGTCAACACTCCATCGGCCATTTGTATGTGCTTAGGGCGATAATTTTGTATCGGCCATATTTATACTTAGGACGATAATTCTCTATCGGGCATTGCTTTTAAATTTTTGTTTACATCATACCTTGGAACCGATTACCACCAATCGGCTTTAAAAAGATGGGAATGAACCCGTTCCTTGTAGCACTAAGGAAATCAAACTTTGAGAGGTCACGCCCCGTTAAGCAAGTAACATCGGGATGATTGTTCGCACACGAACGCGTCACGCGTACCCTCGACGCCGGGGGTGATGCACCGCAGCTCACGTCGAAGGAGGTCCGTCCGGCAGCGCGGTACGCAAGCAAACCGGCGGACGCTTTTGAGACCCGACGCACCGCTTCTCCGGGATGGAACCCGTCAGGAGTCACGGATGGACGATGGGCTGCCCTAGGTCGGTTCGCCCGCCCCTAGAGCCTCGAGGATCGCTGCCCTTCAACACGAAGAACGAACGAAGAACGAGAGAGAAAGAACAAGGGAGAGATGTAAAAGCTAGGGTAAAAAGTAGTAGATTGATTTGTTCGATTGTGTGTTCTTTCAATCGGCCATCACCTCTTCTATTTAAGAGGGGGTTGGACTTCCCGTACAGGACACGGACCCAGATTTCCTTCCAAAGGGTCAAAAAACGCAGCCAAACTCGGACTTTCCGATCTGCCCGAATCTGCGCGGCTATAGGCAAGCGGTAGTACCGCTTCTGGGCACGGTAGTACCTCTTAAAGCGGTAGTACCGCTCTGAGTACCGCTCTACTTCCGCTTAGGGTCTCGAGGGTCCAGAGACGTGCAGAGAAGAACTTTCCCAAGCGGTAGTAGGCGCGGTAGTAGGAGCGGTAGTACCGCTTATTGGCACGGTAGTACCGCTCTCTGCAGTAGCACCAATCTTGCAACGGCCGTAACTTTTGCATACGATCTTGGATTGAGACGATTTTTATATCAAAATCGACCGATTCGACGAGACGAAGACAATCCGTGTAGAAACTTTTCTCATATGAGGCCGTCTTGGGGGCGTAATTATCCGAATAATGTTCTGGATAAAACATCCCAGTACTTCGAACACAACTTTGGCCTTAGAGATGAGATCGGATGGCTATGGCCCAAATATTAAAGTTTCTCCTTTCGACGATACGGAACTTTCTCACCTTGAGCACTTTTCCATTTGAGGCCTTTTTAATTATGTTTTTGACCATGCCAAAATCTGGTGTCAACAATGATTCCAATCCACCGATGCATCGGCCAAAGCAACACAAGCCGAATTATCCGCGTGAATGACTTCTACTTCATCATCGACCCATTGTATTAAGAATTGATGCATGGTAGATGGCACGCATTGGTTAGCATGAACCCAATCGCGGCCTAATATAACATTATAGTTACCTTGCACCTCGACGATGAAGAATGTAGTGGCCAAAGTTTTGCTTCCCACGGTGAGTTCCATGCACATCACACCTTTGGCCTCTGTCTTTTCTTTACCCTCAAATCCATTAAGTACCATATTGATCTTCATCAATGCATCATCATGTAATCCCAACTTCTTGAAGACCGAATAGGGCATAAGATTTACCACAGCACCACCATCAACGAGCATTCTAGCAACCGGCGATCCGTTAATATGACCTTTAAGGTACAATGGCTTCAAGTGTTTCACCGGTTCCTTTGGCTTCTCGAAGATAGCATTCTTAGGACCAAAATCCAGCTGGGCCACCTCCCCTTCTTCACCTATAGCACGAAACTCGGCAGGTAAGTAATACACCATATTAATATCCATACCTTCCCGAACCGGCGTGGATTCGTAATCCACCATCTCATATTCATCTCCCAATGTGTATATTGGAATTGAAGTTTCTTCAACTGAAGGGGATATTTCAGGTGGTGTGGACAATGTAATAGGGGGCGCATCGTCCTCTTTTGGTGGTGTAGGTGTTAATGTAGAAGCATCCACGTTTTCTTTTTGTTTAGGCCTCCACACCTGTTTTGTGGGTGCTGTCGGTGTAAAAACCGGCAGACCTCGGGGTAGGGGGTCCCGAGCTGCGGATCTCGGATCGATGGTAATAGAGACAAAGGGAGACTATGTTTTACCCAGGTTCGGGCCCTCTTGATGGAGGTAAAACCCTACGTCATGCTTCTGTTTATATTAATGGGGATGTATCGAGTACAGAGTTGATCTACCTCGAGATCGTAATATGTGTCTAACTTCTAAAGCTAGGTGTTAGATGTTGCGTTGATGTCCCCTATGGGCTAAACCCTATGGCTTATATACACGCCAGGGAGGGTATCTAGGGTTACAAGGTCGGTATCTTGGAGTAAGGCGGCTGGAGTAATCTTGAAGTGTACTACAAGTCTTCGGTATAGGCAGCCTTGATCATGTCTCCCATGCGTGGCTTCCGGAGTCCATCTTGATCACATACGGGGGCATATCGGCCCATCCAAGGAGACAGGCCGACTAGGTTAGCACCCCCTAATCCAGGACACCGTCAGTAGCCCCTGAACTGGTCTTCGATGCCGAGGTCGACGTTCTTCTCTTCCCGGAGTCTTGGCTCAATAGACAAGTTCCCGTGCTTTATTCTCCGACCAAATTTAAAGACTTCGGCCAACCCTTAGAATTCCGTTGGGGCCCAACTTTAGATTTCAAAAATCGTGCCGCCTAGGCGGCTGAGCCGTTTTATGGAGAAAACGTCGAAACGTCAGCCCCCTTTGCTCTTACTTATCATATGCGTAACCCTTGCTAGCGGCAGTTCACATCCACCATCATAGCGAAAAATCCCCTCGCCTCTCTAGCTCAAAAGCTCAAACAATGGCAAGCGGCGAAGGATCGTCAAGGCATCCTCACGGTCCTGATAGAGGGGACTGGGGGAGCTGTTCCGTCGCGCGCCTTCAATTGGAGCGCTTGGCGACGCAAGGGTACCTGCCTGAAGCAGATCTAGCCGCTACTCGTCCTGGACTGACGTCCATCGATGGTCAAGCCCATGCCGAAAATTACCCCTCGCCACGAGGAGATGAGCGGGTATGCTTCGTGCCTTTCCTCCTCCGCGGATTAGGGTTCCCAATACACCCCTTCCTCCGCGGACTGCTGGAGTTTTACGGGCTGCAGTTACACCATCTCTCCCCGAATTCGATACTGCATATTGCGGGGTTCGTCGCGCTCTGCGAGTTACACCTCGGCTGTCAAGCACACTTCGGATTGTGGCGGAAGTACTTCTGTGTCGTGCCCCGCTCTTCGGCAGACAAGCTATTCGAGGTTGGAGGAGCCGTAGTCTGCCGAATTGACAAGACTAACTACCCAGCGGGGACACCTCGGGAAGAAACCGATTACTGGCCTTCCGAATGGTTCTACATCACCGACGTCTTGCTGTACGGGCCAGTCCGGCCAGGCCTTCCGCCCTTCTCATTAAATCCACCGCGGAAGCGTTACAGCTGGAGGCCGCTGAGTTCGGCTCATGAGGAAGGCGAAGCCGTGACTAGGCTAGCAGCCAAGGTGAAGTCCCTATCAAGCGCCGGCCTTACCATCATTGACGTGATGGCGGTTGCTCTAGACCGAAGAGTCCAGCCTCTCCGGCAGCACCAGCACTTATTGTGCGATTACAATGGGTCCGAAGACGCCACTCGATCCATCAAGGGGGCTTTTATGGATCAAATGACCCTTGGAGCCGTACTAGCCAGCATATACCAAGGGTCTGCCGAAGAGTTTGCCAAGCGCCGGTTCCAAGACGGGCTGTCATACTACAATCCTGCCGACATAGTAAGTTTTACTTCGGGCTTATCCATTTTACCTTGAGGATCCTCGATATTAAGCCATTTCATATTGGTTAAACAGAGGTGGAGACGTTGGCTTGAAGGAGTGAGCAGTCCGGCCCCTGAGCCAGAGTCGCGCAGCCGCGCCGAAGACCCTCTTCATCACGAGGATGAAGACCTGGGGTTGATTTATGAAGGGAGGAGCTTCTTCCTGGTGAGCCTTGATGGCTCAAAGGTAGTGATCGTGCCTGACATGCCGGGGACAAGGCCAGCCTCATCGGTAACTCTCCCTTCCTCAAAACGAAAGAGAGTCCCTCGTCCCCCCGTCTCCAGTCTTCTGACTCCTCCTCCAAAGGGGCGGCGCTCCCAACGCCTACGCAGAGAAGCGGCTCCACCGGAAAGGGCCCAACCAGAAGCACAAGAAGCTCCGGTCGAGGTCGCGGGAACAGGCGAAAGTGCTCCATCCGTCACTAGGTATTTCCTAGGTCGATATCTTCAGAAAAAGACACTTTGGATTCTAACATCTTAAACGTTTGCAGACATCCTCCACCTTCTAACGTACACGTGGAGGCCGAGAAAGGAGCGTCTTGTTGGGGAACGGAGCATGAATTTCAAAAAAATTCCTACGCTCACGCAAGATCTATCCATGGAGATGCATCGCTACGAGAGGGGAGAGTGTGTCTACATACCCTCGTAGACCATTAGCGGAAGCGTCTCACAACGCGGTTGATGTAGTCGAACAATCCTTCGAGCTCCACCGATCGAGTACCGAACGTACGGCACCTCCGAGTTCTACACACGTGCAGCTCGGTGACGTTCCTCGCCTTCTTGATCCAGCAAGACGTCGAGGTAGTAGATGAGTTCCGTCAGCACGACGGCGTGGCGACGGTGACGGTGAAGTGATTCCGGCAGGGCTTCGCCTAAGCTCTCCGAAAATATGACCGAGGTGGAAAACGGAGATCGGGGCACCGCACACGGCTATGGGACAATTGTTGTCCTTTGGGGTGCCCCCTTGCCCCCATATATAAAGGATGAGAGGGAGGAGGCCGGCCCCCTAGGGGTGCGCCAAGTGTGGGGAGTCCTACTAGGACTCCTTAGTCCTAGTAGGATTCCACCTCCCATACGGAGTAGGAAAGGGGGAAGGGAGAGGGAAAGGAAAGAGGGGGCTGCGCCCCCTCCCCTAGTCCAATTCGGTTTGGGCAAGGGGGGGCGTGCGCCTCCTCACGTGGCCTGCCTCTCCTTTTCCCGTATGGCCCAATAAGGCCCATTACTTCTCCCGGTGAATTCCCGTAACTCCCCGGTACTCCGAAAAATACCCGAATCACTCGGAACCTTTCCGACGTCCGAATATAGCCTTCAAATATATGAATCTTTACCTCTCGACCATTTCGAGACTCCTCGTCATGTCCGTGATCTCATCCAGGACTCCGAACAAACTTCAGCCACCAATCACATAACTCATATAATACTAAATCGTCATCGAACCTTAAGTGTGCGGACCCTACGGGTTCGGGAATGATGTAGACATGATCGAGACGACTCTCCGGTCAATAACCAACAGCGGAACCTGGATGCTCATATTGGTTCCTACATATTCCACGAAGATCTTTATCGGTGAACCTCATATGTCAACATACGTTGTTCCCTTTGTCTGGCGGTATGTTACTTGCCCGAGATTCGATCGTCGGTATCCAATACCTAGTTCAATCTCGTTACCGGCAAGTCTCTTTACTCGTTCCGTAATACATCATCTTGCAACCAACTCTTTAGTCTCGGTGCTTGCAAGGCTTCTGTGATGCTGTATTACCGAGAGGGCCCAGAGATACCTCTCCGATAGTCGGAGTGACAAATCCCAATCTCGATCCATGCCAACTCAACAAACACTTTCGGAGATACCTGTAGTGCACCTTTATAATCACCCAGTAACGTTGTGACGTTTGATACACCCAAAGTATTCCTACGGTATCCGGGAGTTGCATGATCTCATGGTCAGAGGAACGTGTATTTGACATAGTGAAAGCAATAGCAATAAACTGAACGATCATTTGCTATGCTAACGGTTGGGTCATGTCCATCACATCATTCTCCTAATGATGTGATCCCGTTATCAAATGACAACTCATGTCCATGGTCAGGAAACCTTGACCATCTTTTGATCAACGAGCTAGTCTAGTAGAGGCATACTAGGGACATAGTATTTGTCTATTATCCACACATGTATTTAGTTTCCGGTCAATACAATTCTAGCATGAATAATAAACCATTATCATGAACGGAGAAATATGATAATAATAAACACTTTATTAATTGCCTCTAGGGCATATTTCCAACACGTCTCCGCCCGAGGAAACAGAGGTCCGAAATCCAACGAGGGTGGACCTCGGATCCGCCCAGCCCGAGGACTCGGCGACATCGGCCACTCCGTTCGAAATCCAATGTGCCGCGAATTATCGTCGGCGAAAGGCTTCTTTAAACAATCCGGCGTTTTCGGACAAGGAGCTTAATGCTCTCAGCGCGGTGGACGCGTACCTCGGGGCCCCGAGGGGCCTTTGACGAGTCGCTGGATGTCTTGTCGCGAGGGCTGCGGGTAAGGTTTTTAAAGACAAGTATAACTACAAAGTATGGTAGTAGCCCCTAAGGCTTGATACGAGCCCCTGGGGTCGAATCAAGACTTGAATGCTAACCCACAAATGTTGTTAGAACAGGAGGCTCGCTTGAAGAACGAGCAACTGACCTCGGCATTAAACCAAACAAAGGTGCAGCTTGACGCGGCTTTGTCCGAGGTCGAACAGGTGAAGAAATTCACCAGAGAAGTGCACTGTAGGTGCTTTTTTTATTGAAGGAAGTAATGTCCGAAAGGTATGGCTGATGCCAGGACTGCTTATACCAGCGGAAGCCCTGGGCCATCTCGAAAGAGACCTGAAACAGGCCCGCGACGATCTGGCGTATGCTGAAGCGCAACGCCAGGCAAATCAACATGTGGTGACGCAGAGAGCGGATAGCGTGAATGTGCTTAGAGCAGAGAATGCCCGCCAAGCCCAGGAGATTGAGAGCTTAAAGGCTCGCCTGGCTGCAGAAGCAAAGAATCGGCGGATGGACGATATGATTTATGGTAAGTTAGAAGTCTCAACAGACATTTGTTATGCGGTTTATCCGAAAGATTTGTCATGCGAAATATTATTGGTGACAGCTTGCTTGACCGGCCTTCCCCCGGAGTCTCGGGGCCCAGTGTCCGAAGACATTAGCATTCGCTTATTCGAGGTGCATGAAGGAACGCGGAAAGTGATGAGGGCTGTGCACCAGGCTTTATGGCCCGAGGTGGTGCCGGTTCCCTAGGACATGGCCGCGCTGGCCGAACAGCTAAAGGGAGCGCGGCGCCGGATCCAAGCGTGGAAAGTGTCATCTTGTCAAGAAGGTGCGAGGGAGGCCTGGGCCATGGTGAAGACCCATTATACCGGTCTGAAGACGACGGAATTGGCAGAGGTGGGACCCATGGGACCTGATGGGGAGGAGATCCCTACCAGTCAAGCATATGATAGTGTAATGCCGGCGGTACGCCTCTCGCAAAAGGATTGTTCGTTAAACATCCTGATAGACGGGCTCGACCGTGCGTAAAAAGTATTGTATGACTTTATGTACCGAAGTATACTATGTCAATTTTTTCCATTCGTTTATCCAAACTCGGTCAGCCAGCCATCGGCTTCTCCCTCCCTGGATAAATTCCGGGGAGTGTCCCATACTACTGGCCGAGGTCATCGGGCCAGATGCTTCAGGTGACCAGGCAATCGGGCTTTCCGGCTCGAAGGACAAGAGGGTAACAAAAGGTTATGTTATATTACTATTTAACGTAAGAAACATCTTCCGAGGAAAATAGTTCATCCAACGGTTCCTTTCCTCGGGTGATTGTGTCGAACACGCCCGTTCAAAGACGGATGACCTCGGGGGTAAAGCCCCTGGTCGGGGTTTGAAAAGACCCATGCCACATTATTCCTATGTCATAGCCGACCAACCCACATTATAAGAACGCTAGCTTTCGGCTTTGTCCGTCTGAGGTACTACATCGGTTAACCCGCGAGTAACAATCACAGCGGTGCTCCCTTTGCCCCCTAGCCGAAATATCGGGAGCGTAGAGGGCAAGCACAGGAGCCGGGCAACCCAGCTTGGCCAAATCTTAAAGTGGATCGATGCATATAGTGGCTTGAGAGACAATAGTCCATAAGGGGCGGAATAGCTTATGTTTTGAAAAGAACATGCTGGATTGTTTTCGGGGTCATTGAACGACTTACCGAGGTGAAGGAAAAATAAAAAGAAAAAAAAAGATAAAGAAAAATGCACAAGGTATGTACATAGACCGTATGCTTGGTTTCATGCATAGAAACGTCGGAGGAGCGCCGCGTTCCATGGGTGGGGCTCCAGTCGGCCATCCTCTGGATCTCGAATTCGATAAGCTCCTCCGATAAGTACTTGGTCAATGACAAACGGTCCGTCCCACCTGGGGGAGAGCTTGTGTTTTTGTTTTTCGGGATGTAATCTCATTACGAGGTCCCCGACATTAAAGTCTTTGGCGCGAACCTCTCTAGCGTGGTAGCGCTGTGCCTGCTGTTGATAAATAGCTGATCTGGCCCGTGCGACATTGCGCTCTTCCTCGAGGGCGTCTAGGGCGTCTTGCCGATCGAGTTCGGCCTCCAACTCCTTGTACATGCGCACCCGAGGTGCGTCGTGTATGATATCGGAGGGGAGGACTGCTTCGGCACCATATACCATAAAAATGGGGTATACCCGGTGGATCTGTTCGGTGTGGTACGCAAGCCCCTTAATACGGAATCAAGTTCCTCAACCCATTTACAGTCGGCTTTTTTAAGGGAGCGGACGAGCCGTGGCTTAATTCCGCTAAGGATGAGGCCATTGGCTCGCTCCACTTGGCCATTGGACTGCGGGTGGTAGACGGACGCGTAATCGAGCTTGATGCCCATTTTCTTACACCATGCCTTGACCTCTTTGGCCGTGAAGTTGGTTCCGTTGTCTGTGATCAGACTGTGGGGGACACCGTAACGGTGAACTACCCCCGAAATGAATCCGATGACTTGGACGGCCTCGACCGAGGTGACTGGTTTTGCTTCGATCCACTTAGTGAATTTGTCTACCATGACGAGTAGGTATTTGTTTTTATGTGATCCTCCCTTGAGTGGCCCGACCATATCCAGCCCCCAGACCGCAAAGGGCCACGTAATGGGGATGGTGCGCAAGGCCGTGGGGGGCATGTGGCTCTGCTTGGTGAATACCTGGCAGCCTGGGCAACGTTGTACTAATGCCGAGGCATCGGCGCTTGCCGTTGGCCAGTAGAAACCGGCTCGAAAGTCCTTGCTGACCAGGGTCCGAGCAGCGGCATGATGTCCTTTCATGCCGGAGTGTATCTCGCGTAATACGAGTTTTCCTTCTTCCTCGGATATGCATCTCTGGAGGACGCCCATTGTACTCATTTTATAGAGTTCCCCTTCATAAACCTTGTAAGCTTTAGACTGTCTTACAATCCAGCGGGAGTCGGCTTGGTTATCAGGGAGCTCTTTTCGGAGTAGGTATGCGAGGAATGGCTCGGTCCATGGTGCGATGACTGCCATGACCTCGTGCGCTGAATCGGCCTTCCGGATCGTTGATCCGCCTATGATACCGTCGTCCTCTTCGGGCAGGGCATGTTGCCCGACATCGGTTGAGTCCGGTGTTCCTTTGCTGTCTAGCCAGACTACGGATGGCTTAAAAAGCCGCTCGAGGAAGGTGTTCTCGGGAACCTTGTCCCATTTTGTGCCCATACGGGCGAGTACATCTGCGGCCTGGTTACTATCTCGGGGTATATGGTGGAATTCCAGCCCCTCAAACCTGGCCGAGATCTTTATGATGGCATTGCGGTAAGCTGTCATCTTTGGGTCTTTGGCGTCAAATTCGCCATTAATTTGCGAGATAGCGAGGTTGGAGTCACCTCGGACCTCGAGTCATTTGACACCCATGGAGATTGTTATCCGAAGTCCGTGTAAGAGGGCTTCGTACTCAGCCGCGTTGTTGGAATCTGTGTACATGATTTGCAGTACATATTTAATGTTATATCCCGTGGGGGAAGTGAGCACCACGCCAGCCCCTAGGCCGGCAAGCATTTTGGAACCGTCGAAACACAGCGTCTAATGCGAGTAGGTAATGTACTCACGGGGAAGTTCGGCTTTGGTCCATTCGGCGACGAAGTCCGCCAACACCTGGGATTTAATGGCCCGGCGCAGTTTGTAGGTGATTTCAAAGGGTAGGAGCTCTATAGCCCATTTGGCGATGCGCCCCGTTGCGTCTCTATTGTTGATTATGTCGCTCAACGGGACGTCGGATGCCACCGTCATCGCGCACTCTTGAAAGTAGTGCCGAAGCTTGCGCGATGCCATGAAGACTGCGTAAGCTATCTTTTGATAGTGAGGGTAGCGAGTCTTGCAGGGGGTTAAGACCTCGGACACGTAGTATACGGGTTTCTGGACCTGGAACTTATGACCTTCCATGTCTCGTTCGACCACGAGGACTGCGCTAACCACCTGGTTTGCGGCCGAGATGTACAATATCATCGGTTCGCAAACACCTAGTGATGCCAGGATAGGATTAGTGGCGAAGAGGGCCTTGATGTCTTCCAGGGCCACCGCAGCCTCCTTAGTCCATGTAAATGTTTTAGTCGGCTTTAACAGCCTGTATAATGGCAAGGCTTTTTCTCCAAGTCGTGATATAAAGCGGCTCAGTGCTGCTACACAACCAGCTGGGACTCCGAAGACACATTTCTCTGGGTTAAGTTTGATTTGATACTCCCGTAAGCTGGCAAATGTGTCGCGAAGGTTGTCGACCAACTGGTCGACGTGTTTAGTTTTAACAACTACATCGTCTACGTAGGCCTCAACGGTCTTTCCGATGTGTTTTTGTAGGCATGTTTGAATCATGCGCTGGTACGTGACGCCGGCGTTCTTTAGTCCGAAAGGCATTGTGTTGAAGCAAAACGGCCCGTAGGGCGTGATGAATGCTGTTGCTGCCTGGTCCGACTCCTTCATCTTTATCTGATGATATCCTGAGTAGGCGTCCAGGAAGCACAATGCGTCGTGGCCCGCAAAGGCGTCCATGATTTGGTCAATACGGGGTAAGGGGAAGGGGTCTTTGGGGCAAGCTTTGTTGAGGTCTTTGAAATCGACGCACAACCGCCAAGACTTGTCCTTTTTTGGCACCATGACCAAATTAGCCAGCCAATCAGGGTGTTTTATGTCCCTGATGAATCCTGCTTCCAACAGCTTTGCCAGTTCTTCGCCCATTGCTTGACGCTTGGGCTCGGAGAAACGCCGAAGAGTTTGTTTAACGGGCTTATAGCCTTTCAATATGTTTAGGCCATGCTCTGCAAGCCTACGGGGTATCCCAGGCATATCGGATGGGTGCCAGGCGAATATATCCCAGTTTTCCTTAAGGAAAGCGTGTAGGGCCTCGGCCACTTCTGGATCGAGGTTAGCCCCCATGGACGCCATTTTAGCAGGGTCCGTTGGGTGAACCTGGAATTTGATTATCTCATCGGCCGGTTTGAAAGAGGTAGGCTTTGATCTTTTGTCAAGAATGATATCGTCCCGGTCGACCTCGGCGCGCAACGCGGTCAGCTCTTCGGCCGCGAAGGCCTCGGCAAGAGTCTCGAGGGCGAGGGACGCAGTTTTGTTTTCGGCTTTGAGCGCCTTATCGGGATCACTTGAGATAGTGATGATCCCTTTTGGGCCCGGCATCTTGAGCTTCATGTAGCCGTAGTGTGGCACCGCTTGAAATCTAGAGAAGGCGTCCCGTCCGAGGATGGGGTGGTATCCGCTCTTGAAAGGCGCGATGTAGAACGTAATCTCCTCAGAGCGATAATTATCCGAGGTCCCGAAGACTACGTCTAGGGTTATTTTTCCACTGCAGCGTGCCTCTCGTCCGGGGAATATTCCTTTAAAGGTGGTGGTGCTCCGTTCTATGCGCGATCTATCGATGTGCATTTTATCCAGGGTGTCCTCGTATATCAAATTCAGGCTGCTGCCTCCGTCCATAAGGACCTTGTGGAGGCGACATTGATCCACAATGGGGTTGAGGACTAGCGCAGCGGGGGACCTATCCAAGGCAGACCTCGGTTGATCGTTCTGAGCGAAAGTGATCGGCGTGTCTATCCACGCGCCCCGAGGTGGCACCTGCAGGACGGTGTTGACTTCCAGCAGGGCCCGCCTGCGCTGGTTGTTAGACGTAAAGGTCTCATAAATCATTAGGACCTCGTCCTCATCCGAGGTTTGTCCAGCATGTTTGACTTTGGATCCGGGGTGGCTGGGGGTGCCCGTCAAGAGGGCGAGTCCTCCCTTCGCCACCTGCCTCAATACCCAACAGTCATGAAGGCTGTGGGTTGGGCAGGAGTTAATTAATACAACGTGGATCGGGCATGGTTTATCCAGGAAGCCGTCCAAGGCCGTTCCGGAGTGATCGGAGGTTTTCTTCTTCTTCTTCCGAGGTCGATCGCCCGGGACGTTCAGTTTGTGATTGTTGCGCTGAAGCGCTGGTTGGTCGCGTCCCGAGTAGTCATCACAAATCGAGTCTGTACTCTCCTCGGTTCGCCAGGCATCTTCGATGGCGCAGAATCGAGTTACTAAGTTGGTTAATTCAGGGAGTGTTTGGACGCAACGGCGAGCAAGGGCGTTTGAGACGCCTTTATCCTTGCATCCACGCTCGAAGGCGGTGATTATGTCAGAATCTTGGTAATCCAGTATCTTGTCCTTGACGGATAAGAATCTGGCCCAGTATTGTCGGATCGGCTCGCCGGGGATCTGCCGCACGTAGGCTAAGTCCCAGATGTCAGACGGGCCGGAGTTGTCGGGACGATATTCTACGAAGTGGGTGAGCGGGCCAAATCCGATCTCAAAAGACGGCGGAACCCCGTCACCCTCGCCCGAGGCTGCATCCGCCGTTATCGGTCTTACCGATTTGATCGGGGGTCGGTTGCCGGTAAATCGCTATCCGATCCGCTTTCCAGGAAGTAACTCAGCCCCTCGCCCATGAGGGGATTCTCTGGTAGGATCAGAGAGGGGTCAGGGTTTGCTCCCACCTTATGTGGGGGCGTCGCCGTGACCGAGACTTCGGTTGTGGAGTTATGCTCCATGGATCTGAGGCCGTTAACCGGCGATCCCATCGATCCTTCTGGCGATCACGCAGCGGAACTCTCAATGAAAGCACCATTGTCGGTGTAAAAACCGGCAGACCTCGGGGTAGGGGGTCCCGAGCTGCGGATCTCGGATCGATGGTAACAGAGACAAAGGGAGACGATGTTTTACCCAGGTTCGGGCCCTCTTGATGGAGGCAAAACCCTACGTCCTGCTTTTGTTTATATTAATGGGGATGTATCGAGTACAGAGTTGATCTACCTCGAGATCGTAATATGTGTCTAACTTCTAAAGCTAGGTGTTCGATGTTGCGTTGATGTCCCCTACGGGCTAAACCCTATGGCTTATATACACGCCAGGGAGGGTATCTAGGGTTACAAGGTCGGTATCTTGGAGTAAGGCGGCTGGAGTAATCATGAAGTGTACTACAAGTCTTCGGTATAGGCAGCCTTGATCATGTCTCCCATGCGCGGCTTCCGGAGTCCATCTTGATCACATACGGGGGCATATCGGCCCATCCGAGGAGACGGGCCGACTAGGTTAGCACCCCCTAATGCAGGACACCGTCAGGTGCCACGGGCCAAATTTCATTAAACAATTCGTCCCTTTGCTCCTCCACTTCATGCGCCACCTTCTCGTGGTTCCTCATGCGTTGCAATCTCCTTTTCATGGTCTTAGTTAAACCGGGAGGACACCACTTAGGTTGAGTATATTTGGGATCCCTAGGTTTGGCCTTCCTTGGAGAATTTTTTGTTGGCCGATTAGCACCATGGCTTGAACGGCCTTGTGTAGGATAATAAATCCTTTCAAGAATAGGCCTTTTAGGTGTTGTCCACCCCATATGAAAAGCATAAGGAGCCATTGGGGGCTGCCCCCATCCTCCATTGAAGTCTCCCATGTAATATGGCGCATAGGGGGGTAGTGACATCCATGGTGTCGGTGCCCATGACCCATATGGCCTTGTATAGTGTCGAAATTCTTGCTTCAGAGGTGATCTTGAACGCTTTGAATCTGATGGCCGCTTAGAGCTAGAACCTGCCGCTTGACTTGCATATTTGGATAGCAACATATCAAAAGTTGGCTTGATTCGCTTACGGTTAGCTTCACTCTTTTTCCACTTGCCAACTTTTGAATTCTTGGGCTTGATAAATTTAACATGAGTATCCTCTTGTACTTGTGGTTGCCCCCCGAGTGCAGGATTTTTTATGGTGATCTTCAATACTTCCTTGCCATCGGGTTGCTTATCAAGCACAACCTCTCTTCCCAAGACTTTGTCGCCCTCCTTGCCTTTCCTGGGTTCGCCAATAACAATATTATCTTTATTAGCAGATTCGGCTATGTTAGGCCGAATTAACATTTTCTTTCCTTCCAAGTCCATGGTGTTTATCGGGAAGGGTTGTTTATCAACTTGCATCTCAGCAAAATTCAATCGTCCGTCATTAATGGCCGATTGTATCTGTCATAAAAAAACATTGCAATCGTTAGTAGCATGAGAAAATGAATTATGGTACTTGCAATAAGCACGCCGTTTCAGCTCCACAAACGGCGGTATGGTGTGTGATATTCTAATCATCTTATCTTGCAAGAGAGCTTCAAATATTTTATCACACTTAGATATATCAAAAGTAAACTTCATGTCCTCATCACGATTCTTGCGAATCGGCTTAAGAGCATTGCATGTATAGGGTTTGGCCTTTGAGGACCAAACAAACTCGGTAGTATAGACATCAACCTCATCGTCCGAATTATCATCATTGTATTCAACCATATGCATTCTAGGATGATCAGTTGTAGACCTATGAACCTCTTTACTTCGACTCTCTTGAGCCAAAGCTTTTTGCAAGACTTGGTTAATATTCAGAAACTCATAACTTTCTAGCCTCTCTTTAATATGAGTTTTCAAGCCATTAAGAACAAGATCCGCCAAGTCTCTCTCAATTATCACTAAGCTATAACATCGGTTTTTTATATCTCTAAATCTCTTGACATAATCGGTGACCGATTCATCATGTTTTTGCCTAACCGATGTAAGATGTGACAACTTAAGTTCATTATCGCCGCTATAAAAGTGATCATGAAACTTTTGCTCTAATTGCGACCATAAGATAATTGAACCATGTGGTAAAGCAGCAAACCATGAAAATGTGGTGCCAGTTAAAGATAAGGGAAATAAACGCACTTTTAATTCTTCTATGGAACTTGCTTCACCTAACTGTGCTAGATACTGACTAACATGCTCCCATGTTGTTTTCGTGCCCTCTCCACTAAATTTAACAAAATCAGGAACCTTGTAACCTAGAGGGTACAAAACTGCATCAAAGTGTTCATGATAAGGCTTTTGGTACACACGACTCTGTACTTTCGGCTCGTTTCCGAAAGTTTCTAGAAATATCTTATGCAAATCCTCCCTCAATTTGGCTAAAATTGGATCCGAAGTAGATGAAGATGCATGCGGTAATGACATAGGAGCAACTTGAGTACTAGCTAGTGGTGCAACTTGTGGGATATGAGCTGAACCATAGTTCGGCGGAAGACCAAACATGCTTGTGCCTATGGGTGGTGTGACAAAGTGATTCGGCGTTGACGCCGAATTGGGCACACTCATAATAGGATTAGGATATGCAGGTGCAGCCACAAGCTGGTTGGTTTGACTAGGGTAAAAATTCAATGGCATATTATATTGTTGTTGCATAGGAGGTGCCGATGAAATAGGTAAAGTAGGACTAGGTTTTTTAGATATACCAACAGTACCACTAGATGACGGAGGCATATTTTTCTGAGCATTAGCACTTGCTACAAAAGAATTGTATGTCATCACATTACCCTTACTAACAAGACTTTCAATCACAGCCACTTGCTCTGGAGAAAAAACTTTACTCACAGTGATTTCGTCTTGTTCATCAATGAGAGGAGGGAAATTGACGTTTCCAACCGGAGTGATGTTGCCTTGACGGACCTTCTTGAAACTTGCAAGAAACGCCTCCAAATCCTCCTCCTCGCGCTTCTTCTTGAGCGCCTCAAAAGCCTCTTCACGCTGTTTCTTAAGCGCTTCATAGGCCTGGCGATGTTCATCCGATAGTTCATCAAGACCGGGCTTAATGATGTTATCGGCGCTAACTTCTGAGGGCTTGGGGAGATCTGACATGGTTGATGATGATTCTTGATCTTTCGTCCCCAGCGGAGTCGCCAAAAAGTGTGTTCGCACATGAACACATCACCGTGTACCTTCAATGCCGAGGGTGATGCACCGCAGCTCACGTCGAAGGAGACCCGTCCGGAAGAGCGGTACGCAAGCAATCCGGCGGGCGCTTTTGAGCACTCGAAACCCCACCAACCCGGGAGGGACCCCGTCTGGACGCGCGGCGGCTATGGGCTACCCTAGGTCGGTTCGCCCGCCCCTAGAGCCTCGAGGATCGCTGCCCTTCAACACGAAGAACGAGAGAGAAAGAACAAGGGAGATATGTAAAACTAGGGTAAAAAGTAGATGGGTTTTGCGATTGTGTGTTGTTGTTCAATCGGCCGTCACCTCTTGTCTATATAAGAGGCGGATGGACTTCCCGTACAAGAAAAGAACTTGCCTTGCCGTCCAAATCATCAAAACCTAACAAAACACGGACTATTCACGACCTCCGGCCCGGATGTCCAGCTCAAGGCCCGGATGATCCGGCCAAGCCCAGTTTTCTGACAGCAGTTCACTAATCGGGCTGTAACTTTTGCATACGAACTCGGATTAAGACAATTTTTATATCAAAATCAACCGTTTCGACGAGACGCACAACTTTTCTGTTGAACACTTTTCGATCTGAGGCCATCTTGAGGGTGTTTCGGGCTGTTTTCTAAAGTCTGCAGCAGAAAAAAGTTGTCCGGATGTCCGGACTTTGCCCGGATCGTCCGGCCTCCACCCGGATCATCCGGGTCTACTCCCAGATCATCCGGCTTCGTCCATATGCTTCTGTTGTTTGGGTCGTTCGTTCGACCTCCGGCCAGATGATCTGGACCCGGCCCGGATGATCCGGCCAAACACTGCCGCAGCGCACAGTTTTGCCACTAACTTTTGCATACGACCTCATATTAATACGATTTTTATATCAAAATCATCCGTTTCGACAAGACGAAGAACTTTACTGTTGAAACATTTTTCATCCGAGGCCATCTTAATTTAGATTTTGGCCATGCAAAAATCTGGTGTCAACATCCGTCACGGCCGTCGCTGCGCGCCCCCGCCCGTCGCTTTGCGCCGGCCGTCGTCACCCTGCTCCAAACAGGATTCCTGCATCACCACCCCGACTTCGCCGCGTATGTACGGCCGCCTCCATTCAGTGTTGCGTTCGCCGCTCGGGGCTGGCCTCTTCTGCGTTGGCCACCCGGGCGCCGGCGCTGACGCGCTCCTCCGCCCGTCGTCACAAGCCGGCCGTCGTCGCCGGTTTTAGCTCGGACTCCGCCACCACCCCGCCTCTACCGAGCGACTTCCACGACCTCGCGCGCAATCGGATTGATCACCCGCCAGCGCCACGATCCATCCCGCCCGCGCCGTGCGACCGATCGGGCCCGTCGGTTGCGTGCGCCTCCGCAGGTCCTGTGAAGATTGTCCCCGAGTTCAGCGCGCCCCTCCACCGATCGAGCAACGGGTTGTCGCCCCGTCGGGCCACAGCGCCGCCGCCCCGTGGTTATCCCCGCGGCTACACCGACTCGTGCGTCGCCCCTTCAGGCCGTAGTGCCGCGACAGGCGGTCCACGCCGCCGCTCCGAGGCCGTCCCCGTGGTTGCACCGACCCGCACTTCGCTGCTGCGCCGCCCCTTCGAGCCGTTGCGCTGCGGCCCGCGGTTCACGCCGCCGCCCCGAGGTCTTCCCGTCGTCGCCCCGACCCGCCTGCTGCTGCTACGTCGCCCTTTCGGGCCGTAGCGCCGTGGCCCGCGGTCCACACCGTCGTCCCGCGCGTCGACATCCCGTAGTATGCGGCGCGCCGCCTCCCTTGGCGCGGGAACGCCACCGTCCGCGCCGGTCTTCGTCACGCTGTCGGGTTCCTCGCCTACTTCGAGCACCGCCGCCACGCTCCTAACCTAGCCGTCGCCGCCGCCGTCAGGCCGCCGCCGCCGCTCTTCTTCGGCCGCCGCCGCTGCTACCCTCGTAGCCGCCGCCGCCGCCCGTCCACCCCCCTTCGTCTTCGTCCAGCACCAGCCCGTCGCCGTCATCTTCCCCGACCACTTCGTCTACTCCGACCACCGTTGGTGACATCGGCCCCACGCCGATTGGCGCCACAACCATCGTCGAGTCTTCTTCTCTGCTGGCCCCTCCGACTCCTCGACATGGCGAACAGCTCGTGCAGGTCCCTCGTCTATGCATGCCTGGTGCTGGCAACACCGATGCGTGCCTTCGTCCACGATGTGTCCCCGGGCCTGGCAAGCCTGGTGCGGCGCTTCGTCAACTTCGTCTTCGTCCGTCTACGCATGCCCGGTGCTGGCAACACCGACGCGTGCCTTCGTCTACGACGTGTCCCCGGGTTTGGCAAACCCGGCGCGACGCCTCGTCAACAACGTCTTCTTCCCGGCGCACCACTACTTCGACACCACTGCGTTCATGACTAACTCGGCGCCTCCTTGCGCCCGCGGCTCCACGGCGACTTCCTCGACACCGGCTACCCCGACTCGACATCGACCACGGCGTTCTTCACACGGCTACCTCGACCACGACTACACCACACTACGCTCTCGGCTACATCGACATCGGCACAAAGGGCTACCGCCTTACTTGAGCAACCTTGTCGGTTTTCACTCCAGCCACAACTTCCGCGATGCATCGACCGTTACGACTGTGGGGGGATGTCCGTCGGTTTCCCCTTGGATTCTTCTCCAGTCTCACCGTCTGCGTCACTACCGTTGTGACTGCGAGGGGATGTTGAGTATATTGATTATTAGGAAAAATAGGATAGCGTAGAATATTATTCTACCTTGTCTTATACTCCAAGTTGATCATTATACTCCTATATATATGCCCATGAGGCTCAAGCAATAAACATCGATTCCACCTATTCTCTGTGTCCCTTCTAAGTCCCCGAGATGAAGCGCTCGCGTGCTGCAGCGCGGCACGCTTGATCACGCCAGCTTCTGCTCCGCCTTCCGTAATCCGCCATCGCCGTGTTATGGCGTTCGATGCAGCGCTGTACGAGGATTTAACCGGCCGGCCGGCGATCCGAGTTGGTTGATCCGATGGGTCTCACCGTCCTCCAGCTGCTGTCCGTTGTTGCCTCCCGGGACCAGGCCGCGGCTGGCCCTCGCCGGACAAGCCGTACTCCGCGGTGTCGAGGTCGCTCTCGTAGGCCATCCGCCGGAAGAGCTCGATGTCCGCCGAGTACTGCCCTGAGTCGTACGCGGTGCTGTGCCCGAGTTTGACGCCGTTGGTCAGGTCCGTGGAGCCGCCGTCCTCGTTCAGCGATCGCCACACCTAGTTGGGCGCAAAACGTATATTATCTCACTAACTAGCAGCTAAGCTCGATCGGAAAGAAGCTTCATCTGGTGTCAATGGCGCTACCTGCACCATCCTGGGTCTCTTGGTGACGGAGTGGCGAATGCAAGCGGCAGCCGCCTCCACCATCCTCCGCATCTCGGTCTTGGAGTACCTGCACTCAAGGGCAGGGTCGGCGATTTCCTTGAAGTTGTCCGTCTCCAGCGCATCCACCAGGAGAGGCCGAGCCTGCCACGAATTAATACACAGATTGATTTCACAAATGGCGCCACAACATGCATGATCAATTGTACCAAGCTCCAAACGCCACATGTATTGTATTGTACGTACCCATTCAACTAAGCTTTCTTCTCCTAGGGGATGAGACGAATCTACAGGCTTCCGCCCAGTGATGAGCTCCAAGAGCACTACCCCAAACGAGAAGACGTCGGATCTGTCCGTCACCTTCCCGCAGAGCAGAGCGCTTGAAATCTACCTAGGCCCATTCCGGCCAAGAATAGCTACTAGGTCCATACCAGCAAAAGTCTATTTAAGCCCATACCGGCCCCAGGAGCTTACCCGAATGTGCCCATGACGCGCGTGGAGACATGAGTCATAGAATCGTTGGTTAGCTTAGCAAGACCGAAATCTGCAACCTGTGATGCCAAGAAATGAAATAGTCAGTAGTAGTACATGAAGGGAAGATGAAGCAGCTGCGCTGCCTGCCTGCGATACCTTTGCCTCGAAGGCGTTATCCAGGAGAATGTTGGCTGACTTGATATCCCGATGTATGATCCTAGGATGGCCTGCATGCCACGCAACAATCTCACAGCTTCAGTAAATAGCTCCTCTTGTAGTCTAGTTGTAGAGAAGTGAACATGGCGCAGCACGATCGAACAAACGAAGTGTCACCTACAGTCTTCGTGCAAGTAGGTCAATCCACGGGCTGATCCGATCGCAATCTTCATCCGCTTCGGCCAGTCCATCACCGGAAGCTCTTCTCCGTGCAGGTGGTGCTCGAGCGTGTCGTTGGAGACGAACTCGTAGACGAGGAGGCGGTGGTTCTCGGTGACGCAGTACCCGACCAGCGTCACCAGATGGCGGTGGTGGATGCGGCTGATGATGTCCACCTCCGCGCGGAACTCCTTCTCCCCCTGCCCGCCTCCGACCTTGAGCTGCTTCACCGCCACGCGCCGCCCGTCGCCTAGCACCCCCATGTACACCTTCCCGAACCCGCCTTCGCCGATCACCTTCGCCACCGAGAACCCGCCCGTGATCCCCACCAGCTCGTCGTACGTGAAGCACGATTTGTACCCGGTGAACTCGTACGAGTTCGTCTCGCTCGGCGACGCTGCAGGCCCGTTGGATGGAGGGTACGAGTCCGGCGACGTGAAACCTGCATGCACCAGCATAGGTATCAGCAGCCGATGCAAGCGGCGATCAACTTGTTCGTGGACATGAGAGAGACTCACGTGCCGGCACGACCATGGTTCTCTTGCGCATGGGTGAACGTGGAC
Organism: Elymus sibiricus; assembly: GCA_039707655.1. NCBI lineage: Eukaryota > Viridiplantae > Streptophyta > Magnoliopsida > Poales > Poaceae > Elymus > Elymus sibiricus. The sequence continues at coordinate 247,608,052 of CM077668.1, forward strand.
GCCGCTTCTTTCCCCGGTCGCTGAGGCACGCCACCATGAAAAGCGACGCCAATGCCATGAGGAACCCGGCCACGGCGACCCCAACAATCACCCCGATCGGTAGGTTCTCAGCCGAGGCTCTCGCCGGAGGTGCCAGAGACGGTGGGCTCGCCGCCGCGACGGGCGGACCGGGAGGGCTCTGCCACGTGCCAGGAGGAGGCCTGGAGGTCGACATAATGCCCGAAGGCGGCAACAGTGAGCCAGATGAAGGGGTCCCTGGAGCTGCCGGCACCTGACCTGCTGCGGCCGGTACCGATGTGGGCGTCCCAGGCGTTCCAAGCGGTGGGGGTGATGTTCCTGCACGGGCGGGAGGTTTCGTAGCCGACTCCGCATTGAGGGGAGGTGAATGGGTTGGGGTGGCTGGTGCCGGGTTCTTTGGTTGCGATGGTGGTGGCGACGCGGGTGGTGAGGTCGGAGGTGATTGCTGCGACGGCGATGTCGATGCCCCTGGCGATGGCCGAGTTGATACACCAGGCGACGGTGGCGGCGTCGATTGTCGCGAAGGTGGCGATGGCGGGGGAGAAGAGGGTGGTGGTGACCGGCTGGTCGGCGGAGTTGAGGGCGGAGGCGAAGCCGGAGGAGGTGGGGCCGATGGAGGAGACTTCTCCGGCGGAGGCGACCCCGGAGGCAAATTCGGACTCTGATTTTTGCCGGAAGACGCAGGAGGTGGAGAGGACGGGGGCGGAGACTTAGGTGGCGGTGTGGGCGGCGGAGGCGAAGACGGTGCCGGCGGCGGCGGTGAGGCCGAAGACTGCGGCGGGGGCGCCGGCGGACCCCCCGCGGGGGCAGAGGCCAAGTGTTCGACCGATTCCGTGAGAACGCGCGGCATGATAAAGCCGCGCGTTGAACTGACTCGTTGCCGATGCCGACGCGTTCCGATAGAGACCCTATAGAAGAAACAATGGCATCCCGTGGGTCGGCGTGATCAGAAGCCAGGCTCTCACAACGGCATCGGCTGGACGGGCGGCAGGTGGAAGCAGCGTGGAGCGCGCCAATGGAGACGACGGAATGCGCCTCGCCTTGCGAAGAAGACGGGCGGGGTGTAATGTCGTTGCGCCTTCTTCGATTTCCTCGGTCAGATTTTTCCTGTTTCCTTTTTCTGGTGCTTTTCTTGGATGGGTGGCGGAACAGAGCAGCTTTGTGCAAGGGGGTCGAGAAATCAGGGCGGCCGTAGGGAGGGAACCGGCGCCAACCTGATTGTTTACTGGAGTTAACTGCTAAACTCTCTGAAAGTCTGGGTGTGTTTGGCTTCAAAAATGCTAAACACACGGGGTTGTTACGGGGCTGTTACGGGACTTCCCCCAATACTCTCCACCCCTGAATTTCACCGGGGTGGGGCCTGGCCTTCCCCTTATGATTCAATCAAAGATTGTCAGGTCAATATTTCCCTGTAAAGCTTAAGTAAACATCCGTTGACGTAGCATTGCTTGTTTGGCTTAGAGCCAATGTGTACCATACCAAAAAATTGGCTAGCCCACAAAATTTGTTTTTTTAGGGGTAAACCAAGTTTATTATTCAGCAAACGCCACAGAGTGTGGGATATAAACTTGGTCATGGAATTGGCCAAACCAGACGTGTGTGCTGATGAGGGGCGAGGGTCATCCTTGCGCGGACGCGCGGCCGGCCGCCCGCGACCAGATTGAGAAGCGGCAAGCAAGGAAAAAGGGGTTAAGGTTAGTCTCGTTTGTCATTCTCGTTAGTTAGTCCTTGCTTACCTTCCTAAATATGATTAATCTATGCCTTCAAAACTACACAATTCGAACTGTGGTAACTATATAAGAATAAACGATAAATTAGGGAATAAACCCCTTTACCCATGGGACAAAGTTTTGCATTGTTTATCACATCCTGCCTCCTTTGCGTCTGATGCAACCACAAAGTGATGTAAGTTGAGATCTTGTGCTAGAGCTAGGGCCTCCCTGCATGCTATCACCTCCAGAATTGATGGATCATTGACACCTCCAATGACAAGAGCTGAGCCGCCTAAGAAGGTACCATCTTCGTCTCTACGTAGAGCTGCGGTCGTACCCCCTACTCCCTTTCGGCAGCCCGCGTCAACATGTATTTTTGCATGACCCATCGGCGGATCTTTGGGGCGCTGATTATTAGCAATGGGCATGGATGTCTGACCTTGAGAAGGAGCAGGAGTAGTTTCTTTGATCAAGTCCAGCTCGTCGATGAACCTGTTAATGAAGCAATGAATGGATTGGGGGCTTTGAAAAATGCCCTCGTGAATGGCCTTGCGCCGTGCTGCTCATATCGCCCAGAGAGTGACTGAAAGCTTCACGAACAGAGCATGTGATAATGAGTCCATGAGGGTAAAAAAACACTGTTTTGCATTTGGCTCTGTGATTGTTACAAGGTTTTGTGCCAGTTCCTCATCCACCAATGCCCATGTGCATCTTGACATTGTGCATTCCAAAAGAGAGTGCCTCCATGAATCCGGTGAACCACACACACCACAAGAGCTCGAATCTTTCATGTGCCGATGTGCCCTAACATCATTAGTCGGTATATAGTGTTTTGACAGTCTCCAAAGAAACATTTGAACCTTAGTTTGGACCTAAACTTTCCATAAAATTTTCCATCCTCCTTCCTCTGTGGCCACTATGGAGGAGCCGGCTCTATTTTCCAACCACGCCTCTCTCCTCTGTCCGGTGGCTACTAGCATTCGGTATGCAGACTTAACGGAGAAAATTCCGTTCTTCTCATGACACCAACTCCAGAAGTCATCGATATTTCTTGTGCATAGGGGAATTCCAAGGATTACTCACGCATCCATGGGCATAAAGACTAACTCAACTCTCTGTCTGTCCCAAGTCGCAGAAGTTGCATCTATAAGCTCGGAGACGAAATTGGGAGGGGTGTTGCTCAAACAGCCATAAGGTCTCATCATCTCATTCCTAGGTAGCCAATTATCGTCCCAAATTCTTATAGTCTCTCCGTTACTGATGTGGCGTATCAATCCCTGTCTCAGTGTGTCTCTTCCTTCCAAAACTTCTCTCCAGACTTGACTCGGGTGGCTGCCGAGAAGAGCATCAAGGATAGAAACATTCGGGTAGTATATGCTTTTGAGCACTCAAGCACTCAAACTCTTTGGATGTTGCAAGAGGCGCCAGGCTTGCCTAGCCAGCATCGCCAAATTGAAGAGCTCAAAGTTCTTGAAACCTAGTCCCCCCATGCCTTTTGGTTGGGTCATACTCTTCCACGAAACCCAGTGTGGCTTCCGTTTTCCATATTTGCTACCCCACCAAAATGTCCTTATCAGCTTGTCAAGATGTTCACATAAACCACGAGGGACCTTAAAGCAAGACATGGAATAAACTGGCACTGCCCGAGCAACTGATTTGACTAGTACCTCTTTGCCAGCTGATGACATGGTGTTCTCAATCCACCCCTGTACTTTGCTCCACAAACGGTCCTTGAGGTATTCAAAAGCTCCATTCTTTCTATTGCCAATATCTGATGGCATTCCCAAATATTTTTCATTCATGGTTTCGTTGGGGACATTCAGGAGGGCCTCATTTTCATTGCGAGTGCTCTTTGCACCCCTTTACTGAAAAATATGGAAGATTTGGCATAGTTAATACGTTGCCCTGTAGCCTGACAATAAATATCCAGCATATGGTTCACGTCAGTAGCACCCACACTGTTTTCCTTGAAAAATAACAGGCTGTCATCAGCAAATAAGAGATGGTTTACTGGTGGCACTGACGGTGCCACCTGCAACCCATGCAAATTGGATGACTCACATCTTGATTTTAACACGCACGACAGGCCCTCTGTTGCTATCAAGAACATGTAGGGGGATATTGGGTCACCCTGTCTGATTCCTGTTGGGGAACGCAGCAGAAAACAAAAAAATTCCGACCTACGCACCAGCCCAGGACCACTATGGAGACTGCATACAAGGTTTGATCTTTTCGTTACCGACTCGTAGCGCAGCGAAAATAGAGTCGATGACGATCGGCAGTGCAGATCCCCGCAACTAGGATTTACAACCTCCCAACCGCGAGGATGTACTCCCTCGTCTGCCCCACGGACATCCCTCCGGGAGGCGGTCGGACAGTCCCTCGGACGGTGTCACGGACAGCCCTTCGGGAGGACCCTCAAAACTCGGACGGATCTCCGGGCAGCCCTTCGGGAGGCCTCAGGACAGTCCCTCAGATAGTCCCACCGAACGGATCCTCGGACAGCCCTTCGGGAGACCTCTGGACAGTCCCTCGGATAGTCCCACCGGGCGGATCCTCGGACAGCCCTTCGGGAGGCCTCTGGACAGTCCCTCGGATAGTCCCACCGGACGGATCCTCGGACAACCCTTCGGGAGGCCTCTGGACAGTCCTACGGGCGGGTCACTCGGGCAGCCCTCCGGGCAGGTACTCGAACAGCCCCTCGGGCAAAGGATCGAAACTACGACCTCTCTACGGGGTTGTACACATACGGTGTCAGCTATCCGGCAGGGCTTCGCCGTCCAGAACTAGTTCCTGCCGGAACCCAGACAGCCTTTCGGCTCTACGAAACTATTTCGCGAGGAGGGAGAGAGAAGGCCAGATCATGCATGGCTTGTGTATATTGAGAAAGAGTGTGTCTTTAGGCAGCCCCCTCCACCCCTATTTATAGGCCAAGCCCAAGGGCGGCTTCTCCAAGAAGCCAAGGGGAAAAATACCAAAAGGCCCTCAAGGTGGCTTCTCCAAGAAGCCACCCAAAAAGCACTTTCACTATTCATGGAAACATTTTTACGCGAACGTTAAATCCAAAAATATTTCTGTGGGTCTTAGAATAATTCCAGTACCCAAATAATTTTGGACGCGTTCCGAAACAATTCCGGATTAGTGATTTTCATCTGCGAAAAGCAACCAAACCGGTTCCGGCAGCTCCGGAACATTTCCGGTTTTTATCCCGAAAAAATCCCAGAAGTTTCCAGAACAATTCTGGCACCCTCCAAGAATTTCCAGACGTGTGCCAAAACCAATTTGACTCAATGGTATACCCTGAAGCAACTTTTCAGTTTTACCGAAACTATTCCGGTGTTCTCTCTCCGGAACTTTTCCGTTGTCTCCGAAACTTTTCCGGTGACTTTCTCTCAGACTCCCTGTCTAGTATTCAGCAGATAGATGACCCTTAAGTGTGTGACCCTATAGGTTCGGTGAAGTATAGACATGACCCGGAACACTTTCCGATCAATGATCAACATCGGAGCCGTGGACACCCATATTAACCCCTATACCCACACGAATAAATATTCAAGTGAACCTCCAGTTGCCGTGTGCTATTCCTGTTGCTTCGCGATATGTTACAAATACCCGAGGTGAGATTTATCTGCATCCCCGTGGATCAACAACTTGTCCACCATGCAAGTTACCTCGTTACCGGTTTTGTTCTCTTTTCCCGTTTCCGTGTTCCTTCATCCCTGTGATCAAATCACCTTGTGTCTGGCCAGACGATGATGGATACCGTAACACCGAGAGGGCCCGAGAATATCTCTCCATCGTCGGAGGAGAAAATCCCAATCTTGAGCTATCTTGTTACTTGCCATACTTTTCCGTGAACCCGTAAGCCGCCGTAATAGCCACCCAGTTACGGATGACGTTTAACAAGCCCCAAAGTTCACGAAGCAAGTACGAAGGAACTCGATACTCTCATGGTCTAAGGAATTATGCAAACATTAACTATCTCTGTGTTATTAACCATTAACTTGTGACGAATGTATCTCATAGCATAACATCAATTCGGGTCGATTCAACACAAATGTTCTTCTAACATTGTGCCCTCAAAGTTGCCGGCATAGTCATGCCCATGATCAGGAAAACAGAACCATCATGCAACACTTGAGCTAGTCTTAGAGGCCAAACTAGGAATGCATTTTACCGTTTATTATTCCACACGTGCATATGAGTCTTCCTCCGAGCCTCGTGGTTATTGTAGACTCGAGAACCATAGCAGTTATAGCATGGAACATAAACATAATTACAAACATGGAGATAAATAATAACATTTATTATTGCCTCTAGGGCATATCTCCTACAATTCCTCGTGATGGTTTAAACCCCTCAAGCTTCTTACCATTGAAAATGAATGAAAAAATTACCGTGGTAACTAGGCTCATGACAATGCTCGCCCACCTGTCAGTGAAGCCTAGCTTAAGCATCATAGCCTACAAATAGGTCCACTCAATTCTGTCATAGGCCTTCATCATATCGAGCTTCAATGCACAAGACTGGTGTTTCTTTTCCCTGTTCCTCTTCATGAAATGTAAGCACTCATATGCAGTTATAATATTATCAATGATCAATCTACGAGGGACAAAGGCTGACTATTCGTCAGAAATAATGTCAGGCAGCACCAGCTTTAGGCGGTTGGAAATTACCTTCGAAGCTACCTTACCGAGAACATTGCACAAAGTGATGGGGCGGAATTCGGATAGGAGCGTGGGATTTTTTACCTTGGGAATCAGAACCAGAATAGTTTCATTAATGCACTCAGCTGACTCTTTGCCTTCAACTATATTTAAGACCACTCTGGTAGCCTCCTCTCCACAAATATCCCAGTGATGCTGAAAAAAGTGAACCGTCTAGTCCAGGTGCCTTTGTGCGGAACATCTAAAACAATGCAGTCTTAACCTCCTCCACGCTATATGGGGCATTTAAAACATCGATCATCGCCACCGTTACCTTGGTTGGCACCGTCGCAAGGACCTGGTCCATGTTATGAACTCATTCGGATGTGTATAGATCTTTATAAAAAGTTGTGGTTATTCACTCCATCTCACCCATTTCATCAGTCAACTGCCCGTCCGGACGCTGGAGAGACTTTATTTGATTTTTCCTTTTATGCCGGCTTGCACGAAGATGGAAAAAAATATGTATTTTTGTCGCCGTGCATAAGCCACTCAACTCCCGCCCTCTATCGCCATAAAATTTCCTCGCGATGAAATAATTCAACCAGACGGTCAGTTATTTTTATTTCTGCATAAGACAGATGGAATCTACCTCGATTGTCGCGCATCTCCTGTAGGTGGATCTTCAACTGACTGATCTGATACCGAACATTTCCAAAGTGCTCTCGGTCCCATCAGGTCAAATCACTAGCTAGATGATTTAAATTGTCCATCACAACAGTGACAGAATCAGTCGGATTCTATGTCGAGCTCGTGCCCACGACGGAAGGGACCTCCTATTTGGCGCGTACAGCGCTAGGAAAACAGGGAGCGCGCACCCCCTCCCCCCACTCCCCCCGCGCCCCTCGTGGGCCGGCCCATGTGCGGGACGGGAAAGCGGGAAGAACCTTGGGTTCTTTTTTAAAAATAATTCAGGATTTCAAAAAAAGTTGCAAATTGTGAAATGTTTGTGAATTCAAAAATTGTTCATGATTTGAAAAAATGATCGGGAAATGATAAATGCTCACGGATTCAAAAAATCTTCACCGAATTCAAAAACAGTTCTTGAATTCAAAAAATGTTCGTGATTTCAAAAGAATGAACATTTTTTGAATTTGAATGAATATTTTTTTGGTTTGATGAACACTTTTTTATGAGAATTTTCTCATAATGATGAACTTTTTTTGTATTTCATGAACAAATTTTGAACTCGATGCACATTTTTGGAACTTGATGAATAAAATTTGTATTCAAGAACATTTTTTTGAAAAAATGGATGAATTTTTTTTGAATTCAATGAACATATTTTGAATTAGATAAACATTTTCTGAAAATCTATGAACAAATTTAGAATTTGATGAACATTTTTGTAATTCGATGAAAAAATTTTGAATTTTGATGAACATTTTTTAAATCCGATGAACAAAATTTGATTTTCGATGAACATTTTTTGAATTGTTGAACTTTTATTTACATTGATGAATTTTTTTTTGAATTCGATGAATAGAAAAATGTCCGCGAATTTGAAAAGAAAATTCACAAAAAAGTGAATAGTAAAAATTTACGCAATTTCAAAAAAATGTTCATGTATTTAAAAAGTGTTCATGATTTCAAAAACTGCTCATGATTTCAAAATATGTTCACGAATTTTAAAGATGTTTGCAAATTGAAAACGAAAAAGAAAAATAAGACAAAAAATATTCACAAATTTATAAGATTTTAGCAAATTAAAAAAAGAATAAAAATGAAAAAATAAAATAGGAAAAAAATAAAAACAAAAAGAAAACAGAAAAATGAACAAAAAGAAAAAAAGAAAAATAAAGAAAAAAATGAAAGAAAAAATACAGAAAAATAGAAAACCCGGTTCAGGGAAGGTTCTAGAACCTTCCCAACCTTTCCAAAACGGGTTGGGTGTGAATCCTGAAAATGGGCCGGCCATAAAAACTCCAGCGCGAGGGGGGTGCGCGCACAGCCGCTCCGCGGCGACCCACGCGCCAAATAGGAAAATCATTTATTAACGAGTACACCCTGCAAAGATCACTCCCACCACGCCAGGGTGCGACAAGTGGCGCGTTGCATGTGCGCCACTTGTCGCAACCGGGGAGTTTTCCTTTTTCGTAGATTTATTTATTTAAAACGTTTTTATCTGTTAAACCGTGCGTCCAAATCTTGAACCGTTTTCACCGTCGGGTTCCTCGCATCGAGATCTTCAAAACTAGATCCCATGTTGATAGGTTTCGACGGAAAAAAAAAATTCACGAGAAAAACTAGACGAAAAAAAAGAACCGAAAGCACATTTTTTCCCTTTCCGAAGAGGCACACAATTTTTTCCTTCATCGAGAAGCACGATTGTGCCTCTCGCAGAAGCAAATCCGTGCCTCCACGAGAAGTAAATCTGTGCCTCTCGAGGAATGAAAAAAAAAAGAAACACATTTTTTTTCCCTTTTCCGAGAGGCACGACTGTGCAGCGCGGAAGCAAATACGTGCCTCCACAAGAAGTAAATATGTGCCTCTTACGGAACAGATTTTTTTTTCCTTTTGCGAGAGGCACAACTGTGCCTCTCGCGGACGCAAATCCATGCCTACACGAGAAGTAAATCTATGCCTCTCGCAGAACAAAAAAAACACGTTTTTCTTTTCTTTTTTTCCGAGAGCCACGACTTTGCCTCTCGCGGAAAATTTGTGCCTCCACGAGAAGTTAATTTGTGCGTCTCGCGGAAAAAAAAAAGAAAACACGGTTTTTTCCTTTTCTGACTGTGCCTCTCGCGGAAGCAAATCCGTGCATCCACGAGAAGTAAATCTATGCCTCTCGCGGAACGGAAAAAAAAAGTAAACACATTTTTTCCCACGACTATGCCTATCGCGGAAACAAATCTGTGCCTCCACGAGAAGTAAATCTAAGCCTCTCGCGGAACGAAAAAAAAAAGAAAATATGTTTTTTTTCCTTTTCCGAGAGGCACAGCTATGCCTCTCGCGGAAGCAAATCCGTGCCTCCACGAGAAGTAAATCTGTGCCTCTCGTGGAACAAAAAAAACCGCATTTTTTCACGCAAAACAGTTTTTTTTGAAATTTTTGCGTCCAAAACCTAAGAAAAACAGGGGGAAAACCGAAAAGCCAAAAAAACCCGAAAAAATCATCTAAAAGCCGAAAACACGTACAGTAATAAAAAATCCGGAGGAAGCTTCCAGAGCGCGACACATGACGGCGGCTGAGAGCGCCACCCACCAAAAGTGACCCTTGCGAGGCTCCCGAAGAAATGTTGCTCTCGCCAAATAGGAGCCACCACGACGGAAGCCAGCATCGGGTCACGTTCCCAGCAAAGTTCGTATTTAAAACTGTGTGGGCCCCTATCGCATGTATGCACATCCTTTAGCCTGATCGGACAAGGCAGCATTTTTGTGCTCAGTAATAGCATCCAGGAACTCTAAGCACCAGGCCGGATTTGCCACACTTTTATTAAGGCGTACTTTAGTATATGTCACTCCCGCTACTTTCTTCTCGAATGTCCAATTCCTGCTGATATATCCAATATCCGACAAACCACATGTGTCCACAGCGTCATGTAACGCATCCGTTTGAGCTTGACTTCGATTTCAAACTCCGTCATGTTCATTGGCGTGGAGTACTTCATTAAAGTCGCCCATCACAACCCAAGGAAGGTTGTTAGCACCCACAATCCCCCAAAGTGTGTCTCTCGTTGACTTGTGTTTTTGCATAGACAAAGGTGATTCTAGTCGGTATATCAACAAGCTCGTCAACTACCACATCAATATGATACTGAGAGTAACCAACAACTTCAAGCTTTATTTCTTCATTTCAGAAAATCCCTAAGCCTCTGTTTCTGCCAGATTTGCTTACAACAAAACTTTTATTAAATCCTAATGAGCCTACCAATTCTCTACTCGAGAGCCATCTATTTGGGTTTCAACAATACACATGATAGAGGGGGCAAGTTGCCTCGTGAAGTCATGAAGCTCGCGATTTGTCGCAAGTTTGCCAGCCCCACGACAGTTCCAGCACAGTAGACTCATTGCGCCTGGCGTGACCCCGTGGGAGGCCCATCATACACGCATCAGTGTTTTTGTTCAAGACTATGTTCTTTCCAAGACCTTTATCATTCGACGAAGGAGCTATTTTGTTCCTCCTCGGTTCCTGTTTCGAGGAGGTGCTCAGAGATATCTCTGGTGGGGGAAGCAAGAAGGGCTTGTTTGCAAGAGCTGCAGGCGTTGAACTATTGTGAATAGCCTTCTGTTCAGCAGGAGGTGCCACCCCCTCTTCTTGTGTTTGTCCGCCTCCTCCATTGTGACATCATGCAGAAGTTCTTCTGGGTCCTCCGAGCCATCAAACGGGCTTTGCTAAGAGAAGCCACGCCCCTGTCCTCTGCCTGAACGGCCTCTCCCTCGGCCTCCACGCATTCCTCTTCCTTCTCCCGATCCTCTTCCTACTCCTCTAAACCATGTCGCACGCAGGTCCTTGAAAAGAAGTGCCTTTGGGGGATGAAGCCGATCACCACACTCCTTGTACATATGCCCAAGATTTCTACAATCCGCGCACCAATCTGACAGCCTTTCAAATTTCACCCTAAAGATTTCTCTCTTCCCTTTTATAACAAGTGAAACCGCATTCTTGAGGGGCTTGGTGACATCAATCTTCACCCGAACATGGAAGAAGTTCCCTTCGAAATCTTGTGACTTTGGTTCAGTGTAGATATACTCACAACCCGTCGCAGATAGGGCCTTGATCTTGGGGAAGAAACCATCTGGTAGGTCGTGGATTTGCATCCAAATATCTATCTTATTGAGCTCTATTAGAGAAGACCTAGCGAAGCCATCATAATGCGCCAGAACCACTGCTTTTCCTTTGAAAGTTCATGGACCTTCCTCCATAACCCGTTCCCAATCACCAAGATAAGAGAATTGCAGTGTGTAAAGATTCTCTTCCAATGGCCTGATTTTCACCTCCCGAGCCAAGTCCCAAGCCACCCTCATGTTCTAAAGAACGAGCATTGACTGTAGGGTTCATCTGTGTACACCTAAGCCAACACCATCCACCGAGTCGCCTCCTCCAGTAGTTGGTCGTCTTCAACAACAACGTCCTGCAGGTCGTCTTCCTTCAATCCCAATTCCTCCATCATGGCTTCCAGGTCGGCCATAACAGAACCCAAACTTGAAGTTGTCTTCTCCATTAGATCTCCCGCCCGAGAGTTACGAGCCGCGGGCGGTAAGAACCCTAGCAAACCTCTGCCCCGCACCCCTGTCAAGAGGCCCGTGGAGTCCCGACAATCGACGGCGGAGAGAGGAGGGCAGGGGAGAGAAGATCTCAATGATGGGGCAATCGCCGCCGCCGATAGGAGAGAAAGCCCTAACGAGAGGGGATCACAATGGAACACAGCCCACATGATTGGTTGTTGTTTGGGTTGGCATCAAAAAGTTGGCTCGCCCATGAGTGGGAACGTCCTGAACCCATGGGCATAGGAATCCGTTTTATATAAATACATTTTAAACACATTTTAAAATGTCAAAAAATTGAAACAAAATTCGAGGCATACATCTGCGAACATGTGTGCGCGGCACAAAGTTTTATGAAAAATCTCTTTTATTTGGCCTCTGCGAAAACGATAAATTTCAGCGCTTCTAAATAGGGTTCCATGACTCATTTTCTTTGTCTTTTTTGCACATGCCAAAGAAAAATTTGTTTTTCGGCGAAACTTTCTGCGCGTACATAGAATATGAAGATGTATGCATGAAACCTTTTCCAGAATTTTTTGGCATTTAGAAATGAGTTTTCAGAAGTGGATTCTTATGCCCATGGGTTTATCCATGTACTTTCCGCTTGCTCTCGCCTGTGTTATTCCCGCCAAATCGTGAGACCTCCTATTTAGCGCATGGGGCGCTGGTTGACGCGCAAACGTACAGGCCCCAACCCCCACGCGCTTTACTGAACTGACCCATGTGCGGGGTGGGCGCGCCATGCTTTTTCCTTTTGTTTTAGTTTTCCTATTCTTTTTTGTTATGTTTTTTCTTTTTCTTTTTTTCTTGCTACTTTCTAAAAAAAATCAGGATTCATACAAGTTTCTGAATTTCGAAAAATGTTCATGAATTTTAAAAAATATTCACAAAATTAAAAAATGCACCAAATTTAAAAAAATGTTCATAAAATCAATAATAATTTCAGGAATTTTAAAAATGTTTCATATTTTAAATGACGTTCTCCGATTAAAAATATGTCCATGAATGCAAAAAATTATGAAATTAAAATATTGTTCCCAAATTGCAAAAAATGTTCATCAATTCACAAATTGTCACTAATTTCAAAAAAGTTGCTCAATTCAGAAAATGTTTGCCGATTCAAGAAATGTTCACGGATCCAAAAGAAGTTCACGAATTCCAAAATTGTTCCAGAAATTCTAAAAATGTTCTTGATTTTATAAAATGTTCATGAATTTCAAAAAATGTTCATGAGTTTGATAAATGTTCACAAATTTCACAAAATGTTCGTGAGTTTGAAAAAATATTATGAATTTAAAAAATGTTCACGAATTCAAACATTGTTTACATGTGTGAAAATTGTTCATGAATTTGAAAAATGTTTGCATATTTGAAAAATATCATATATTTGATTTTTTTTCTTGATTTTCAAAAAACTTTACATATTTAAAAATTATTCTCAAATTTGAAAAACTGTTCAAAATTTTCAAAACAGATCATGAATTTGAAAATTCTTCTTGATTTTCAGGAATTTAACGAATTTTGAAAAAAGTTCACTGATTATAAATGGGAAATAGAAAAGGAAAATAAAAAATAAAAATAAAAATAAAAATAAAAAACCCGACAGAGAAAGAAAAGTAGAACCAAACTAACGGGTCGGTCTATTGCCGTGAGCAGGGGTGCGCGTTTGCTCCCTATCCCCGGACCTGCGCGGATTAGGATCCCCGCCAAATCGTGGGCAACTTGCGGGCGCCAAAATCCTTCGCCCACAAGTTGGCGTGCTAGTTCGCTCCTGCTTCCTTGTGGTGGATCCCAGCATGTTGCTTCGTCAGCTTTCCTCTATGCCACGAGAGCATATGTTGTTGCCGACGAGAGCTCTCACGGCTTAAGTACTCCATCCTTTACGGGGCACTTCGAAAAACACATTTCTAAGTGCAATTTCTTTTGAAAAAAAAAGTTGCACGCGTACATCTACATGTTCTATGTGCGCGCGAAATGTTTTGTGGAAACCCAACTTTTTCTGTGTCTGCAAAAAAGACAAGAATGCGTCGTGGAACGCTATTTTTCAGCACATAAATTCGTCTTTTCTACGGAAGCAAAATAAAAAGACATTTTTTCACAAAACTTTGCGCCGCAGACATATTTTTGCCAAGATGTGCACATGAAAAAAAATCCTAGATTTTGTTGACATTTTAAAATACGCTTAAAATGCATTTTCTAATCCAATTACTATCAAAAAGAAAAGGCCAATCTTGGCGCCTGAAAGTCAGTTTGTTCCAAACCAAATGGATGCCAAACAGTTTTACCAAAAAAATGGTAATGTACATGGCTATAATCCAAATAAAAACACTATGTCAAAATTTTGGTTGGGCTAGTTGAGGCTCAAACCTAACACATCCTAGTATATATACTCGTCCACGCCTAAACCCAGATGCGGTGCAATAGCCCGGATGTGGAATCATCTCTGGCAATTGTTCCTGTGCAATGCATTTCTAGCCGAGCAGGTTTCCACCGGAGTCCCCAACCAGGAACTCCGTGCATTATATATGAGAGATTTCATAACCGAATCAAGCATGTGGTCATGTGGCCTCACACAAGAGTGTCAGACGAAGCAAAAATAGATATTTTGGCGGCTAGGGATAGAAACTCATGTAAAGAAGAACTTCTTTTTTTCGAAATGTTTTATTTTATTTAGCTTCATAGAGTCATTACGATCATCATCAACTAGACGCAACACGTATGCCGGCACAAATTCGAATAAAACACCACTATTCAAACATATCCTGCCATACTTATCATGGACAAGGGATGCGTACATTGCCGCCGTTTCTTGGCATTTTAGACGAGGCAAAACCTAGGAGCAGACCTGGCAATCTTTGAGTTTCTTCAACGATGTTGTCAACAGCGGAAATTTTTCGATCCTTTGAAGCTAGCTGCTAAAGGATAGTCGTGCAATGCTCCTTTGAAGCTAGCTGCTAAAGGATAATCATGCAATTGCTCCCAATGATTCCTTGGCGATCCAACCATGCCATGATCCTTTAGCGCCGTCCGCTTCGGCTCCCTTGGTAGTTGCACAATTGCAGAGCACGTGTCATGCTGACCGCGCCACCCGACCATCATCTCGTAGCACCGCCCCCACACACCTTGGCTCACCTCATGGATATGGCTAGCATCAGCATTCAGCTTAAGCCAGTCTATGAGGGGTCTTTCGCAGCAAGCATTTGTCTCCATAGGTTGAGTCACGTGTGAAGTGTTGTGAGTTACAGTTTTAAAAAATCACATATATAACAAAAAGCCTTCATGATAGATAATCTTGTTTTCGTCATAGTGAACACATATGAGCATTTTATGACGAAAAGCAAGTCATGACAGAAGGTGCATCGTTGATGTACTTTTATGACGAAAGCCATATTTTCGTCACAGATGTATCCTCTTCTACGATAATACCAGTTTGTGGTGGATGTGATGCACTTCCATGACACAAATACTATCATAGAAGAGCGAAAGTATCTACATAGTTCACACTGTGGAAGGCCTCGCCAGCGGACAAACCTGCTGACATGCCAGTCAAGACCGACACATGGATGAAGGTGTTAACTCACACAAAACGGTAACATGCCATGTGTCATACTTGGGTTTGTCCACGTGTCACGTACCAAAACAGATATGTGTCGATACACCATTGGAATCGCGCGGTGACTGTGTCCTGCAGGTCCATGTGGCGTATGACCATTGGACCACGTGTCCTCGGCCTACTTGTCCACGTGTGCATGTGTTTGGCCACATCTGTCGCTGACTTACACATACATGTGTCATTTATTTATGGAATAATTGTTTCTCTGCCCTTCGTTTGTTAACACCCGGATGATTTGCCCCTAGTTTCAGAAAACCCCCAGTTCTGCCCATGCGCATTTGCACCTCTTATACTTTTGCATTTTGACCACCCTTTGATCATTTGACCGTCACTTCGAAAACTTCATAAGAAATTCATATTAACAGAAAAATGCAAATACTATATCAAAATATTCAGAAAAACATCACCTATATGTGCATGTCATTTGCATTCATGACAAAATCATGTTATTAAACCTAAAAATATATGAACAACAATTTTGTCATGAATGGAAATGATATGCACGTATAGGTAATGTTTTCTGGAAATTTTGATATCTTATTTGAATTTTTCTGAGTTAATATATTTTTATGAAGTTTTCAAAGTGACGGTCAAATGTTTAAAGGGAAAATGCATAAGAGGAGCGAAGTGGCTTGGGCAGAAACAGGGTTTTTGAAAACTAGGGGCAAATCAAATGAGTGGGACACAATTAGGGGATCGAATATAATTGGCCCATTATTTATTGGTGCAAGGGTCCTCATACGTGTGTCTGTATCTTCTATATTTAAATAGCTAGCCCCTACTAGCTTATTTCTTTCAACATGCACACATGCAACCTCATCATGTAAACATGCACGAAAATGACTTACTTCAACATGCAAACATGCATGAAAAGGCTCATCTCAATAATTAAACATTAAATGCAACAAATTATATGTGCTTTTAGTTTTAATTCTCACATTATTTATTCAAATATTCATGTTTAATATAATCAAATATCATGAAAGTATATTGCAACCGATTCCCGTTGCAACACGCAGGGTATCATCTAGTTTTATTAGTGCACGTTGGCACTTCCTTATCAGTACATGTGGATTCATTCTGTCGGAGTCTAGGATCTGCGTCCAAGAAACTTCTCCAAGAACTAAGGATTTGAACTCTGGGGGACTTTGCTTGGCAGCCTACGACGGGACTACGGCATGGACACAACGGACTCGCTGGCTCTCACCGGACACGAAGGGGACGCACGAGCTACCCAGGTTCGGGCCATCGTGCGGTGTAATACCCTACTCCTGCTTGTGTTGGATTGCTCTGTGGAGAGCTTGTGCTCGAAGTACACGAGTCGTGGGGGAGAATGAATCGATCCCCTTACATGGAAGCAGCCCTGCCCCTTTTGTAGTGCCTCGGTCCTCTTCCCCGAAAATATGAGCGGGAAAGGGTTGCCACAGGGCGGCAATTCAAAAGGGGGACAAGGGCACAGGCTTATCCTGACTAACGGCGGTCTTCGCCTGCTAAAGCAGCTCCTTGTGACGCGCCGGTGGGCTTGGTGATGACCTCCGTCCTGGCGCGCTGATCCGTCCTGGTCTTCTATCACCAAAGAGGAAAGCCTTTGGGACTTGCTTTTTGTGGGGCAGACGCCGCTGCTTCCTTATCACGAGAATGGAAACTGGGCTTGGTCGCGCTCCGCTGTCCTTATCCTGACAGCGGGACGTCACCCATGTGCTGGGCGCGGAGCCCCGCGGCTGGCGCCGTACAACTCGCTTCGTGAGAAGGCCTCGCGAGGGGAGCCTCGCGAGGGAACCTTGGTGCTTGGCGACCTCGGCAGGGCTTGGCCTGGCGGGGAGGGGCCTCGCGAGGCTCGCCCCTCGCGAGGCGGCTTCCTCCGGAGCGGCTGAGGCAAGGCCGTTCTCATGGGCCTCTCCGAGTGCGGCCCTCTGGGCCTGAGGCAGACGGGCCGTGGTACCCTGGTTCCCACTGGACCGACACATTCTAGGATAGAATTTCCTTTGCCATGAATAAAAGCAAGCGCAAAAACTAAATGGGACGGTCCTATTAAATTTGGAGCTGGGAAAAGGTTTGCACCAAGTAATGTGCATGCAAATATCATGAAGCAACATATGTGTGGTAAATCATACACATCTAGTTCACACATTCAATTAACAAAACTACATTTCAGATACAACCACTTGTCATCAGGTTTGCCACCAGTGCAGATAAATGAACCAACAAACAAATTCCTAAATAGAGAAATACTTCAATAAATATTAGGAAGTCGGTAGCTTTGGTTGCAATCGTGCTGATAAGCTACTAAGCACACTGATCAGTGTACTTGTTTGGCTCTAAGGGCATTTCTAACCGATCCCCAATACGGCCATAAGGGAGTAAAATTTTTGGTTTACTCCCTTACGGCGGACCTTGCCGCGCTCCTTGCGGCGCTCGGTGCGGCCCTCGCGAAGCAGCTTGAGCTCGTGGCAGTCTTTCGTGTTGTGGGAGTTCATGTTGTGGTAGGCGTAGAAGGGGCGGGCGTCCTTCTTGACCTCGCCGCGGTCGCGGCCGCGCTTGTAGTCCGGCTCCGCCGCGAGCACGGCTGGGCCCTTGCGCTTGGTGTCCTTGGCCTTGGGCTTCGCCACGTCTGGCTCAGCGTCAGCGTTGTCGTGGAGGAAGAGGCGCCCCTCTTCGGCCTTGGCGCAGCGGTCGGCGAGGACGAACAGCTCTGCTGCGGAGTCGAGCTCGTCCCTGACTGAGAGCTTCTCGCGCATCTCCACGTCCGTGACGCCGCTGGTGAAGGCGGAGACGATCGCGGCGTCGGAGGCCTTCGGGATCTTGTGGCACACCTGGCTGAAGCGCTGGATGAACTTGCGAAGGGGCTCGCCAGGGCGCTGGCGCACGTTGCGCAGGTCGTTGATCGTGAGGGCGCGGTCGCTCGTGCCCTTGAAGTTGGCGACGAACTGCTTGCACAGGTCCTCCCACGAAGAGATGGACGCCTCGGGAAGGTTCATGAGCCATGAGCGCGCAGTGTCCTTGAGGGCCATGGGGAACCAGTTCGCCATGACCCGATCGTCCCCCCTTGCTACCTGGATGCTGATGGTGTAGAGCAGGAGGAACTCCGTGGGGTTCGCGGTGCCATCGTAGAGCTGAGGGAGCTCCGGCTTGAACTTGTGAGGCCACACCACGCGGCGCAGCTCGGGGGCGAGGGCCAGGTAGCCCCCGTTGGTGATGGCTCCACCATTGAGGGCTGCGCGGTTCTGGCGCCCAACCATGGCGACGTCGTGGAGGATGCGGTCATGGCGGTCGCGCTCCCCCTCGAGGCCCACGCGCGCGTCCTGGGACGCGTGGTTGACGATCTGGCTGCTGTCACCGCCGCCGCCCGGCGCGAGCGAGGCGCGGAACGGCTCCAGGGCGCGCGCGGCGGGGCGGCGCTCGACCACGTCGCGGTCCGGAGGAGGAGGAGGAGGGGGAGGAGCGTCGTGCCCGGCCTGGCCGGCGCAGGACGGCGGAGCAGACAGGGAGAGGGAGGGCTCTGGGCCATCGCGCGCGGCGTCGACGAGCTCGGTGATGCGCCCAAGCCAGGCGTCGTAGGCGTCCTCGGTGGGGCGGTAGCGCAACAAGTCCTGCGCCATGAGCAGCGCGGCGCGCGGAGCGGGGGGATCGCGACGCGCGAGCGAGGAGGTGGCGGCGGAGGGGCCGTGCGCCTGCTCGTTCACCGATGGGTCGGCAGAGGAGGCCACGCGCTCCCCCACGGGCTCGGTGGCGGCTCGGGGGCGCCGCCCATGGGCACCGCGGGCGGCGGGCGCCGCGGGGACCCTGACAGCGGTGCGGCGCGCAGCGCGTTCCCGGCGAGCGGCGGCGGCGTCCATGTCGATGCGGATGTCGAGGTCGAAGGCACGAAGACGGCAAGTCCCCCTACCTGGCGCGCCAAATGTCGGAGTCTAGGATCTGCGTCCAAGAAACTTCTCCAAGAACTAAGGATTCATACTCTGGGGGACTTTGCTTGGCAGCCTACGACGGGACTACGACGTGGACACGACGGACTCACTGGCTCTCACCGGACACGAAGGGGACGCGCGAGCTACCCAGGTTCGGGCCACCGTGCGGTGTAATAGCCTACTCCTGCTTGTGTTGGATTGCTCTGTGGAGAGCTTGTGCTCGAAGTACACGAGGCGTGGGGGAGAATGAATCGATCCCCTTACATGGAAGCAACCCTGCCCCTTTTGTAGTGCCTCGGTCCTCTTCCCCGAAAATATGAGCGGGAAAGGGTTGCCACAGGGCGGCAATTCAAAAGGGGGACAAGGGCATAGGCTTATCCTGACTAAAGGCGGTCTCCGCCTGCTAAAGCAGCTCCTTGTGACGCGCCGGTGGGCTTGGCGATGACCTCCGTCCTGGTGCGCTGATCCGTCTTGGTCTTCTATCACCAAAGAGGAAAGCCTTTGGGACTTGCTTTTTGTGGGGCAGACGCCGCTGCTTCCTTATCACGAGAATGGAAACTGGGCTTGGTCGCGCTCCGCTGTCCTTATCCTGACAGCGGGACGTCACCCATGTGCTGGGCGCGGAGCCCCGCGGCTGGCGCCGTACAACTCGCTTCGTGAGAAGGCCTCGCGAGGGGAGCCTCGCGAGGGAACCTTGGTGCTTGGCGACCTCGGCAGGGCTTGGCCTGGCGGGGAGGGGCCTCGCGAGGCTCGCCCCTCGCGAGGCGGCTTCCTCCGGAGCGGCTGAGGCAAGGCCGTTCTCATGGGCCTCTCCGAGTGCGGCCCTCTGGGCCTGAGGCAGACGGGCCGTGGTACCCTGGTTCCCACTGGACCGACACATTCTAGGATAGAATTTCCTTTGCCATGAATAAAAGCAAGCGCAAAAACTAAATGGGACGGTCCTATTAAATTTGGAGCTGGGAAAAGGTTTGCACCAAGTAATGTGCATGCAAATATCATGAAGCAACATATGTGTGGTAAATCATACACATCTAGTTCACACATTCAATTAACAAAACTACATTTCAGATACAACCACTTGTCATCAAGTTTGCCACCAGTGCAGATAAATGAACCAACAAACAAATTCCTAAATAGAGAAACACTTCAATAAATATTAGGAAGTCGGTAGCTTTGGTTGCCATCGTGCTGATAAGCTACTAAGCACACTGATCAGTGTACTTGTTTGGCTCTAAGGGCATTTCTAACCGATCCCCAATACGGCCATAAGGGAGTAAAATTTTCGGTTTACTCCCTTACGGCGGACCTAGCCGATCCCCTAAAAACGTTAACGGAGTATAATTTTTACTCTAACTCCCTATTCCCGCCAAGATTTCCCTAAATATACTCCATCGTGCAGCGGCCGAGTAAAACTCCCTCTCGCCCTCCCGCGCCGCACTGCCTCCCGCCCCCGCCGCCGCCACCCCCCGCCACCGCCACCGATGACCTTCGAGCCGGCCGGAATGGATAGCCAACCCCCTCCCCCGCTCACCCCGCCGGCCATCGGCGCTGGCTTTTTGCCGCCGGAAACGACCCACGCGCCGCCACCGGTGCCGAAAAAAAGCTTGGGGATGACAAAGAACCACCGGGTCCAAGCTCCGCCTCCAACCACGCCAATGGTGTCCGGGGTGGCCACCGCGTCTCCGGCAACGGCACGCCGCCCTCCCACGCACCTGCCAGAGGCAAACGGTCTCGAAAGCCGACAGCGGCGGCAGCGGCGCTCGCCGAGGCGGCCGCCAAGAAGAAGATGAAGAAGACCGCGGCGGCGCCTCGTCAAAAGCCTGAGCCTCGTGCGGCAACTACGGCTGCCCCTACGGCGACTGCTCCGGCGCGAGCGGCAGCCGCAGCCGGCAACAAAAAACGTGGCCGCCAAGTGCTCGATGAAATGCCAACAAGGTAAAAATAAAACCTCGCGTCCCGTTGGTATTCGATAGTGATTGTTCGTGATCGGTAGTGATTGTTTATAGTGCTTACTTTGACATTGTAGAGCGGAGATGAACACGGCCGAATTCCTCGCATCGTTGGAGTCCTCGGCCACCGTTGGCCTTGATGATCTCAACTATGACTCGTTTTGGGATTATTCGGCCACCCAAGACACGGAGGAGGCCGAGGAGGAGGTCCAAGAGGTGGTGGCCGAGGAGGAGGTGGTCGAGGTGACCGAAGCAAGCACCAAGGCCTCAAGGAGCCGCACCCAAAACTACAACCAAAAGGATTGCCGAGGACGTTGTTTGAGTGGTGGTGGCCGAGAGGGTGGTGGTGCATGCCAAAGATTGGCTCGATCCACAACATATACATGATATGTTTGTGTGATTTTGAATCAAACGTTGTGTTTGAAGTGATGTCTTTTGGGTGAACTTCGCATGTTTAAATTTGAAAAACGTGGTGATGAAACTTTATGTTATGGCGATTATTGCTATCCATGCTTTAATTTGAATGATTTTAAGATATGTATTGTGTAGAGATTGTGTTTGTGCGGCTAGTATACAAAACGGCCACAAATTTGATTTTACTCCGCTAAACTATAGGGGATCGGCTAGGTGCGGCCACCGTTAGTGGAGTAAAATTTTACTCCACTAACTTTACTCCAACTTTTACTCCACTAAATTTTGGGGGATCGGATAGAAATGCCCTAAAATCCTCCGTTCCTTGTTGTTGCATGAGAATGCACACATCTAATTTCTTCACGGTCTTTTTTTTGCGGGAATAAAACTTGTATTACTCAATCATAGTCTCTTTACAATCCTCTGAAGCAACATGAAGGACCTCCGGTGGCCCTGACCCAAGCCAGGTCATTGTTCTATCAGCAAATCTAGCAAAATTCTCCAAAGAAATACTAGCCTTATTCTGAGAGCTAGAGACAAGAGTAATACAAGAATGACTACTCCTAAGTAACTGCTTAACTTCACGAACTAAGAAAGCATAAACAGATCTGTCATCTTTCTCGTTCTGGATCAGCTTCACTGCAATAGCAGAATTCACCTCAACGCGGACAGGCCGGTCACTTCTCTGCATGGCTATAGTGAGGCCCTCCTTGCAGGCGTATAAGTTAGCTTCAAGAGCCTCTCGACAAGAGTAAAGCCTCCTACAAGATGAAAATATGATGGTACCCTCCTCGTCCCTGAGGATCATGCCCGCACTAGCTTCGCCATTCGACCCATATGATCCTGCAACATTTAGTTTGACCCAGCCGTGTGTTGGTGGAGACCACCTAAGATCAGTGTTCGAAGATGAACTGCTTGTTGTTTTGCCTGCTAGATCGCCAGCGAGCACCTGCTTCCCTTTGCGCGATTTAACCTCTGGGTACAGTTTAATGCCGATTATCGATTCCAAGTAGCTCTAAAGGAACCGAGCTGAGACATCAATTGGAGGAACTGGCTTGAAATGCACCACTTCGTTACGGACATACCATATCCTCCAGAACGTCATCAGCAGCATACATCTAGAAATATGATCCAGTGGCTCCAGAACATGAAGAAGCCATTCTTTCCCTATATTCTTAATGGACTGAATATCTGGCAAGTTCCATACTGTGGCCATCTTTTCATAGAGCTGTCGCCCGCCTGGGCATACCAAAAAAGGATGAAAATTGTCTTCAATTTCCCTTGAGAAAATTGGGCACTCCCCCTTGGACTCAAGCCCAATTCTATACTTCCTCTGCCAAGTTGGCAAGGAATTCGTTGCCAATCGCCACCCGAAGTTCCTGACTGTCGGAGGTATGTCACATGACCAAATATATTTCCAACAGGAGCGGGCGCCAGATGGATTACTACTTGATGAAACTGCACCACCCCTATGGGCTTCCTCAAATGCCAAATCATACGCACTCTTAACAGAGAATTGCCCCCATTTTCCTGGACCCCAATACAACACGTCCTCAGATTCTGGTGATGCACGTATCTTCATGATTTCAGTCACATCGGCCATAGCAAAATGTTTTCTCAGAAGTGCATAATTCCATGAACCATCCTCATTTAACAAACTTGATACATATCGAATACGGCATCTTCCTTGCGGAGAGAAATGTTTATATGAGTGAGGTCTTTGTATCCAACTGTCCCTCCTGATCCGAATGCTCCTGCCATTTCCAACTCTCCATACCAAACCCTTTTTCAGTAATTCTAACCCATAGCTTATTGCTTGCCACGACGAGGAAGCATTCCCAGTAAAAACCGTATCCTCTAACTTCCCATTGGGGTAATACCTTGCCTTGAGAACTTGGGCATGCAAACTATCCGTCCTTGAAATTAATCTCCACGCTTGTCGTGCCAAAAGAGCTTGCTTGAACAACCAAAAATCACGAAAACCCGCTCCACCCTTACTCTTCGGTTGCATGAGATCATCCCAACTTATCCAATGTACTTTCCTCTTACCCTGTGCGGCACCCCAATAAAAATTCCTCACCATTCTAGTTAGGTCATCACAGACCGAGAACGGTAACTTGAAAACTCCCATGACATATGTTGGTAGTGCTTGGGCTACCGATTTGATTAACACTTCTCTCCCTGGTTGGGCCAATAGTCCATCCCCCCATTGGATTAACTACTTAGTCATACTCATCTGGAGGTTCTGAAATCACCCTTTAGACATTCTCCCCTCGAGTGTAGGCAGACCCAAGTATTTCTCCTCAAAGGCTGAGCTCGTGACGCCTAACACATTCCTTACTTTCTCCTTTATAACAGCCGGACAGGAGTCCCCAAAGAATATTGAGCATTTTTCAAAGTTTAAACTTTGCCCCGTTGCAGCACCATACCTCTCCAGAGCTAGTTTAATTCTTTCTGCTTGTATCTGAGACGCTTCAAAAAACAAGAGAGTATCATCTGCGAATAACAAGTGTGATATACCTGGCGCCCTTCTACACACCTTGACCGGAGTGAGACTCCCGGTCAGAACACCATGTTTCAGAATAGCAGAGAGACCATCGGCCACGAATAAGAACAAAAATGGTGAAAGAGAATCACCTTGCCGAAGCCCACTCGACGGTGCAAATGAATCCAAGGGGGTCCCATTGAGTTTAACAGAATACCTCACCGATGTGATACATGACATAATCCAATCCACCCATCGTTGAGAGAACCCCAGCTTTTGCATCACCTGCTTCAAGAAGTCCCAATCCACCCTATCATACGCTTTAGATAGGTCTAACTTATATGCACAGAAATTCTTTGTGGGATCTTTCTCCTGTTTGATATAGTGGATGCACTCAAAGGCCATCAAAGCGTTGTCCGTGATCAATCTTCCCGGTACAAACGCACTCTGTTCAGGTGTGATTATATCATCAAGCAATGGCCTTAGTCGATTAACCAAACATTTGGAAATCACCTTATAAGTCACATTACAAAGGCTTATAGGTCTGTAGTCCTTAAGACTCTTTGGATCTGAGATTTTAGGAATCAACACAATTAGTGTATCATTTGCTCCTACTGGCATTATACTGGATCTGAAGAATTCCTTCACAGCAGCCAGAACACTCTCCTTAATAGTACTCCAATTGCGTTGAAAAAATCTTGCCGGAAAACCATCCGGCCCTGGAGCCTTCAAAGGCCCAATCTGAAACATTGCGTCTGCGATTTCTTTATCCGAAAAAGGCTCACACAACCTAGCATTATCTTCTGCCAATTTTTTTGGTTCCAACAGATCTAGAACTGGGCCTGCATTTAAATTCGGATCAGCTGTAAAAATTGCTTGAAAATATTCATTAACCATCTTACTCATGGTTGCAAAGTCTGAGTGAACAACACCAATACTATCCACTAGTTCTCTAATTTTATTTTTCCTGGCCCTCCACACCGCCTTACTCTGGAAGAATTTGGTGTTTCTGTCCCCCTCCTTCAACCAATTTATTCTCGATCTCTGCATCCACATCATCTCCTCTTGGTAAAACAGTTCATTCATCTTATCAGTAACTCTCTTAATGTCCTGCCTATCCGCATTCATACTCATTAGTTCCTCCAGCTGAGTACGTGACTTGGCTAGTTCTCTAGTAACATTACCAAAAAAATTGCTCCACAGCCTGAGAGCATCCATGGTCTTACTCAAGGCCACCTGTAATTGCGCCATGTTATGTACATTCCCCATAGACGACCAAGCATCCTTAATAACATCAGGTAGACCTTCATCCCGTTCCCAGACCACCTCGTACCTGCGACTCTGAGCTGCAGTTCGCCCCTGATCTGGTTCTCCTTTAATGAGTAGGGCAATATGATCTGAACATGGGGAGGGCACATGCACGACCGATGCAAATGCGAAGAGGTGGCGCCATGCCGCAGTCGCAACAGCCCTATCCAACCTCACTTTAACATTAGCTGCACCGTGTCGTTTATTGTCATATGTAAACGGGACTCCAGTGAATCCCAAATCTACTAAACCACAAACTTCTAGAGCATCCCGAAATGCCATCATCTAACCCTCTGGTCGAGGTGTCAATGACATGTGTTCAAAACTCCAGAGGGCTTCATTGAAGTCACCCATAACTAACCACGGAAGATCATTAACAGATTTTAATTGTTGCAACTTTGTCCACATTAGATGTCTGTTCTCGACTCGGGGCTCGCCATATACACAAGTAAGTCTCCATTGCTCTGAATCAACCTGAGTTCTGATCAGCACATCAATATGTCTCCCATCCTTATCTAAAATTGTGACATCATATGATTCATGCCAATAAAGAGAAAGGCCTCCACTTAGGCCATCACTGTCCACCCCTGCAAAACCTTTCAATCCCAGCCGGTTCCTAATTCTCTTCATCTTGCTTTCCTTCTGCCTCGTTTCACACAAGAACACAACAGTGGGGGAATGCGACTGTGCCAATGTCGCCAACTCTCGAACTGTCTGGGTATTCCCCCTCCCCGGCAGTTCCAACTAAGCAAATTCATTAGGACCGGCGGTCCTCCATCCCGGAGGCCGCCTCACTGTTGTAGTCCATATCCGAGCTCTCAGCACCAGCACCCTGTCTTCTTCTCTTGACAACAGGGTCTTTGCCCGGTGTACTCTTAGGATCCGCCCCAGCCAAGCTGTTATCCGTAGCCGCGACTCCTTCAATCAACAAAACAGTTCCTGCCACTTTGCCCGCCAAGTTTGGCACGGGTTGACCCCACACGTTGATGGATCCATCATCCCTTACAAGGCGCTTACGAACCATTCTACCATCGCCTTCCAGATCCCCAACGTTTTCATTTGAAAGCTCCAAACCAACCACCTCATCCGCCTGTCCATTAGTCCTCCCCCGACCTTCATCAGTATGGACCCTTCCTCCTCTCTCACCTCTACCTCTTCCTCCTCGTCTACCCCCCCCCCGACCACCACCTCTTTTCGGTTCACCCCCTCCCCCTCTACCTCCCATAGCTCCACCTCCAGACGGTTCATTGCTCCAATACAACCAATCACCCCATTCGCACGAGGTCGGTTCGTGAATACCATCCCCACATTCCTCTACCACATGACCCATACAGCCGCAAAAGAAGCAAAAATCTGGAAGTTTTTCATAGAACACCGAATACTTCTTCCTTTCTTTCAGAGTAATGGGTACAAACCTCACTAATGGAACGTTAACATTCACAAAAACCTTCACCTTCAAGTAGTTGGATGGGTTTATCTTCCCTTCATTAACAACCACGGTAAACGGAGGGTGCCCAACCTTCTTCGCCACTTTTTCTGCTAGCTCCTTTTTCCTCGTTAGCCCGTCCGGTAGGCCTTTGATTCTTGCCCACAGCGGGTACATATCTAGTGCATACTCTGTAACGTTTGTGAAACCATCATACTCTACTATCACCACAGGGTCCCTTCTGAATTGCCATGGACCCCCCTCCATTACCCTCTTCCAATCGCCCAAACAATGACACTGAGCCAGGAATAAGTTTGGTCCCTTGATGTTGAACGTCACCCCCTGCGCGCATGACCATGCGTTCCTCATGGAGCTCAGCAATGCCGCGTGGCTGAAAGGCCGCAGAGTATGAACCCTAAAGAGAGCCAGCCACCGCACCTCCTTGATCAATTCATCAACCTCACCGGACAGATCTAAGTCCTCTTCCTCCTCCCCTTGCAAATTAAGTCCTTCAAACATATCCTCCAAGTTTGGATCAGGCCCATACTGCTCCCAATCCCCATCTTCCTCCTCTGCCCGAGTTTCCTCCGTGGTCTTCCCTTCTTCCTCACCATCGATCACATCGCTGGCCGGTGGAACAACAGAAGATCGCCCGCCATCCTCCTTATCGGCCTCTCTCTTCTCATCCCCCCATAGCCCTTCTCCAAGCCTCCGCCCCCCTTCAAACTCCCGGAACTATCCATGTTGGATCCGATCCTATCGAATTGGTACTCGATCCACCAATCTCCGGCGAGACCCAGCGATCAGCGGTGGTTAAACGTGGACTTCGGAGGTGCGCCGCCGAAGGATATGGTAGACCCTAGGAAAACCCTAGGAGAAGGACATACAGAAATTACGTTGGATTTATCAGCAATCGACTCACGGTCTTCTTTAATAACGCTGAACCATGTATTTCCGCTTGGAGACTCAAGAAGTTGAATGGATTCACGCACCCACTTCGGCGAGCTTGTGTCATTGTTAACGAAGAGTATCTAGAACATTGCATCAAGCCATGATTTTACAGAAACGTGCCAGGCGAGGAGCCTACTCTGCACTGGAGGTTGATCTTTCGAGATGGGGGTAAAGAAATAGTTTCCTAGATTTGCTTGTTGTTTTCTGCAAGTTTCTTTGATTTTTCTTGCGTACTTCCTCAACCATCGGTGCAGTGCATGGTATTTCTCGTGCAGTTCATGTTTGTTGCTCGGGAAATGCATTTGTAATTCGGTCCGGGCAGATGTATTGCACGTGTCTACAGAAGTACACGGTACTAGCATGCGAAGTACATACAAGTGGTATGGAAAAAACACAATAATAGGGAAGTGCACTTGCACGTCAAGTAAAAGTTCATTGAAATCTATCAACATGAGATTTTATTTTCTAAATCATTGACGTGAGGACACGATGAGCAGTTCAAAAAAAAAAACAGATTTCCTCCCCTAAGATTAACAAATTTTAGATTTCAGGATACTAAGTTCGAGTATTCGTCCACGCTGTACTACTTTGAATTCTTATGGGTAGAGATACTGTAGTGTGAGCACATTCGTCAACTTCGCCATTTTCCATCGACGGTACTAACTACTATCTTTGTTTCAAAATATAAGACGTTCTTGTAATTTAGCCTACAAAAACGTTTATATTTCGAGACGGAGGTTGTAATTTAGAAGTAATAACCCATTTTCTATGGAAAACTAACGGACGGGGAGGCGTCTTGTATCCCGTTTACGTGCGACGATGGTGTGGCAGACTACCAGAACCAGTTGACTTATGTGTTCGTAGCTGGCTTCCACGAACATTAGGCGGGCTGCCGCAGTGCTAAGCAACGCAAGTGAAGCAAGCAATGATCGGAGATCGGAATCCAGCACCTCGTAGCTACTTGGCCCGCAAGTCGAACTGATCGTCATCTAGAATGAAGCTTAATACCCCTGGAAATACTCTGCCCATGGAAGCTTCTTATGGGACCCGCACCACTTAGTCAGAGCTTGCCTAATGCTGCATTATTTTGACCTAATTCTTGGGTTTCTGTCGGATTTGTTAGATCTCTCTTGCGGGTCAAAGCCCCAAACGTCAGTCCTGATTAAACAATTTCATTCACTACTTCATCCATGTCTTCGCTGTTTGGCACTAACTGGTAGGTAGACGCAACTTGCGCATAGACTTCAGAGGACTGTAAAATCTGCAGGACTAAAATATGATGGCGTGTCTTTTTTTCCGAAAATAATATCTGGTGAACGTTTGCCGGGAGACTAACACTGGCGAACACCTTACCTATCGTTGCACGGATCTTGGAGCAAGGCCGACGCCACGTAGATTAGCTGGCGTCATTTTTTCTCCCAAAAAATTCGCAGAGGTGTGCCGTCGGGAAACTCGAATTCGAGACCTCCCGTGGGAGGCGCACACACACTCTAACAGTTGGGCTGAAGAAGGTTTGGTGGAAACATGTACTAAACCAGTTTTTATCTATTTGAAGCTAAATTCTTTCAAATTCAATTTTTCATTTTAAAATCCAAAAAAAAAAAACATTTTTGAAAGAACGAAAAAATACAATACATGCGCAGACGCTCATAAATACACGCATACACTCACCCCTATGAACGCACACATGCACACCCTGCTAGCCCTATGAGCACCTCTAAGAGACTGAGCCAACATATCATCTTGAGATTGACGAAGTCACCATAGGCGCCTCGTAGTCGACGGGAACGTCTCCTTCACTGAACGTGCATCGCCGAACATGCTGAAATAAATTCAGAAAAATGCGAGCATCAGGACTTGAATCCTGATGGGCTGGGGATACCACTCTCCTCCTAACCATCCAACCACTTGTTGGTTCGTTTCTAGGTTTTTTTTTCTTTTGCAATGCCCTCCATGGTAAGTTTTTGGGAAATTTTATCACTTATTCAAGGCAATTTTGAAATTATTATTTTACTTTTTCATATGGAAATTTTATTACTAACACATGGCATTTTAATAATTAATAACATGGCATTTTTATTATTAAGATGAAGTCATTTTTATTACTAAGAGCATGGCATTTTAATAATTAATAATATGACATTTTTATTATTAATAACATGCCATTTTTATTATTAGGAAGATGACAGTTTTATGATTAACATGATGGCAATTTTATTAGTGAGTGCCTAACATTTTTATCATTAATAGGATAACAGTTTTATTATTTAAGAGGATAGCAATTTTATTTTTTCACTAACATGGCATTTTTAAGATCTTTTGCACAGTGTACCAAATAAAAGGAAAAAAAATCACAACATGCCATTTTGTTTTTGGTCCTTGGCAAAAATAAAGAAAAAATATTTTCCAAAACATGCCTTTTTTCACAGTGAAATATCTCCACGGCAGAATTCATAAAAAAAATAGATCACACAACATATTTTTCTTTAATCATTCCATTTTGTAAACTTATAAATTTGCATGGCATTTTTCATATCTTCATATCATGGCAATTAAACATTTTTATGCTTTTCTCTGTTTTTATAAGAAAGATATGTATTTTTTTGTCACAACATTTAAAAAAGGGATAAACTGGGCCTCTGGGCCAATGGGGTTCGCCCTGGCCCTCCCAGAGCGAACGGCCGGAAACGTTCGCTGGAGGGCGCCTTCATGAGGGAACGAATTGTTCGTTGAAGGGCGGCCCCCCAGATATTAGGGTCCTTTTTTTATACCTATTGCGGGGGAAAAAGTATGGATATTGCACACAAAAAACATTAAAATTCATAGATTATGTTTTAATTCGAGAGAAAGGGTCAATGCACCCATAAACTTGACATGGAGAGTTTGTCAATCCATATTTCCTCTGAATAAAAGTAATTACATACCTTTTAATTAGTTATAGTTTGTTGGCATGCATCTTCCATTGCAACACTCATTTATATACCTCCTTTTGATGTAGGACTATAAACCTATGGAAGCATGCGGGACATCATCTAGTATATTATGTATTTCACTCCCATATATTTTGCTTTTCTATGCATTGTATTTAAGTGGAAAAAATTGACACACATGTGAAAGTTGGATGAGTGGACAAGATAGAGAGAGCATGTTCGAGTGCTCCACGGTGTACAGGTGCTACGTATAGTATGCCACATAGACGAAAAACTGATGTAGACCTATGTAGACAGCTATTCATGGGGATCTTGGCCGCTAAAAGAATTAAACGAAGCTTAGGTAAAAAAGCTAAGCACTTAAGTAAAAGTTTAGTTGCTAAGTATATTCGTGCATTTACCACCTCATCTAAGCACCTTTCGCACTGAAAAAGGCCTAATATCGGTAGCAAGATTGCCTCCAAAACACACGTGTCCTTAAGCTAGTTTCCTTGAGAGTCCCTGAGCTGGTTTGTATTACCTCTTGGCCACGAAACTGATGTCCGTGTGTTCGGCCCGCCCCAGAACCGACCGAATTAATTCCAGCTTGTTTGTTCCGCAAGCAAGCAAGCGCAGGTGTTACGTAGGCAGCCGCCAAGCTCCTTCTGGAAATGTCATAAGGAAACAAGTGTAAAACAGAGAGAGAGAGAAAAAAGGGTCACACGGAACGGAACCAGAGCAAACAGAGAGATGGCGGCACCGCGTGCCTCACGAGTCACGAGTGACGTGCATCGCGCGCCATCACGCCCAAAGCTATACAAAGGGGAGACCTTCTCGAAGGTCGCCCCGCCCCGATCTGCCTTCCCTATATAAACGCCGGTGCGTTATCCCAACGAACTAGAGCAAGCCTCCCTCCCAAATCCGCAAAGAAAAGCAAGCCGAACAAACAGCGATTCAACCAAGAAGACATGGAGGAGCGGCGCAGTGACAGCCAACGCCAGGAGCCCACGGTCGCCAGGGCGGGCGGCCCCCCGATTCCCGGCGACGAGTCCGACGACGAGTTCGAGTTCTCCTTCGGGAGCCGGGAGCCTGCCACTGGCGGCGCCGCGGCCGACGAGCTCTTTGCCGACGGGCGCATCAGGCCGTTCTATCCGGTGTTCGGCCGGGTCTTCGACGATGCGCACGTGCCGTCGGCGCCCGGCCGGAGGCCGCTAGGGAGGCTGTTCCTGGAGGAGGCGCGGAACTCGTCCGTCGGGTCCACGTCCTCGTCCTCGTCCTCGGCCACCACGGACACCGCGGACCTCGACGGCGCGTCCCCGGACAGCTACTGCATCTGGACGCCCGGCGCCTCGGCCGCGTCCTCGCCGGCGCGGTCGCCGCGGAAGAGCGGCTCCACGGGGTCCTTGTCGCGGTGGCGCCGCGTCAGCGAGCTCGTCATCGGCCGCAGCCACAGCGACGGCAGGGACAGGTTCCGCTTCCTTTCCGCGCCGCCCTCACCTGCCAGGGAGCAGCCCAAGGGGAAGCCACGAGGCCGGGACAGCAAGGCCGCCACCGAGCTCGACACGGTGGCCGCCAGCCACCGGATGTTCTACGGCGCCAAGGCCTCACCCGGCGCGGCGCGGCGGACGTTCTTGCCCTACCGGCAGGATCTCGTGGGCCTCTTCTCCACGCCGAAGGGGCTCAGCCGGAGCCAATACCACCCATTCTGAGTTCTGACTTCCAAAGGAGGCGCGTCCCCGCCCCGCCGTGAAGAACCAGTCTCGAAATGTGAGATTTCACATTTGAGTTGAAATTTCGAACTTTTGACCTGGGAGCAACTTCGTGTTGGTAATTGGCGATAGTATAACTGGATTGTTGCACGGGATTGAGGTAGTCCAAAAAGATGAGGCGTCAAGTCAGAGCAAAGGAAATCTGAGGCTTAAATTCTGGATTCAGTCAGGGATTCCGGGCTCTCCAAGTCAATGTGAAGTTGTGATCGACATGGGAACATAGTAGGACCCAAAGAAAGGGACTGTATAGGAGACTAAAATACACGTGGAAGCTCAGAAAAGTTTTGTAGTGATCATGTGTTACCTGTACATGCATGTATATTGTACTACCAGAATAATAGATTTTTTTTCTTGTAGCAATTTGATGTCTAAGTTTTTCTGCGGGACGACATTATTTAAATTTTTTTGAGCGTCTATACACCAGGAACATGAATTTTTTGTTTGCATCAGTCACTATCAGTCACTTTCGTTCTGAACCGTTAGATCTTCTGAAATTTTTGTTTACCTCAGTCACTTTCTAGCGAATGCTCGCTTTTTTTCTCCCAAAAAAATTCGCGGAGGCATTCCTGGGAAGTCGAACTCGAGACCTCTTGTGGGAGGCGCACACACACACACACTCTAACAGTTGGGCTGAAGAGGTTTTGTGGAAACATGTACTAAACCTATTTTTATGTATTTGAAGCTAAATTCATTTTAAAATCCAAAAAAAAATCCATTTTTGAAAGAACAAAAAATCCCTATTTTTATAGGGGAATTTTTCTAAACTTGCCATGTGCATTTTTAATATAAGTAGCATGGCAATTTCTAGGTCTTTTTTCTAATACAGTACATGCGCAGGCGCAGACGCTCATAAATATGCACATACACTCACCCCTATGAACACACACATGCACACCCTACCCCTATGAGCACCTCCGAGAGACTGAGCCAGTATCTCATCTTGAGATTGACGAAATCACCATAGGCGCCTCGTAGTCAACGGGAACATCTCCTCCCACTGAACGCGCATTGCTAGATATCCTGAAATAAATTTAGGAAAATGCGAGCACCAGGACTTGAATCCTGATGGGCTGGGGATACCACTCTCCTCCTAACCATCCAACCACATGTTGGTTCGCTTCTAAGTTTATTTTTTTGCAATGCCCTCCATGCTAAGTTTTGGGGAAATTTTTATCACTTATTCATGGCAATTTTGGAATTATTATTTTACTTTTTCATATGGGAATTTTATTACTAACGGCATGGCATTTTAATAATTAATAACGTGACATTTTTACTATTAAGATGGTGTCATTTTTATTACTAAGAGCATGGCATTTTAATAATTAATAATATGACATTCTTATTATTAATAACATGGCATTTTTATTATTAGGAAGATGACAGTTTTATGATAACATGATGGCAGATTTATTAGTGAGTGCCTAACATTTTTATCATTAATAGGATAGCAGTTTTATTATTTAAGAGGATAGCAATTTTATGTTTTTCACTAACATGGCATTTTTTAAGATCTTTTGCATAGTGGACCAAATAAAGGAAAAAATTACAACATGCCATTTTGTTTTTGGTCCTTGGCAAAAATAAAGAAAAAATATT
This sequence comes from Elymus sibiricus, assembly GCA_039707655.1. NCBI lineage: Eukaryota > Viridiplantae > Streptophyta > Magnoliopsida > Poales > Poaceae > Elymus > Elymus sibiricus. The sequence goes on from CM077668.1 coordinate 247,642,020, forward strand.
CTCCAAAACATGCCTTTTTTCACAGTGAAATATCTCCACGGCAGAGTTCATAAAAAAATAGATCACACGACACATTTTTCTTTAATCATACCATTTTGTAAACTTATAAATTAGCATGGCATTTTTCATATCTTCATATCATGGCAATTAAACATTTTTATGATTTTTTCTGTTTTTATAAGAAAGATATGTATTTTTTGGTCACAACATTTAAAAAAGGAGTAAACTGGGCCTCTGGGCTAATGGGGTTCGCCCTGTCCCTTCCCAGAGCGAACGGCCGGAAACGTTCGCTGGAGGGCTCCTTCACGAGCGAACGAATCGTTCGTTGAAGGGCAGTCCCCAGATATTAGGGTCATTTTTTTATACCTATTGCGGGGAAAAAAAGGTATGGACATTGCACACAAAAAAACATTAAAATTCATAGGTTATGTGTTAATTCGAGAGAAAGGGTCAATGCACCCATAAACTTGACATGGAGAGTTTGTCAATCCATATTTCCTCTGAATAAAAGTAATTCCATACCTTTTAATTAGTTATAGTTTGTTGGCATGCATCTCCCATTGCAACACTCATTTATATACATCCTTTGGATGTAGGACTATAAACCTATGGCAGCATGCGGGACATCATCTAGTATATTATGTATCTCACTCCCATATATTTCGCTTTTCTATGCATTGTATTTAAGTGGAAAAAATTGACACACATGTTAAAGCTGGATGAGTGCACAAGATAGAGAGAGCATGTTCGAGTGCTCCACGGTGTACAGGTGCTACTTAAAGTATGCCACGTAGACGAAAAACTGATGTGGACCTATGTAGACAGCTATTCATGGGGATCTTGGCCGCTAAAGAATTAAATGAAGCTTATGTAAAAAAAAACTAAGCACTTAAGTAAAAGTTTAGTTGCTAAGTATTTTCATGCACTTATCACCTCATCTAAGCACCTTTCGCACCGAAATAGGCCTAATATTGGTAAGCAAGATTGCCTCCCAAAACACACGTGTCCCTAAGCTAGTTTCCTTGAGAGTCCCTGAGCTAGTTTGGATGACCTCTTGGCCAGAAACTGATGTCCGTGTGTTCGGCCCGCCCCAGAACCGACCGAATAAATTCCGGCCAGCTTGTTTGTTCCACAAGCAAGCAAGCGCAGGTGTTACGTAGGCAGCCGCCAAGCTTCTTCTAGAAATGTCATAAGAGCAAGTACAATAAGGTAACATAAGCAGGCTATAAGGATTAAAATATTATATCTTTGCTTAGTTGGAGGAGAGAGAAGAGGAGAGAGAAGGAAAGCGGACTGTAGAATAAGAGCCGGCTATAGCACGAGACACAAGACACTTTGTGAGATTGTAAGGTGGGCCAACTATTAATAAAATAGTACATATCCAAAACTTACTATTGTACAAACCGGCTATTATGTTGGCTCTAAATGACATGGCAAGTTCATATAACCGATTGTTGACTGTATTATTAACCTTGCTATAAAGAAACAAGTGTAAAACAGAGTAGTCACACGGAACGGAAGCAGGGCAAACAGAGAGATGGCGGCACCGCGTGCCTCACGAGTGACGTGCATCGCGCGCCATCACGCCCAAAGCTATAGCACGAGACACAAGACCAAGGGGAGACCTTCTCGAAGGTCGCCCCGCCCCGATCTATATAAACGCCGGTGCGTTATCCCAACGAACTAGACCAAAGCCTCGCTCCCAAATCCGCAAAGAAATCAAGCAAGCCAAACAAACGACGTTTCAGCCAAGAAGAAGACATGGAGGAGCGGCGGCGCAGTGACAGCCAACGCCAGGAGCCCACGGTCGCTAGGCCGGGCGCCCCTCCGGCCCCCGGCGACGAGTTCGAGTTCTCCTTCGGGAGCCGCGAGCCCGCCACGGGCGGTGCCGCGGCCGACGAGCTCTTCGCCGACGGGCGCATCAGGCCGTTCTACCCGGTGTTCGGCCGGGTCTTCGACGACGCGCACGTGCCGTCGGCGCCCGGCCGGAGGCCGCTGGGGAGGCTGTTCCTGGAGGAGGCGCGGAACTCGTCCGTCGGGTCCACGTCCTCGTCCTCGTCCTCGGCCACCACGGACGCCGCGGACCTCGACGGCGCGTCCCCCGACAGCTACTGCATTTGGACGCCCGGCGCCTCGGCCGCGTCCTCGCCGGCGCGGTCGACGCGGAAGAGCGGCTCCTTGTCGCGGTGGCGCCGTGTCAGCGAGCTCGTCATCGGCCGCAGCCACAGCGACGGCAGGGACAGGTTCCGCTTCCTTTCCGCGCCGCCCTCACCTGCCAGGGAGCAGCCCAAGGGGAAGCCACGAGGCCGGGACAGCAAAGCTGCCACCGAGCTCGACACGGTGGCCGCCAGCCACCGGATGTTCTACGGCGCCAAGGCCTTCCCCGGGGCGGCGCGGCGGACGTTCTTGCCGTACCGGCAGGATCTCGTGGGCCTCTTCTCCTCGCCCAAGGGGCTCAGCGGGAGCCAATACCACCCGTTTTGACTTCCAAGGAGGCGGGTCCCGCGCCCCGCCGTGAAGAACCAGTTTCAAAATGTGAGATTTCACATTTGAGTTGAAATTTCGAACTTTTGACCCAGGAGGAACTTCGTGTTGGTAATTGGCGATAGTATAACTGGATTGTTGCACGGGATTGAGGTAGTCCAAAAGATGAGGCGTCAAGTCAGAGCAAGGGAAATGTGAGGCTTAAATTCTGGATTCAGTCAGGGATTCCCAAGTCAATGTGAAGTTGTGATCGACATGTGAACATAGTAGGACAAAAAAAGGAGGACTGTAGGAGACTAAAATAAACTCTACGTGGAAGCTCAGAAAAGTTTTGTAGTGATCATGTGTTTTTTTTTTTTTTTTTGAGAATCGTAGTGATCATGTGTTACCTGGTTATGCATGTACATATTCTACCAGAAGAATAGGCTGATTGTTTTTCCTTGTGGCAATCTGATTTCTAAGTTTTGCGCGACCACCGTATTTATTTATTTTATCCAAAAAGGTGTGACAATAACTACATGCAAAGCGCACTCCACGAGGCAATCCCGAACTTGTTATTTTGTTAAACACGCGCACACACACACTGTATTTGTATCCTAATGAGCACCCCTAAGATACCGAGACGACACACCATATTGAGATTGTCGAAGTCGTCACAGACGTCTTCATAGTTGACGCGAACGTCTCCTCTCACTGAATGCACATGGTCGAAAATCTTATACAAATCTAAAAGAATAGGATCATCGGTGTCAAATTTAGGACTTGAACCCTGGTGGATTGGTTCCAATAGAACCCTGGTGGATTGGTTTCAATAAGGAGCCTAAACAGCAGAGCTACGCTCGGTTCGGCACAAACTTGTCATTAAAAAAAACTGTGTAGAGAAATGTACACTTTTTTTTTGGACACTTGATCTCACCAGAGGATTGTTTTGCAAGGAAAACGGAAAACTAAATCCACGCCTTGTTTAAAAAACCGAGGGCGCAACATAATCCGTGCTCCGCAAGCATAGTCAATGCACCACTCCGATCCGAGTTTGCATATTTGGCCGGCGTGTTGCAGTCGCAGGTGACGACTACTCAACGCCCGGGACAAGCGATTGCCGCGTTTTCCTGCACTGTTCAAATCTCCTTTCTTCTTCTCCTTTTGCGGGAAGTTCAAATCTCCTTCCTATGGCTATCCATCCGACTGAACGCTCGGTCAAGGAGGTTCCACCGCTGCCACGGCAATTCAGCCGACTGTTAAAACCTCACTTTCTCAGGAGATATAAAAGGGAGAAACCGAAGTCACATAAGAATGCCACAGTACTGCAATTCGATTAGAAAGGTAACCTGCGTGATACTCTTTCCCGAACGGAGAGGCAACCTGCACCGCACGCTGTCAGATCGCACGTACCGAGCCGCGTCATTCGTCCTAATAACATGGGCTTCAGGATCATCTTGATGAGGATGTAATCCAACACCGGCACGATTGCAACAGCGAACCGGACGGCGCCGTACAGTAGTCGAATCGGAAAGCCATGATGGTATGGTATGGTACGGGCATGGCAAATCTCGCGTGTGATTCCAACGTGTTAATGCAGCAGGGTTGCCTAACACCCAAGCACCCAACAGTTTGCACGTTGGCGCCATTCCAACGTGTTAATGCAGCAGGAGTAGTCATCAAGCGTCGTCGCAACGTCACGCGCCACACTAGGTATTGCAATTACGAGCGAGTGCCATTTCGCTGTAAAATGCGTTGCTCCCACCTGCTCATAAGCTGCGGTAGATGTCAACGGATATGCGTAATGCGTTGCAGGTGCAGCGTCATCTTACCATGCATTGTCAATACCATTTTGGCCCCCTTAATTAGTTTATTTATTCTGCAACCTGCTCGTTCTCAAAGGCTTGACATACAGAAATAGAAATATGTACAAGTGCATGATACTAGTAGTCCCTCACCATGAGGTAGCTTTTCTGTAGGTAGGTGAGGTTGGTTATTGGTGAGTGCTAGTTTAGTTCGATTGTTACCAATGGAGAACTCCCAAAATACGAAAGTGACCAAAAGATAATTTTAGCGGAATTTGTCAAGGTAAACGCTGGCGCACTGCTCCGACGACTTCCCGACTGTCTACTACAATAAATTTTGCCCGGCTCCGATGAGGGAGGGGCGATGACGGTGGTGCGCCTTCGATTTGCTTCGGTGCTTGTAGTCGTGCTAGGTGGTCTACGGATGTACATGTAATTTTTATTATTTATGTTGTTCATTGTTCTCCTTTGGGACGAGTCCCACGACGAGTTTGAGTTCTCCTTCGGGAGCCGGGAGCCTGCCACGGGCGGCGTCGCGGCCGACGGGAACATCAGGCCGTTCTACCCAGTGTTCGGCGACGAAGTCGAATCCGTCAGATCTCGGGTAGGAAGTCCCGAGCTGGTAGCCTTGACACGGTGGTAACAGGACAGAGAGGGGACACGATGTTTACACAGGTTCAGACCCTCTTAAAAGAGTAAAACCATACGGCCTGCTTTGTTTGTATTGATTGTGGATGGGGTATGGAGCATGGGCGTACTCAGCGTGTGTGCAAGGTGTGCCGTGGCACACCAAGAAAATTTCGATTTTTTTTACCATATGATATTTAGGCCCAAATCAACATCAGCCCAGCGCCACGGCCCATCTACTCCCGAGCCAGCAATACAGAGGCGCTCGTCGGTCAGGAAATCCCTATTTGCCGCTCGTTGCGGCAAGTTGTCGGGGCGACGCACAGGCAGATTGAAGATCGCTCGGGATGGGCCGGCCCGTTAAAGGTTTGAGCGATTTACGGTTTTGGGAACCTTCTACGTGGTTCGCAGTTGGTTTTTTCCGGTTTCGGAACCTTCTAGGAGGTTCCCAAGCCGTTTTTTCCTTGTTTTTCCTCTTTCTTTTTCGTTTTTTTCTTTTTTCCAGTTTCCTTTTCTTTCTTTTCTCTCCTTTTTCGTTTTTTTTCTTTCCTTTTTTTATTTTCTTTCATTTCTCATTTTTATTTTCGAGTTCATTTTTGCTTCTTCAAGAAATTCTCATAAATTTAAAAAATGTTTGCAATTTTCAAAAATTGTTCATTTTTCAAAAAAAAAATGTTTCTGTTTTCATATTTTGTTCAGCAATTTCAAAAACGTTTAGTATTCCAGATTTGTTCACTTATTTTCAGAAAATGTTCGAAATTTCAAAGAAATTTAAAATATTCCAAAAAAAATTCAATTTTTGAAGTTTTCTTCGCAAATTCAAAAAATGTTCGCGAATTACAAAAAATATTTGCAAAAAATGTTCCTGTTTTCAAATTTGTTCACAAATTCAAAAATATTTATGTTTTCAAATTTTGTTTGCAAATTCAAAAATGTTTGGGCAATTTCATAAAATGTTCGTGTTTTTCAAAAAATGTTCATGTTTTCAAATTTTGTTCTCAAATTAAAAAATGTTCATGTTTTCATAATTTTTCCACAAATTACAAAAATGTTTGGGGAATTCCATAAAATGTTTGGGTTTCCCATTTTTGTTCCTGTTTTTCGGAAAATGTTCGCATTTTGAAAAAGTTATTCGTAGTTTTGAAAAATGTACTCGTTTTCAATTTTGTTCCTTCTTTTTCAAAAAATGTTTGAGATTCCCAAAAAATGTTCGAGTCTTTACAAATTTTGTTCGATTTTCAAAAAGCATTTACTTTTTGTGAAAAAGAAAAATTCTGTTTGAAATTTCAAAAAAGATTAAATCTTTCGCTGCTTATAGTTTATATAAACTGAGCTGCCAGATTTAGACAACAAAATTTATGTATTACTGTGGGTAGGGACGTGGTTCACTCACGTTAGATCGTGTGTTCGATCCTACTCACGCACACATTTTTGGGAGCTGTTCTTTAAGTTCTGCCGCTGCTCTTTGTTTCTTTAATGATCGCGCTGTTACATGTGCACGAAAGTAAGCGTGTCGCACTGGCTAACAGCTTTAGCTTTCTTGCTGCAGGTCTCGGGTTCGATTCCCACCTGGGACGTAAATTTTTGTTCATTTTCATCGCGCGCAGCCACGAATGGGCCGACCCAGATCACCTGTCCCTGTGTTCCCTGTGTGAAACCCCATCATCCTGACGCAGAACGCGTCAGATAGGACCTCCCCGTCGGTCAGGCAGAGCGCAGCCGCACGCTACCCGCAAAAAGACCTAATCCAGCGATCCTCATCCCCGTTCGCCCATCCCACCGGGGCCGTCCGCCGCTCCTTGCCTCCTTCCACCGAGAAGAGCCGCCGCTCCGCTCCCCTTCAAAGGAGCGCTGCCTTGACTGGCTGCTGGATCTCCTTCCACCACGAGCCGCCGCCCGCCGTTCGCCGGACATCCGAAGCAAGGCAGCAAGCACGCGGCGCCGCCGACCGGCGCTCCGGAGCTCGGAGGAGACGAGGAGCTGCTGCCCAAGCTCCTGAATGGCTGAACCCCCTTGGATCCCTAGTTCCTGATGCCATTTGGCTTTGGGTGAGCTTCTGTCAGTATATATACGTATATCCATGCTGTTCAGTTAATTTGCTGTCCAGAACTGCCGATTGATTCTTAAATCTGTGCATGAGGGATGATTTGCTGAAGCATACTGGCGTTGTGTTCAGTCATGGTTGTGTTGTGTGTTCTACTGTGATATTTGTTCTTCATGGGTCATGGCAAACCAGTGGCAATTTAGCCAAGGATCATATATATATGATAGAATATAGACTATAGTTGTAGACAGTGCAATTTGGCATTGTGCAGTCCAGTAAGACAAGGAAGGTTTTTTAAATGATTTTTGCTTGCTTGCCTAGCTGCCTCTAATAGTTGTGCTTTTTGTTGTAATTGTAGAACCGAAGATGAAGAGGAATGATGACATTAAGTCCTTTTTTTCAGAATTATGAGGCTGCTAAAAGAAGAAAGGTTGCAGCTGAAGAGCAACCTGAATATGAAGATATAGTGTCAAATATTGAAGATGAAGCAGTCCATTCTCCACCTCCAGTCCATTCTACAGAGATTGAATTTGATATTGAAGATGAAGCAGTCCATTCCGATGCAGAGATTGAAAGTGATAGTGAAGATGAAGCAGCACCACCCCAACATCCGTGTGCAAGGCCATATAATATTCAAAGGCTTCCTCCTGATCCAGGGGAGAGGATTCCTATTTCAGAGTATGATGTCGATGATAAGATGAAGTTCAGAGACGATACATTGCAAAGGAAGCAGTCCAACCATATGCACACAACTTTCAAGTCAGGAAAATCTATGGTAAAAATCGACACTTCAACTTTGTTTGGTTTGAGACCTACAAATGGCTAGAATATAGTGTCAAATATAAGGCAACATTTTGCTTTGTGTGTTATTTGTTCAAAGGAAAATCGAATGGGGGGCCTAGGGGTGATGCCTTTGTTAATGGTGGTTGGAAAAATTGGTATAAGCCTGATGCATTGGTCAAACATGTTGGTGGTATTAATAGTATTCACAACAAAGCTCAAGAGAAGTTCAATTTATTTGTGGCACCCGAACCATCAATTGATAATATTATTGTGAGGGTGTGTAAAGAGGATCTACGTATGTACAAGGCTAGGCTAACTTATTCACTTAGGTGCTTGAGGTTTCTTTTGAACCAAGGATTGGCATTTCGTGGACATGGTGAGAGTGAAGAATCTAGCAATAGGGGGAACTTTCTTGAACTTCTTAAATGGCTTTCGGAAAATGATGAAGAAGTTAATAAACTTGTTTTGAACAATGCTCCTCGGAATTGCATCCTGACTAGTCCAAAGATACAAAATCAAATAATTGAATGTTGTGCGGCGCAAACAACTAAAAGGATTACTGAAGATATTGGTGATGACCACTATGCAATCCTAGCTGATGAGTCTAGTGATGCATCTCACAAAGAACAACTTGCACTACAAAAAAAAGACACATCCGTGACATTATGGTCCGAACAAAAACTTTTTTCTGTCATGGTTGTGACACTTCTATGACAATAATTGTGACAAAAACACGTATCATCATAGATGTGGTGGGCTCCTACTTCTATGACAAAAAATTATGACAGAAAATGGGCTTTTCGTCCTGGGCGGGCCGGAGACGCACCCGCATGACATTCTTTGGGCCGTCCATGACATAAAAAATCGTGGTAGAAGTGAGGTCGGGGAATTTTTTGGGGAGTTCCTGGTTACGATGGGTGGTCAGGGCCGAGCGATGCAGTGTGGTTTGCACGTTTCTCTCGTACGCGCGTGTGTGCGAGGCGTTCACTAACTGAACCCGAGCGAGGCGTTCGCTTACTGAACCCGAGCGATCGATCGATCCCTCGCACTACTACATGTACTGAACGCGAGCGATCGATCCCACTGCGTATTGAAGCCGAGCGATCCCTTCGCTGCTAACTGAACCCGAGCGATCCCTTCGCTGCTAATTGAACCCAAGCGATCCTTCTCGCTGCTTACTGAAGCCGATCGAGCCCCCGTGCGAGACGTAGCCAGCTGGTGTTGGGTTGCCTCTCGATGAACAGTGCCCGTTGCTGCCGCGCGCGCGATACACGTAGACACGAGTCGAGACGCATCGATCGAGCCGGTTGGTTGGCTGTGGATGAACAGTTCCCGTTACTGCCACCCGCTCGTACGCCCCACCCCAGCCGGTGGGTTGGCTGTGGATGAACAGTACCCTGGCCGTGTGAAGGTGGTTGGCGCTGGATGAACAGGACCCCGAGGAGGCCACCACACCCCAGCCGGTTGGGGGTGGATGAACAGGACCCCGTGGAGGCTGGATGAACAGTAGCCGGTGGAGGCTGGAGGAAGTCGACGGTTGATGAACAGTAGCTGGTGGAGGCTGGAGGAGGTCGACCGTGGATGAACAGTAGCCCGTGGAGTCCCATTTTGCGGTACACCACACCCCACCCGATGAACAGGACCCCGTTTTGACCGCAGGCAGTTGGGGAGAAGTCCATTTTCTCCGTTTTGCGGTACGCCAGACCCCTCCCGATGAACAGGACCCCGTTTTGACCGTAGGTGGTTGCATAGAAGTCTGTTTCCTCCGTTTTGCGGTAAGCCAGACCCCCAGCCGATGAACAGGACCACGTTTCGACCGTACGCGATCGAACAGAAGGCCGTTTCCTCCGTTTTGCGATACGCCAGACACCCAGCCGGTGGGGCGTCGATGAACAACACCCCATTTCGGCTGTTCCGTCCAAGCCGGTTGGCTCCCGATGAACAGGACACATTCCGACCCAGTCGGTTGCCTCCCGATGAACACGACGTTGTTTCTCCGTTCCGACCAAGCCGGTTGGCTGCCGATGAACAGGAGGCCGTTGCTGCCGTACATTGACTCTCCATGTACACGAGCCCTTGCCGTACATGTGTGTGAGTACGCGTTCGAGACCCCACCCGTATGTACGTACGTGGCCGTATTTTTTGCCGTGTGGCTGTACGTACGTGTACACGATTTAGACGGGACTGTCTGAACTGCTAAGTCGGGGGCTCAACTACGGCATGTGCCGCTACTTACTCGGCCACGGTTCATCCTTGCAGAGAGACCGATCGACCAGTATGTACGTACACGTTCGCGACCAGACAGACAACGCTACGTACGCTTCGACCGGGTGGGTCCCAGCTATCAGGGAGGATAAGGAGGCACTTCCTTGCGTGCGAGGATATAGCAGGTGGGTCCCAGCTATCAGGGGGAGGAATCATTTTTTTTGCGCGTAATAAGGAGGCACCTTGCGTGCGAAGATGTAGCTGGTGGGTCCAGCTGTCAGCCTCACCGCATACAGTCCTCTTCCGATGGCTGTCATTCATTGACCACGTTGACTACGCCGCGCCGAGAGCACCAAAGCGGTGGACGATGGTGAGGCCTAGGAAGGGAACGACGCGGAGCCGGGGAAGACCCGGTAGTGGATTTCCACGCGGAGGGGAGTACGAGGGTTGACTGGTTGGGCTGCGGTGTGAGGTTGCCGTCGCCGGAGAATAACAGGGGATGTGGGTGAGTAGAGGGAAGGCCTGGCCAGGGGTGGGAGTAGGGTGGGGCTGTGAGGCCTGCGCGGCAGCACAGCCGGCCACGGGAGGCAGGAGCAGGCGGTCCCACCGGCGCTGGTTTGGGCGGCTGGAGCAAGAAGAGAGATTGAAGAAGCAGCACGGCCGTTGGATGAACATCCAACGGTCACTGCTGCTAGAATCGTCTGTTGACTAAGTTGACAAACCCATGCGCACAGGTCAACTTAGTAGGCCCACAAGTCAGCCTCCAAATCTGGTGGGTCCCAGTAAGCAAGGGGAGGAATCATTTTTCTTGCGGGTAATAAGGAGGCACTTCCTTGCGTGCGACCATGGACCTCGTGGGTCCCAACTGTCAGCTTCTCTACGTACGGTCCTCTTCTGATGGCTGTCGTTCATTGACAACCTTGACGACGCCGTGCCGAGAGCACCAAGGCGGTGGATGACGGCGAGGCCTAGGAAGGGAAAGACCAGGAGCCGAGGAAGACGCGGCAGTGGTTGCCCACGCGGAGGGGAGTACGAGGGTTTACTGGTTTGGCTGCGGTGTGAGGCTGCCGTCGCCGGAGAATAACAGGAGGTGTGGGTGAGTAGATGGATGACCTAGCCAGCTGGGAGTAGGGTGGGGCGATGAGGCCTGCGCGGCAGCACAACCGGCCACGGGAGGCGGGAGCAGGCGGTCCCGCCGGCGCTGGTTTGGGCGGCTGGAGCAAGAAGATCAGAGATTGAAGAAGCAGCACGGCCGTTGGATTAGCATCGAACGGTTACTGCTGCTAGAATTGTTTGTTGAATATAAGTTGACAAAACCCTGCGTACGGGTCAACTTAGTAGGCCCACAAGTCAGCATAACATCTGTGGCGGACAACATATAGCCCATTTGCTATTTTTCCTAAATTTACAGACCATTTGCTATTTATTACGTAATTTATTGCAGTCCATAATATATTTTTAGAATACCTGACCATTTTCTAGCAAGGACATGATTAAAAAATTCAACGATATTTCATTGAAATTTCCGAACTAATTTTAATCCCGAAATTTTGAGCCCGATAAAAACTAAATTTAAATTATGTTAAAATCCAATGAAATTTGAAATATCAAAAAATAAAAGAAAATTCACAATTTGAAACTAATTGCCCATTTTCTTTGTTTTTATATATATACAACCCATTTCATATTACTTATAAGATTTACAACCCTTTTTGTCTGGGCAGGCCGAATGTATGCCTCGTCGTCTTGAAAGATTTGCAGTCCAGCGGGACGGAGAAAAAGAAATCGGCCTGTGTAGGCTATTCTATGAAAAAAAAAAGATGGGCTAGTCATTTTCACCGAGAAAAAAAAACCAGCTGGGCTCGTCATGTTGTAAACATAAAATAAAAGCCTGGGTTAGATGGGCCACAGACACCGCACAACCCAGTTGATAACCTACTCCCTCTCAGCAACAACAAAAAAACAACAACAAAACTGATCGAGCAACTGGGACCCACGTGTCAGCCGCTCCATGTGTAATTCTCTCGTTTATTGACTACGTTGACAATGTCGTTGGTCCCAGATGTCAGCAAACTTAGAAGGAAGCATTTTTTTCATGTAATAAGGAGGAGCTTCCTTGCGTGCGAAGATGTAGCTGGTGGGTCCCAGCTGTCAGGGAGTGGAATCATTTTTCTTCCGCATAATAAGGAGGCACTTCCTTGCGTGCGACCATGGACCTCGTGGGTCCCAGCTGTCAGCCTGTCCACGTACAGTCCTCTTCCGATGGCTGTCGTTCGTTGACCACGTTTACGACGCCGTGCCGAGAGCACCAAGGCGGTGGACGACGGCGAGGCCTAGGGAGGGAACGACCCGGAGCCAGGAAGACTCGGCAGTGGATGCCCACGCGGAGGGGAATATGAGGGTTTACTGGCTCGGCTGCGGTGTGAGGCTGCCGTCGCTGGAGAATAACATGAGGTGTGGGTCAGTAGAGGGATGACCTGGCAAGCGATGGGAGTAGGGTGGGGCGGTGAGGCCTGCGCGGCAGCACGGCCGGCCACGGAAGGCAGGAGAAGGCGGTCCCGTCGGCGCTGGTTTGGGCGGCTGGAGCAGGAAGATCAGAGATTGAAGAAGCACGCCGGCCGTTGGATTGACATCTAACGGTCTCACACTGGTAGAGTCAATTTGTTGACTAAGTTGACATACCCGTGCGTACGCATCAAGTTAGTAGGCCCACAACTTGATATGGGAGGCGCGATCGAGGTCCCGACACTTAACTGTTCTTGAAGGCCCAAATCCATCGCTCCTATGTTTAACAATTTGCAGGTGGGCTTGGCGTGCCACAGCCCAGTCTCGACGTGCTGCGTCCAACTGTCAGCCTGTGAAACCTGATGGATCCCTTGCGTACTGGAAGATGTTACTAAAATTTTGGAAAACCGGGAATTCGAATGGCAGGTGCTTTTGCTACTTATATCATGTGCCTGAAAATTCATTTCGTAACAATTACTTCAGCTTTAAATCCACGTCGACCCTCGACATGATGGTTGGAAAGAAATGCCAAGTTCAGACCGAAAGATCCTTAGCAACAACACCAACTTGCAGACGACCAGGTAGAACTAGTACTACCAAACTAACTTATAATCTTTTTAGTCCTGGCCCTCGTTTTCGTCTGGTAGAAGATCTTGCAGATGACCAGCTCCCGCTCCTTCTCTTTCTTGAGGCCCCCGAGGTGGTAGTGGTGCATCACCCAGTTGGTCCTCTGCTGGTCGAAGTTCTTGTTGGTGTGCAGCACCAGAACCTTTTTGCTATCCCTCTGCCGGTCGTTGACCATCACCGGCATGGTATTGCCGGTCTTGTGCCACATCGCGTGCATACCACACTCTAATTGTATCTTGCGACGCGTCCGTGTACCCCTTTTGAACGCCCTGGAGTTGCGCTGGAAGAAATGCTTGCTTAGGCCACTCAGTGTGATACCTGTAGTATTGGCGAAATAAAATCCTAGGCCGGGTAGCATACATCAGAAATTTGCAAAAAGAAAGGAATATAGTTTGTGCAAGTAGACGGTCGATCGGTGTCTCACCTGGAAGTTTCTCAGGATGGGTGAAGCATATGCCGTGCTCGCTGTCGATGATCAGTATGAATAAATCGATGAGAGGGTGAGATCTCGCGCTGTCAGCACTCACTTTAGCCTTAAGGTGCTCGATCAGCTCCTGATCCATGGGATCGAACTTGACGCCAGCCGGCAGCACCGGCCAATCCTTCTTGGAATTGCAGCGGTTAATTCCAGTTAAATGGTACTCAATGTATGATCAAACAACTGTTTAAGTAAATGATGAAAGATTTTTCGACAGATAAGTGCTACTCCAAATCTAAAATCCATGACACCCAAACAAACTGGGGTCTCGGCTTCACCACTAGATGCATACTCTAAAGACTTGAAAACCCCCATAAAGACCGAAATCATCATACAAGGCGATGGGACGAACACTCACAGGAGCAGCCTTGCTGGTTCCACCCTTCATCCAGCTAGCTTGAAGAGCTTCCTTGTTGAGATCAAATTTCTCAGCATCTTCCTTTTGACTACTTGCAATGAAGTATAGCAGCTCCACTAGCTCATCGCCCATCGTACCAACTGGATCGGAACAAGGCGGCAGCTGGGAGGCGGGGAGACCGGGAGAGAATGGGAGAGAACGGGAGAGTGCTGCTGGACTACCAGAGGGGTGAGGCTCACTTTGGTGAACCTAACACACGGCCGGGACTCTTGTGTCACCTCTCGCGCAGCGTGTTGTCACGTCAATTCAAGACATGATGAATAATTTGACCGACATGTACTAGTACTACTAGTCATACAAGTACTACTTACCTAGTACGAGTAGCGCAATATACGGTATAGAGGACGAGTGCAGCGATTCGGTGCCCAGGCTCATCTGCACCCGGTCAGAAAAAAAATCACAAAAATTTCAAAAAAAATCAAATTTTTTTTCATGGTAGAAAATTTGATGCGCGAGGTCCGCTCCAATTTTCAAATCATTTGGACATCTGAGCTGCTCTCGGAAAAAAAGACAAATTGGGTCAGAACAGTGCATGAACAGTGAACTTCTTTACAGACCCCGAATTTGTCTTTTTTGCTGAGAGCTGCTCAGATGTCCAAATGATTTGAAAATTGGAGCGGACCTCACACATCAAATTATTTACCATGCAAAAAAAATTGGATTTTTTTGAAATTTTCTATTATTTGTTTTGATTTTTTCATCAGCGCGGGTGCAGATGAGCCTGGGCTCAGAAGATGATTATCGATAGAGGACTACTAGTAATACAAATTTTAGAAATGGTGTACATTCATCCAATCTCCAGGTTGCTTCCATATTGCTTTAAATAATATGAGAGGGGCGTTGCTAAAGGCTTAGTTTTAAGGGCATTATGCAAGAGTGTTTAGAAGGAGCTTACAAACTGGTGCCTACAAAGTTACAAGGTTGTGCGACAAACTTTGTAGGCTACATGAGTAATACAAAATATAATTCCCATTGGACAACACTTTCACCAACAATTACGCACTTGAAGCCTAATTGATATATATGGCTTCTGCACAGCATCCCCATCATCATTATCAAAATACATGCTACGTAGGTGATGTAGGATGCACTTGATCCCAGAAAGGTATTTATCCTTCAAACTAACTACAGTACAAAATAATCAACAGAACAGGATCATGCGACACCAGCAGGATACATGGCTCAGTCTAGATATCACTACGAATCAAGTTGTGCATATTAGCTGTTGGCATGAACCACATCGCCGCATGTCGGGTTTGCAAAAGCCATTCATCGCTTGGAAGCTTGATGCCTTTCACACACTGAAGTTCATCTGGCAACAAGCTGTGTCGACGAATCTCTGGATATGGTGCTTCATGAAACCCATGGTACGATGTGTAAACACAGTTCCCCTGGCGAATGGAACTTGCATAGCACGATAATCATCGCCGGTGATATGTTCGATGATTGA
The DNA here is from genome assembly GCA_039707655.1 of Elymus sibiricus. NCBI lineage: Eukaryota > Viridiplantae > Streptophyta > Magnoliopsida > Poales > Poaceae > Elymus > Elymus sibiricus. The sequence continues at coordinate 247,657,425 of CM077668.1, forward strand.
TTGGATGATCGAATAATTGAGCCCGAGGAACAGGGAGTGGTTGCCGAGGCTGTAAACCCGCCTCCAATTGAATACGCCTGGCCCAACTGAGCTGGGATCTTTCTCGAACACGAAGTAGCCATAGCCATCATAGTCGCGAACGCCCCACGCATTGTACTGCATGTGGTTTGATAAAATGGTTTGGTCACTTTGGTACGTGCGAATGAGCATCAAATGCCCATCGTCAGTTGAACGAGCGATAAACCACCACCCATTGACATTTAAATTTCCAGGTCCTAGAATTATAAAGGCCAGCGCATTTGCGTCTGCTGCAAAAAATCAAATTGGAGACCAAAAGGACAAAAATATACAATCATGTTCAGAGTATGTGTGGAATTAAGATTATTATAACAGTGACATAGATCATAGCCAGAGAATTACAATGCCGTGGTCATAATCATACCCTAATTTTAAAAAAATGCCAATGGCTTTCATATTCTAGAAATATGTCATGGTTCAGTGATCATGTAAAAATGAGAGGAAAACAGCTATGCCAGGGCCTACTCATATTCTACCATAACAGTTAGATGCCAACAGTTCTCGTATCAACTCTAACAATAACATGCGTGGTTATAAAAATCTTGGAAATGGGAGTAACATATAGCAATCATGTGGTTATACTCATAATATCTATTCTAACAATCATTAGATGCCAATTGTTCTTATATCAACTCTACCAATAACATGTGTGGTCATAAAAATCTAGGAAATGAGAGGAACATATAGCAATGATGTGGTTATAGTCATACTATCTATTCCAAATTTCTAACAATCAACAGGCAGTCGTATTCATATGGTAAAGATCAAATGAGATAGAACAATTACACGATGATAGATTCCACCAGTATATGCAGCCAATCTGTCCGTCCACCGCGTAAACGATGCCATCATGCACTATAGCATCAGACAGAAATGAAGGGTAAACAGGATTGATGATGAGCCATAACCATGTATGGCGACCGGATTCCAGATAGGCTAATTCCCCGTCGAACAAGGCAATGAGCTTGTAATCCATGTAGTCTTCTGATGGTGTGGGCACTTCGCAGATTACAACCTTCAGCAAACGGAGGTCCAACTAAGTGCCCGGCGCCTCTCGTGCGTAGTAGGCAGGAGTGTCCGGCAGGCCGCGAGGCTCGATGTTGGCAGTATCTAACGATGGAAGGGTGATCTCTTGCTGGGTGTAGATATCCACGAGACGCCACGGACTACCCGATTGGGGGATGAGGACGATCCAGTTGGCCTTCATGCTTGCCCAGTAGTGGCGGCGCATGAAGGGCAGGTGGGCGGGAAGTGGTAGCATGTCGAGGGACACGACAGCAACCTCCGTAGGATCGTCACGTCGGTGTCTGGGCCACTTGCGAGGATCGGGCATCAGCAAGCAGGGTGTCTTGAAAAGGGCCGGCCGGCTGCCGATGAGTAGACGGTGCATAGACACCGAGCATGAGGCCAGATGCATGGTGCTGAGCGGGTCCATATGATTACAGATCTGCTCCAAGAGAACATCGGGGAGGGAATTCCAATCGCGGCTCTACGTGTCAGTCGGTTCTGCCATTGGGTTTTTTTAGGGCGCTGAGTGATTGGGGTTTTTGGTGCGTGCGGGCGAGCGGGAAAGTGGATGCGGGCGGGCGAGCGACGAAGATGGCGTGTGTGGGCGAGCAGTGAGCGGGGGGAGATGGTGCGCGCGAGCGACCGAGGAAGATGGCGTGGGCGGGCGAGCAGTGAGCGCTGGAAAATGGTGTGCGCACGAAGATGGGGAAGGGACGTCCATGGGGAACAAAGGAGGAAGAGGAGGGAGAGACGGGGAAGAAGGTGCATTAAATCTCAATTCAACTAGTACTACTAGTATACACCATCCTTCGGAGTGTAAATAGTTAAGCAGATGACATGTGGGTCTACCTCAAGCGGGCCCATATATAAGTCAACGAAAGAGAGAGGAGCGTACGCGCTATTGCGGAAGCGTGCTCCACTGGCAGACATGATGGCACTACAGGGTAAGGCTGATTTAGTAACACCAGCACGCTGGCTCAGCTTATTAATCCACTGTGAAGACTAGTTGAATAGTATTCTCTGGCCGATGGGGAATAATGGATCGCCAAGACTTCCTATCTATGACTCTACTCTCATCCTGTCCAACAACAAGAACCATTGGCCAAGGCTCCCGGCGCCAATTACATAGTAGTACCTACTCCCTCCTTCCGGTTTATATACAGCTCAATAAAAAAGATTCATCAACCATGGTAGTAGTAGATGATGAGTGCCAGAAGAATTTTTTGTAGTACTACTGTAGTACTTTGCAAAAGTACTCAATTAATGGGCTCGTTTTCCTCAAGAAAATTGTGTTTATGAATGTATTAATTGCTATGCATGCGTGCATGCGTGAACAACAAATGACCAGGACTTTTACATGCATTGGAGTAATTCTTGCATGCAACGTTTTAATGAAGCTTGAAATATGAACATGTGAATGGGAGGGACTAGAACCCTCACGCATGCATGCAACACTCACACGTACACATGCACACACGCAACACTCACACAGCCATGCATGCGGCACAGAACACATGACTGCTACTTGTAGTCTGCGTTGGTATTTCCCCGAAGAGGAGAGGATGATGCAGTACAGTAGAGATAAGTATTTCCCTCAGTTAAGAACCAAGGTTATCAATCCAGTAGGAGAACCAAGCAAAATTCCTTTGTAACGCACCTGCACACACAAGAGCAGACACTTGCACCCAACGCAAATAAGAGGGTTGTCAATCCCCTTAGCGGTTACTTGCAAGGATTAAAACTTATAGAGGTAAATATCTAAACTAAAATACTAATAAAAATAAAAGTAAATAAATTGCAGCAATGTATTTTTGTGTTTTTAATATGATAAAGATAGACCCGGGGGCCATAGTTTTCACTAGAGGCTTCTCTCTCGAGCGTAGAAACATACAGTGGGTAAACAAATTACTGTTGGGCAATTGACAAAATAGCAAATAATTATGACGGATTCATGGCAATGATCATGTATATAGGCATCATGTCCGAGACAAGTAGACCGACTCCTGCCTGCATCTACTACTATTACTCCACCCATCGACCGCTATCCAGCATTCATCTAGGGTATTAAGTATGAAACAGAGTAACGCCTTAAGCAAGATGACATGATGTAGAGAAGCAAATTCAAGCAATATGAATAAACCCCATATTTTTATCCTTAATGGCAACAATACAAATACGTGTCATGTCCCTTTCTGTCACTGGGATTGAGCACCGCAAGATTGAACAAATCACAAAGCACCTCTCCCATTGCAAGATAAATCAATCTAGTAGGCCAAACTAATCCGATAGATCAGAGAGAAATACAAAGCTATAACAATCATGCATAAAAGAGTTCAGAGAAGACTCAAATATTTCTCATGAATAATCTAATCATAAACTCACAATTCATCGGATCCCAACAAACACTCCGCAAAAGAAGATTACATCGGATAGAACTCGAAGAACATCAAGGAGAACATTGTATTGAAGATCAAAGAGAGAGAAGAAGCCATCTAGCTACTAGCTATGGACCCGTAGGTTTGTGGTAAACTACTCACACATCATCAGAAGGGCAGCAAGGTTGATGTAGAAGCCCTCCGTGATCGATTCCCCCTCCGGCAGAGTACCGGAAAAGGCCTCCAGATGGGATCGCGGAAGAACAGAGGCTTGCGGCGGCGGAAAGGTTATTTCTTCTGGCTCTCTGGGGGTTTTCCAATATTTGTGAATTTATAGAAGTGGAATTAGGTCAAACGGAGTCATGTGGGCCCCACAAGGCAGCACGGCGCGCTCCTCCCCTGCGGCGCGCCCTGGTGCCTTGTAAAGCCTCCGTGAGGCTTCTGGCCTCCTCCCGAAGCTTCCAAGGGTTCTTTTGTCCAGAAAAAAAATCTTCAAAAAATTTCGTGGCATTTGGACTTCATTTGATACTGTTTCTCTGAAAAGCCAAAAACAAGCAGAAAACAGCAACTGGCACTGGGCACTAGGTTAATAGGTTAGTCCCAAAAAATGATATATAATTACATATAAAAACATCCAAGATTGATACTATAATAGCGTGGAATAATCAAAAATTATAGATACGTTGGAGACGTATCAAGCATCCCCAAGCTTAATTCCTGCTCGTCCTCGAGTAGGTAAATGATAAAAACAGAATTTTTGATGTGGAATGCTACCTATCATGTTTCATTATGTAATCTCTCTCTGACGGTATGAATAATAAGATCCAAGTGATTCAAAGCAATAGTCTATAATTTGATATAAAGACATCAATACTCAGGCATGCTAATAAACAATCATGTCTTTCAAAATAAAAAAGCTAAAGAACGTTATCCCTACAAAAATCATACAATCCTGTCATGCTCCATCTTCGTCACACAAAGTATTTATCATGCACAACCCCGGTTTTAGCCAAGCAATTGGTTCATACTTTTTAACGCGCTTCAACTTTTTTAACTCCCACGCAATACATGAGCGCAAGCCATGGATATAGCACTATGGGTGGAATAGAGTATGGTGATAGGGGATAAATTAGAGAAGTCAAAAATGGAGAAAGTCTCACATCAACGAGTCTAGTCAACGGGCTATGTAGATGCCCATCAATTGATGTCGATGCGAGGAGTAGGGATTGCCATGCAACGGATGCACTAAGAGCTATAAGTGTATGAAAGCTCAACATGAAAACTAAGTGGGTGTGCATCCATCTTGCTTGCTCTTGAAGACCTCGGGCATTTGAGGAAGCCCATCATCGGAATATACAAGCGAAGTTCTATAATGAAAAATTCTCAGTAGTATATGAAAGTGACAAAATAGGAGACTCTCTATATGAAAAACATGGTGCTACTCTGAAGCACAAGTGTGGAAAAGGATAGTAACATTGCCCCTTCTCTCTTTTTCTCTCATTTATTTATTTTATTCTTTTTTTTCTCTTTTTTCATGGCTCTTTTTTTCTCTTTTTTTCAATTTTTTTTAATTTCGTCCGGAGTCTCATCCCGACTTGTGGGGGAATCATAGTCTTCATCATCCTTTCCTCACTGGTACAATGCTCTAATAATGATGATCATCACACTTCTATTTACTTACAACTCAACATTACAACTCGATACTAGAACAAAAATATGACTCTATATGAATGCCTCTGGCAGTGTACCAGGATGTGCAATGATGCTAGCGTAACATGTATAAAAATGATGAACGGTGGCTGAGCCACGAATACTATGTCAGCTATATGATCATGCAAAGCAATATGACAATGATGATGTATGTCATAAAATCGGAACGGTGGAAGTTGCATGGCAATATATCTCGGAATGGCTATGGAAATGCCATGATAGGTAGGTATGGTGGCTGTTTTGAGGAAGATATAAGGAGGCTTATGTGTGATAGAGCGTATCATATCACGGGGTTTGGATGCACCGGCAAAGTTTGCACCAACTCTCGATGTGAGAAAGGGCAATGCACGGTACCGAAGAGGCTAGCAAATTGCGGAAGGGTGAGAGTGCGTATAATCCATGAACTCACATTAGTCATAAAGAACTCACATACTTATTGCAAACGTTTATTACCCCTCGAAGCAAAGTACTACTACGCATGCTCCTAGGGGGGAGGTTGGTAGGAGTTAACCATCGCGCACCCCCGACCGCCACGCAAAGGAAGACAATCAATAATAAATCATGCTCCAACTTCCTACCATAACGACAGATCATACGTGCATGCTTCGGGAATCACAAGCCTTAACACAATTATTCTTACTAAACCACAATTATCTACTAATACCTCCCACATATTACCATATTAATATCGCAAAACTATTGCAAGGAATCAAATTTATCATATTCAGTGATCTACATGAAAGTTTTTATTATATCCCTCTTGAATACCTATCATATCAGGACCGAATTCATAACCCGTACATATTACCATTGCTATCATGAGACTCTCAAAAAGATATAAGTGAAGCATGAGAGTGCAACTATTTCTTTAAAATATAACCACCGCCGTGCTCTAAAAGATATAAGTGAAGCACTAGAGCAACTGCCTAGCTCAAAAGATATAAGTGAAGCACATAGAGTATTCTAACAAATCACGAATAATGTGTGTCCCTCTCTAAAAGGTGTGTTCAGAAAATATGATTGTGACAAACTAAAAAGCAAACAAACTATTTCACAAGACGCTCCAAGTAAAACACATATCATGTGATGAATAAAAATATAGCTCCAAGTGAGTTACCGATAGATTGTAGACGAAAGAGGGGATGCCTTTCGGGGCATCCCCAAGCTTAGACGCTTGATTCTTCCTTGAATATTACCTTGGGGTGCCCTGGGCATCCCCAAGCTTAGGCTCTTGCCGCTCCTTATTCCTTTATCCATCGTAGTCTCACCCAAAACTTGAAAACTTCAGCACACAAAACTCAAGAGAAACCTCGTGAGATCCGTTAGTATAACAAACAAATCTTAAACTTTTGGTACTATAGTAAATTGATTCATATTTAATATTGGCATATTTCTACTGTAATCCAACTTCTCCATGACTCATACCCCCCGATACGATCCATAGATTCATCAAAATAAGCAAACTATGCAACAAAAACAGAATCTGTCTAAAACAGAACAGTCTGTAAAGATCTATTTAAAAGCCATACTTATGTAACTCCAAAAATTCTGAAAAATTAGGACAATGTAAAAATTCATATACCAATACTTTTTAAAAATTTCAGATTTTTCTGACATTCCAGTACAGAACTAAAATTCCAGCACTGGACGCAAAACTTTCTGTTTTCCAAACAGCATCAATTATACTATCATCAACATCATCCCAAAGGCATTACTTGGCACAAACACTAATTAAAACATAAATACACAATCATAACAGAGGCTATAATTGTGCCAACACACAAAAACAGAAGGTAAAAGAAAAAAAATCATTTTATTCATTGGGTTGCCTCCCAACAAGCGCTATTGTTTTATGCCCCTAGCTAGGCATAATGCATAGTTTCAAGTGTTGTCATCCTTCAAGTTAATTACATAAGTGGCCCTCATAATGGATTCATAAGGTGATTTAATTCTCTTTCTAGGGAAGTGTTCCATCCCTTTCTTTAATGGAAATTGAAATCTTATATTACCTTCTTTCATATCAATAATAGCACCAATAGTTCGAAGAAAAGGCCTACCAAGTATTATGGGGCAAGAAGGATTGCATTCAATGTCAAGAACAATAAAGTCCACGGGCACAAAATTTCTATTTGCAAGAATAATAACATCATTTATTCTACCCAATGGCTTTTTAATAGTAGAATCCGCAAGATGCAAATTAAGGGAACAAGGATCCATGTTGGTGAGACCTAGCACATCACACAAAGACTTAGGTATAGTGGAAACGCTAGCACCAAGATCACAAAGAGCATTACATTCATAGTCTTTAATTTTTAATTTAATAGTTGGTTCCCATTCATCTTGTAATTTTCTAGGAATTGATACTTCCAATTCAAGTTTTTCTTCATGTGCTTTCATCATGGCTTCTACAATATGTTTAGTGAAAGCCTTATTTTGTTCATATGCATTTGGTGAATTAATCATGGATTGCAACAAGGAAATACACTCAATTAAAGAACAACTATCATAATTAAAGTCCTTGTAATCTAAAGTAGTGGGTGTATTACTATTTAAAGTTTTGACCTCTCCAAACCCACTTTTTTCATTTTTACGATCAAGATTATCACCCTCCAAGCAAGCGGGACTCCTTCTATCTAAAGTTGACTCTTCTCCAGTCCCTTTTTCATCAATTTTTATGTTACTAAATAATGATTCAATATGAGTGACACCAATCATTTTAATATCTTCATCATTACTACGATAGAAACCGGGTGGAATCGCTTTTTCTAGAAATTCTCGCTTAGCTCTCAACCTAGCGGTCCTTTCTTTACTTTCATTAATGAAAACATAGATAGCTTTAATAGACTCATTTATATCATGTGTAGATGGCAATTTTTTAGTTTTAAGATTTTCCACATCATGGGCAATTCTATCCATGTTCCTAGCCAATTCATCAACTCTATTTAATTTTTCTTCTATCATAGCATTAAAATTCTTTTGCGAACTAATAAATTCTTTAATATTACTTTCAAGATAAGAGGGCATACTATTATTATTATTATAAGAATTACCATAAGGATTGCCACAATTATTAGAGGAATTTTCAGGAAATGGTCTAGCATTGAAATTACCCCTATAAGCATTGTTGTTGAAATTATTTCTAGAGACAAAATTCACATCAATAGCATCATTATTTTGCTCAATCAAAGTAGACAATGGCACATCATTAGGATCAATATGAGCAATTTTACTAGCAACCAATTTCAATAAAGCATCCATCTTATCACTCAAAGTATTAATTTCTTCAACAGAATTTACCTTCTTACCAGTTGGAGTTCGTTCAGTGTGCCATTGAGAATAATTTGCCATAATATTATCAAGAAGTTTGGTAGCTTCTCCCAATGTAATTTCCATAAAAGTACCACCTGCGGTAGAGTCTAGCAAATTTCTAGAGACAAAGTTTAGTCCCGCATAAATTTTTTGTATGATCATCCATAAATTCAAGCCATGAGTTGGGCAATTTCTTATCATTAATTTCATTCTCTCCCAAGATTGTGCAACATGTTCATGCTCAAGTTGCTTAAAATTCATAATTTGATTTCTTAAGGAAATAATCTTAGCGGGAGGAAAATACTTGGTAATAAAAGCATCCTTACACTTATCCCATGAATCAATGCTATTTCTAGGCAAGGATGAAAACCAAGTTTTAGCGTGATCTCTTAGTGAGAATGGAAATAATTTTAATTTGACAATATCATTATCCACATCTTTCTTCTTTTGCATATCACAAAGTTCAATGAAAGTATTTAGATGGGATGCAGAATCTTCATTAGGACTACCAGAAAATTGTTCTTTCATAACAAGATTAAGCAAGGCGGCATTAATATCATATGACTCCGCACTAGTGGCGGGAGGAGCAATAGGAGTACTAATTAAATCATTATTATTAGTATTGGAAAAGTCACAAAATTTTGTATTTTCTTGAGACATCGCGACGAAGCAAGCAAACTAGCAAACAAGCAAATAAAATATTTTTGTGTTTTTGTAAAAAAAAATTAGAAGTGGGGGAGATGAAAATGAGAGGCAAAGGCAAATAAAAATTAAATAAAGTAAATGCATGTGAATGATAATTTGTGCGAAGGCACTTGGTAATTTTGATGATGTCTCCCCGGCAACGGCGCCAGAAATTCTTCCTGCTACTTGTAGTCTGCATTGGTATTTCCCCGAAGAGGAGAGGATGATGCAGTACCGTAGAGATAAGTATTTCCCTCAGTCAAGAACCAAGGTAATCAATCCAGTAGGCGAACCAAGCAAAATTCCTTTGTAACGCACCTGAACACACAAGGGCAGACACTTGCACCCAACGCAAATAAGAGGGTTGTCAATCCCCTTCGCGGTTACTTGCAAGGATTAAAGCTTATAGAGGTAAATAGCTAAACTAAAATACTAATAAAAATAAAAGTAAATAAATTGCAGCAAGGTATTTTTGTGTTTTTAATATGATAGAGATAGACCCGGGGGCCATAGTTTTCATTAGAGGCTTCTCTCTCGAGCGCAGAAACATACGGTGGGTAAACAAATTACTATTGGGCAATTGACATAATAGCAAATAATTATGACGGATTCATGGCAATGATCATGTATATAGGCATCACGTCCGAGACAAGTAGACCGACTCCTGCCTGCATCTACTACTATTACTCCACCCATCGACCGCTATCCAGCATGCAACTAGGGTATTAAGTATGAAGCGGAGTAACGCCTTAAGCAAGATGACATGAGGTAGAGAAGCAAATTCAAGCAATATGAATAAACCCCATCTTTTTATCCTTAATGGAAACAATACAAATATGTGTCATGTCCCTTTCTGTCACTGGGATTGAGCACCGCAAGATTGAACCAATCACATAGCACCTCTCCCATTACAAGATAAATCAATCTAGTAGGCCAAACTAAACCGATAGATCGAAGAGAAATTCAATGCTATAACAATCATGCATAAAAGAGTTCAGAGAAGACTCAAATATTTCTCATGAATAATCTAATCATAAACTCACAATTCATCGGATCCCAACAAACACACCGCAAAAGAAGATTACATCGGATAGAACTCCAAGAACATCAAGGAGAACATTGTATTGAAGATCAAAGAGAGAGAAGAAGACATCTAGCTACTAGCTATGGACCCGTAGGTCTGTGGTAAACTACTCACACATCATCAAAAGGGCAGCAAGGTTGATGTAGAAGCCCTCCGTGATCGATTCCCCCTCCGGCAGAGTACCGGAAAAGGCCTCCAGATGGGATCGCAGAAGAACAGAGGCTTGCGGCGGCGGAAAGGTTATTTCTTCTGGCTCTCTGGGGGTTTTCCAATATTGGTGAATTTATAGAAGTGGAATTAGGTCAAACGGAGTCACGTGGGCCCCACAAGGCAGAACGGCGCCCCCCTGGGGCGCGCCCTGGTGCCTTGTGAAGCCTCCGTGAGGCTTCTGGCCTCCTCCCGAAGCTTCTAAGGGTTCTTTTGTCCAGAAAAAAAATCTCCAAAAAGTTTCATGGCATTTGGACTTCATTTGGTACTGTTTCTCTGAAAAGCCAAAAACAAGCAGAAAACAGCAACTGGCACTGGGCACTAGGTTAATAGGTTAGTCCCAAAAAATTATATATAATTGCATATAAAAACATCCAAGATTGATACTATAATAGCATGGAACAATCAAAAATTATAGATACGTTGGAGACGTATCAATGACGCAACACACACGCTCACACTTAAGTGCTCAACCTACACGTGCATGCACACACATGCACAGCCTGGGTGGTTCGCGCACAAGGGTTGGACTCCTGCCGCGCGTGCGTAAAGTTTTGTTGAACTTATTTCTTTGCTCTACCAACTGACAGGTGGGACCCAGAAACCACGTGCCAATTTAACCAGTCAACAAAGTGCCACGTACACTATTTGGCCGGTCAGCAGAGTGCAATACGGTGCTCTACAGTGAGCTAGTGACCGTATAATCATCGCAAAACGTTTATAGTGACCGTAATGAGCGTATTATGAAGTCTAGTGACCGTATTGTTACAAATACAATGACCGCCAGTGTATTTATCTCGTTTCAAATTAAGCCATATTAACCGGAAAGGAGGCAGTATGGACTACTAGTACTACCGTGTCCCGTCAACTCGCAGAACGAGGAGAAGCTTGCTTACGACACCCCCTCCCTCGGCCGCTCGCGCAGTGGCTCGCAGGACGAGGAGAAGCTTGCTTACTACGCCTACGCCCTCTCCCTCGCCCACGCGCGCCGTGGCTCGTAGGACAAGGAGAAGGTTTTGACTACAGCGCGCTCTCCCCCGCCCTCGCTCGCGCGGTGGACGTGCAGCAGTTCATTCGGTGTCAGATTGCCAGAATCATATACTGTAGTATTGTAGTGCCATCATTGTTGGACCTCCCGAAGAGGTGAAGAGCCAAGCGCAAGGTTTATAGGAGTACGAGTAGTCGAACTAGTACTAGTACTACTATAGGAACAACCGCTACTGCATGATGCTGCCACGTCACCTATAGCCAAAGCTGTGCCACGTTTTTTTCTCACAAAGCGTGTTGGAGCCCGTATAACAGCCACACAAGTTGCACGTACACATAACACATTTACTAGTTAGTTCTAAAGGACAAATGCCAACATGCCACACAAGTTCATCTCCACTTCATGTGATAAATTTGTGCACGACTACTCTACATATATTTACAGTGCTACCATTCACAATTTACCATACTCCACTTACACGTTATAGAGGGGCTCCATGTCCTCCTCCAGGTTCCAGTCCCAGGCGTTCTTCATAGATGGCACAATCCATTGCGGTGGGCACCGGGAATCATTGTCGCAGCTTTCTAGTCCGGTTCCACACGATGGAGACTCATCCAAGTTGAAGCGGCATAAATTAGGGATAGCGTGTCCCAACATGTTGTTCATCTGGCGGTGCGCACTGAAGACACAACCATGCTTCATGAACGGCAGGCCTTCTGTGTCATGCACGGAAGGTGGCATCTGTTTCACAATGGGGTAGCTGTCCCCAATGAAAAGCGAGTACTCTCCAAGAGTGTTCCTCGGCTCCCACATAGCATCACGGGGGTCGAACTCCGAGCCGTTCATCTGGTACACATGGCATCTAGATCTGGACACATGGTAACGTACATGGTCAAGGTCCATGCAGGATATGTTGTGCTCAAATATGGCGCGCAGTAATATTGTACAGCCAGTAGTACTACTATAATACTACTATAGAGGAAGTACAATAACCGACTTATTATATATAACCATTTTTGGCTACATGAAGGAGGTAAGACATGGAAAAACAAAAATGGTGGGAGTGGCACTACAAAAAAAAGACACATCCGTGACATTATGGCCCGAACGAAAACTTTTTCTGTCATGGTTGTGACACTTCTATGACAATAATTGTGACAAAAACACGTATCATCATAGATGTGGTGGGCTCCTACTTCTATGACAAAAAATTATGACAGAAAATGGGCTTTTCGTCCTGGGCGGGCCGGATACGGGCCGCATGACATTCTTTGGGCCGTCTATGACGTAAAAAATCATGGTAGAAGTGAGGCCGTGGAAATTTTCGGGGAATTCCTGGTTACGGTGGGTGGTCGGGGCCTAGCGATGTAGTGTGGTTTGCGCGTTTCTCTCGTACGCGTGTGTGTGTGCGACGCGTTCGCTAACTGAATCCGAGCGAGGCGTTCGCTTACTGAACCCGAGCGATCGATCGATCCCTCGCACTACTACACGTACTGAACCCAAGCGATCGATCCCACTGCGTACTGAAGCCGAGCGATCCCTTCGCTGCTAACTGAACCTGAGCGACCCCTTCGCTGCTAACTGAACCCGAGCGATTCCTTCGCTGCTAACTGAACCCGATCAATCCTTCTTGCTGCTTACTGAAGCCGATCGAGCCCCCGTGCAAGACGTAGCCAGCCGGTGTTGGGTTGCCTCTCGATGAACAGTTCCTGTTGCTGCCGCGCGCGGGATACACATAGACATGAGTCGAGACGCATCGATCGAGCCGGTTGGTTGGCTGTGGATGAACAGTTCCCGTTGCTGCCGCCCGCTCGTATACGCCCCACACCAGCCGGTGGGTTGGCTGTGGATGAACAGTACCCTGGCTGTGTGAAGGTGGTTGGCGCTGGATGAACAGGACCCCGAGGAGGCCAGCCGGTTGGGGGTGGATGAACAGGACCCCCGTGGAGGCTGGATGAACAGTAGCCGGTTGAGGCTGGAGGAAGTCGACGGTGGATGAACAGTAGCTCGTGGAGGCTGGAGGGAGGTCGACTGTGGATGAACAGTAGCCCCATGGAGTCCCGTTTTGCGGTACGCCACACCCCTCCCGATGAGCAGGACCCCCGTTTCGACCGTAGGCAGTTGGGGAGAAGTCCGTTTCCTCCGTTTTGCGGTATGCCAGAGCCCTCCCGATCAACAGGACCCCGTTTCGACCGTAGGCACTCGAACAGAAGTCCGTTTCCTCCGTTTTGCGGTACACCAGACCCCCAACCGATGAACAGGACCCCATTTCGACCGTAGGCACTCGAACAAAAGGCCGTTTCCTCCGTTTTGCGGTACGCCAGACCCCGAGTCGATGAACAGGACCCCGTTTCTGCTGTTCCGTCTAAGCCGGTTGGCTCCCGATGAACAGGACGCATTCCGACCCAGTCGCTTGGCTCCCGATGAACACGACGCTGTTTCCTCCGTTCCGACCCAGCTGGTTGGCTGCCGATGAACAGGAGGCCGTTGCTGCCGTCCGTTGCCTCTCTCCATGTACACGAGCCCTCGCCGTATGTATGCGCGAGTACGCATTCGAGACCCTGCCCGTATATGTACGTACGTGGCCGTATTTTTTGTTGTGTGACAAGATTTAAACGGGGCTGCCTGAACTGCTACGTCGGGGGCTCTACTACGACACGTGCCGCTCCTTACATGCCCACAGTTCATCGTTGCAGAGAGACCGATCGACCAGTATGTACGTACACGTTCGCGACCAGACAGACAACGCTACGTACGCTTCGACCGGGTGGGTCCCAGCTGTCAGGGAGGATTAGGAGGCACTTCCTTGCGTGCGAAGATATAGCTACTGGGTCCCAGCTGTCAGGGGGGAATCATTTTTTTTGCGCGTAATAAGGAGGCTCTTCCTTGCGTGCGAAGATGTAGCTGGTGGGTCCCAGCTGTCAGGGGGAGGAAACATTTTTTTCCGCGTAATAAGGAGGCACTTCCTTGCGTGCGACCATGGACCTCGTGGGTCCCAGCTGTCAGCCTCTCCACGTACAGTCCTCTTCCGATGGCTGTCGTTCGTTGACCGCGTTGACGACGCCGTACCGAGTGCAGCAAGGCGGTGGACGATGGCGAGGCCTAGGAAGGGAACGACCCAGAGCTAGGGAAGACAAGGCAGTGGTTTCCCACGCGGAGGGAAGTACTGGTTTGGCTGCGGTGTGAGGCTGCCGTCACCGGAGAATAACAGGAGGTGTGGGTGAGTAGAGGGATGGCCTGGCCAGCGGTGGGAATAGGGTTTGGCGGTGAGGCCTGCGCGGCAGCACAGCCGGCCAAGGGAGGCAGGACAGGCGGTCCCGCCAGCGCTGGTTTGGGCGGCTGGAGCAAGAAGATCAGAGATTGAAGAAGCAGCACGGCCGTTGGATTAACATCCAACGGTCAGTGCTGCTAGAATCGTTTGTTGACTAAGTTGACAAAGCCCTGCATACGCGTCAACTTGGTAGGCCCACAAGTCAGCCTCCAAATCAGGTGGGTCCCAGCTAACAGGGGGAGCAATCATTTTTCTTGCGTGTAATAAGGAGGCACTTCCTTGCGTGCGACCATGCACCTCGTGGGTCCTAGCTGTCAGCCTCTCTACGTAGAGTCCTCTTCTGATGGCTGCCATTCGTTGACTGCGTTGACGACGCCGTGCCGAGAGCACCAAGGCGGTGGACAACGGCGAGGCCTAGTAAGGGAATGACCCAGAGACGAGGAAGACTTGGCTCACGCGGAGGGGAGTACGAGGGTTTACTGATTCGGCTGCCGTCGCCGAAGAATAACATGAGATGTGGGTGAGTAGAGGGATGGCCTGGCCAGCGATGGGAGTAGGGTGGGGCGGTAAGGCCTGCGCGGCAGCACAGCCGACACGGGAGGCGGGAGAAGGCGGTCCAACCGGCGCTGGTTTGGGCGGCTGGAGCAAGAAGATCAGAGATTGAAGAAGTAGCATGGCCGCTGGATTAACATCCAACCGTCACTGCTGCTAGAATCATTTGTTGACTAAGTTGACAAAGCCCTGCGTACGCGTCAACTTAGTAGGCCCAAGTCAACCTCCAAATCTGTGGCAAACATCATACAACACATTTGCTATTATTTTTAATAATTTACAACCCATTTGCTCTTTCTTAAGGATTTTTTTGCAGCACATACTCTTTTTGTTAGCATTACAGCCAATATTCTGGCCACGGTTAAAAATTTCAATGAAATTTTGCATATTTTGGTGGGCTCCGAATTGTTTTTAATCCCGATGTTTCGAGTCTGATTCTGACTAATTTGAAAAATGAAATTATATTAATTATAATCCAATGCTATTTTCACCGCAGAAAAATCCAATGAAATTTAAAATTTCAAAATCCGGATGAAACGAAATTTGAAACTAATTACCGGTTGCTGTGTTTTTCAAAATTTACAGCCCATTTCTTATTGCTTATAGGCCATTTTCTTTTTCTTAGGGAAATAGGCCATTTTGTGGGCAAGCCGAATACATCCCTCCTCGTCTTGAAAGATTTGAAGCCCAGCAGGGCTGAGAAAAGCAAGTAGGCCTCGGTTGGGTATTGTGCAAAATAAAATAAGACAGAAAAGAAAACTGGGCTGTTGATGTGGTAAACATAAAATAAAAAGACTGGTCATTGAAATTTTTGAACTATTTTTAATCCCGAAATTTCGAGCCCGATAAAAACAAATTTTAAAATATATTTAAATTATGTTAAAATCCAATGAAATACTAAATATGCAAAAATAAAATAAAATTCGCAATTTGAAACTAATTGCCCATTTGATGTGTTTTTTATATATTTACACCCCCATTTCATATTACTCACAAAATTTACAGCCTTTTTTTATGGCCTGGCCGAATGTATCCGTCGTCGTCTTGAAAGATTTGCAGCCCAGCTGGGCAGGGAAAAGGAAATTGGCCTGTGTAGGGTATTGTGCGAATAAAAGGTGTGCTAGTCATTTTCACACACAAAAAAACAGTTGGGCTCGTCATGTTGTAAATAAAGCATGGGCTACACGGGCCACAGACGCCGCACAGCCCAGTTGATACCTGCTCCGTCTCAACAACAACAACAAAAAACTGCTCGAGCTACTGAGTCCCAGGTGTCAGCCACTCCTTGTGCAATTCTTTCGTTTATTGACTACATTGAAAATGTCATAGGTCCCGGATGTCAGCAAACCATTAGGAGGAAGCATTTTTTTTCATGTAATAATGAGGAACTTGCTTGCGTATGGCTATGGACCTGGGGGTCCCTAGTGTCATCCTCTCCACGTACAGTCCTCACCGATTCCTGTCGTTTGTTGACAGTCGCTCATTGTGCAATTCTCTCGTTTATTGACTACGTTGACAATGGGGTGGGACCAAGATGTCGGGAAACCATTAGGAGGAATCATTTTTTTGGCTTGTAATAAGGAGGCACTTGCTTGCGTACTGCCATGACCCTGGTAGATCCCTACTGTCATCCTCTCCACGTACAATCATCTCCTGATTCCTCTCGGTTGTTGACCATGTTGACAACGCCAGAAGGCGGTGCCGCGGCAAGGGAACAAAAGCGAAGGATGACGGCGAGGCCTCGTACGAGAATGAAAAGGAGCCGTGGAAGATGCGGCAGTGTGGTCGGAAACGGAGGGGGAGTACGAGGGTTGGTGCGGGGTGGGGATGCCGTCGCCGGAAAATAACAGGAGGTGGGGGTGGGTGGGTGGGGAGTGTAGAGGGATGGCCTGGCACCGGTTAGGGTACGGTGGGACAGCAATGCGTGCACGGCTGCGCAGCAAGCCACGGAAGGCGGGAGTAGGTGATCCCGCCGGCGTTGGTTTGGTTTGGGTGGCTGGAGCCTGGAGGAAGAAGGCAAGAGATTGAAAAAGCACGACAGACATTGGATTGACATCCAACGGCTCAGGCTGCCACAATTGTTTGTTGACTAATTTGACAAGGCCTTGTGTACGCGTCAACCTAGTAAACCCACAAGTCAACCTCTTAATCCGTGGCGGACAAATACAGCCCATTTAAAAATATAACAACCCATTCCAAACGTTCAATCGAAAAGTTCAACATTCAGAGCAAAGTAACAGCACTGATTCAGAGATAGAGTTCTGAACTTCCACGTTGACAACCATCATAGCCAACTTAACTATCTACTCCCGGTAATACTCGAGTTTAGAACAACTAACATACTCTTAGCTAACTAGACGATGCTGGCCGCCATCTGTGGCACACACTAAACGCCGGCACCGATGTCCTCCTCCTCGCCTCGGACTTGGTAGAGGTGCGATAGGGCGCGTTGCTCGTGCCCGTTGGCCCATTCCATGCTGGAGTGGTCCACCGAAGCTTCGGCTTCTAACTTGACGAGCTGGTAGTAAAATTCAGCGCCGCGCACGCGTGCGTGCCCGACAGCCTCTAGGGCTATTCGCCGGGCGCCGGCCTCCACGTAGTCGGCCCAGTTGTAGGCGCTCTGCTCGCGACGCAGAGCGGCGGTGCGCTCCTCCTCCTCCATGCTCTGCTGGCGGCACAAATCGGTAGGTAAATCCGCATGTCGCGGGAAACGCGAAGGTCATCGGAATTCAATGCATAAGCAGGCATGGCTTTTAGCGCGCCAGCTTGCCGTGGAAAACTGGAAAAACTGAAATTATGAATGTGCCGTACTCCAGTCCCGTCCCGTCAGTGCTGGGTCGCACATCGGCACGACAGTCAAACAAGTGCACTCGATTCATCCAGATGAGGTACGTGCGTGATCCGCTGGTTATTTGTGTAGGATCGAGTCGGTCTGTGCGAGCTGCTAGGTCCCTGGTGTCCGCCGCTCGTTGGGCAATTCTCTCGTTTATTGACTATGTTGACAATGGCATGGGACCCAGATGTCAAACCATTAGGAGGAAGCATTTTTTTGGCTTGTTATAAGGATGCACTTGTTTGCGTATTGCCAACGTTTGAGGGTACGGTGGGGCGGCAATGCGTGGGCGGAGGCACAACCACCCGTGGGAGGCGGGAGCAGGCGGGACCTACGGCGTGGTTTTGTTTGGGCGTCTGGAGGAAGAAGACAAGAGATAGAAGAAACACGACAGATGTTGGATGTCAATCCAATGGCTAGCAGGCAGAATCGTTTGATGACTAAGTTGACACCACCTTGGATAGGCTTTTTCCTTGTGGGTCCCAAATGTCAGAATCCAAATCTGTCACGGCCACGCAGCCTTTCTTATTAGGAATTACAACCCATTTGGTGTGCTAGCTCAAAATAAGTTTGTGGGTGCTGGCAGGCGCTAAGCGCTTGGGTTCTGTAATGCGCAAAGAGATCAAGTAGCCGACAAGAGTGATGTCATTTCCCTTTGTTGGGATTTGTTACAACATTTATCTCTTAATTAAAGAAATGGCAAGCCATTAGCCTTTTTCAAAGAAAATATGACAGCCACAGCCGAGTTGAAATGGGCAACAACATCAAACTCCAGCTTAATTACAAACTATAGAAAAGCAAGAGGGTAATTGTTCATCAGGTTTAGACTTAACCCAGATTGAAAAGGGCAACAACATCTAACTCCACCACTGTTTTCGGCAGCTGTCACTATCAAATGGATCGGTTAGATCCATAAAATGAGCACCTCGAGTCGTAAAACATTATGGAATATGACCACAAGATGATGTAAAAAGAAGCCTGGCTCGTTCAAAAGCCCTTTTGTCCACCTGAAAGTCCTTTTTTTGCTCTTTGACATATCCATCCGTCAAAACTTCGTTCTTAATATATTTAAGCCTGATGGATAATAGTACCCTCACATTCAGCAGGAAGAATGTGACAAATCTAGTGTTTGCATGGGTGGCTACATATCCTTCCAGCGTTATTGTCTTCAAACGAATGTGATGAGAACTGAGAAAATCCCGGTGCTTACGATGCCACCGATTGGTTATACCTTTTGTACCCCGTCATGCTGCCTAAATAGACATGAAGATTGAAAATAGTTAAGGTCTAAAAAAAGAGTATGTGGAAAGAGCAACAACTGAACGGTTAATTCTAGTACACTATATATGGGCTTCCAATGTGCGTGAAATCATCACCTTTATATACAACTTCTCCAGGCATGGAAAGCATCGCAACAAGCCAATAATCTTGTTTAGATCAAAAGTATTCATACTGATATATAAGATCTTGACAGAATCCAGCACCACTGATAGGCTATCCATGGACAAACTCTTCATTGAGCATTGAGCATATAAAACTTATGCGCACAAATGAAAAATGCAGCTTATGATTACAAAAGTGCAGATGATAATATACAGTACCTGGATAACTGTGGAGTCAAACACCATCTTGAAATGATCACAGAGATCATGAATTACACCCAAGGTCTCCAGTTTAGACGCGGAGACGACAGTTATTTGCGAAGGTGAATAACAAGAATCAAGGATCAACCTTTGAAGTGAAGGGGCATCTTCGATGATGAGCTCCCCTACGTCAAAAGAAATTCCAATTCTTACAAGGTTAGGCGACTTTATTCGGAAGCAACCGATTTTAACTGTCAAAACAAGCACTAAGCACTCCAGGGCAGGGCAACTGGATTGGATGATGCTGTGCAGTGAGGCCTCCAACATACGAACCAGCACTAGTGAAAGTTTTTTGAGAAGTGGGAGTCGAAGCTTTTGTACCAGATTGTCTGGTAGTCTGCACAGGGCAAAGGTGGCAGTGTGGAGAGAGTAGGAAAACCGCGAGATGGACATCGGTGGCGACGGGTCAAATATATGGCGTTCGGTTCGTGGTATGTCTGTTTCGTAGGAATAATAGAACTCAAGCATCTGGAGTTTGTGGAAATCAGGGGATGCCAGGCAGGCGTTCACCATGCGGGGCACGTGCAGGTAGCTCGCCGGGATGCAGAGGCGGTGAACGGAGCCCCCATGGGAGGAGATGATGGCTCCGGGGAGTTCAAAATCATCAACGAGAGATAGGCCACGACAGTCGAGATTAAGAGGCGCGGCGCGCCATAGAGGGCGCCACCGAGATGCGAGGACTTGGGTGCGGCAGCAATCCTTGGTGGGGAGAAGTGAGATGATCTCCCCAAGGATGGCGTCCGGGAGATCGCTGATGTGGTCCGCCCGAGATTCTTCGGGTTCCTCAGATACAGGGGGGGTCTCGCCGCTTCTCCCCACACTGCCGGGTGCGAGATCTACAACCGGTGTCGCCACTGGCGGGAGCCTCATCTTCTTGGCACTGTGGCCAGCCGACTCCATTTTCCTTGCGGGCGTCGCGTCGAGCTCACGGATTTGAGCAGAGTAACGAATGGCGAACCTAGTTGTGGTGCGAGTGAGGAAGAAGGGGAGCTGGGGTTTTTTGTGGCAGTGAGGAAGAAGGGGAGTTGGGGTTTTTTGTAGGAGTGAGGTGAGGAATTTGGGGGTACAACCGGAGGGGGAGACGAGTCGAGCGAGCGGACGTGAGGTGGGAGTGAGGAGGAAGAAGAGCAGCCGGTTTTTTTGGGGGGGGGGGGTGCAGTGGGGGGCGCCTCTTCTTAAGTAAAATAAGGGCTTTTGAATTGATTTTATTAATTAGGGTGGATGGGCTATTTTGTCTTTGGCCCAGAAAAACAATTACTACTAGTAATACAGTGGGGACACTCTACCACTCCCCAGAAAAACAATTACTACTCAATCCTCAAAAAAAAAACAATTACTCCTATAGTACAGTGGAGACACTACCGCTTCTGGCTCCTCGTCGGTCGTCGAAACGGCTCCCGCTACTGCCGTTTTACTTTGGTTCGCCGACATGCGGGCCATGCAGCGCGCGGGCCCAAATGGCATCCACCAAATTAGAAGGCGGTATGCACTATGCAGGCACAGAGTCACCTCGGTCGTAGCGCGGCAGTAATGAGCCGTCATATCACAAAACCCCACCTCCCCGCAGTAAGTTGGTCGGACGAAGCAACCATCATTTCACTCTTCGCTGAATCCGCTTCTCCCTCGTCTTCTTCAAGAAAGCCACCACTCGCTTCCACCATTGTTCTTCTCTCCCAACGAAGGAAAGGTGAGTGCATCCATGATGTTGGTATATTTTCTTTCCAAAAAAACTCTTTTGCAAAGCAGTAACTGATCCTCACTCCCTTTTTTGTGTCATTGTCATTGCGATTGTGTTTTCCTTTTGGTTGTCTTCTATTTGTCAGTTTCATTATGGATCATGGAGAACCGGGCAAAGATCTACCGATGTTGGAGCAGACGCGGCAGGCTGATCCCCACGAGACAGAGAGCTCCAAGAAGATGAAGGCCACCACCGAGCCGACCCCAGATGCGCTCACGGCCACTACTGAGATGGTCAATGCCCCCCGTGGCCGTGCAGGAGCAGTTTTCCCCCGGCAAGATGGACCCCTTCGAGGATGTCTCCCCCCCGCTGAGCTGCCCAAGGTGATTTTCTTCTTTGGCGATCTTGATTGTGGTTTTTCATCTAAGTATGAGGTGATAAATAATGCAAGATTTATTAGCTCTGATGCCATGCTACCTTCCTTGTCATGCATACTTTTGACTCTACATGGTGGTTTAAATGACTTATGTTTTTTATATTGGAAAGTAATTTAGTATTCATTTCTGTTTCAATTAGAGCCCTGATGCAGACAAGGATTGTGTGGTTGTACATGTCACTCGCTATGAGGTGGATGACCTGAATATACGCACTGGGAAAACAAAGTTCTTAGGTTGTTCGATCCTGGAAGCCATTTGCACTTATACGGAAGACGAAATGTATTCCAGCCACACTATTGTCAGGCGTGTTGTCCAGGGTGTACTAAAGCATAACAAGTTCACAGCTACTCCTTCGTTTGTGAGGCATAATGTTCTTGTCAAGCTTATCCATGAAGATGACATGGCATGCCTCGACAAACAAGTTTATTAGTGGAAAGGCCACAAGGTTATCTTCAAAAAGGTTGACAGGATTGAGCTGCTGCCAGACGTCCTCGAGGATGTTCATGGCAAGGTCCATCTTGTGTCCATCCCCAATTAGATCGATGGCATGAAATAGTTGGCCCAGTTAGTGTTTCAAAGTAGCTTGGAATGTGTTTAATTACCCGAACCTTGCGTATTATCGAGCCCTCTTGGGGTAGTACTCTGTTTGAATCCCTCTATGGGATTTGCTGCTACTTTTGTGTGCCCGTGAATCATATGAGAACCCTCGTAAGTGTTGCCGAAACAGATGCATCCTCATGAGTTCTTTCATGTAATATGGCATTGTAAGACATAAGTTGCCACTGTTTATCAAATGAGCAGTGTGTGTTTGATGAAATACTTGTTTGACAACTCTTGGTGCGCCAACGTATACATAGTGTAGGTAATGCACTGTTGGTGCTACCCCACTTGTAAGCACAGTTGGTGCAAACACGGCACATTGGTGCAGATTGCTTCAACACTAGACCGACCAGCTCACACTCATACACTGATGTCTGACATATAAGCAACTACGTATCTAGTTACAGTGGTTCATGCGGTTAATTGAGGCCACAATATAGATTCCAAATGTTAACACGCTACTCCAGCATTTATGTTAAACATTCACAACAAACTCGGCAGCATAAAATACTTCAAAAGCATAAGTTCAACTTTTTTATACATCTCATCCCTAGGCAAGCTTTAATTTCCTGGGGTTCACTCTGGTTTTTCTTCTTGCCACCATCCAGGGTTAGGTTCTCTCGTTCCAGAATAACAAATTATAATTGTGTTCTCAGTTGGAATATTGAACTGAACCTTGAAGTGGATTGACCATCTGAACTTCTTGTGCAGTTCCACTAAATTTAAGCACCACTATTTGCAGAAATAGGCAGACCGCAATGCCTCTTTTACGCGCACCTGACCCCAGAACCTCCGTGCAGCCATGCAAGCTCGTCCTCGGGCCGTCCTTAAACTGGGAGTGAGTGTAGTTCACGGCGCGGACGCACTGCTTGTTTTCTCCGCCACACATGACAGGCTCATTCCTGCACTGCAATCAGGAAGTCCACGTACGAATCAGCTTCTTTTAGCTTGCGTTGGTCATTCTAGCTAGTTATGAATGTAGGAATACCTGGAATACGGGTGGCTAGAGGACGGCAGGTAGGAACAGCCATCTGATTTTGTGCAGTTCTACTAAAATTGAGGTGTGTGCTTATGATTGCACAAATAGAAACGATATGGAGATAGAGATCCCTATTTGCACAAATATGTAATATGGTTATTTAAGCAGTGGCAGTTATTTGCAGTGGCATATGATTAACAACAACATCTCTTGTGTTATGAATGGCATTACATTGACAGTATGAAAAAGTGCCATTAAGTAAGAAGTAGCATCACATCACATCAACAATGGCACTAGATTAACATGAAGAACAACAACACTACTATTTCTGTCATCAGAGTAGCACATGGTCAGTAGCTCCGTGCACGGTGCAATCAAATTTGTGCAGTTCTAATGGGATGAAGCAATGTTAGCGGTGTGAGATTTAAGTGTAACTGGCAAAACAGAATTCATGGGAAATAAAGCAAGACAGAAGCACTTCATAAAATGGTGGTGTCATTGCTTCAATTTATCGATGACACTAGACTGACAGCAGCATTACTTAGAAGTGACATTAGGCTAACAGTGGCATTCCTTCATTTTTCCTCTGATATTAGATAAACGGTAGTGATAAGGTCAAAGGGACAGCAGGGGCATAAAGTGGTGAAGCAGATCTGGTTGCTGAGAGCGGCAAACATTCAAGCAGGATGTCTGCATTTTTCCAATTTTTTATCTCCTCGGCGACCTTTTCCTATGTGAGCACAGGAAGGGAAAATATCATACGGAAACCAACATTCGGTGGAAACTGGTGAAAACCACACGAAAATGATGTTTTAAAGTTTCAAAAAAATCTCAAAAATATATGGGATGTTAAGAGGGTGATGTTCTATTGCCATGCAAAATTTCACGGTCAAATACATTACTGGATGTGAGCTATGAAAAAGATAAAATCAGCATTGAATAGTGCCAAACCATAAGTCACTATTCATTGCTGAATTTATCTTTTTCATAGCTCGTATCCCGTAATGTTTTTTTACTTAAAATTTCACATGACAATAGAACATTATCCTCCTAACATTCCACATTTTTCAGAATTTTTTGAAACTTTAAAACATGGTTTCCACAAAGTTTTCTTTGAATTTGGTTTCTGTATGATATTTTCCTGCACAGGAAATCTAGACCTGCTTGTTCTCAGTTGCGTTGTCCCCTCAACACCCCTCACTTTCTTCCCTTTTTTGACCGAGAGACCGGTCTAGCTAGTATCTTACTAGTACTTCCCCCCACGCTTCGCTATCCACCCCACTTTCTTCCCCTTTTCAACCAAGAGATCGGTTGGGTAGCCAGTCTCTACTACTTTCCCCCTTTTCTTTCCTCTTTGAACCAAGTCCTAGATTCAAGCTACAGCTTTCCCCCCTTTCTTCCCTTTTGAACAAAGTCCTAGATTCGACTGCATGAAGTAGGTTTACCTCTAATAATAGTAAAAATTCAGGTGGCTTTGGAACAGCCAAAGGATGTAGAAAAAGATGCACATGCAGCCACGTGGTGAGCTGGGGCAGTAGAGCAAGGCCGGTTTCGAAGAAAGTTATACCTGAGGGTCATCCGGATGTGGCTAGGAGGGCGGCGGGAGGCCGGATCTGCCCACAATACGGCAGGGAGGAAGAAGGGGTCGGAGGCCCTCCCGAGCCGGCGCTGTGTCGGACAGAACAGAATGGACCGCCGATCGGGACGCACCGGCAGCTGTGGGCTTCCTCCCTTGCCGCCGACGACCGCGTGAACGTTGCACCTTCTTCGCTTCGCCGGCGGAGGGGATCCGGCCGGAACTATGACCAGCGGTGAGCAGAGAGGGTGAGGCCGCCGCTGTCTTGTTTAGATCTGGAGAGGATGAGAGAGTGAATGAGAGCTACCCTAGTAAAGCAAGCGCTCAAGCTCCTGCTTATATATATAGTGGAGTGATTTTCTTGTAGCAATCGTTTTTAAAATGAATACGCGTGAACCACTATTTTCATTTAACGTTCCATTAAAAAAAACTCAATCAATAACGCGCCACCGCGTCCAGGTCGCACTATGTACACGTGTGGTCCCCGACCCTCCATGAAGTTGAAAACTGCACGAGTCGAATTGTCACTTGGGATGCCTCTTTGTAAACAAATGCGCTCGTACGTGTACCCGCGCGTGGGTGTTAGAGAACTGGTGCGTGCGTGCGCCGCTTCTCTTCGTGTACTACGTACTCCACCTAGAGTAAGATGTATACGTATGTGACATCTGAGTTACAAAAAAATGTGTGACGTTTTTTATTTTTTAGAAGTTCTTAGGGAAGGGTGTGAAGAGCACATATATGTGTGTCATGTCTACCTACAGAGTACAAATAGATGGTGTGTGCGAGAAGTCGGTAGAGTCGTGAGGTGCGTGTGTGCGTGCGTGAGAGGGAGGGTTAATGTGTCAATGCAATGCGTGTGTCCGTAAATCATATTTGGTGAACGTTCACCACAAGCCGTTTCCTGGCGAACGCCCAAAGAACCGTCAGATCTGCATCTGACGATGGCAGTTTTGCCATGGCATTTGACAGAACAGCCACTCCTCTGACACATAAAATTTCCACATGAGCGTTCGCAACTACCGTATGCTCCCTTCGTTCCAAAATATAGTGCATATAGCTTTATTGAAAATTCAAACCTCTTGAACTTTTACTGAGTTTTCGTAGAACAAAATGCACATATAGAAAACCCAGCATATATCATTTCATTCATCATCGAGAGATATCTATAGAGATGGGGGAGGAATGTACTAGTGTGTCTTCGATAAAGAGGGGCCGTATGTGCGTGTTTGTTGTGAGAGAGAGCGAGAGACATCGTAGGATTGAGTCCTCTAACTAAGGAGGGAGAAAGAACGATCGGGATCAGTAGAGAGATGAAATATAGTGTGTTCCTTCATTAGAAGAACCGGACAAATATTTTGCTGAGTTCTAAACTTGGCAATGTCCCATCGAGTAAGGACTCAATGCGTGGCACTGCTCTATTGCCGAGTGCCACACTTCGCCAAGTTTGTTAGCCGAGTCTCCGTTAGCCGACACTCGGCAAAGGAAGACCGGCGTATCACCTACAGCAATTTCAACCCTCCTTTGGTGTGGAGGAATATTATAGGAATTCTATATGATCGGATTTTTATAGGATTTTTTCCTTTAGAGCCATTTGGTTCATAGGAATGGATTCCTATACTCCACATTTAGGCCTCCTTTGGTTTGTAGGATTTTTGTAGGAATTGTATAGGATAGGATTTTCGAAGGAAAAAATCCTTTGGAGCCCTTTGGTTTGTAGGAATGGATTCCTATTCCTATGTAGGATAGGAATCAATCCTTCACATTTCAAAGGAAAAAAACATTAGCCTAGACTCAATGGAAAATTTCCTATCCTATGCTTCAAATGACATCTCTTTCCCATAGGAATTGAGATGCATGTCATCTCACTTCCTATGATTTTCCTATTCCTATGACATTCCTATCCTATGAACCAAAGGAGGCCTTAAGAGGAAAATAAACATTAAGACTCAATGGAAAAATTCATATGATGTGAACCAAATGACATCTCTTTTCCTATCCCTACTCAAAGGATTTGAGATACATGTCGGCCTCCTCTGGTTCATAAGATAGGAATATCATAGGAATAGGAAAAACATAGGAAGTGAGATGACATGCATCTCAATTCCTATAGAGAAAGAAATGTCATTTGATGCATAGGATAGGAATTTTTCCATTGAGTCTAGGGTAATGGTTTTTTTCCTTTAAAATGTGAAGGACTGGTTCTTATCCTACATAGGATTATGAATTCATTCCTACAAACCACAGAGCTCCATAGGAATTCGTCCTTTGAAAATCCTATACTATGAAATTCCTACAAACCAAAGGAGGCCGTACGTCATCTCTTTTCCTACAACTTTCATACTCCTATAATATTCCTACCCTGTGAACCAAAGGAGGCCGTGGGTATATCAAAATGTGGGACCCACACGTCACTGCCTTTGGGTCGAAGCTGCGTCCACAATTTTTTATACTCCCCTGCTCCGTCCAGCTTACTGCGGGCAAGGTGGGGCTTTGTGATTTGACGCCTCATTGCTCATTTACTAGTACTGCGGCGCTACGACCGGGGTGCCTCCCCCCGCTGCTCCGAACTTTGGTGCATGGCATGTGGACCAGGATGGTGGATGTCCCACATGTCGGCGAAAGGTGTGCTGTTAGTGTGTCGCCATGAGCAATGCTAGACTCACGGAGAGGATTTTTACAGACTTTAGGGAGTAGCAAACGTGGAGGATTAGGATTGGATTTAGGGGGTGGGAAGGGGAGTGGGAAGGGGCCCGCCCCCCTGAAATCAGAGGGGGTCTAGTTTGATTAGTTGGAAGATGCCCGTATTAGCCCCGTAAAGGCCCGTGAGTGCAGCATTTTTGGTGTCGCCATTTCGTGTGCGGATTGACCCTGCGGACTTGCAACGCGAACGCGAAAGCCGTGCTGGAAGTGTGCCGCCATTTCATTTTGAACTGTAAAGCGTAACACTTGGTTTTGCTTCTTGGTGTGATATATACAAATCTCGATTATATTGATCTAAAGTAGATATCCAGATTAGTAAAAAGGATGTGCTTTTGCCGAGCAGTGGGCGGGGGAGCTTGGCCTGTCTGTTTGCTAACATGCGATCATACGTGTCAGTGATGTACCAAGCCGATGTGCGTCCCTCATGTAAAATTAGAACAATGGCAGAAGCAACAGGTGGTTTTCTTGAAGAAGATGATGGAAAAGCGGATTCAATGAAGAGTGAAATGATGGTTGGAAATGTGCGGCTTTGTGATTTGACGCCTCATTGCTCATTAGTAC
This sequence comes from Elymus sibiricus, assembly GCA_039707655.1. NCBI lineage: Eukaryota > Viridiplantae > Streptophyta > Magnoliopsida > Poales > Poaceae > Elymus > Elymus sibiricus. Next base: position 247,685,698 of record CM077668.1, read on the forward strand.
TACTGCGGTCCACGACCGGGGTGCGTCCCCCCTGCTGTTTTGCATTGTTATTTGGTGCATGGCACATGGACCCGGATGCTAGATGTCCCACATGTTGGCGAACGGAAGCAGAACATTTATTTGGTGCATGGCACGTGGACCCGGATGCTAGATGTCCCACGTGGACCCAGATGCTAGAGATCCCATCTGGGGTCCTTTTCCGGTACTCCGCCGGAGGGGGAATCGATCACGGAGGGGCTCTACATCAACCTTGATGCCCTTCCGATGATGCGTGAGTAGTTTACCACAGACCTTCGGGTCCATAGTTAGTAGCTAGATGGCTTCTTCTCTCTTTTTGATCTTCAATACAATGTTCTCCTCGATGTTCTTGGAGTTCTATCCGATGTAATCACTTTTTGCGGTGTGTTTGTTGGGATACGATGAATTGTGAGTTTATGATCAGATTATCCATGAATATTATTTTAGTCTTCTTTGAACTCTTTTATGCATGATTATTATAGCTTCGTATTTCTCTCTGATCTATTGATTTGGTTTGGCCAACTAGATTGATTTATCTTGCAATGGGAGGGGTGCTTTGTAATGGGTTCGATCTTGCGGTGCTCAATCCCAGTGACAGAAAGGGACATGACACGTATGTATCATTTCTATTAAGGGTAAAAAGATGGGGTTTATTCATGCGTGAGTTTACTTTGTGTACATCATGTCATCTTGCTTAAGGCGTTACTCCGTTCTTTATGAACTTAATACTCTAGATGCATGCTGGATAGCGGCCGATGTGTGGAGTAATAGTAGTAGATGCAGAATCGTTTTGGTCTACTTGTCTCGGACGTGATGCCTATATACATGATCATTGCCTTGGATATCGTCATGATTATTCGCTTTTCTATCAATTGCCCAACAGTAATTTGTTTACCCACCGTATGCTATTTTCAAGAGAGAAGCCTCTAGTGAAAACTATGGCCCCCGGGTCTACGTTTATCATATATTAAAAATCCTAAAAATACCTTGCTGCACGTTTTCTTTATTTATTTTATTTTATATTTTAGTTCAATCTATCTATCTATCACCATACAATTTAATCTTGCAATTAACCGCCAAGGGATTGACAACCCCTTGTTTGCGTTGGGTGCAAGGATTTGTTGTTTTTTGTGCAGGTACTGCTAACGAGGTGTTGCGTGATTCTCCTACTGGATTGATAACCTTGGTTTCATAACTGAGGGAAATACTTATCTCTACTGTACTGCATCATCCTCTCCTCTTCGGGGAAAAACCAACGCAGATCACAAGTAGCAGGAAGAATTTCTGGCGCCGTTGCCGGGGAGACATCATCAACATCTATCAAGTACCTACGCATAAAACATTCATCTCCTTGCATTTATTTTATTTGCCTTTGCCTCTCGTTTTCATCTCCCCCACTTCTAAAAAGTTTTACAAAAATACAAAAATATTTTCCGTTTGCCTTTTTGTTTTCTTCTTGTTCGCTTGCTTGAAGATTGCTATCATGAGTGATTTTGGCATGGCAGAAACTGATAATGGTAGAACTCCTAAAATTGGAAGTTCAACCAATCTTGATGCTAAAACTTTTGTGTTGGGACATGGGAATGTTATAGGAAAAAGTGTCATCCAAGAATTCTTTAATTGCATTGGGACTTTGGCTTTTGATGATGCTCCTATACTTAAAGAAACCAAGAATTATGCCGAAGCTATTTCCGCACTTGTCCTTAAACTTGAAAGAAGATTTATTCGCACCCATCCTACTTTGCAAAGATTGTTTTATGAGTTATCGGTTATAAAAGATCCTAGAGCTAAGAAAATAGCTACCCTTGTCCTCATGAATGAATTTGATCACATAGTGCGAGAAGCTAGGGAGATCTTTGATTTTTATGGTATGAACCATGAAAAACCGGTAATAGATGAGATCCTTTATAATAATGATTACTTGTTGAGGTATTTGTTCCGCAACGACCACATCTTTGATGAGAATATTAAAAAAGAAGTTCCTCCTTTGAATACAATCCAACAAGTTTTCAATAGAGTTAATAGACAATACTCTTGGATTGTAGCCGGTAATCAAGAGGGATTTACAGATGGACAACTTGCTAATGCTAAAATTTCTATGGATGATGTGTTTCATATTACCTTTGAAAAAACCTTTGATGAAAGTACATCTTTGGATAAGAAGAAGAAAGATGACAATACTTGAAACTATGCATTATGCCTAGCTAGGGGCATAAAACAATAGCGCTTGTTGGGAGGCAACCCAATGAATAAAATAAATTTTTACTTTTTGTTTCTATTCTTGTGTGTTTGCACCATTATGCTACTGTTATGATTGTGTTTTTATGTTTTAATTAGTGTTTGTGCCAAGTAAAGCCTTTGGGATGATTTGGAAGATAGTATAATTAATGCTGTTTGGAAAACAGAAAGTTTTGCGTCCAGTGCTGGAACTTTAGTTCTGTACTGGAGCGTCAGAAAAATATGAATTTTTTTCAAAGTATTGGTATATGAATTGCCCACGTTGTCCTAATTTTCAGAATTTTGGAGTTACATAAGTATGGATTTTAAATAGATTTCTACAGACTGTTCTGTTTTTGACAGATTCTGTTTTTGATGCACTACTTGCTTGTTTTGATGAAACTATGGATTGTATCGGGGGGGGGGGGGGGTATAAGCCATGGAGAAGTTAGAATACAGTAGGTATAATGCAAAAATAAAATATGAATGGGTTTGCAACAATACTTAAAGTAGTGATTTATTTGTTATACTAACGGATCTCACGAAGGTTTTGTTGAGTTTTGTGTGATTGAAGTTTTCAAGTTTGGGTGAGATCACGATGGATGAAGGAATAAGGAGTGGCAAGAGCCTAAGCTTGGGGATGCCCAAGGCACCCCAAGGTAATATTCAAGGAAGACTCAAGCGTCTAAGCTTGGGGATGCCCCGGAAGGCATCCCCTCTTTCTTCTACCAACCATCGGTAATTTTACTTGGAGCTATATTTTTATTCGTCACATGATATGAGTTTTATTTGGAGCGTCGTGTATTATATGAGTCTTTGCTTTGTTTGCTTTTTAGTTTTTCACAATCATCTTTGCTGGACACACCTATTTGAGAGAGCCACACGTTTATCATGATTTGTTAGAATACTCTATGTGCTTCACTTAAATTTTTTGAGCTAGGCAGTTGCTTTAGTACTTCACTTAAATCTTTTTGAGCATGGCGGTGGCTATATTTTGAAGAAATATTTGCACTCTCATGCTTCACTTATATTATTTTGAGAGTTGATAAGATTAAAATTTTGAAGAAATATTTACACTCTCATGCTTCACTTATATCTTTTTGAGAGTTGATAATAGTAATGGTAATTTGCACAAGATATGAATTTGGTCCCAAAGTGATGAATATTCAAGAGGGATATAATAAAAACTTTCATATAGATCATTGGATATGATAAGTGTAATTCCTTGCAATAGTTTTGCGATATGGAGATGATGATATGTGAGTCATGTTAGTGAGTAATTGTGATTTAGTAAGAATATTGGTGTTAAGGTTTGTGATTCCCTATGCATGCACATAAAGTCAATAGTTATGCAACGAAATTATATCCTACTTACGGTGCATTATTCAGTCTTAGTTATGTTCAATGCATGTTTATGACCGTTTTCGCTTTTTGGTTGGTCGCTTCTCAATCTATTTGCTAGCCTTCATTTGTACTAAGCGGGAATACTGCTTGTGCAACCAAACTCCTTAAACCCAAGTTGTGCCAAATGAGCCCACCATACCTACCTATATGCGGTATTTTCATGCTGTCCTAAGTAAATTTGCATGTGCCAACTCTAATTTTCAAAATAATTTTCCATTTTGTGTGCCCGTACCGCTCATGAGGCAGAAGGGGGTAGCCAATATTTTCCATGCTAGGCGGGTTATTCTCATGATGAGTGTTTATTAACTTGTCATTGCACGAGAGAGTGGCAGGTAATAGGGATGCCCAGTCCCGAAATGAAATGAAATGAAATGATTTTTTTTATATGATGATAATATTAAATTCCTTGGAAAGTGTTGGTATGGAGGGCACCTGTGGATACGGCTAGCCATGGATTGTGAAAGAATGGTGGAAAGGAAATAAACTTTACTTTATGTTTGGAAACCGCCTATAATGTGTCTAGCATGGAAGATATTGGAAATTCTTGTTCGTTTTCGGTGACAGGAAAAGCATGCCTCCCAAAATAATTTTATCTCTCTAATTTAAGCTTTGAGCTCTGGCACATTTGCAAATCTCTACTTCCCTCTGCGAAGGGCCCATCTATTTACTTTTATGCAATTTTTATTTTTAATTTTGAGTCTCCATCTTCTCTTATAAAGTACCAACTAGAGAGCACTATTGTCATACTTGTGCATTGGATGTAGCTAATATTGAGTGTGTTTCATGAATGGATCAATGATTGAGCATAATGGGCTAGGGATAACTTTCTTTAGCATTGATATTTTGAAAGGCATGGTTGCTTGTTAGTATGCTTGAGTATTTATGTCTTCATGTCAAACTATAGACTATTGCTTTGAATCATTCAAGTCCAAATGTCCATGCAACAAAAGAAAATAATATATGATGAATATGATAGGTAGCATTCCACATCAAAAATTCTGTTTTTATCATTTACCTACTCGAGGACGAGCAGGAATTAAGCTTGGGGATGCTTGATACGTCTCCAACGTATCGATAATTTTTGATTGTTCCATGCTATTATATTATCAATCTTGGATGTTTTATATACATTTACAAGCAATTATATATCATTTTTTTGGGACTAACCTATTAACTTAGTGCCCAGTGTCAGTTGCTGTTTTTTTGCCTGTTTTTGGTTTTCCAGAATATCAGTACCAAACGAAGTCCAAATGCCACGAAACCTTTTGGAGATTTTTTTCTGGACATAACAAACACTAGAAGCTTCGGGAGGAGACGAGAAGATGAAGCAGTGGCCCACGAAGCACCATGGCGTGCCCCGGGGGGGCGCCCTGGTGGCTCGTGGGGCCCACACAGCTCCGTTTGACCTAATTCCACCTCTATAAATTCTCTAAAATCGGGAAACTAACAGAGGAGTCCACGAAATACTTTTTCCGCCGCCGCAAGCTTCTGTTCTCGAGAGATCCCATCTAGGGGCCTTTTCCGGCACTCCGTCGGAGGGGGATTCGATCACGGAGGGGCTCTACATCAACCTTGTTGCCCTTCCGTTGATGCGTGAGTAGTTTACCACAGACCTTTGGGTCCATAGTTAGTAGCTAGATGGTTTCTTCTCTCTTTTTGATCTTCAATACAATGTTCTCCTCGATGTTCTTGGAGTTCTATCCGACGTAATCACTTTTTGCGGTGTGTTTGTTGGGATCCGATGAATTGTGAGTTTATGACCAGATTATCCATGAATATTATTTGAGTCTTCTCTGAACTCTTTTATGCATGATTATTATAGCTTCGTATTTCTCTCCGATCTATTGATTTGGTTTGGCCAACTAGATTGATTTATCTTGCAATGGGAGAGGTGCTTTGTAATGGGTTCGATCTTGCGATGCTCAATCCCAGTGACAGAAAGGGACATGACACGTATGTATCATTGCTATTAAGGGTAAAAAGATGGGGTTTATTCATGCATGAGTTTACTTTGTCTACATCATGTCATCTTGATTAAGGCGTTACTCCGTTCTTTATGAACTTAATACTCTAGATGCATGCTGGATAGCGGTCGATGTGTGGAGTAATAGTAGTAGATGCAGAATCGTTTCGGTCTACTTGTCTCGGACGTGATGCCTATATACATGATCATTGCCTTGGATATCGTCATGATTATTCGCTTTTCTATCAATTGCCCAACAGTAATTTGTTTACCCACCGTATGCTATTTTCAAGAGAGAAGCCTCTAGTGAAAACTATGGCCCCCAGGTCTACGTTTATCATATATTAAAAATCCTAAAAACACCTTGCTGCACTTTTTCTTTATTTATTTTATTTTATATTTTAGTTCAATCTATCTATCTATCACCATACAATTTAATCTTGCAATTAACCGCCAAGGGATTGACAACCCCTTGTTTGCGTTGGGTGCAAGGATTTGTTGTTTTGTGTGCAGGTACTGCTAACGAGGTGTTGCGTGATTCTCCTACTGGATTGATAACCTTGGTTTCATAACTGAGGGAAATACTTATCTCTACTGTACTGCATCATCCTCTCCTCTTCGGGGAAAAACCAACGCAGATCACAAGTAGCAAGCGTCTCCACTCTTTAGGACGGAGGAGTACAAGACACGGCAGCCGAGTGTACTGTAGTAGTAGTACTAGTAGTCTTGTAACACTTGGTTTTGCTGCTTCGCGCGATCCATCGATACAAAACCCGATTAAAAAAGTGAGGGCGGGTCTTTTCTCGCGCGGTAGGCAGGGGAGTTTGGCATAGTTGGTTTGACAGAGAGAGCGAGAGAACGATGTGAAATGCTTGAATGTGTAGTGGGCGATAATCCACTTCTGAGCCCAGGCTCATCTGCACCCACGCTGGAAAAAAAAATCAAAACAAATACTAGAAAATTCAAAAAATTCCAATTCTTTTTTGCATGGTATTTAATATGATGTGTGAGGTCCGCTCCAATTTTCAAATCATTTGGACATCTGAGCAGCTCTCGGCAAAAAAGACAAATTCAGGGTATGTAAAAAAGGTTTACTGTTCATGCACTGTTCTGACCCAATTTGTCTTTTTTGCCGACAGCTCCTCAAATGTCCGAACGACTTGAAAATTGGAGCGGACCTCACGCATCAAATTTTCAACCATGCAAAAAAAACTGGAATCTTATGATTTTTTTTTATTTTTTGTAATTTTTTTCCGACCGGGTGCAGATTAGCCTGGGCACCGAATCGCCTTTCTTTCTTTTTTGAAGTGGGCCCTTTCAGATCACTAGATGATACTAGCCCGCATGTTGTTGAGTACATTTCAATGCAATTTTAATGTACATGCAACATGAATAGTAATTGAAGTAACAATATGTTCCGGCCCGCCGCTCAATGCCCATTACCAAGGCATATGAGTAACATGTGGGACTGCATGTGAGCAAACCGACGATTGGCCAAGCTGGCAAACTCCCCCTCTTATCGCGCGGGAAAAGCCCCGCCCTAGTGTTTTCAATCGTTATTTGTGTCTATCGTCGCTCCAAGGAGTAGAACCAAATGTTACAACTTACGAGTTCAAAATGAAAAGCCTGCCGCATTCGCGTCGCACCTCCACACAGTCGGTCTAGCACGCCGCTCAAGCTAGGGAACGCGTGTTGCATTTTCACTGATATCTGGGACCGTTGTTGAGCAAACCGACTATCGGCAAACCCTCACCCTGCCCGCCGCGCGTCGGCTGAGTTTAGAGGAACGAGGAGGGAGAAGTGCTAGCTATAGCACGGACTCCAAGAAAATTGGTGTCCGATGGGACTCGTACTGGTTTGTACTACTACCACTGTACTACTCCTGCTCCTACTACTCTACACTAGTACTAGTACTAGTACTAGTGCTAGTACAAACTAACTAGTAATATGAGGCCATTCAACCGTGTCCCGGCAAAATACCCCGGACACCGATTATTCGTTGATATTTAAATTTGTTTTCACACAGCAAAATATCCCTGAAAACAACGACACACAGCAAAATTTCACGGCAAATGAGGGATTTGAATGTGCTGGGCGGGGTGGGGCAGGAAGTTAACGCAGGAAACAACAACACCGGAAATTTTGCAAATATTTGTCACACACCGTACGGCGCGCCAACCGCGTGTGGTTGTCTGGTGGCGTGTGCGGTAGACTTGAATGCTTGTGAAATGCTTGTGACCGAGCACATAGCGGTACCACCTGCAGCAATGCTGAGGTGGCATATAAATAAATGAAGAAAGAGAGGGTTGAGTATCATATCAGATACCCTATCATAATAAACATATTTAGGAATAATATTTATGATACTAACCACTACAAGCAGCCTTTATATCACAGAGAAGATTAATATTATTAACAATTCATGTCCTTAACAAAGGGTGCAATGATGACTGCAGCTTATCGCTTCAGGACGACCTGGCTATTTGAGCCGGTCGACCAGCTCCTCACGCGGTGAGGTGGGACTAAACATCCGAAACCCGCCAGCCCAATACGGATGTGAAAATCGTAATTACAAATTGCACTTAGTTGACCAGTCAAAAAGTCTACATGGCACTCTGTCGACTGGTCAAACTGGCCACGTGTCTTGCGGGTCCCACCTATCAGTTGGTAAACAAAAATTTATGCAGGCGCGTGAGGGGTCGAACCTGCGACCCGCGGAACTGGCCCTTGCGCGCGAACCACCCTGGTTGTGTATATGTGTTCATGCACGTGTAGGTTGAGCACTTGAGCATGAGCGTGTGTGTTGCGTCTTGTGCTGTGTGCATGCATGCGTGCGTGTGTTCGTGCGAGTGTTGCAGGCGTGCATGTGTACGTGTGAATGTTGCATGCATGCTTGAGTGCGTGTGTTCATGCGAGTGTTGCGTGCGTGCATGTGTACGTGTGAGTGTTGCATGCATGCTTGAGTGCATGTGTTTGTGCGAGTGTTGCGTGCGTGCATGTGTACGTGTGAGTATTGCATGCATGCATGCGGGCGTTGCGTGCGTGTTTGTCCGCATGTGTGATGTGTGTGTATTCACCACAGTAGCTCCTGCGTATTAAAAGGCCGGCTCAGCATATCATCACTAGGCGACCTTGTCCGCTGTGGTTATCGCGCGCGGGCTACCAACCTGAGGTCTCGACTTCGAATCCCCACCGAGCACTAATTTATTACCATTTGTTTCTTTCTTATACCCGCTCATAGGTGGGCCCTACATTAGGGAGATAATGTGCGCTTCTGATGCAACACTAGTTGCGCCACGTGGACTGTTTGACTAGTCAATTGATCGTGTCATCAACAAAATACGTAGCTGTACGGTGAGCCAGTGATTGTATAATCACCACAAAATGTATATGCTGACCGTATCATGCTTTCATTTCAAATACAATGACCGTCAGTGTCACCATCAAAATACGGAGTTGTACGGTGAGCTAGTGACCATATAATCACCAGAAAATGTATATGTTGACCGTAATGAGCGCATTCTAAATCTAGAGACCGTATTGCGCTTTCGCTTGAAATACAATGACCATCACACGTGAATGTGTATGGGGGCGTACTTTTAGAGGGCCGAGAGATCGTTTGTGTGCGTACGTGAAAAGGGCGTAGAGAGAGGGGGTGTGCGATGGAGAGAGTGAGAGAGAGAGAGATGCCCTTCATTCTCTTTATTGTGACTAATTTTATAGGATAAAAATGTAAACATTCACAATACGGAACAAATATAATTGGATGCACCATGCAATTAACTTTCATATATAACTTTGTAGTATTGTATATGTAGATTTTCTTAAATATTTGTTTTGTCACAATCTGTGTAGTTTCAATTCAAAACAAATCTTGTATGCGGAGTAAAAGTGAACGAATGCCTTTTTTAGATCATTGGGAGAGCACATGATAATGAGATGTAACATGCGTGAGTGTGTGGTTGACGTATTTTGGAGGGCCTAGAAAGGGTATGTGTACATATTCGAGAGAGGCGTGGATACGAGGGGGGGGGTGCGATGGGAGAAAGAGAAAGCACGAGAGACGAGAGAGAGAGGGAGAGAGAGAGACGAATAGGATGTCTCAACGAGAGATGGTGAGTTTGTGTATGCAGAGGAGACGGAGAGAGAGGCATGAGCAGAAATAGTGTGTGTGTTGGTATGTGTGGGTGTGAGAATATAGTGAGACCTATGGGGGTAGAGAGTGTGCGAGGTGTGGTGGTGGCACATCGTTTTTTTGGTCTGGTGGGTTGAGGTGAGGGCCCCTGGGTCGGTTCTGTCCTGCGCCACATAGGTCGGCCCGAGATGCGTTATACGAAGACTGACTTGACGTACAAGACGAAGATAACAGAGCCGTGGAAGACCCTATCTCCACTGACGAAGCGGACTACGATTTGTAACCCTAGGCCCCGGGTATGTTATATAGGCCGGGGGCCTAGTTCGTCGATAGTATATATACACACAATCCCTTGGTATTGACATGTACTTTGTACACACCCCAATCAAAGTATACACGACCAAGAGTAGGGTATTTCCTCGATCGCAAGGGCCCCGACTAGGGAAAATCTTTGCCTCTTATCACCATCCACTTTAACCGCCAGGGATATCCTACCGAATGATCTGATGGAATCATATCTGTCAACTAGTAAGAGAGGTGGAGACAATGTGTGCGAGAGAGGACTAAAGAGAGTGTGCGTGCGGGAGACACGAGGGAGATATATGTACAGGGGGGGCGGAGACCATGCGTGCGCATGCATGTGAGCGAAATAGTGTTTGTGACTAAGATTAGTGAAAAGAGTCGTAGATAGTAGTAAGAGAGAGAGAGAGAGGGAGATATATAGAGTGCGTGTGTGAGAGACTCTTTTGGGAGAGAGGGTGAGCATTTGTGAGAGAGAAAGGCCGATGGATATATAGAGTGTGCGTGTATGCGTGAGAGAGAAAGATAGCGCGCGTGTGAGGAGGGGTAGAGGGAGAGTGCATCTACGCATAAAGGACTGTTCTACCCATTAAATTAAAATATAAATTGTATTTAAAAAATTGGATGAGATCATGAAATTTGCAAATCACGTATGAATGAACATTGGTCTAGCAAACATCCATACTCTATCGAATTCGAGCATGTGTATGGTATTATTTCACATTATTGATCCATAGTCAGTAGTTTGAAATCCAGACAATGCATGGCTCTTGCAATTCATATATAAACGTGAGTACACTCTGCGGTCAGTGTCAAGCACATTATACACACAAAAAAATACATGGTATACATTCCAAATTGCTAGCGACAAACTAGAATACATTTTGAATTCAACATAAAAGTGGTTTCAAATATTCGAATTCATAGGAAGTGCATTCAACTATTTGAATTCGAGATAATGACTTTTGCAAATCACATCTAAAAGGGGCATCAATCTTTGTTGATAATACATAGTTGTGTACAAAATACATTCAAGTTTACCTCCTCAATTCCAAAATAATCGTAGTTATAGGATTTTCAAGAGTCAAAAATTCAAAAGAATCGCATAATTTAATGAGGTTTTTAAACATACAAGGTCAAATATAATGAGGTCCAATTAGGAAAGTTCAACTGAAGAGTACTGTAAACGTGAATGCGTCTGGTTCAAAATTTTGAACGAAGCGCCAAAAGATCCTCTCCTCGCCCGAAACCGCGCGAGACCAATGTTTGGTAGAAGGAAATTACCGTCCTAACTCTGACCCGTGAAGCCTACCGGCCCGACGTCCACAAGTCTAAACCGGGGTAGGTTTGTAACTTCACTGAGACGCCACACAACCGCCACCGAAAAACATTCATATACCGCGGGCGCCTAGACGCCGATGCGCTCGGTCAAAATCACTCCCAGCCACTATTTTGGATACGTGAGATTACCGTACTAGCCCCGACCCGCAGCATGTCCGAAATTTTAGATGGGGGCAAAGTTTGTAAATTTCCCCAAATTTCAAACAAGCGCGTCCCGGAAACATGGTTCCCCCTTTGCTTCCCTCCTCCCCCGTCCGATTCCCCATTCATACTCCGTGGGCGCCAAAACTCCCTCTCCACCTGCCGCGAAACCCCAGCCTCCTCCATCCGCCACCCCATCGCACCGATCCACCGCCGCCCTCCTCCATCACGCCGGAGCCGATACCCCGATGTCGTCGTCCACCTCAACCTCAACCGCATCGCCCTCCATGACTTAGCAGTTAAAGCCGACGTAGAGCTGCCTCCACGACGCGGACATGCGCCGTACCCGAGCCACTTCAACACCTCCGTCCTGCACCTCACTGCTGCCGCTCCAACGTCGCAACCGTCCACCGCACCGGAGCTATTCCCGCTACATCGTCGTTCGCCGCCTCAGATATGCTTCCCCGCCGCCGACAGAGGGCCACCGCACCACACTCAACTACTTGGCCATGGGTTCATCCAAGGCTCCACCGTCCTCCACAACATCTTGTTTCCAGCGAGCCACAAGATCTTCGAAAAAATAGAAGGACACATCATCGCCATCCGATATTGGTACTCCTCTTCCCTTATTCTTGCAAATCTCTTGCACGGTATTCATCCCACGAAGGAAACTAGTTGACCGCTTCTTACTGCACATTCTTCCTGATACTAGATGTTCCAAGTAACTCGCGATGCACAAGCTTTCCCCCCATTTACTATTTCACTTTAGCTAGACGTCCGTCGCCTGCCTGGATTTCAATTCAGTGTCAGTTGATTCCCAATTAAAGGAAGCACCACCCGCGGAGGCGCACGGAGCACCTAGTCCGCCTGTTCACCAGGGAAGCAGCGCCTCGGTGTCTATCTTAGAGGTGTGTGTGGCGCAGGAGCTGCTGGCGCCCGATCTGGAGGTTCGCCGGGCTTAAAGGGATGGTCGGGGGGCGCTGCCAAGCACGGCGGTGGGGTGAGGTCGAGGGGAGGCCGTGGCGGCGGAGGCAGGGGTCTGGGCCGGTGGTCGCTGGCGGTTCGAGGAAGATTGTCAACGGTGGCTGGCGGGAGGTAGATGAAGGCCATCTGCCCGTTCCTTGTAGATCGGACGGTGCAGGAAAAATCGGCTGACCTATTTGTTTTCAGTCGATTGTTATTTTCATAGGACCACATGTGGTGCTTTGCTGGAGGATTACCTGCACTTCCCAGTCATCCCTGTGCTCATATTTCAAAAGCCTAGAATCTAATTTCTTGTACCATGCATATTGTAGAGCTATCATATGTCTGCCGTCATTTATTTTTGACCCACCTGCTATCTGATACTTTTACACTGTACTACATGTGCACAAAGCCACAAACTACACCCATACTCTCTCACTATTGTTTTATTATGCATGGGTATTTCAGAATCTCAAGCACAATATTCTAAAAAGAAAACTGAGCAGTCGCTCCAGTCTGCATCGAGGATTGGAAAGACGCGGTTTGACGCTCTAATGAAGAGTGCAGTGTCATTCGATGAAGACTGTCAACGTAGCTCTGTAGTTGATGACTCCATTCGCCATACACCAGCATCGCAGGTATTTGCTTTTACTTCGGTGTCATATGTGGTTGCATGTTGCATATGGTGTCTACCTTGTATTGCTTCTAAATTGGTTAAATTGCATCTGCTTAGCCATATACTGTGAATATGACATGCCTTCCTGTTTTTGGTACATACTGCATCTGTCTATTAACCATGTTCTTACATCAAACTCATGTTCTTGTGTATCCCTCATCAATCACTTATGATGAGACAGGCACACCCGTGGGTTAGTGTGAGACGCGCTACTCTTTTAAAGAGTGCAGTGTCATCCTCCCCACATGATTCTCAACAAACAGCAAGGCTAGATGAAGATAGTCAACGTAGCTCTGTAGTTGGTGACCGCATTTCCCCTACACCATCATCGCAGGTGCTTGCTCTAACTTGGCAGTGTGATATGTGGTTGCATGTTGCATATGGTGTCTAGCTTGTAATTCTTCTAATTTGGTTAAATTACATCTGCTTAGTTTACACATTATAGCTGTGAATATGACATGCCTTCCGGTTTTTGGTACATAGTGCATCTGTCTATTAATCATGTTCTTACATCAAACTAATGTTCTTGTGTATCCCTCATCAATCACTTATGATGGGACAGTCACACCCGTGGGTTAGTGTGAGACACGCTACTGTTTTTAAGATTGCAGTTTCATGCTCCCGACATGATTCTCAAGAAACAGGAAGGCAAGATGAAGATAGTCAAGGTAGCTCTGTAGTTGATGACCACATTTCCCCTACACCAGCATCGCAGGTGTTTGCTGTAACTTGGCAGTGTGATATGTGGTTGCATGTTAAGTATGGTGTCTAGCTTGTGTTGCTTCTAATTAGGGTAAAGTGCATCTGCTTAGTTTACACATTATAGCTGTGAATATGACATGCCTTCCTGTTTTTGGTACATACTACATCTATCTATTTACCATGTTCTTACATGAAACTATTGTTCTTGTGTATCCCGCATCAATCACTTATGATGAGACACATTTATTCGTTGCATATTGCATATGATTTCTAGCATGTAGCTATGTATTGTTTCTAATTTGTTGAAATACCCTTATTAGCCTGCCCTTTTAATTTGGCAGAGTGATATTGGTTGCATCTTTCATATGGTGTCTAGCTTGCATTGCTTCTAATTAGTTGAAATGCCTTCTGCTTAGTTCACACATCATAGGTGTGAATATGCAATGCTGTCCTTTTTTTCGTACATATTCCATCCTCCTATCTTGCGGTTGCCTTACATCAAAGTAGTGTTCATCAGTATCATGCATCAATGAGTTCTGAAAAGCAATTTTTATTCCTTTTTCTTGTGGGTTTGACTTTACAAGGCAAAACCAAAAAAGAGGAAGGAAGGGGATGATGGTGGTCCTTTGCAGCAACGTAAACGGACCATCTCTACACATTCTCCTTGTACTTCTAGTGCATTACAAGTTCCAAGTCTCATCTCCCCTACTCCACCATCCCAGGTGCTTGCTCTAACTTGGCAGTGTGATATCTGGTTGCATGTTGCATATGGTGTCTAGCTTGTATTGCTTCTAATTAGGCTAAAATGCATCTGCTTAGCTTACACATTATACATGTGAATATGACACACCTTCCTGTCTATGGTCCATACTATATCTATCTATCACACCATGTTCTTACATCAAAGTACTGCTGTTGTGTATGCTGCATCAATCACTTACGATGAGACACCTTTAACTTGGCAGTGTGATATTGGTTGCATCTTGCATTGATTTCTAGCTTGTACTGCTTCTAATTTTTTGAAATTCCACTTATGACGAGACACTTTTAACTTGGCAGAGTGATATTGGTTGCGTCTTTCATATGGTGTCTAGCTTGCATTGCTTCTAATTAGTTGAAATGCCTTCTGCTTAGTTCACACATCATAGGTGTGAATATGCAATGATGTCCTTTTTTCGTACATATTCCATCCTCCTATCTTGCAGTTGCCTTACATCAAAGTAGTGTTCATCAGTATCATGCATCAATGAGTTTCGAAAAGTAATTTTTATTCCTTTTTCTTGTGGGTTTGACTTTACAAGGCAAAATCAAAAAAGAGGAAGGAAGGGGATGATGGTGGTCCTCTGCAGCAACGTAAACGGACCATTTCTACACATTCTCCTTGTACTTCTAGTGCATTACAAGTCCAAGTCTCATATCCCCTACTCCACCATCCCAGGTGCTTGCTCTAACTTGGCAGTGTGATATCTGGTTGCATGTTGCATATGGTGTCTAGCTTGTATTGCTTCTAATTAGGGTAAAATGCAGCTGCTTAGCTTATACATTATACATGTGAATATGCACGCCTTCTTGTTTCTGGTACATACTATATCTGTCTATCAGACCATGTTCTTACATCAAAGTACTGCTGTTGTGGATCCTGCATCAATCACTTACGATGAGACACCTTTAACTTGGCAGTTGTGATATTGGTTGCATCTTGTATTGATTTCTAGCTTGTACTGCTTCTAATTTATCGAAATTCCACTTATGACGAGACACTTTTAACTTGGCAGAGTGATATTGGTTGCATCTTTCATATGGTGTCTAGCTTGCATTGCTTCTAATTTGTTGAAATGCCTTCTGCTTAGTTCACACATCATAGGTGTGAATATGCAATGCTGTCCTTTTTTCCGTACATATTCCATCCTCCTATTTTGCAGTTGCCTTACATCAAAGTAGTTTTCATCAGTATCATGCATCAATGAGTTCTGAAAAGTATTTTTTATTCCTTTTTCTTGTGGATTTGACTTTACAAGGCAAAATCAAAAAAGAGGAAGGAAGGGGATGATGGTGGTCCTCTGCAGCAACGTAAACGGACCATCTCTACACATTCTCCTTGTACTTCTAGTGCATTACAAGTTCCAAGTCTCATCTCCCCTACCCCATCATCCCAGGTGCTTGCTCTAACTTGGCAGTGTGATATCTGGTTGCATGTTGCATATGGTGTCTAGCTTGTATTGCTTCTAATTAGGGTAAAATGCATCTGCTTAGCTTACACATTATACATGTGAATATGACAAGCCTTCCTGTTTCTGGTACATACTATATCTGTCTATCACACCATGTTCTTACATCAAAGTACTGCTGTTGTGTATGCTGCATCAATCACTTACGATCAGACACCTTTAACTTGGCAGTGTGATATTGGTTGCATCTTGCATTGATTTCTAGCTTGTACTGCTTCTAATTTTTCGAAATTCCACTTATGACGGGACACTTTTAACTTGGCAGAGTGATATCGGTTGCATCTTTCATATGGTGTCTAGCTTGCATTCTTTCTAATTTCTTGAAACCATCCTTGTATCATGTGTTTGCCTTACATCAAAGTGTTGTTCGTCATTCATTCATTCATGAATGAGTTCTGAAGAGCGAATTTTATTCCTTTTTCTTGTCGGTTTTACTTCACAATGCAAAATCAATACAGCGGAAGGAAATTAGTAAGGCAGTGGATGATGGTGGTCCTTTCGAGCAACTGAAATAGAGGGTCTCTACAGATTCTACTCAACCATCCTCCTAACAAGATTCGCAAGACAACGCGGGGCTAGACAGTCAACGTAGTTGTGTAGATGATGAACACATCTCCCCTACTCCACCATCACATGTGCTTGCTCTAACTTGGCACTATTATATGTGGTTGCTTGTTGCATATGATGTCTAGTTTGTATTGCTTCTAATTTTGTTGATTTGCATCTGCTTAGTTTACACATTATACTTGTGAATATGACACGTGTTCCTGTTTCTAGAACATACTAAATCTATCTATCACACCATGTTCTTACATCAAAGTACTATTGTGTATCCTGCAACAATCACTTACCATAAGACGAATTTAACTTGGTAGTGTGATATATGTTGCATCTTGCGTTGTCTTCTAGCTTGTACTGCTTCTAATTTGTTGAAATGGCACTTATGACGAGACACTTTTAAGAGTGATATTGGTTGCATGTTGATGACCCACAAGTATAGGGGATCATTCGTAGTCCTTTCGATAAGTAAGAGTGTCGAACCCAACGAGGAGCAGAAGAAAATGACAAGCGGTTTTCAGCAAGGTATTTTCTGCAAGCACTGAAATTATCAGAAACGAGTAGTTTGATAGCAAGATAATTTGTAACAAGTGACAAGTAGCAATAGTAACAAAGAGTGCAGCAAGGTAGCCCAATCCTTTTTATAGCAAAGGACAAGCCGGAACGATCTCTTATAGTATGTAAAGCGTTCTCGAGGACACATGGGAATTTCATCTAGTCACTTTCATCATGTTTGTTTGATTCGCGTTCGCTACTTTGATAATTTGATATGTGGGTGGACCGGTGCTTGGGTGTTGTTCTTACTTGAACAAGCCTCCCACTTATGATTACCCCCTCTCGCAAGCATCCGCAAATATGAAAGAAGAATTAAGATAACTCTAACCATAGCATTAAACATATGGATCCAAATCAGCCCCTTACGGAATAGCGCATAAACTAGGGTTTAAGCTTCTGTCACTCTAGAAACCCATCATCTAATTACTACTCCACAATACATTCCCTTAGGCCCAAAGATGGTGAAGTGTGATTTAGTCGACGTTCACACGACACCACTATGGGAATCAACAACATACATATCATCAAAATATCGAACGAATACCAAATTCACATGATTACTTATGACAAGACTTCTCCCATGTCCTCAAGAACAAAAGTAACTACTCACAAATCATATTCATGTCCAAGAACAGAGGGGTATTGAATAGCATAATAGATCTGAACATATAATCTTCCACCAAATAAACCAACTAGCATCAACTACAAGATGTAATCAACACTACTAGCAACCCACAGGTACCAATCTGAGGTTTTGAGGCAAAGATTGAATACAAGAGATGAACTACGGTTTGAGATGAGATGGTGCTGGTGAAGATGTTGATGAAGATTAGTCCTCCCACGATGAGAGGATCGCTGGTGATGTCGATGGCGACGATTTCCCCCTCCCGGAGGGAAGTATCCCCGGCAGAATCTCTCCGCCGGAGATCAAAAGTGCTCCTGCCCAAGTTCCGCCTCGAGATGGCGGTGCACCGTCCCGAAAGTCTTCTCTATATTTTTTCTAGGGCAAATGCACTTATATACCAGAAAATGGGGGCCAGAGGCTGGCCAGGGGCCCCACGAGGTACCAGGGAGCGCCTGGGGGGGGGGGGGGTGGCGCGCCCTGGTGCCTCGTGGGCACCTGGGTGGCCCCCTCTGGTACTTTTTGCTTCCAGTATTTTTTATTTATTCCAAAATAAATCTCCGTAAAATTTCAGCTCATTTGGAGATGTGCAGAATAGGTATATCTGACATAGCTTTTTCAGGTCCAGAATTCCAGCTACCGGCAATCTCCCTCCTTGTGTAAATCTTGCATATTAAGAGAGAAAAGGCATTAGAGTTGCTCCACAAAGTGTTATATCGATTAAAAACACCATAAATAACAGTAGCAAAACATGATGCAAAATGGACGTATCAACTCCCCCAAGCTTAGACCTCGCTTGTCCTCAAGCGAAAGCTGATATCGATAACCATGTCCACATTTTTAGAGAGAGAGGTGTCGATAAAAACAAAATACGGACATAGTAGCATCATGATCATTATTATAACAGCAAAATTTATTATCATAAAACTTCTCATGAGCAAGTAACAATTCATCACAACAATGGAGTATAAGGCATAAACTTTCTTGAAAACTAACAAACTATGTTCTCAGTCAACAATGCAATTGCAATTCATCATATTTTTAGGATGGGTCTCATGTAAGAGCTATTTAGCAAGTCCACATACTCAACCGTCATTTAGTCTTCTATGATTGCTAACACTCATGACATATATATGGAGCAAAAAGTTTCAGCCAGACACATAGAAAGATAGGGGCTTGTGAGTTCGCCTCCCAACTTACTCACCTCAAGGGTGATGTCAACAATAATAACTCATGATCACTCATGTCCAACTGGATATATGTGCCTAGATCTTTCCCCACCACATGATGCTTGCAAAAGAGAAAAATAAAAAGGAAATAAAGGAGAACACTATTGACTCTTACATAGAAAGTAAATACATAAAAGTAAAGGATAGGCCCTTCGCAGAGGGAAGCAGAGGTTGGCATGTGCTTTTTGTTGTTGGATGCAAGAGCTCTTAATGCAAAGGAACATCACTTTATATTGCCCCTTGTGATAGCAACCTTTATTATGCATTCTGTCGCTTTTATTTCTTTACCATCACAAGTTCGTACAAAGCTTATTTCCCTTACAATAAAAGTTCAGACATATTTAGAGGTAATTTTTATTGCTTTTTGCACCGATGACAACTTACTTGAAGGATCTTATTCAATCCATAGGTAGATATAGTGGACTCTCATGACATGAAACTGGGTTTAAGGGTTTTGGATGCACAAGTAGTATCTCTACTTGGTGCGGATTTTTCGCTAGCAAAGATATTGGGCAAGCACCACATGTTGGAGGATCTATAACAATATAACTTCTATGTGAATATGAACAAACATAATTCATTACGTTGTCTTCCTTGTCCAACATCAACAATTTGACATAAAATACTTAATGGGGGCTCACAATCATAAAAGATGTCCAAGATAGTATATTTGCATGTGAATCTTCTCTTCCCTTATTAATTCTTTCATGAATTGCATCATTGACTAATGCTGTGCTTGTTAACTTCCAATAAATTTTACCACTTATACTTTTCTTTATGTAATGTCATTACTTTCCATAGGATTAGCATATGATCTTTTTCATTATTTTCATTGCTAGAATTGGAACATGAAAGTAAAGAAACAAAAACTCAAACTACTCTTTATTATATAACTCTCAACTCGATTACATAGATAGATAGATCACGAAGCTAACACTCGAAAATAGATCATACTAAACTTTTATTCAACTAGATCACGAAATAACTAAGGATCGAACTAAAAATAGGTAAAGATAATAAAAGTGATGGTGATAGGATACCGGGGCACCTCCCCCAAGCTTCGCACAAGCCAAGGGGAGTGCCCATACCAATGTGCTCAAGTCTCCTTCTTCGGTGATGGTGGTGGTGATGAAGTGGTGAGCTTGTCCTTCAGCTCAAGCAGATACATCAATCTGCGGTTGATGCTCCGAAGGGTGATGTTTTGCTCTTCCAACAAAATAACTTCACGAGTGAGAGATGTATTCTGAACACTAACTATTTCAAAGACTCTTTGGGATTCAATTACGGATGGGGAGAGATGATCATATAAAGGTTGAAGGATATCTCCCTTCTCTGCGGTCTCCTCCATGGGGATGGCTTGCCCTCCTTCCGGAGCCTGGGCTCCTGCAACTTCCACGACCTTGTCCTCCTTGCCATTGTCTTCTTCTCCCGACGACAACTCGTAGTAAACCTCGTTGTAGGGGCGTTTTCCCGGCGATGGTTGCAAAATGCGGTGTTTGGCACGGAGCTTTTGGGGAGCCATGACGATCTAAATCTGTCAGAAAAATAGCACGAAACAAGAACAGAGGAGATTTCTATGATACGGTGGTCAAAACGTTCGGGAGTATATATACAGATTTTTTATCTTGCAAAACAAGAAATCTAGAAGAAAACGAAGTCGCGAAGGCTCACGTGGGGCCCACGAGCCACCAGGGCACGCCTGGGGGGGTGGCGCGCCCTGGTGCCTTGTGGGCATCAGGTTGGTCCCCTCGGCTGTTTCTTTCTTTTGTATTTTTTCTAATATTCCAAAACTGACAGAAAATATTTTTATGGAAATTTAGGAGTCGGTTTACTTACCGTATCACATACCTCCTCCTTTTCAGGGTTCTGGAGTGTTCCGGAAGGTCTCTCTTATGTATTCCTCCGGTGTAATTGTTTCAATAATATTAGTTTCAACATTATTGGGGGTACCTGAAATATAGTGCTTAATTCTTTGCCCATTCACCACTCTCGGATTAGTGCCTTCGGAGTTGTTTATTTTGATGGCTCCGGAGCGATAAACTTCTTCGATGATATACGTTCCTTCCCATTTAGAGAGAAGTTTTCCTGCAAAGAATCTCAAACGAGAATTGTATAATAGAACTTGCTCACCTACTTTAAATTCCCATTTTTGAATTCTTCTATCATGCCATCTTTTAACTTTTTCTTTAAACAATTTGGCATTTTCATAAGCTTGGGTTCTCCATTCATCTAAAGAGCTAATATCAAATAACCTCTTTTCACCGGCAAGTTTAAAATCATAATTTAGTTCTTTAATTGCCCAATATGCTTTATGTTCTAACTCAAGAGGTAAATGACATGCTTTTCCATAAACCATTTTATAAGGAGACATACCCATAGGATTTTTATAAGCAGTTCTATAAGCCCATAATGCATCGTCAAGTTTCTTAGACCAATTCTTTCTAGATCTATTGACGTTTTTTTGCAAAATTAATTTTAGGGCCATTTGCATTTCTATCCCTAACTTGAACCACCTACTCATATTTTCCCCTAATTTCGAAGTCTGATCAAATTTGCCCCTCTGTCGTTATGTGCACATATAGAAATGCCCTTCTGTGTCATTACCGTCCGGTCAAAGGGCTTTGACCATCCTGAAAAAATAGCAAAAAAATCTAAAATTTTGTGGGATCAAAGATACTCATGTGCGCAAGGTGCGTGCAAATTTTCGTGTTGTTTGGACATTCCAGGAGCTCGTGGCGAGGAAAAACAGTAAATCTATACGCTTGTGAACAGTAAATTTGAAATAAAATAGCAAGAAAATTCAAAAAAACATGAAATTTTTTGGCATCAAAGAGGCTTGGGTGCACAAGGTGCTTGCAAGTTTTTGTGATCAAATGACATGCGAGGAGCTCTAGCAAAAAAAACAAAATAATCATTTTTTCCAAAGTTTTTTCCCGAGCCAAATTTTGTTTTTTTCTCCACGAGCTCCTACAATGTCCAAACAAAACAAAAATTTGCACGCACCTTGCGGACCCGAGCCTCTTTGATGCCAAAATTTTTCATATTTTTTTGAATTTTCTTGCTATTTTTTTGAATTTACTGTTCACATGCGTACATATTTACTGTTTTTCCTTCGCCACGAGCTGCTGGAATGTCCAAACAGCATGAAAATTTGCACGCACCATGCGAACCTGAGTATCTTTGATCCCACAAAATTTCAGATTTTTAGATTTTTTTTGCTATTTTTTTCAGGACGGTCAAAGCTCTTTGACCGGCTTTGACTGGACGGTAACGGCATAGAAGGGCATTTCTATAGGTGCATATAACGGCAGAGGGGCAAATTTGAGTAGACTTCAGAATTAGGGGCAAATATGAGTAGTGGGTTCGAGTTAGGGGCACAAATGTATAAAACACTTAATTTTATTTCTCTATTACTCAATTCTACTTAACCACTAGTTTGAGGGTGATAGGGAGATGCAATTCTATGGTTGACATCATATTTAGCAAGCAATTTACGGAATGCACCATGAATAAAATGTGAACCACCATCAGTCATTAGATATCTAGGGACTCCAAACCTCGGGAAAATAACTTCTTTAAGCATTTTAATAGAAGTGTTATGATCAGCACTACTAGTTGGAATAGCTTCTACCCACTTAGTAACGTAATCAACAACAACTAAAATATGAGTATACCCATTGGATTTAGGAAAAGGTCCCATATAATCAAATCCCCAAACATCAAATGGTTCAACAGCAAGTGAATAATTCATAGGTATTTCCTGACGTCTACCAATATTACCAATTCTTTGACATTCATCACACAATAGGACAAACTTACGAGCATCCTTGAAAAGAGTAGGCCAATAAAAACCAGATTGCAATACCTTGTGTGCAGTTCTGTCTCCCGCATGGTTTCCTCCGTAAGCCTCGGAATGACACTTCCGTAGGATTTGTTCCTGTTCATTCTCAGGTATACAACGTCTAATAATACCATCTACTCCTTCTTTATAAAGATGTGGGTCATCCCAAAAGTAATGTCTTAAATCAAAGAAGAACTTTTTCTTTTGTTGGTACGTGAAACTAGGTGGTATAAATTTAGCAACAATATAATTAGCATAGTCTGCATACCATGGAGTATTACGAGAAGCATTTATGATAGCTAATTGTTCATTAGGAAAATCATCATTAATAGGTAGTGGTTCATCAAGAACATTTTCCATTCTAGACAAATTATCTGCTACGGGATTCTCAGCTCCCATCCTATCAGTAATATGCAAGTCAAATTCTTGTAGCAATAGAACCGACCTAATGAGTGTAGGTTTAGCATCTTTATTTTCCATAAGATATTTAATAGCAGCATGATCGTTGTGAACAGTTACTTTAGAATCAACTATGTAAGATCTGAATTTATCACATGCAAACACAACTGCTCGAAATTCTTTCTCAGTAGTAGCATAATTTCTTTGGGGACTGTCTAGAGTTTTACTAGCATAATGGATAACATTTAATTTCTTATCAACTCTTTTTCCTAGAACAGCACAAACAGCATAATCACTAGCATCACACATAATCTCAAAAGGCAAGTTCCAATCAGGTGGTTGGACAATAGGTGCAGTGGTTAAGGCTTTCTTAAGTGTTTCAAAGGCTTCTAGACAATCATCATCAAAAACAAATGGAACATCTTTTTGCAAAAGATTGGTAAGAGGCCTAGAAATTTTAGAGAAGTCTTTAATAAATCTCCTATAGAAACCAGCATGACCTAGGAAACTTCTTATACTTTTAATATCTTTTGGACATGACATTTTCTCAATAGCATCAACCTTAGCTTTATCAACTTCAATACCTCTTTCAGAAATTTTATGCCCCAAGACAATGCCTTCATTCACCATAAAGTGGCACTTCTCCCAATTCAAGACAAGATTAGTTTCTTCACATCTCTGCAAAACTCGATCAAGGTTGCTTAAGCAATCATCAAAAGTAGTTCCGTAAATGGAAAAATCATCCATGAACACCTCAACAATCTTTTCACAAAAGTCAGAGAATATAGCAGTCATACATCTTTGAAAGGTAGTAGGTGCATTGCATAAACCAAAAGGCATACGTCTATAAGCATAATTCCAAAAGGACAAGTGAAGGTGGTTTTCTCTTGATCGGGTTGTGATACGGGTATTTGAGAAAAACCAGAATAACCATCTAGAAAACAAAAGTGTGTATGCTTAGATAATCTTTCTAACATTTGATCACTAAAAGGTAAGGGGTAATGATCTTTTCTAGTAGCTTTGTTTAATTTTCTGAAATCAATTACCATCCTATAACCAGTTACAATTCTTTGTGGAATGAGTTCATTTTTATCATTAGGAACAACGGTAATACCTCCTTTCTTAGGGACACAATGAACGGGACTTACCCATCTACTATCAGCTATGGGATAGATTATACCTGCTTCCAGAAGTTTTAATATTTCGGTTCTTACCACCTCTTTCATCTTAGGATTTAATCGTCGTTGGTGGTCGACAACTGGTTTAGCATCAGGCTCCATATTAATTTTGTGCTGACATAGAGTGGGACTAATGCCCTTAAGATCATCAAGAGTATATCCAATAGCAGCACGATGCTTCCTCAGAATTTTTAGTAATCTCTTTTCTTCATGCGCTAAAAGGTTAGCACTAATAATAACAGGATATATCTTCTTTTCATTAAGATAAGCATATTTCAATGTATCAGGCAATTGCTTTAATTCAAATACAGGATCACCTTTAGGTGGAGCAGGGCCTCCAAGAGTTTCAACAGGCAAATTGTGTTTAAGGATAGGTGGTTGATCAAAGAACATCTTATCTATTTCATTTCTTTCATTCATATGCATATCGTTTTCGTGGTCTAGCAAATATTGTTCTAACGGATCAGTAGGAGGTACGGCAATAGAAGCAAGACCAATAATTTCATCTTTACTAGGCAATTCTTTATCATGAGGTTGTCTACGAAACTTGGAGAAATTAAACTCATGAGATATATCACCAAACTTAACTCGAATCTTTTCTTTAACACAATCAATGTCAGCATTAACGATATTCAAGAAAGGTCTACCAAATATAATGGGACAAAAATTATCTTGTTGTGAACCAAGTACTAAGAAATCAGTAGGATATTTGATTTTTTCACACAAGACTTCAACATCTCTAACAATCCCAAGCGGTGTAATAGTATCTCTATTCACAAGCTTAATAGTAACATCAATATCTTCAATCTCAACGGGTGCAATTTCATGCATTACTTCTTGATATAAAGAAAATGGAATAGCACTCACACTAGCACCCATGTCACACAAACCATGATAGCAATGATCTCCAATCTTAACAGAAACAACAGGCATACCAACTACGGGCTTGTTCTTGTCTAACTTATCTCGTTCATTTCTAACAGGTTTAGCAATTCTAGCAGCCTCCTCACAAAAGTAAATAACATGCCCATCTATATTATCGACTAAGAGATCTTTAACCATAGCAACATCAAGTTCAACTTTAATTTGTTCAGAGGGTCTAGGTGCTCTAATATTACTTTTGTTAACCACAGTTGAAGCTTTAGCATGTTCCTTAATCCTAACAGGAAAAGGTGGTTTCTCAATATAAGTAGTAGGCACAACTGGATCAACTGGATCAACCAATCCTTTTTACAGCAAATGACAAGCCGGAACGATCTCTTATAGTAAGTAAAGCGTTCTCGAGGACACATGGGAATTTCATCTAGTCACTTTCATCATGTTTATTTGATTCGCGTTCGCTACTTTGATAATTTGATATGTGGGTGGACCAGTGCTTGGGTGTTGTTCTTACTTGAACAAGCCTGCCACTTATGATTACCCCCTCTCGCAAGCATCCGCAAATACGAAAGAAGAATTAAGATAACTCTAACCATAGCATTAAACATATGGATCCAAATCAGCCCCTTACGAAATAGCGCATAAACTAGGGTTTAAGCTTCTGTCACTCTAGCAACCCAACATCTAATTACTACTCCACAATGCATTCCCTTAGGCCCAAAGATGGTGAAGTGTCATGTAGTCGACGTTCACACGACACCACTAAGGGAATCAACAACATACATATCATCAAAATATCGAACGAATACCAAATTCACATGATTACTTATGACAAGACTTCTCCCATGTCCTCAAGAACAAAAGTAACTACTCACAAATCATATTCATGTCCAAGAACAGAGGGGTATTGAATAGCATAATAGATCTGAACATATAATCTTCCACCAAATAAACCAACTAGCATCAATTATAAGATGTAATCAACACTACTAGCAACCCACAGGTACCAATCTGAGGTTTTCAGGCAAAGATTGAATACAAGAGATGAACTACGGTTTGAGATGAGATGGTGTTGGTGAAGATGTTGACGAAGATTAGTCCTCCCACGATGAGAGGATCGCTGGTGATGTCGATGGCGACGATTTCCCCCTCCCGGAGGGAAGTATCCCCGGAAGAATCTCTCCGCCGGAGAGCAAAAGTGCTCCTGCCCAAGTTCCGCCTCGAGACGGTGGCGCACTGTCCCGAAAGTTTTCTCTATATTTTTTCTAGGGCAAATGCACTTATATACCAGAAAATGTGGGCCAGAGGCTGGCCAGGGGCCCCACGAGGTACCAGGGCGCTCCTGGGGGGGGTGGCACGCCCTGGTGCTTCGTGGGCACCTGGGTGGCCCCCTCTGGTACTTTTTTGCTTCCAGTATTTTTATTTATTCCGAAATAAATCTCCGTAAAATTTCAGCTCATTTGGAGATGTGCAGAATAGGTATCTCTGACATAGCTTTTTCAGGTCCAGAATTCCAGCTGCCGGCAATCTCCCTCCTTGTGTAAATCTTGCATATTAAGAGAGAAAAGGCATTAGAATTGCTCCACAAAGTGTTATATCGATTAAAACACCATAAATAACAGTACCAAAACATGATGCAAAATGGACGTATCACATGTTCATATGGTGCCTAGCTTTCATTTCTTCTAATTTGTTGAAATGTCTTCTGCTTAGTGTTTTTCATACATATTCCATCCTCCTATCATAGGTGTGAATATGCAATGTTGTCCTTTCTTTCGTACATACTCCGTCCTCCTACCATGCGCTTGCCTTACATCAAAGTAGTCTTCGTCTGTATCATGCACCAATGAGTTATGCAGAGCCAATTTTATTCCTTTTCTTGTGGTTTTGAATTCATAAGGTAATATCAAAAAAGAGGAAGGAAAAGAGTAAGTTAGGGGATGTTGGTGGTTCACCGGACCAACGCAAACGGAGGATCTCTAGATTTGCCACTGCTACTGCTACTGCAGTTGAAGTTCCAAGTCTATATGATGACTACATCTCCCCTACTCCACCATCGCAGGTGCTTGCTCTAACTTGACAGTGGGTTAATTGGTTGCATGTTGCATATGCTGTATAGCTTGTATTTCTTCTAATTTGATTAAATTGCAGCTAGTGAGTTTATATGTTATACATGTGAATATGACATGCCTTTCTGTATCCAGAATACACTGCATCTGTCTATCGCACCATGTTCTTACATCAAAGTACTGCTGTCATGTATCCTGCATCAATCACTTACGATGAGACACCTTTAACTTGGCAGTGTGATATTGGTTGCATCTTGCATTGATTTCTAGCTTGTACCGCTTCTGTTTTTTTCGAAATTCCACTTATGACGAGACACTTTTAACTTGGCAGAGTGATATTGGTTGCATCTTTCATATGGTGTCTAGCTTGCATTGCTTCTAATTTCTTGAAAATCCTTCTACTTAGTTGACACATCATAGGTGTGAATATATCATGCGGTCCTATTTTCGTACATATTCCATCCTCGTATCATGTGTTTGCCTTACATCAAAGTGTTTTTCATCAGTCATTCATGCATGAATGAGTTCTGAAGAGCGAATTTTATTCTTTTTTCTTGTTGGTTTGACTTCACAATGCAAAATCAATACAACGGAAGCCATTTAGTAAGGCAGTGGATGATGGTGGTCCTTCCGAGCAACTGAAACAGAGGGTCTCTACAGATTCTACTCAGCCATCCTCCCAACAAGATTCGCAAGACAACGCAGGGCTAGACAGTCAACGTAGTTGTGTAGATGATGAACACATCTCCCCTACTCCACCATCACAGGTGCTTGCTCTAACATGGCACTGTTATATGTGGTTGTATGTTGCGTATGATGTCTAGTTTGTATTGCTTCTAATTTTGTTGATTTGCATCTGCTTAGTTTACACATTATACTTGTGAATATGACACGTGTTCCTGTTTCTAGAACATACTAAATCTGTCTATCACACCATGTTCTTACATCAAAGTACTGTTGTGTATCCTGCAACAATCACTTACCATAAGACACATTTGACCTGGGAGTGTGATATACGTTGCATCTTGCATTGTCTTCTAGCTTGTACTGCTTCTAATTTATTGAAATGGCACTTATGACGAGACACTTTTAAGAGTGATATTGGTTGCATGTTCATATGGTGCATAGCTTTCAATTCTTCTAATTTGTTGAAATGTCTTCTGCTTAGTGTTTTTCATACATATTCCATCCTCCTATCATAGGTGTGAATATGCAATGCTGTCCTTTTTTCCGTAGATACTCCGTCCTCCTATCATGCGCTTGCCTTACATCAAAGTAGTCTTCGTCTGTATCATGCATCAATGAGTTATGCAGAGCCAATTTTATTCCTTTTCTTGTGGTTTTGACTTCAGAAGGCAATATCAAAAAACAGGAAGGAAAAGAGTAAGTTAGGGGATGTTGGTGGTCCTCCGAACCAACACAAACGGAGGCTCTCTAGATTTGCCACTGCTTCTGCTACTGCAGTTGAAGTTCCAAGTCTATATGATGACTCCATCTCCCCTACTCCACCATCGCAGGTGCTTGCTCTAACTTGACAGTGTGATAATTAGTTGCATGTTGCATATGGTGTATAGCTTGTATTTCTTCTAATTTGATTAAATTGCTCCTGCTGAGTTTATTCGTTATACATGTGAATATGACATGCCTTTCTGTATCTAGAATACACTGCATCTATCTATCACACCATGTTCTTACATCAAAGTACTGCTGTTGTGTATCCTGCATCAATCACTTATGATGAGACACTTTTAACTTGGTAGTGTGATATTGGTTGCATCTTGCATTGATTTCTAGCTTGTACTGCTTCTAATTTTTCAAAATTCCACTTATGACGAGACACTTTTAACTTGGCAGAGTGATATCGGTTGCATCTTTCATATGGTGTCTAGCTTGCATTGCTTCTAATTTCTTGAAAATCCTTCTGCTTAGTTGACACATCATAGGTGTGAATATGTCATGCTGTCCTGTTTTTCGTACATATTCCATCCTCCTCTTACGGTTGTCTTACATCAAAGTATTGCTTGTCTGTATCATGCATCAATGAGTTCTGAAGAGTGAATTTTATTCTTTTGTGCTGTGGGTACGGCTTGACATGACAAAGTCAAAAAAGAGCAAGGAAAAGAGTAAGGTAGGGGATGCTGTTAGTTGTCGGGTGCAATGGAAAAGGAGCTTCCCTCGAGATTCTGCTGGTACTTATAGTGCAGAAGAAGGTCAAAGTCCACCAGCTAAATCTACAAACACAGTATCCCCTGCCCCACCAGCTGCAGCACCTCCTTCCATAGCACCGACATCTCAACGAGTTACTCGTTCGAATGCTCCGCGAGTGGCATGTTCCCAAGCTGCTTTCCCACCTAACACTACTTCTGAAGCACTGCTGACACTACAGGACTTGGCAAGATCAGATGAACCTCATGAGCATGAACACCAAGACGGTACGTGACCGAGTCAAGTTGCAGTTGCTTGCTCCTTTTTATGTACTCTCACAGTTTGATGTGCACTAACAATTTCCATATTCATTATTGAACTAGCACCTCGGCGCAAGAGGAAATAGACATCAGGGATAATGCTTGACAGGTTAACAAAATCTAAAGGAGGAAGAATGGAGATCCATTTAGAGGCAGGTTTAAAAAGGCCACGTGATGCTACAGAGTCAGCCAAGTTAGTATCAGAGGCAGCCATTGCTGTTAGGTATCATGCACGTATCCTGCCAACATGGATCCAGTACAGGAATGACAAAGATGAAACCCAGTTTAACACCTTCCTTGACCATTTATCCGTAAGTAATGTTATTTATCGCAATTTGTAATATTGTCTTGCTCTGTCCCATACTTTCTAGGTTGCTCTTAATGAGACTCCCATTCTTTTTTCAACAGATGAGGTTCAAGTTGGATCCGAAAGATGATGCAACCAAACAAGCATGCACTCATGTTTTTCAGTCTGCTCTGCGACAGTATCGGTTTCACCTTAGAAAAACTCACTTTGAAGGCAAGGCTAACAATGAAATCGCCCAAACATCTCCAGTAGAATATATTACGGACGAAGACTGGACAACCCTTGTTAAACACTGGTCTGATCCGAAGTATCAGGTAGGGTATATGTATGTGATCAGATCACATATTGAACTCGTATTTACGTATGTGCCTTACAAGTCTATCTTCTTCTAGGCTAACTGTTTGAAGAACAAGACCAATCGTTCTAAAGTGAAATTCCAATAGACAACAGGATCTCGTAGCTATATTGTACACTGTGAGGCTCTTGTACATAGCTGCTATTTCCTCCTTTTTGTTATACCATATTATCGTATCTGTATTGACTTGTTCCAAATACAGAGGAAAGCCCGTGCGGACCAAAAAGAACCTAAACCGAATGCAGTGCAAATCTTCAAGGATTATCACGCTAGCAAGATGAAGGGCATGACTACACCAGTCCAAGCCGTTGTTGTAAGTCCTTACTCCTCATGCTTTTGAACTGCTTGTTACTGTGACGTGTTCATTTAACTGCTTGGTTTGCAGCCAATGTCAGTTTCTCTGTTCACTTTTATACACAGTTGTCTTAACGTATCATTTGACCTTACACGGTTTAAAAGAAAGGAAGGATATTCTTTTGGTCTTGATCTATAATCTAGTTGTGATGTTCACGTGTCCACACAATGATACAATAGCCTGTTTGTTTGATAGTTGTTTGCCCGTGATATGAATGATGTCATACTATGTTCATCATATTTTACACCGTGTCTCTTTATCCTTAGATAGATGTCAATAAATGTGAGGAAATAGACAATACATTAGGCATGCTACATGGACATATGTTCCAAATGTGATTTTATTATGTACTTACCACTAAAATACATGCTAAAGTATTACAGTGGTTCACCAAAATAAGTTATGTATGTCTCATTAGTAACTTCTTATCTGATACACTAATCTACAAAATTCAAACTTTCAGCAAGCTATGGAACAAATGATTGAACAACCACAACCTTTTGAAGGTGACGAGGCTACCACAGGCACAATGTCACCTCCTGAAGGTAACCTCGTCTAAACCGCCTATTGAACAAAATCCTCCGGCTAGACAGAGTGATATATTTGTGCTCCAGACACAAGTCCAATCCCTAATGGAGGTCATTTCTGAAACAAGAATAGTGGTTGACAAATGTCGTCAAGATATGAATATTTTTGAAAATAGACTATCGGACATTTGCTTCGTTGTTCAAGAGGAATGGCGCAAAAAAAAGGGGAAGGTCATGCTGCTCCATCAGATTCTACAGCCTGAAACATTATCACTCTGCTGAAATAATCACTGCTTCTATACATCTCATGGTGCAGTTATCTGCAAGGACTGTAAACTTTTATGCCAATAGGCATTTTGTTGTATGGCTGTAATTTATTTTGTTGCGATACAACATTTATCCTGCTGCCAAAGGCTGTGGAGATTAGCAAGCTATTTCTGTATAGTGTAGGTTTATTTTTAGTAATGTATTCGGCATCATCAGTCTCCTTTAGGCCGAAAGCATCGTAGGAGCCCAAAGGGCCAGTATTCCTCCGGCCCACAACTAGAATGTAGCTAAAAACGATTACGGGCCGTATTCCGTATTTAGCCCACAGAAAATAACTGGGCCGAAATCAGCGTAAGCTCTTCTTATTTCTGATCGTTCCATTGGTAGGCCTGTGACCATAGTGGGTCATTAACACGCCTAAACATAATATGGGCCCATTGTATTAACGGGCCGTAAACATGTCTGAATATCACTGCAGGCCTTATTTGGCCCATAAACGACACGGGCCGTTAACAGACCGAATCGCAGATTGGGCCTTCATTGGGCCAGTATATACCTAGGGCTTGTAGCAGGCCGAAAGATGATTGGGCCTAAAATGTGCCAAATAGCCCACTGGTCATTAGCGGGCCGAAATTTAGCTTAGCCCAAGGTGGCCCATTTACATGGCGGATCGTTAACAGGCCGAAAGGCAGCACGGACCGTAATTACACCGACCTACTACACGGGCCTTAAGCAAGCCGAAAGTGCTGGCAGGCTAGATTTGTGTCATCGAGAATATGGGCCATTAAGAGGCCCAAAGTGACGTCGGGCTACATATGGCCCATGGGTTGCGTCGGCCGTTAACAGGCCAAAACTTAGCACCGGCCGGAATTGCACCCACGTACTACACGGGCCTTTAATAGGCCGAAA
This sequence comes from Elymus sibiricus, assembly GCA_039707655.1. Classification (NCBI taxonomy): domain Eukaryota; kingdom Viridiplantae; phylum Streptophyta; class Magnoliopsida; order Poales; family Poaceae; genus Elymus; species Elymus sibiricus. Next base: position 247,718,301 of record CM077668.1, read on the forward strand.
GTGCTAGCGGGCTGGATTTGTGTCATCGAGGATATGGGCCGTTAAGAGGCCCGAGGTGATGTCGGGCTACATATGGCCCATTGGTTGCGGCGGCCGTTAACAGGCCGAAAGTCAGACCGGGCCGAAAATGGCCCAGTTCCATCATGGTCTGTTTATGGGCCGAAAGTTTCGTAGGGCCACTTATGGGCCCAAATGTAGCAGGACCTTAAACATGCCAGAAACACACCGGGCCGTAATTGGGACCAAATACAAAGCGGACTGTTAACGGGCCAGAAGTGACCATGGGCCGCAATAATGAGAAATCCACAACGGGCCGGTGACGGGCCGATTTGACACTATTCAAACGTTCCTTGCCTGCAAATGGGCCGTGAGCAACCAGGCCGTTAATGGGCCAGCCCGCTAACTTTGACTGGGCCGGCCCTTTTAACCTAAATGGGCCACTGTTGGGCCGTGCCACGTGTTGACGTATCATAGGCGTCTCTCGTCCAATGAATGTATGACATCTGTCGCAACGCCGAGCTGACACGTGGATCCGCCGGCGAATGAGAAATTTACACGTGGAAAATCGCCATTAGTCAAGGCTGTTAACGGGTTATCGGATCCAAACCCACACCCGATAGCTTAACGGCGACCCGTTACGGTGGATGCCACGTGTCGGTCACCCTTGACGAAAACACTTCCATGACGTGACATTTATTTTCATGGAAGTGGACACTTCCGTGATGATAATTTCAGTATTGTCATGGAACACTTCTACGACAGCACATGTATGACTATCTTGATTCTGTCATAAAATTGTCACGGATGTACATGCATGACAGAAAACTTGACCTACTGTGACAAAGACGTTTCATCATGGAAGTGTTTTTGTTGTAGTGTGGATTCAAGAGCCTAGCTATACGCGTCCTCCTAGGTAAAAAGTACTACTCCCGCCGATCCCTGCAATACACTACTATGGATCTGAAGTACTACTAGTAGTTGTACTACTACTAGTACAATGAAAGAGAAGGCAATGAGAGAATGGAATACCTGGGTACATGGTGAGGGTCCGATCGTGGTAGATCATAGCACCTTGTTGCACATCAATGGTACCATGGGTAACCACTGCTAAGATAGTTGATCCCAATTTGCTAAAGTCAACTACAAGGTTTCAGGTTAGACCGAATGGCAGATGCACATGCACATCCAGGATCGGTGATCTGATTTTTATCGGGGGATGCGTGGTCCCTGCAAAATAATGGAGTACCGTTAGGGATGCAAATGATGGTTAGTGCATTCCGTTTGTTATCTCCCGTACCGTAGGATGGCACCCAGATGAAACAAGTCCCCTGGCTTGTCACAGTAAAGATGCGGCCTACATGGCACACGCCGTCTTCGAACTTGTGCGGGAACAAATCTGCCGCGGCCAACATGTGCCAGCCTCTGTCGTCATGGCCATTCTTATTGATGGCAATCCTTATGTCCAACATCGCGATGAGACAGTAATCGTCGTAGCTGCGGTGCTTGGTCGGCGGGTCCGCAATTGCTATCTTCTTCAATCTCATGGTGGCATCATCATACCTATTCAAGCCGTGCCAGTCCGGAAGGCCGATCCCAATGCTGGCAAGGGGTCTACGGGAACGACCGCACTGCTGTGGATGTTGTGCAAAATGATGGTGGTATCCGGCCATAGGTATGCAAGACAATCTCCGTTGGCACCAACCCAAACCTGTGGGACGGTGGGCAGCGGAGAAATTACAGGATGGAATAACTAAGTATATTTAGAATATACACTACATGATCAAACACCATCACTGACCTTCTCATCAGATAAAATCCGACTGCCTCTCAACGTCGGCAACTCAAGCGGCGTCAAGATGCAACTACGGCCACGTTGCGGTGGACTGGAGTCCCATTGAATAACCTTCTCCTCGAGGACGCATGGAAGACCAACAAGCATGGCCTTCTCCCAAGCCTGTTTACGCACCTTCTTGAAATAGTTGGTGCAGGATGCACCGAGTCTTGCGGCGGTGAGGAAGTCGGAGCGGCGTGCGGTTTCTCCCAGAGAATCGTCGTCCAAGGTCTCCCAGCCCCGGCGAGGAGGAGAACCGCCTGGCGAATTCATGGCAGCAGTGACGAACTGCCTTGGTCTCTTCGGAAGGGGAACTGGCGGGGAGGAGATAAGAGCGTAACCGCAGGGCCTCGTCCCTTCCTGAAGGAAGTTATGCGGGCACGCATTAGCGGTACTCCGATGGTGCAGTTACGTATTATTTAATATAGGAGTACTAGTACTACTAGTAGTGCTAGTACTCCAATGGTCGTATGATCATCGTTGGTAAATCTGCCACGTAGACTGTTTTGGTGAGGTGGCGTAAAATAAAAGAAGAGAGAGAATGAGATCGTATGATCCTGAACCAACTTTCCGGGCACAAGCACCGAGATAATTACATTCATTTCTGTGGGCCCTGACTGACCTGGTGAGAGCTGCAGCAGTTGGCTCCCCAATTTCCTTCTCTCGGGCTTTGGTCATCCGGTTTTGTTTATTGATTTAATGTGTGTGGTACCCATCAGAGTATGATTCATTGGAGAACTTGTATGACACACTGGTGACTGCTGACGTGTTCCCTATACCAACGAATCTATCATACAGACTATTGCAGATGCTCTTAGTGTACCAGTTTTGAACTTTTGAATTTCAAGGCCAAGGAGCTACAGTAGCAAGTGGAGGGTAGTACATTCAAATTCGAATCCAACAATTTAATTTTCGATGACATGCATTAACATTTTGCTAGTCAAATATGTGGCCAAACTTTAACTCAAAATACGATGGGGACTAGTAAACCAGGCCGGAAGTAGTACTAGTGCGTAGTACTGTTCTCTAGAACCATCGTTGTACTATCAATGCAGGGAAAGTACACCTGCGTACTGCAGACCTGCTTGCTGCTCTATTCATGCACGTGGTTGTCCTGCTCAGCCGCTCCTCTCACGCACACACTATTGCGGGGGCAAAACATTTGAGTTATTTCATACCGCGAGAGTAGCCTTTTTCTTTTCCACTAGTACAAGCGTACGTGCACATCACGTGCAATGTTCAATTTATGAATACAACTTTTCCATGATTTTTGCAAAAGAAAGAAACAATCACATGGCTCTAGAAAAGTCTAACAAATCAACTATTCTACTCCCTCCATCCCATATTATGAAAACATTTTTCAAGCTAATTTTGAACTAGAAGGAGCGAAGTCCATGCGTGCAACGCGAGAAGCTACAGAGTGCTTTAGGTCCAGGTCCAGGGCCATATTGCACAGTTCCCAATGCGGCGCCAGGCTTTTCCAGCTCCTCTGGCTTTCTTGGGAGGTGCCATTAAAGATGGCAGCTGAGGAAGCAGCAAGCGAGGGGCGGCTGCTACTCTACGCGAGCCACGAGATGATGGCACGTGCAAAATTACACGGGAGGGAAAACCCGTGCACGTGGCTGGGCTATCCGCGACCACTAGTACAACGCAACGTAGAATTCCTATTTGTTGCTAGTAGATTGTTCCTTATACATATTGGAGTATTTAACAAAAGAACTACCACTTTTGAATCAGCCATACCAAGAAACTGCCACTCTACAAAAATTAGCAAAAACATACCAAAAATTTCTTTATTCGTCGCGAAAAACTACCAAGTGCCGACTAGGCTCGTTTAAACCCATGTGGCACCTTAAGTCAACGCCATCTGTTTTTCTGGCAAGTTAGGTGTTATGACTTGTGGGACCTACATGTTAGTCTCAAAAAAAATCCCCGAGTCACCTCCTACCTCCGGCCCGTCCACCTAGTCATCCTCGGCCATGGGAGGCAGCCACCGCCGCCGGCTGAAAGCGAGGTCAAAAGCGCCGGCGGCGCGAAGCCCATCTTGCGGCAGCCGGAAGCCAGCTCGATGCGGCGCTCGCGACCGCTAGCTAGCCAAGCTAGCACACAACCTGTTGGATGCATCCAGCTGCTTGCGTGCAAGCTTTGCTAGCTAGCTTGGCACGGCAGTGCGGCGGCTTGCTCGCACGTGCCGCACTAAGGCCAGCCATCCAGCTCGGGCGGAGGCCAGCGCGGCGGCTTGCTCGCGCGTGCCGCGCTAAGGCCAACCATCCGGCTCGGGCGGAGGCCAGCGCAGCGGCTTGCTCACGCGTGAGCCGCGCTCGGGCCAACCAGCCAGCCCGTGCGGAGGCCAGCGCGGCGGCTTGCTCACGCGTGAGTCGCGCTCGGGCTAGCCAGCCAGCCCTTGCGGAGGCCAGCGCGGCGGCCGGCCCGTCCGGCGGAGCGGCGGCCAGCTCGCCCATCACTGGCTCTGGCGACGAACACGCATACGAACTATTTGAAGAAGTGGATAGATGCTCACATGTGGGTCCCACCTGTCATAACAGTCAACACTACGGTCAAACATACGGTGTTGACTTAAGGTGTCTCGTCAGCACGGATGTGTGTGCCAACCCTGTCATAAACGGGTTTAAATGAGCCTAATCGGCACTTGGTAGTAGTTTTTTGGAACGGATTGAGAAATTTTTGGTATGTTTTTGCTATTTTTTGTACAATAGTTTCTTGCTAGGGCTGGTTGAAAGTGGTAGTTTTTTGTTAAATACTCTACATATTGCAAGTAGGAGTGAAAGTTATGTTTGGAAGTCAATAAGCACGGCTAGTTACATAGTACGTATGTTTACGTAATTCCAACTAAATATCGACCATGGGTGACTAATATCTCTGACACCCTGGTTTTTCCAACTTTTCTTCTCAAAATTTATTTGAAAATTTTAGTAGAATTTGGCTTGGATTTTATTCTGAATGGCTCTATGGACTTAAAACTTGGGAATATTTATGATTTTCTTGCCCAAGTGAATCAATGCTTCCAAAAACTTCTCCCAAGTCATGTCATTTTCATTCTTGCTCAATCTCAACTTTATTCCAATTAGAATATTCCTTTTCCATTAAAGGAATAACCCTTTGAGCTCTAGGTTGTGAAGCAACCTATAATTCTGTCCACTGAAAAATTCCAAGAAAATTCTCATAAATTCTTTGGATCATGTGAACCATGAATATGTGAAAATATTCAAGATTCCATGCTCATAGTGAGGACATCATCCAATCTTTGTTTTTGGTCATAATTTCAGTCTGTGAAGCAACTATGTTTTATATTGCTCGAAAAATTCTGAAATTAATCCAGGACATTCTCCTACCCATATGATCACACTCCACCAAATTTTGGCCCATTTCATTTAGCCATTTTCTCTACAAAATTCTTCCAAGTTTCTGTCCAGTGGGAAGCATTGTGAAGGAAGTACCATTTATGCTTACCCAAATGGGCTGAAATTTTTATAGCATCTTTCCACCACCAAATGACCCACAAATACCAAGTTTCAGCTCCAGGAGGCCATCCATAAGAGTGCAACATCTTCAACAATGTTTCTGGACCAGAGATGTGGTTGTAAAGCAACTACATCCAAAACTTGTCCATTTGGCCTGGAATTTTCCCAGAATGGGCACCCTCCTACCACAAATCATTGTGACAAACTCCCTCTCTCATTTACCTAACATTTTCACCTCAGCCTGTTGCCCAAGTTTCTATCCGGAAACTTGTCTGGAAGCTCCAGTACAGCTCAGGCCATCTCTTGCCAAACTAGTTGCATAGGGAGGCCACTGTCTGAGAGGACTACCACATAGACACGACCAAACAAGCCAGAGCGCACCGCGTGCGCCAGTGCACATGGTGACCACACGTCTAGACGGCCAAGCACGCGCTCTATGCACTAACCATGTTCGATCGCGTCGGCCAGGTCAGCTGCAGCCGTCCCCGGTTGTCCGCTGGTGCCGACAGCGTCGCCGCCATACACCTGGCCCGTCTCGAATCCTCTCCCTCTCCGGCGAAGCTCGCCGGTAGACACGGCCAAGCTCCGCCGCTATGCACCGTATGGGCACGGTGGCCGCGCTGGCTAGCTCCTTCCCCGCTACTCCGCGCCATCGCCTTAACTCCTCTGCTCGCTCCTGTCATCTCCCCACGCGGTCTGGCCGCCAGCATGATGGTCAGCTCACCCCGGAGCTCGTCCTCATCTCCTCGGCGCCGATCAACACGGGCACCTCTCGCCCGGCTATAAAAGCCGCCCCCGACCTCGGCTCTTCTCACCACTCGCCTCCTGCATTCCCCAATCATCGCCTCGCGGCACCGGAGCAGGCCGGAGAGCCCTCCTACTCTATCTCCGGTGAGGTGCTCCGCCACCCTGCCCCAGCTTCTCCAGCTCCTCTCCATCCACCCCAGCCCCAACCGAGACCACCGTCGAGCTCATGAAGCTCCACTGATCTATCCCATCCCCTCCCTTGCTCGAAGCCTCACCGGAATCGGCGATCCCGTTCACCACCGTAGCTCGCTGCCGCCTGAGAAGAAGGGGCCGACGCCATCCAGCCATCTCCCGGAGAGCTGTGGGTATGGGTATGCTCGCTGGCGTCTGGCCGATCCATCCCGACCATCTCCCCGCGCCACCGCCGCCTCCATGCCGGCAAACGTCGCCGGTGAGTCCCGCCATCTCTCTGTTCCCTCCCTTTCTCTATTTAAAACTGACAGTGGGCCCCGCATGTCAGCGACCCAGCCGCGCCCAAAGCGGTACGTAAGTGGAGATGTACTCCCACTTTACGCCTTCGACGTGGCCGGCTGTGGTTTTTCTGGAAATTCTGTTTAAATTCAATTCAAAACAGAATTTTGACCAAACTTTGACCAACAATATCTTTTAAACCATAAGTCCAAATGAATTCATTCTTTTTGCATTATTTTTCTTATGAACTCCTCTATTTGCTGTAAAAGTTTGGTATTTTTCCGATCTGTCTAGAATTTCTGGATAGAGAAAAATTCTATATGTAATATTTACAAATGTGTGCAATATATTTTTCAGAGTGATTTTGACTAGTTGGTGAAGACTAGGAGTATTCCCACACTCCTTTGGTGCAAGGCAAGCCACAACTCTCATTTGCATAATTGCATTGCAATATCATGGTTTAAATAATTATTTTTCATGCTAAATACGAATTATTTGTGAAATGGATTAATTAATGCAACACTTTGGAAATCTTGGATAGGCTACTGCCATGTTGATGATGAGATCATAGTCATTGGTAGATTTCAAGTTTGATGTTGTCATGAGGCTGTCGGACCGAGAAATTACCGTCTATGATTATTTTGTGATTCCGTCCAGTAATGCATATATGGGATCAGTAGTAGTGGTTTGATCTTATTGCTTATTGGATTACTAGTTGGTTGTTGTTTTAACTTGGATCACTGTGCTACTGGAGTGCCAATTATGACGGAAATGTTACTTGGGGATAAATCCCTTCATTCGTTGATCAAGTGCCACTGAACCGAACTTTCCAGTGCAGCCACATCTGCTGGAATGGGACGGCCTTGACTTGGTCTATCCGCGTGCTCTTTTATCGGTACCACCAAAGAGGGGAGGTTATGCGTGCGTGCTACCCTGATCAGGTAGACGACGATAATCTCGTGAGCCCGGTTTGGTTATTGAGCTCAGGTCCCCGTTTGGGACAGTTTGTATGGCCACGACGGTGGCAGGTGTCAGAAGTGACACAGGGGCCACCCAGGGCATAACCTCAGAGAGGATGTGTCGGTGGTACGATAGAAGGGTCACGGGTTAGGCAAGTCTCGTTGGACGAATGTCCATAGTGTGGGTAAAGTGCGCAACCTCTGCAGAGTGTAAGAATCTATTCAAATAACCGCGTCCACTGTATTGGACACAGTTCGTACTAAGTCACACTGTCTGATCAACACCGATGAGGGAATGACGTGTTAATGATGGAAGAACTTGTCTCAGTATAGTAAGGTGATCGCTCGTCAGTAGGCCGCTGGTAAATGTTGAGGATGATCCCGGGGATGATCGTCAGATGTTCTTGAGGTAACCATAAGTTGGTCACAAGAGTAAGTGGATCACCTGAGTAGCCAGGAGTAAAGAGGCCTCTGTGACTTTGACAGGGGTGATGTTTGTGGATAGATTAGCAAAGGCATGTTATTATTTTCTTCCACCCTTTTAGTAACATTCGAATCTGATATAATCGTGCTTGCTATGAGGTTGCTTTGCCTTAATGGTTTTGTTTGTTGTAAGCTTGCGAGTACATTCAAAGTACTCACCTGGCGTGCCATGCCAGTTTGCAGGTGTTGCCCTGGTTGCTTAGCCCGAGGATTTCAAGTTGCGAGCTAGGACGTGTCCCAGCCAGAGTCCCTGCGGAGTGGAGTTCATCACCGTCGTAGTTGTTTCGCTGCTGCCAGTTGTGCTGCTGCTAGCATAGGGCTCTCTTAGCCAACGTAGCATTGCCGATGTAACGCTTTGTAACCTCTCAAACCATTTGTACCACAACCATTTGTAATAAAGAGCTGATTTGTTCTATGCCAAGCAGTGCCGTATTCCAGAAGACTTGATCTCTGGGCTGGAATACGGGGTGCTCCGGTGACTCTGAGCCGGGGTACCACAATATCTTGATGGAAAACTCGAAACTATGGAAATACAAACATATTATTGATACTTGTTTCCATAAACTTGGATCTACGTTCTATTCAATGCCTGAGCATGTGGGGCCTTAGCACGATGACTTCCCGACTGTCTAAAACAAGGTTTTCCCATCTTCGGTAAGGAGGAGGATGACTGCGGTGCGCCTTCGGCTCGCTCTAGTGCTCGTAGTCATCGCTAGGTGGTCTACAAACGTGTAGATGTATTTTTCATGTCTCGTGTTCGTTGTACTGCCATGACTGTTGATGAATATATCGTAAGTATTTCGCAACAAAACCTTGGTTGAGCGTGTGTGCGAGCAAGAGATCGTGTGTGTGTGTGTGATATGGATAGACTAAGGCAGAGATAAGAGAGTCATTGTGTGTTTGTGTGTGTGTGGAAGATAGAGAGAGACCTATGGGGCTATGTGTTGTGTAACGTGGAGGCAGATAGACATAGTGATAGAGTGAGTGTGTGAGATACACATGCAGACATAGGGAGAGAGGTGTGAATTAGAGAGATGGGAAATTTTGGTGTGCATGTGAGTTAGAGAGAGAGAGAGATAGGGATATATATATATATATACCTGGAGCTGGAGAGAATATACAAGGGTGTGTGTCTTAAAAGAGGGATCCAGATAGATGGCGTGGTGTGTGTATCGTGTCTGTTTTGTGCGCGCGTGTGTGTGTGAGAGGGAGAGTGTGTGTGTGTGTGGAGAAGAGAGACCACTGATGATGTAAACCTAGTAGGGGAGGGGGATGATATGGCATGTGTGTCCAAGAGAGAGAGAGAGAGAGGAACATGTCTAGTAGCGGGGATAGCGTGGGTGCGGGTGGGGGTGCGTGCTATATATTTGGAAGAGACATCGAGTGTGTGTGAGAGAGGGGTGCGAGAGAGAGAGAGAGAGAGAGAGAGAGAGAGAGAGTGCAAGAGAGAGAGAGAGAGAGAGAGAGAGAGAGATGGAGGTCCATTGTGTGCGAAAGTGGCCTTTAGATAGGGAGACGAGGTCGATGGTGTTCGAAAGTGGCCTATGTAGGGAGACACAAGGAAAGCGGATCATCGTGTGCGTCAGAGAGACTTCATGAGAGATCTAAATAGATGCTCGAGAGAACATCGCGTGAGTTTGAGATCGATTATACACTAGAGATCTATGGAGAGAGTCGCGACATATAGAGGGAAGGAGGGTCGGGTCCGCATGTGGAGAGATGGAAAGAGGAGAGAGGTGCACAAGGAGAGGGAGGGTGTTTGTGTGTAGTGGGGGTGGTGTGTGAGATGTGTATCAATGTGAGAGAGAGAGAGATAGAGAGATGCATGCTGGAGAGCGTGTGAGAGCCAGATATACCTAGGGAGAAAAACGCTGGGGGCAGTGTGTTTTGTGTGTATGGGAAAGATACACGGCTATAGAGTGTGTGCTTGGGAAAGAGAGATGTCGGGAGACCTAGAGAGTGGGGGAACAGATGTGTGCATGTCCGAGAGACAAAGAGATACCTATATTGGGGTTCAAACCTAGAAGAGAGAGAGAGAGGGGTTAATGTGTGCGCGTGTTTGTATCTGGGGAAGAAAAAGGCTTGTGTGGGCGGGGGGGGGGAGGGGCCGGGGTGGAGTGCTTCAGATAAATAGTGAGGGGTGTATGTCTGACAGACATAGACGTAATTAAGATACATGGTCAAGAGTGTGTGCACTCATGCTTGATCAATTTGTTTCATATTTTTGGACTATGAGATAGCGATACTTTTGAACATGCGAGGTTTATTTTGAAGTACCAGAATTACTGACATAAGATTGGAAATTCTGAATTCTACTGCATTATTAGTTTTTTTAATTTATTTAAATGGGGGTACAATTTTTAACCCGGATTGCGTGATGTCAAATTCATATATCAAACCTAGAGATATACACATACGATCGTGTTCAAACCTTATAATCATTCACTTTATTCATACACATACATATTTGTTTGTGTCATCATATTTAGGAGAAACACATTCGAAATTTCATTTGAATTGGAGCATATGATGGTATTTGCTTGCACTAGCTCAATGATCCATATTTGAATTGAATGGACAATCTAAGTTTCGAAATGGAGACATTGATTTTTGAAACTTGCCGCCGCACCGGATCAGGATCCTAGCATCGCATCCTCTCGCTTCATCCACGCCGTTGTCCACCTTGACATGGCCGCTCCGAAGACCGTCTCATCCACGGCAATAGAACTTATCCCCCGATGCTGCCGTCTGCCGTCTCAGATCTACTTCCATGCCACCGACAGCCATAGCACCTGCAGCACCCTCAACATATCAGCAGAGGCCTACACGGCATCGCAAGAGAGGTGGTACTCTTTCATATCTGCTTAAGTTATTGATCTCACTCGGAAAATAGATTGTCACTTGTTTACTGTACTTTCTTGTCCATAACTAATCTTTATTTGTTAGTTGAAAGAAAACATTGGTTGCGAAGTAGCCTTTGTCCGGTTATTACCTTCAGATCCGCTATGGCACGGTCAACACTATACTCGCAATGCTTATGGTTTTCCCCTTTTATATTCACTACCATCATCCTAGGTGTTTCATGTCGTGCTAGCACTGCTCCTCAACCCATCAAGCGAAACAACATGCCACTCATAATTCCAAAGCTTAGTTGTTCAAATACGAATCTGATATGATGCTGATATTTCTAAAACAGAGAACGTTTAATTGGTCAGCTAATGTTCCTACATTAGTTTCGAAAAGCATGTGCGCCACATATGGAGAGACAACAGGGAATTGCATATCTTTATGCGCTCTGGTTCATCATGGGTGAGCAACACACATTGTATTATCCAAAATCTGCTTGCTCTTCTTTAACATGTTCCTCTTCTGTTCTTCTTAATAAGTATAGTAGTACAGTATGTTCCTTGTCGGGAACTGGAGCAGGGACATTTGCAGTCGACATGTATATTGGGTCACTTCTGATGGATGCTTTCAACTATACTAGTTGGTCTGCCATAATATCCAAGAAATGCTGGGAGCTATGTCGCCTTTGAGAGTCTAGATTGATAGTAATAGTATTGCGCCTTCAGTTGAATGGAGCTGCCCCTGTAGGGGATCCGAAGCATTTCCAACCGTACCGGCAATACAAGCCCATATGTTCCAGCTAGTTCCACTTTCCCGATTTCACTCGTGATGCTTAGGGTTTTCCCCTTTTATCTACACTACTATGATTTGCGTAGGTGCTTTGTGTCATACTAGCAGCACTCCACCCTTCAAGCTAAACAACACACCACTCATAATTCCAAAGCTTAGTTGTTCAAATACGAATGTGATATGATACTGATATTAGTTAACAGACACACATTTAATTGGTCAGCTAATGCTCCCACTTGAGTTTCCCAATGCATGTGGCAACATATAGAGAGACAACAGGGAATTACATTTCTTTGTCACTTGTTTACTGTACTATCTTGTCCATACCAAATCTTAGTTGTTAGTTGAAAGAAAACATCGGTTGCTAAGTAGCCTTTGTGTGCTTTGCAGCTTCAGATCTGTCATGCTGATGACCCACAAGTATAGGGGATCAATCGTAGTCCTTTCGAGAAGTAAGAGTGTCGAACCCAAAGAGGAGCAGAAGGAAATGACAAGCGGTTTTCAGCAAGGTATTTTCTGCAAGCACTGAAATTATCGGTAACGAGTAGTTTGATAGCAAGATAATTTGTAACAAGTGACAAGTAGCAATAGTAACAAAGCGTGCAGCAAGGTGGCCCAATCCTTTTTATAGCAAAGGACAAGCCAGAACGATCTCTTATAGTAAGTAAAGCGTTCTCGAGGACACATGGGAATTTCATCTAGTCACTTTCATCATGTTTGTTTGATTCGCGTTCGCTACTTTGATAATTTGATATGTGGGTGGACCGGTGCTTGGGTGTTGTTCTTACTTGAACAAACCTCCCACTTATGATTACCCCCTCTCGCAAGCATTCGCAACTACGAAAGAAGAATTAAGATAAGTCTAACCATAGCATTAAACATATGGATCCAAATCAGCCCCTTACGGAATAGCGCATAAACTAGGGTTTAAGCTTCTGTCACTCTAGCAACCCATCATCTAATTACTACTCCACAATGCATTCCCTTAGACACAAAGATGGTGAAGTGTCATGTAGTCGACATTCACACGACACCACTAAGGGAATCAACAACATACATATCATCAAAATATCGAACGGATACCAAATTCACATGATTACTTATGACAAGACTTCTCCCATGTCCTCAAGAACAAAAGTAACTACTCACAAAACATAATCATGTCCAAGATCAGAGAGGTATTGAATAGCATAATAGATCTGAACATATAATCTTCCACCAAATAAACCAACTAGCATCAACTACAAGATGTAATCAACACTACTAGCAACCCACAGGTACCAATCTGAGGTTTTGAGACAAAGATTGAATACAAGAGATGAACTAGGGTTTGAGATGAGATGGTGCTGGTGAAGATGTTGATGAAGATTAGTCCTCCCACGATGAGAGGATCGCTGGTGATGTCGATGGCGACGATTTCCCCCTCCCGGGGGGAAGTTTCCCCGGCAGAATCTCTCCGCCGGAGAGCAAAAGTGCTCCTGCCCAAGTTCCGCCTTGAGACGGCGGCGCACCGTCCCGAAAGTCTTCTCTATATTTTTTCTAGGGCAAATTCACTTATATACCAGAAAATGGGGGCCAGAGGCTGGCCAGGGGCCCCACGAGGTACCAAGGCGCGCCTGGGGGGAGGGGGGTGGCGCGCCCTGGTGCCTCGTGGGCACCTGGGTGGCCGCCTCAGGTACTTCTTGATTCCGGTATTTTTTTATTTATTCCAAAATACTTCTCCGTGAAATTTTAGCTCATTTGGAGATGTGCAGAATAGGTATCTCTGACATAGCTTTTTCAGGTCCAGAATTCCAGCTGCCGGCATTCTCCCTTCTTGTGTAAATCTTGCATATTAAGAGAGAAAAGGCATTAGAATTGCTCCACAAAGTGTTATATTGATTAAAAACACTATAAATAACAGTAGCAAAACATGATGCAAAATGGACGTATCAACTCCCCTAAGCTTAGACCTCGCTTGTCCTCAAGCGAAAGCCGATATCGATAATCATGTCCACATGTTTAAAGAGAGAGGTGTCGATAAAAACAAAATACGGACATAGTAGCATCATGATCATTATTATAACAGCAATATTTATTATCATAAACTTCTCATGAGCAAGTAACGATTCATCACAACAATGGAGTAGAAGGCATAAACTTTCTTGAAAACTAACAAACTATGTTCTCAGTCAACAATGCAATTGCAATTTATCATATTTTCAGGAAGGATCTCATGTAGGAGCTTTTCAGCAAGTCCACATACTCAACCATCATTTAGTCTTCTATGATTGCTAACACTCACGACATATATATGGAGCAAAAAGTTTCAGTCAGACACATAGAAAGATAGGGGCTTGTGATTTCGCCTCCCAACTTATTCACCTCAAGGGTTATGTTAACAATAATAACTCATGATCACTCATATCCAACTGGATATATGTGCCTAGATCTTTCCCCACCACATGATGCTTGCAAAATAGAAAAATAAAAAAGGAAATAGAGGAGAACACTATTGACTCTTGCATAAAAAGTAAATACATAAAAGTAAAGGATAGGCCCTTCGCAGAGGGAAGCAGAGGTTGTCATGCGCTTTTTGTTGTTGGATGCAAGAGCTCTTAATGCAAAGGAACGTCACTTTATATTGCCCCTTGTGATAGCAACCTTTATTATGCAGTCTGTCGCTTTTATTTCTTTACCATCACAAGTTCGTACAAAGCTTATTTCCCTTACAGTAAAAGTTCAGACATATTTAGAGGCAATTTTTATTGCTTTTTGCACCGATGACAACTTACTTGAAGGATCTTATTCAATTCATAGGTAGATATAGTGGACTCTCATGACATGAAACTGGGTTTAAAGGTTTTGGATGCACAAGTAGTATCTCTACTTGGTGCGCATTTTTGGCTAGCAAAGATATTGGGCAAGCACCACATGTTGGAGGATCTATAACAATATAACTTCTATGTGAATATGAACAAACATAATTCATTACGTTGTCTTCCTTGTCCAACGTCAACAATTTGGCATAAAATACTTAATGGGGGCCCACAATCATAAAAGATGTCCAAGATAGTATATTTGCATGTGAATCTTCTCTTCCCTTATTAATTCTTTCATGAATTGCATCATTGACTAATGCTATGCTTGTTAACTTCCAATAAATTTTACCACTTATACTTTTCTTTATGTAATGTCATTACTTTCCATAAGATTAGCATATAATATTTTTCATTATTTTTATTGCTAGAATTGGAACATGAAAGTAAAGGAGCAAAAACTCAAACTACTCTTTATTATATAACTCTCAACTCGATTACATAGATAGATAGATCACGAAGCTAACACTCAAAAATAGATCATACTAAACTTTTATTCAACTAGATCATGAAATAACTAAGGATCGAACTAAAAATAGGTAAAGATAATAAAAGTGATGATGATACGATACCGGGGCACCTCCCCCAAGCTTGGCACAAGCCAAGGGGAGTGCCCATACCCATGTGCTCAAGTCTCCTTCTTCGGTGATGGTGGTGGTGATGAAGTGGTGGGCTTGTCCTCCGGCTTCCATGGCATAGGTTCTCCATCATAAAAAGATGAACGAGTCTCCGGAGTCCAGAAACTTGCAGCTAAACTCATACCTTTGAATCTTGCCTCATACTCATAATTTTAGTTTTGGAGATCATAGATTTGGCCTTGGAGATAGTCGATCCGTTCATTGAGCTTGAAGATGATGTCCCCCATGGATTGGCCCTCCACCTTGTGATTACGGGTGAATTCCGTGATCATGGAGTGGTTGGCGCTGAGTCCACGTTCCACCATCCCTTGGCACTTGAAGATCTCTTGCTCCACTGCTTCGAGGCTGGACTCCACGCTCCCGGTCTTCTTGGGTCCTTGAACATCCCAGATGTGAAGCACCCCCTCACGCATCTCAATGGCTTGAGGGTGTTTCATCACCTCCGGTAGGTAAGGGTTGATGACCTTCTAGTAGAACTTGTCCTTGGAAGAGCTTGGTGGAGCCATAGCGATCTAGATCTGTCAGAAAAATAGCACGAAACAAGAACAAAGGAGATTTCTGCGATATGGTGGTCAGAACGTTCGGGAGTATATATATATATATATTTTTATCTTGCAAAACAAGTAATCCAGTAGAAAACGGAGTCGGAAGGCTCACGTGGGGCCCACGAGCCACCAGGGCGCGCCAGGGGGGTGGCGCGCCCTGCTGCCTCGTGGGCACCAGGTGAGTCCCCTCGGCTGTTTCTTATTTTTGTATTTCTTCTAATATTCCAAAACTGACAGAAAATATTTTTATGGAATTTTTGGAGTCGGTTTACTTACCGTATCACGTGCCTCTTCCTTTTCAGGGTTCTGGAGTGTTCCGGAAGGTCTCTCTTATGTATTCCTCCGGTGTAATTGTTTCAATAATATTAGTTTCAACATTAAAGGGGTACCTGAAATATAGTGCTTAATTCTTTCCCCATTCACCACTCTCGGATTAGTGCCTTCGGAGTTATTTATTTTGATGGCTCTGGAGCGATAAACTTCTTCGATGATATACGGTCCTTCCCATTTAGAGAGAAGTTTTCCTGCAAAGAATCTCAAACGAGAATTGTATAATAGAACTTGCTCACCTACTTTAAATTCCTGTTTCTGAATTCTTCTATCATGCCATCTTTTAACTTTTTCTTTAAACAATTTGGCATTTTCATAAGCTTGGGTTCTCCATTCATCTAATGAGCTAATATCAAATAACCTCTTTTCACCGGCAAGTTTAAAATCATAATTTAGTTCCTTAATTGTCCAATATGCTTTATGTTCTAACTCAAGAGGAAAATGACATGCTTTTCCATAAATCATTTTATAAGGAGACATACCCATAGGATTTTTTAAGCAGTTCTATAAGCCCATAATGTATCGTCAAGTTTCTTAGACCAATTCTTTCTAGATCTATTGACGGTTTTTTGCAAAATTAATTTTATTTCTCTGTTACTCAATTCTACCTGACCACTAGTTTGAGGGTGATTTGGATATGCAATTATACGGTTGACATCATATTTAGCAAGCAATTTACGGAATGCACCGTGAATAAAATGTGAACTACCATCAGTCATTAAATATCTAGGGACTCCAAACCTCGGGAAAATAACTTCTTTAAGCATTTTAATAGAAGTGTTATGATCAGCACTACTAGTTGGAATAGCTTCTACCCACTTAGTAACGTAATCAACAGCAACTAAAATATGAGTATACCCATTGGATTTAGGAAAAGGTCCCACAAAATCGAATCCCCAAACATCAAATGGTTCAATAGCAAGTGAATAATTCATAGGCATTTCTTGACGTCTACCAACATTACCAATTCTTTGACATTCATCACAAGATAAGACAAACTTACGAGCATCCTTGAAAAGAGTAGGCCAATAAAAACCAGATTGTAAAACCTTATGTGCAGTTCTGTCTCCCGCATGGTGTCCTCCGTAGGCCTCGGAATGACACTTCCGTAGGATTTGTTCCTGTTCATGATCAGGTATACAACGTCTAATAATACCATCTACCCCTTCTTTATAAAGATGTGGGTCATCCCAAAAGTAATGTCTTAAATCAAAGAAAAACTTTTTCTTTTGTTGGTACGTGAAACTAGGTGATATGTATTTAGCAACAATGTAATTAGCATAGTACCCATACCATGGAGTAGTACGAGAAGCATTTATGACAGCTAATTGTTCATCAGGAAAATCATTATTAATAGGTAGTGGGTCATCAAGAACATTTTCCATTCTAGACAAATTATCTGCTACGGGATTCTCAGCTCCCATCCTATCAGTAATATGCAAGTCAAATTCTTGTAGCAATAAAACCCACCTAATGAGTCTAGGTTTAGCATCTTTCTTTTCCATAAGATATTTAATAGCAGCATGATCAGTGTGAACAGTTACTTTAGAATCAACTATGTAAGATCTAAATTTATCATATGCAAACACAACTACTAGATTTTTTTCTTCAGTAGTAGCATAATTTCTTTGGGCACTGTCTAGAGTTTTACTAGCATAATGGATAACATTTAATTTCTTATCAACTCTCTGTCCTAGAACAGCACCAACAGCATAGTCACTAGCATCACACATAATTTCAAAAGGCAAGTTCCAATCAGGTGGTTGGACAATAGGTGCAGTGGTTAAGGCTTTCTTAAGTGTTTCAAAGGATTCTAGGCAATCATCATCAAAAACAAATGGAACATCTTTTTGCAAAAGATTGGTAAGAGGCCTAGAAATTTTAGAGAAGTCCTTAATAAATCTCCTATAGAAACCAGCATGACCTTGGAAACTTCTTATACCTTTAATATCTTTAGGACATGGCATTTTCTCAATAGCATCAACCTTAGCTTTATCAACTTCAATACCTCTTTCAGAAATTTTATGCCCCAAGACAATGCCTTCATTCACCATAAAGTGGCACTTCTCCCAATTCAAGACAAGATTAGTTTCTTCACATCTCTGCAAAACTCGATCAAGGTTGCTTAAGCAATCATCAAAAGAAGTTCCGTAAACGGAAAAATCATCCATGAACACCTCAACAATCTTTTCACAAAAGTCAAAGAATATAGCAGTCATACATCTTTGAAAGGTAGCAGGTGCATTGCATAAACCAAAAGGCATACGTCTATAAGCATAAGTTCCAAAAGGACAGGTGAAGGTGGTTTTCTCTTGATCGGGTTGTGATACAGGTATTTGAGAAAAACCAGAATAACCATCTAGAAAACAAAAGTGTGTATGCTTAGATAATCTTTCTAACATTTGATCAATAAAAGGTAAGGGGTAATGATCTTTTCTAGTAGCTTTGTTTAATTTTCTGAAATCAATTACCATCCTATAACCAGTTACAATTCTTTGTGGAATGAGTTCATTTTTATCATTAGGAACAACGGTAATACCTCCTTTCTTAGGGACACAATGAACGGGACTTACCCATCTACTATCAGCTATGGGATAGATTATACCTGCTTCCAGAAGTTTTAATATTTCGGTTCTTACCACCTCTTTCATCTTAGGATTTAATCGTCGTTGGTGGTCGACAACTGGTTTAGCATCAGGCTCCATATTAATTTTGTGCTGACATAGAGTGGGACTAATGCCCTTAAGATCATCAAGAGTATATCCAATAGCAGCTCGGTGCTTCCTTAGAGTTTTTAGTAATCTCTTTTCTTCATGAGCTGAAAGGTTAGCACTAATAATAACAGGATATATCTTCTTTTCATCAAGATAAGCATATTTCAATGTATCAGGCTATTGCTTTAATTCAAATACAGGATCACCTTTAGGTGGAGGAGGGCCTCCAAGAGTTTCAACAGGCAAATTATGTTTAAGGATAGGTGGTTGATCAAAGAACATCTTATCAATTTCATTTCTTTCATTCATATGCATATCGTTTTCGTGGTCTAGCAAATATTGTTCTAACGGATCAGTAGGAGGTACGGCAATAGAAGCAAGACCAATGATTTCATCTTTACTAGGCAATTCTTTATCATGAGGTTGTCTACGAAACTTGGAGAAATTAAATTCATGAGATATATCACCAAACTTGACTCGAACCTTTTCTTTAACACAATCAATTTCAGCATTAACGGTATTCAAGAAAGGTCAACCAAATATAATGGGACAAAAATCATCTTGTTGTGAACCAAGTACTAAGAAATCAGTAGGGTATTTGATTTTTCCACACAAGACTTCAACATCTCTAACAATCCCAAGTGGTGTAATAGTATCTCTATTTGCAAGCTTAATAGTAACGTCAATATCTTCAATCACAACAGGTGCAATTTCATGCATTACTTCTTGATATAAAGAAAATGGAATAGCACACACACTAGCACCCATATCACACAAACCATGATAGCAATGATCTCCAATCTTAACAGAAACAACAGGCTTACCAACTACGGGCTTGTTCTTGTCTAACTTATCTCGTTCATTTCTAACAGGTTTAGCAATTCTAGCAGCCTCCTCACAAAAGTAAATAACATGCCCATCTATATTATCGACTAAGAGATCTTTAACCATAGCAACATCAGGTTCAACTTTAATTTGTTCGGAGGGTCTAGGTGCTCTAATATTACTTTTGTTAACCACAGTTGAAGCTTTAGCATGTTCCTTAATCCTAACAGGAAAAGGTAGTTTCTCAATATAAGCAGTAGGCACAACTAGATCAACATGGTAAACAGTTGTTTCTTCTTTAACACTAACGGGTTCCTCAATCTTTTCTTCAACAGGGGGATGATATTTAAACCACTTCTCCTTAGGGAGATCAACATGAGTAGCAAATGATTCACAAAAGGAAGCTACTATCTCAGAGTCAAGTCCATATTTAGTGCTAAACTTATGAAAAGCATCGGTGGCCATAAAAGATTTAACACAATCAAACTCAAGTATTATACCTGACTCATTACCTTTGTCGAGTTCCCAATCTTCAGAGTTGTGTTTAATTCTTTCCAGAAGATCCCATCTGAATTCAATAGTTTTCTTCATGTAGGAGCCAGTCGAAGAAGAATCGAGCGTAGTTTGATTATCATGAGAAAGCCGAGCATAAAAATATTGTAAGATCATTTATTTTGAGAGCTCATGATTGGGGCATGTGTACATCATGTACTTAAGCCTCCCCCAAGCTTGAGCGATGCTTTCTCCTTCACGAGGCCAAAAATTATATATATAATTCCGATCACGATGAACCAAATGCATAGGATAAAATTTCTGATGGAATTCTAGTTTCAATCGGTCCCAGTCCCATGTATCAGTATCATCACATAGCCTATACCACATCAATGCCTTTCCCTCCAAAGATAAAGGGAATACTTTATTCTTAACTCCATCTCCGGATAAACCTGCAAGCTTAAACAAACCACAAATTTCATCCACATAGATCAAGTGCATATCACGATGTACTGTTCCATCTCCTGCATAAGGATTAGCTTGCAGTTTCTCTATCATACCCGGAGGAATCTCATAATAAATATTTTCAGTAGGTGCAGTAGGTTGAGGAACAACTATTTGTGTTTCCGGTCGAGGTGAAGATACCCCAAGCAAACCCCTCAAAGGATTACTTTCCATAGTGACAAGTGACAGTAAATTTCAGCACGTAATATAAATGTTTCCTTACCAAATTCCACTCACCAAAGGCGCTTCACTCCCCGGAAACGGCGCCAAAAAAGAGTCTTGATGACCCACAAGTATAGGTGATCAATTGTAGTCCTTTCGATAAGTAAGAGTGTCGAACCCAACGAGGAGCAAAAGGAAATGACAAACGGTTTTCAGCAAGGTATTTTCTGCAAGCACTGAAATTATCGGTAACGAGTAGTTTGATAGCAAGATAATTAGTAACAAGTGACAAGTAGCAATAGTAACAAAGAGTGCAGCAAGGTGGCCCAATACTTTTTATAGCAAAGGACAAGCCGGAACGATCTCTTATAGTAAGTAAAGCGTTCTCGAGGACACATGGGAATTTTATCTAGTCACTTTCATCATGTTTGTTTGATTCGCGTTCGCTACTTTGATAATTTGATATGTGGGTGGACCGGTGCTTGGGTGCTGTTCTTACTTGAACAAACCTCCCACTTATGATTACCCCCTCTCGCAAGCATCCGCAACTACAAAAGAAGAATTAAGATAACTCTAACCATAGCATTAAACATATGGATCCAAATCAGCCCCTTACGGAATAGCGCATAAACTAGGGTTTAAGCTTCTGTCACTCTAGCAACCCATCATCTAATTACTACTCCACAATGCATTCCCTTAGGCCCAAAGATGGTGAAGTGTCATGTAGTCGACGTTCACACGACACCACTAAGGGAATCAACAACATACATATCATCAAAATATCGAACGAATACCAAATTCACATGATTACTTATGACAAGACTTCTCCCATGTCCTCAAGAACAAAAGTAACTACTCACAAAACATAATCATGTCCAAGATTAGAGAGGTATTGAATAGCATAATAGATCTGAACATATAATCTTCCACCAAATAAACCAACTAGCATCAACTACAAGATGTAATCAACACTACTAGCAACCCACAGGTACCAATCTGAGGTTTCGAGACAAAGATTGAATACAAGAGATGAACTAGGGTTTGAGATGAGATGGTGCTGGTGAAGATGTTGATGAAGAATAGTCCTCCCACGATGAGAGGATCGCTGGTGATGTCGATGGCGACGATTTCCCCCTCCCGGAGGGAAGTTTCCACGGCAGGATCTCTCCGCCGGAGAGCAAAAGTGCTCCTGCCCAAGTTCCGCCTCGAGACGGCAGCGCACCATCCTGAAAGTCTTCTTTATATTTTTTCTAGGGCAAATTCACTTATATACCAGAAAATGGGGGCCAGAGGCTGGCCAGGGGCCCCACGAGGTACCAGGGCGTGCCTGGGGGGGTGGCGCGCCCTGGTGCCTCGTGGGTACCTGGGTGGCCCCCTCTGGTACTTCTTGATTCCAGTATTTTTTATTTATTCGAAAATAATTCTCTGTGAAATTTCAGCTCATTTGGAGATGTGCAGAATAGGTATCTCTGACATAGCTTTTTCAGGTCCAGAATTCCAGCTGCCGACATTCTCCCTTCTTGTGTAAGTCTTGCATATTAAGAGAGAAAAGGCATTAGAATTGCTCCACAAAGTGTTATATTGATTAAAAACACTATAAATAACAGTAGCAAAACATGATGCAAAATGGATGTATCACATGCCACGGTCAACACTATACTCATCATGCTTAGGATTTCCCCCTTATATGATCAGTACAATCAACCTACCTAATTCGTGTCCTAAGAGCACTGCTCCACCCATCAAGCTAAACAAGCTTAGTTGTACAAATTTGAATCTGATATGACGCTAATATTAGTAAGATAGAGACAGGTTTAATTGGTCAGCTAAATGTTCCTACTTTAGTTTCAAAACGCATGTGAGCCACATATAGAGAGACAGGAAGGAAGAGTATTTCTCTGTGCGCTATGGTTCATCATGGGTGGGCAACACACATTGTATTATCCAAAATCTGCTTGCTCTTCTTTAACATGTTCTGCTTCTGTTCTTCTTAATAAGTATAGTAGTACAGTATGTTCCTTGTCGGGAACTGGAGCATGGACATTTGCAGTCGACATGTATATTGGGTCGCTTCTGATGGTTGCTTTCAACTATTCTAGTTGGTCTACCATAATATCCAGGAAATGCTGGGAGCTGTGTCACCTTTGAGATTCTAGACTGATAGTAACAGTATTGCGCCTTCAGTTCAATAGAACTGCCCCTGTAGGGGATCCGAAGCATTTCCAGCCGTACCGGCAATACAAGCCCATATGTTCCAGCTAGTTCCACTTTCCCGATTTTACTCGTGATGCTTAGGGTTTTCCCCTTTTATCTACACTACTATGATCTACGTAGGTGCTTTGTGTCATACTAGCAGCATTCCACCCTTCAAGCTAAACAACACACCACTCATAATTCCAAAGCTTAGTTGTTCAAATACGAATGTGATATGATACTGATATTAGTTCACAGACACACATTTAATTGGTCAGCTAATGCTCCCACTTGAGTTTCCAAATGCATGTGGCAACATATAGAGAGACAGCAGGGAATTGCATTTCTTTGTCACTTATTTACTGTACTTTCTTATCCATAAAAAATCTTAGTTGTTAGTTGAAAGTAAACATCGGTTGCTAAGTAGCCTTTGTTTGGTTTGCAGCTTCAGATCTACCATGCCATGGTCAACACTATACTCATCATGCTTAGGGTTTCCCCCTTTTATGATCAGTACGATCAGCCTACGTGATTCGTGTCGTAAGGGCATTGTTCCACCTGTCAAGCTAAACAACCTTAGTTGTACAAATTCGAATCTGATATGATGCTGATATTAGTAAGACAGAGACAGATTTAATTGGTCAGCTAAATGTTCCTACTTTAGTTTCGAAATGCATGTGAGCCACATATAGAGAGACAGGAAGGAATAGTATTTCTCTGTGCGCTCTGGTTCATCATGGGTGGGCAACAGACATTGTATAGAAAGACTTGTAATATCTACAATCTGCTTGCTCTTCTGCTCTTCTTTAACATGATCCTCTTCTCTTGTTCTTTAATAAGTACAGTATGTTCCTTCTTTGGGAAGAGGAGCAGAGACATTTGCGGTCGACAGGTCAGGTCGAGTTGTTCTTCCTTAGTATATTTTGAAGCTGTCATCTGCGAAGTATCATTACTTTTGGAGCTCTCAACAGGGAGCCTATATTTTGAGTAGCAGGCCACATTATATTAATGCGCACACCAAATTACAGCACACATGGCATCTCTCAGAAGAATTGCACAGAGATAGCACATAGAGGTTTACAGGGAGGCACTATTGGATTAGAATCCCCTATGCATTACAAATACAATCTCACTTATTTTTATGTTTTCATGCATGTTAGGTATTGAACATGATCATAATGAATATGAAAATGAGCGCACCAGAGGAATATTGTGGAACAATCCACTGGCTAACAAACTTGGCATCAAGGGATTGAGATCCTGTCTGGATGCAATGGAACACACACGCTCCCCATCTACAGATTCCATTGCAGAATATGATCCTAAAGATGATTCTGACCTAGATAGAGACCAAGTCTATTTAGCTCTCCAGATGAGTCAGAGTCAGATGTCCTATCTTATTCACCCATCAAGGTGCTTGCTCTAACCTGGCAAGGTTGTATTGGTTGCACGTATCTTGCATTACTTCTACTTTGTTACACCACCATCTGCTTAGTTTACACATCATATATGAGAATATGCCATGCCTATCCATTTTCTGTACCTATTCCATGTGTCATCATATTAGGTTTTTCCACTCAAATATTGTTCTTTCGTAATAGATGTCCAAAAGGAAGAGGGTGATTGTAGATCCTGAAGGAGTACAAACAAAGTATTTGCAAAAGGTAGTGATCCATTCTCAAGGGATCATAGGATCTCACAAAAATACTGCGCACTGCATTGCTCTTGTAAGTACCTCTTGCCCTTTATCACCATACTTACACTCATTGCTGTTTGATCATGTAGCATCACTGTGCATGTTAGCTTCCTTATCCACCGTTTGCTCGAAATTATAAGATCTATATTTACTCTTACATAAATGTAGAATAATCCCAATGGTTATGAAGTTCTGGATTGCTCTTGTAATTACTTGTTGTCATGTACTCCCTCCGTATCGAATTACATGTTGCTCAATTGGATGTATTTAGAACTAAAATAGTGCTAGATACATTCATTTCAGCGACAAGTAATTCCGGACGGAGGTAGTATTACTCTACTTACATTGATAGATAGTTGATTGTTTGGCATTACTCTGCATCTTATCTGCCCTGCCCTCCATTTTCTCCAAATTATCAGATCTACATTTACTCTTACCAAAATGTTGAATAAAGCCAATGCCACTGCACAAGTTGAGGTCTGCATTCCTCTTGTCAGTACCTTTTGCCTTGTAACGCTGTACCTAATAGATAGCTATTTGATTATGTATCATCACTCTGCATCTGAGCTTCATTATCCTCTATTTCTTCCAGTATTATTAGATCTATATTTACTCTTTAAAAAATGTAGAATAAAGTCAACGCTTATGAAGAAGTTTCTTTGGGGAATTTCTTGAATTATCATTCCATTGACATGGAGAAGGGCTTTGTCGAGCCCATGTTAACATGTAATGTAAGTCCATCCTTCTCAAGCCTTCAAACTTTGTTCTAGTATAGATTTGGATAGGCATCATTTCCTCCACTGCTTTTTACTTTGGAGTTTGCATCAGATTGCATGTTTGCAACAACTGCCAGTTTCAAATTGTAGTTGTAAAAACGTGTTCCCTATTCATACCATTCACATTAATCAGAATAGATGCATTGATTTTCTTTAGCCCTACATGTATGCATGTGTTCTAGATCTCTAATCCAGTGGTCTGGTGAAGCTGCCCATGCATGCATCATCTCATTTGCTGCTTTGTCTTAACTAATTTTGCCGATGATACGGATAATGTTGTATTATGTTAATGCTATTTTAAATTGTATCTCTGAATTTGCCAATATAAAATGGGATGGAATTGTCACACACTGACCATCGTTGCTTATATATTTGTGAAACTTGTTCTCTGTCTCCTTCTTTCTCTTTCATATTAATATCTCTGACGCCAGGCAGAACTTTAGGGAAGATAGTGAGGCAAACCCATTGCTGGTACCTATCACTTATATTGTAGCGAAGAAGGTAAACCATCTTGAAGAGAGCGAGGTGACCCCAAGGTTATGTCTTGATGAAGACAGTGAGTTCAAGCTACTCACCAACAGGTGTGACACAACCTTGGTTAAGTTGCTGCCTGAATCAGTTCGACTTCTTCAGTCTCAACTTCAAGCTGAAAGACTTGGTGCAGCTCAGGTATGACTTGAAGTACAATCTCTAACGAAGATCAAAGAGGACACCCGTGCGTGCTTTATAGCTACGCGACTAGAGCTAGAGGATTTAACGTTCAGACAATTGAGGTCTCATCAGCTTGTTCAGCTGCTTGCGCTGCAGCACTGGGGTAGGACTAACGTTTCTTGAACTGTGTTGAAGTGCTGTTGGTTTTGTATATTTTTTTCTCGGCGCGTTTTTTTTTTGCACTGGTGGCGACCATTGATGCCCAGTGTATGTAATCTGCGGTCTGGTTGCCCTTTATTATCATTGGTGGCGAACTTTGATGCCCAGTGGATGTAATATTCCATAATTTCATTATTTTATAGTCTAGGTTTATTCTTAGTCGGTATGCTATAATTTAGGCCGATAGCTTCAACGGAGCTCAACGGCCCAATACGTTATCGGTCTATCAGCGGTATATAAAAAGAAATTACGCTACCAAAACAGGCCAGCCCGTAACTAGTTATATATGGGCCGGAAAGTCGGCCTATTATCATCTCAGGCCATTATTAGGCCTAAACGTAAAGTAGTTTTGGGCCTTTAACAAGCCTAGTAAAACGTGGGCCTCAGTTGGGCCAGAAATTTCCCTGGGCTTTTATCAGGCTGAAAAGTAGATTGGGCCTGAATTGAGCCGAACAATTCATGGGCCGAAAGCAGGCCGAAACATCCGTAGGCCCATGATTGGCCCAATTACATACGAGCCGTTAACAGGCCAAAATTTATCACATGCCTTGGTTGGCCCAATAAAATTATGGACTGTAAGCAGGCCGGATGCAAAGTAGGCCATAATTTGGCCCAACTATGTCACGGGCCTTTAACAGGCCGTTAGTCAGGTTGGGCTGAAATTTATCCATGAAGAGTACAGGCTGTTAAGAGGCCGAAAGTCACTTCGGACTAGAAATAAGCCTAGATGCAGCATGGGCCGTTAAATGGCCGAAAGTTAAACCGGGTAGAAAACGGCCCATATGCAGCAACGGCGGCTAACAGGCCGAAACGAATATCGGGCCGAACTATTAAACGGGCCTTTAACAGGCCGAGATACAAACCGGGCCTACAATGGGCCCAAAAGCACAGTGGCCTGTTAACGGGCCGGATATGTTATGGGCCGTAATTTGGCCCAAAACATGATCCGATATGGGTCGTAATTTCGCCCAAACCATGGCAGGCTGTTAACGGGCCGGTCCACTAGTGTCTGACAAAATCTTATGGGCCATTGGACGAATGACATCTGTAGCAATGCCGAGCTGACACGTGGATCCATCGGCGAATGAGAAATTTACACGTGGAAAATCGCCATTGGTCAGAGCTGCTAACGGGTTATCGGATCCAAACCGGAACCCGATAGTTTAACGGCAACCCATTACGGTGGATGCTGATATGTCTCCAACATATCTATAATTTATGAAGTATTCATGCCATGTTTACAACAATTTTATATGGTTTTGGTATGATTTGATTAGAACTAACCTGGACTGACGTTGTTTTCAGCAGAACTTCCGTGGTGTTGTTTTTTGTGCAGAAATAAAAGTTCTCGGAATGGGCCCAAAATTTACGGTGATTTTTTATGGACCAAAAGAGACCCACGGAGCACCGGAGCTGGACCAGGAGGTGGCGGAGGGCGCCACAAGCCTGGGGGGGCGCGCCCCCCCTAGGGCGCGCCCCCAAGCTTGTGGGACCCTCGGGCACCCCCCTGACGTGATTCCAACACCAATAAATCCTATAAATACCCAAAACCCCAGAAAGAAACCTAGAACTTCCATGCCACCACCGCAAGCCTCTGTACCGAAGTGATCTCATCCGGAGCTCTGTTCCGGTACTCCGCCGGAGGGGGGAATCATCACCGGAGGCCATCTTCATCATCCCGGCGGTCTCCATGACGAGGAGTGAGTAGTTCACCCTCAGGGTTGAGGGTATGTACAAGTAGCTATGTGTTTGATCTCTCTCTTGTGTTCTTGATCTGGCACGATCTTGATGTATCATGAGCTTTGTTAATATAGTTGGATCATATGGTGTTTCTTCCCTCTCTATCTTCTTGTGATGGATTGAGTTTTTCCCTTTGAGGTTTCGTTATTGTCGGATTGAATATTTCAGATTTGAGAACACTTGATGTATGTCTTGCATGTAGATACCCGTGGTGACAATGGGGTATTCTATTGATTCACTTGATGTATGTTTTGGTAATCAACTCGCGGATTCCCGTGACCTTGGGGTGATTGAGGCATAGGGGTTGGTTGCACGTTTTCATTATCTTTTCTCCGATAAGAAACTTTGGGGTACTCTTTGAAGTTCTTTGTGTGGATTGAATATTATGAATTTGAAGTTGTTTGATGCATATCGAATAATCAACTCACGGATACTTGTGGTGACATTGGAGTATCTAGGTGACATTAGAGTTGGTTGATGCGTATCATATGGTGTTATTTTAGTACGAACTCTAGGGCTGTTTGTGACACTTAAAGGGATGGCTCAATAGATTGATCAGAAAGGATAACTTTGAGGTGGTTTTGTATCCTACAACAATTTCTTTCTTATGTTCTCCGCTAATAGGAACTTTGGAGTGATTCTTTGTCACACGTTGAGGGATTGTTATATGATTCAACTATGTTAGCACTGTTGAGAGATTGCACTAGTGAAAGTATGAACCCTAGGCCTTGTTTCTAAGCATTGCAATACCGTTTGTGCTCACTTTTACTACTTGCTACCTTGCTGTTTTTATATTTTCAGATTACAAAAACCTATATCTACTATCCATACTACACTTGTATCACCATCTCTTCGCCGAACTAGTGCACCTACACAATTTACCATTGTATTGGGTGTGTTGGGGACACAAGAGATTTTTGTATTTGATTGCAGTGTTGTTTGAGAGAGACCACCTTCATCCTATGCCTCCCACGGATTGATAAACCTTAGGTCATCCACTTGAGGTAAATTTGCTACTGTCCTACAAAACTCTGCACTTGGAGGCCCAACAAAGTCTACAAGAATAAAAGTTGAGTAGTAGACATCAGATGCCATGTGTCGGTCACCCTTGACGAAAACACTTCCATGACGCGACATTTATCGTTATGGAAGTGGACACTTCTGTGATGATAATTTCAATATTGCTACGAAACACTTCTATGACAGCACAGGTATGACTATCTTGATTCTGTCATAAAATCGTCATGGATGTACATGCATGACAGAAAACATGACCTACTGTGACAAAGACGTATCATCACGGAAGTGTTTTTTTGTAGTGTTGCTCTCTGCATATGATTTGTTGACAAATCGGGAAGAGGATGTGAGAGGTTCCTTGGAGTTGTTCATGTTGCCAATACAACTTCATTGTCACTTAAGGATGCAATTCAAACTTTGCTTAAAGATCATCATTTGACTCCTAGTCAAATACATGGGCAAGGATATGATGGGGCTAGCAACATGAAAGGGGAAATTAAAGGGTTGAAAACATTGATCATGAAAGAGTCACCCTCTGGCTATTACATCCATTGTTTTACACATCAACTTCAGTTGGTTCTTATAGCCGTGACAAAGGAAAATGAACCATGTTTGTGGTTCTTTGATCATGTTTCTTACTTGCTCAATATTGTTGGAGTTTCTTGTAAGCGCCATGACATGCTTCGAGATGTTAGAGCTCAAAAGGTTTTGGAAGCACTTGAAATGTGTGAGATTGAAAGTGGAAGTGGGCTAAATCAAGAGATGGGACTAGCTAGACCCGGCGATACTTGTTGGGGTTCTCATTTTAAAACCATTATGCACATTGTTAGCATGTATTCCACAATCCTTGAAGTACTTGATGCTATTGGAAAACATCCTTCACAAAAAGGTGAGTGGACAAGAATACGTGGAGTTGCTCAAGCCTTTGAATCATTTGACTTTGTTTTCAATCTTCACTTGATGCTTGTTATTCTTGTCTATACAAATGAGTTGTCCAAATCTTTGCAAAAGAGAGATCAAGATATTGTTAATGCAATGACACTTGTTAGTTTGGCAAAGAGTAGAATGCAACACATGAGGTCTCATGGTTGGGAAGAATTTCTTGCAAAGCTAACCTCATTTTGCAACAAACATGACATTCAAGTTCCTTTGTGGGAGGATACTTATGATCCTCATGGAAGATCATGTCGGTATTATGAAGTACAAACAAATGATGATCGTTATAGAAGAGAAGTATATCTTGGTGTCATTGATCAAATCATTCAAGAGCTTGACAATCGGTTTGATGAGGTTAAAACGGAGTTGCTTATTTGCATGTCGGCTTTGAATCCCCTCAATTCATTTGCTTCTTATGATGCACTCAAGGTAATGAGACTTGCTAAATTCTATCCCATGGACATATCAAGCACAGATTTGATAAGGCTAGAATTTCAACTTGCTAATTTTATTGATGATATGAGACAAGATGATAGGTTTAGAAATGCAAGTAATATTGGTGAGCTCTCTATTATGATTGTTGCAACAAAGAAGCATGTTCTTTATGATTTGGTCTACTTACTCATCAAATTGATATTGATTTTATCGGTGGCGACGGTGAGTGTTGAAAGAGTATTTTCAGCAATGAATCTAGTGAAAAGTAAGTTGAGGACTAGTATGAGTGATGATCGCTTGAATGATTGCTTGGTGACATTTATTGAACGAGATTTGTTCATGAAAGTAAGTGAAGATGACATAGTTGATGCTTTCATGGCAATGCAAAAACGTAGAGTTACCTAGTGATGTAATTTTCTACTTGTGCTTCTTTCATGTAAGACTATTCGTATTGTAATTGAGCACATTTGAGATATATTTTGTGAACTAAATTGTTGTGAGATTTGAATTGAGCTATTCATGTTATTATTTTTTATGACACTTGGATTAGGTAGAATTCTTTTTAGAGTGTGCACACCCTTCATTTTATTGCTGGGTCCGCCACTAGTATGGAGTACAGGTTGATCTACCTCGAGATCGTGTGTATGAGTCTACATGCCTCTACGGACCATGTCCCTTGGTTTATATAGACACCGAGGGTACCTCCGGTTACACATGGGTCGGTTACATCTAGAGATAAACATGCCAAAGATGGCATTCATGCCTTAGAGTATGCGCAAATCTTCAGAGGATTCCATCTTGATTACTTAATGGGGCCTGCCGAATGTGGCCCACTGGTGGTTTGTTTGGGGGTCATCGGCCCAGCCCACGTAGGGAAGCCAACGTGGTTAGCACCCCCTATGTAGGACACCATCAGTAGCCCCTGAATTGGTCTTCAAGCCGAGGACATTACTCGGCTCCTCCGAGTTGTTTCTTCTTTTCTTCAGTCTTTGGCTTCGTAGGCGAGTTCAACCAAACCCAATATCCTTCTCCTCTGAGTCGACACCATATCCGAGAACATTCTCGGATCCGGAGTCCTTGCGCCGAAGTGGGTGCCTCAAGAGCTAAGTAAGCTTTTGCCGGGGACAACTCGTAAGCCCACCCTGATAGCTTTTCAAGCATGCGCCTAGTCAGGGGCCCACCGTCAATGTATCCAATCAGACGAGTTGTAACGGGCCCCAAGACTCATTTAAGTGGCATTATTTTTCTTGTTCCTTGTTTTGCGTGCGCTCGCAGGGCACGACGCTTGGAAAACATGCAGATTTACCACCGCGGGATTCAAGCGTCCCATCGGCCCAGGACCAAAGACCTTCATATAAGGTTACCAAAAAAATAAGAGATTTTACATCCCTACCACCTCCCTTCCCCTCGTGCGAATCTCATCTGTATCCCTAGCTCCATCACCGTCTGGAAGTCCGCCGCCATGGAGAATGTTGTGGGTTCATCTTCTCGCCCCTCCGGTCCCCTCGAGGGAGGTTGGAAAAGCTTCCCAGTGGCTCAAGGGCAGCTGACCGGCTTGCCACCTTCAGATATCTTCCTGCACCAGAGTTCGCACAGGCTCGCCCAGGGTTGGTTTCCTTGGGCAACGACGTTCTTCATGACAACTTCCCCATGCTACAGGCCCACGAGCGGGTATGCTTCATTCCCTTCCTTCTCCACGGCCTGAGCTTTCCCATACAACCCTTCCTCAGGGTCTTCTGCATTTTTACGGGATCCAACTCCACCACCTCACGCCCAGCTCCATCCTCTACATAGCAAGCTTTGTTACTCTATGCGAAGCTTTCCTCGGATGCGAGGCACATTTTAATTTATGGTGAAAATAATTTTGCTTGGTCCCACGCACCCGAGATGATAATTTATTCGAGTGTGGTGGAGCCGAGGTCTGTAGAATTGTGGGGTCTGGCTATCTCGTCGGCACCCCCAAAGAGGATGGCGAGATCTGACAAGGGGAATGGTTCTACATTCCAGATGTGCCACTCGAGGACCCTCCATGGCAGGGAGTTCCTCCTTTCTCTCTTACTTCTCCAACGAAGCGGTACAACTAGAGTCAGAGGACCCAGTTCCGAGATGGGGGGGCCGTCATGGCCAGGCTGGCGGCTCAGGACCTGTCTTGGTCACCGTGGGCTTACCCTTATCAATGTGATCGCAGTGGCTCTCGCCCGAGGAGTCCAACCACTCCAACAACGCATCCATCCTATGTGGGATTATAACGGGACCGATGACTCGACCCGTGCGATTTGGGCCGGATTCCACAATCACCAAGCCCTTGGAGTAGTGCTGGAGTCCATATTCAAAGACGAGAAAGCAGACCTCGTCAAGGAGCCGATGTATGATGGTTTTGCTAGCTACAAACCAGTTGAAGCAGTAAGTTATGCAATCTGAGGTCGTGCTTTTCCGAACAAAGTATATATCTTCCTGATCAGCTTTTCAATATATCCGAACATGGATGGAAAAGGTGGATTGTGACGGTGAGCTCTCTCGCTCCACAACCGGAACTTGAGGACAGCGAATGCGACCTTTTTGTCTGAAGAACCCCATATCAACCTCATCTTTCAAGATGGGGTCTTCTACCAGGAGGGCGTTGATGTCACCGAGGTGGCCATCATATTCGACGCATGGAGATGCCGCCGCCTTCTGTCAACACAACCGGTGTTGATCGCCCGACCTCGCGGAAGCGGGCTACTTCAAGCACCGCTCCAACTGCAGGTGATCGCGCCCCTTATACCAGGGGTCGTCGGTCCAAGCACTCAAGGCAACTTCGACCCAGGAAAAGAATTATCCGAGGAGTAACCATGGACCAGTTATTGGTCAAGCGGCTGCCGAGGAGGAAGTGCCTCAAGGGACACCCTCCTCCACCCTATAAGTGTGACTTATGTTAGTTTTAAAGACTTTTGTCCCACTCAAATAGTGATATTTATCTGGTCTTTAACTTGCAGGCCTCATCCAATCTCCAATGCTTCGGCACCTGAGCCAAACATCTTGGCTAGCCAAGCAGCTCCTGCCCATCCGACGCCTCCCGAGGTCCCTCAAGATCCTCCTCGGGAAGAGTCCTCAGTAGCATGGTCTGTGACATCATGTGAGGCCGAGAGTATGATGCGTCACCGAGTGAGGAAGGCTTTGCTGATCAATCAAGTTTTCACCGACCAACAATATGAAGGGGTTCAATCGGTGTATGCACACCTCGGCGCCGTGCGAACGGGGCTTAAGGATGACGTCAACGTGCTTGCCAAGGATTTGGAGGTAATAAGGTTTTAAATTTGCAAAAATTTATGTCCGTTTATCATCCAGTAGCCCTCAAGGTGTATGCCAAAAATATTATTGGTACACACCAGATGGGAAATTATTCTTCCAAGACAACCTACCGAGGTGCGTCTTAGTCGAGAGTAACTTTGTGAAAAATCACAAAGTCCAGTAGCCCCTAAGACTCTGGTCGGGTAGCTGCACCCGACCAGGGGATCGACATATAACCTATGTTCTCATTCTACCTGTTTTAAAATCGCAAAGCCCAGTAGACCCCAAGACTGTGGTTGGGTAGCTGCACCCGACCAGAGGATTGATTATATAACCTATGATCTCGCTGTATCTGTTTTAAAATCACAAAGTCCAGTAGCCTTCGAGCCTTAGGTGGGGCGCAAGCGTCCGACCTAAGGATCGATCTCGGCTTAACCGAACTACATGCTTTTACATGAATCGCGGCAGCAAGCCCACTAACTTACTGAAGAGTTGGCGCTGGTCAAGGCCCAGCTTGAGGAGTCTAAGAAGGAGGTGGAGCATATCAAGACTTCCACTCGGGAGACAACCGGTAGGATGCCGGCCATGGTTACCATTTGACTTATAATGTAAGTGTTATGGTTAATCCGTGATGTTTCTTAGTAGTGGAGCCGATAGGTATGCTCAGAAGGACCTAGAGCGGGTGGACATGCGCTACTCCCAATCACAGGAGTTTGTGGGTCACCGAGTCCTCAGCCGCAAGACCGAGGAATGCAACCAATTGAAGGAAACTAATGCCAAGCTTGCCGAGGAGAAAAACCGACAGGGGCTTGAGCTGGAGAGGCTCAAGGCTCAGCTAGCAGCCTCTGAACAAGATACCAAATAGGCCTACGAGTTTCTTTCGGGTAACTATCCACCTGCCTGGTTTTTATATCCATTTTTTGACTCATATTGTTCTGACTTTGCATTGTAGCTGTTCTTCCCGACCGGCCGAGCGGAGCTGGTGAGATGTCTCTAAAGGACATCATGGTGAAGCTCAGTGAGCTGCACCAACTCACCCAGTCATCCATGGAGGAGGTTTACGTGGAAGGTCTTGGCCTGCCGAGAAGGTGCTCGGGAGGCCTGGGCCATGGTGAAGACGCATTACCCCTCGATGGACCTCAGGAAGAGATTACCAGAGTCGGCCCCAAGGGTCCTGACGGGAAGGAGATCAAGCCCAAGGTCAATTATAAGAGGGTCATGCCTTTTGTGCACATATCCGAGCAGGATTGCCGGCTACACAAACTTATAGATGGCATGTAATCTTTTTTAGTTTTGTAGTCTAAGCTGGTAATGATGTTTTTATTTGTATACCGATAACGTTGTCGATTATGCTCGAATCTGTATGTAAACTACTTTTGTTAACCAATGATCGGCTTCTACCTCTTCGGCCAAAGGACAACGAAGAGTGCTCTTGGTGTCAACCTGATTCCTCACGTGACCCATTATGGAACAAGGCAATTCGGATATTAGGTCAATACGCAGGTCCTAGAGGGAGCTATATGGTGTTGCTGTTTAACACAACCCATTTTTGTCGGAAAAGGAGTTCCTCCATCGGTTCTTGTCTGAAATGTTGTGTTTGTTACGACTTTGTGTTGTTATCTTGTTACGTGTCCGAGACGGGAGGATAGAGATATAGTGAGCTCATAGAGTAGGTTTCAGTTCGACGATTACCTTTGCATTGAAAGGTAAGAAATTTTCACTTCCTTTGCGCCGACCAATTTTGTGTCTTGTGACTGCTAGCTTTTGGCTTCTCCCACCTGAGGTACTATACCAGGATGATCCCCAGAAGTAAGAATCACAGAGGTGCTCCCGCTACACCCTTAGCCGAACATGCGAGAACGTAAGGGGTCAATACAGGAGCCAGCCAACCCAGCTTGGCAAAAGTCTCAAGTCAAAATTGATGCATATTGTGGCTTAAAACAAACTTTGGAAGGTTGGGCATGTATCAGATCGATGTGGTGCCATAGGGTTATCAGATACTTTAATAGATCTGATTTATTGCTTCCAAGGTACTTCGAAGAGTCCCCGGTTTGAATTGGTGACACACAATGTGTCATAGGGTGATTGGATACTTTAATAGATCTGAGGTGCTTCTTCCGAGGTGCTTTGAAGAGCCCCCGGTTCGAACTGATGACACACAATGTGTGGCCATGAGCTACATCGTGTGCGTCGTATTATTCGAAAAAGGTCAGGAGAAAACAATAGTTACTAAGAGTATGATATATCAAATCTAAGTTTGCTCGAATATAACTACCTAGAAAAAAACTTAAAAATAAGAAAAATTGAGATATTGATTATCTAGCCGTAGAACCAGCGAAGCAGGGCGGTGTTCCATGGGTTCGGCTCCAGGCGATTTTCCTTGACATTGCAGATCTGGTATGCTCCTCCAGTGAGCACCTTGTCGATAACGAATGGCCCATCCGAGCATGCCCTGGCTTGTCTGGGTGGTGTCGTAAGACTAGATCACCGACGTTGAATGCCTTCGCTCGGACCTCGCGATGATGGTAGCACCAACCTGTTGTTGATAGAAGGAGGCTCGCACTCTGGCAACGTCTCCCTCATCGTCCAAAGCATCGAGGTCGTCCTGCCGACTTTGCTCAGCCCCCTGTTCCTCATAAAGACGTACTCGAGGTGCATCATGAATGCGGTCGCTGGGTAGTGTGGCCTCGGCGCCATAAAGCATAAAGAATGGTGTATAGCCTGTGGATCGGTTAGGTGTGGTGCGCAGTCCCCATAACATGGAATCAAGCGAGGTTTTATGTTGCTTAGGATTAGTCCATTGGCCCGTTGAACCTGCCCGTTTGTTTGCGGGTGGTAGATGGAGGCATAGTCAAGCTTGATGTTTTGTGTGGTGCACCACTCCTTTACCTCCTCGGACGTGAAGTTGGAACCATTGTCTGTGATTATGTTATGAGGTACGCCATAATGGTGCACCACCCCAGAGATAAAGTTGAACACCGGTTTGGCCTTTGCCAATGCCACGGGCTTTGCCTCTATCCGTTTGGTGAACTTGTCTACCATGACCATAAGGTATTTCTTCTTGACAGTTCCTTGACGGAGAGGTCCGACCATGTCAAGCTCCCAGACTGCAAACGGCCATGTTATCAGAATTGTTTTTAAGGCCGTGGCTGGCATGTGTCTTTGCTTGGCAAAGAGCTGGCACCCCACGCATCTATTGGACAGGTGACGTGCATCAGCTCACGCCGTGGGCCAATTGAACCCAGCTCAAAAACTTTGCTTACCAAAGTCCGAGGTGATGCATGGTGCCCGCAAATACCGGAGTGAATTTCTGAGAGGAACTCTTTTCCTTCCTCCTCGGCAATGCAGTGTTGAAGTATCCTAGTGACGCTACGTTTGTATTAATCGTCGAACGATACTTCGTGCATTAGTCTGGTCCTCGGGTAATTCCTTGCGTATTAAGTATGCCAGGATTGGCTCGGTCCATGGTGAATTACTGCCATAATTTCATGAGCCAAGGGAGTCTCTTCCAGTGCCGAGCCTCCGATTATCTCCTTGCCTGGCTCTACGGTCAGAGGGATGACTAGTTTAGATCTTGTTGCTCGGCTTGTTGTAGTTTTTGCTCGACATCACTTTGCCACATGACTGATGGCTTACACAATCGCTCGAGGAAGGTGTTCTGAGGTACTGGCTCCCATCGCGCTCCCATTCTAGCGAGAACATTGGCAGCTTGATTGCTGTCTCGCTAGATGTGGTGGAATTCTAGGCCCTCAATTCGAGCCGATAAGGTTATAACAGCATTATGTATGCCACAATATTTGGATCCTTGGCGTCGAATTCACCATTAATTTGGGAGATTACGAGGTTAGAATCACCTTGGACCTAGAGACGCTGGATACCCATGGAGACGGCCATCCGAAGCTCATGAAGCAATGCTTCATATTCCGCCACATTATTGGAGCTTGTGTGCAAGATTTGTAGTACGTACTTCATAGTGTCACCGGTTGGTGAAGTGAGGACCACTCCCGCTCGTAGCACGGCGAGCATTTTGGAGCCGTCGAAGTACATCACCAAATTTGTGTAGGTGTCATGCTCTCTAGGGAGTTCGGCCTCTATCCACTCAGCCACGAAATCGCGAACACCTAGGATTTAATGGCCCAGCGTGGTCGATACATGATTTCGAAAGGCAAGAGCTCAATGGCCCATTTTGCGATTCTGCTGGTGGCATCACGGTTACTGATGATGTTGTTCAATGGTACTTTCGAGACCATGGTTATCAAGCACTCCTGAAAATAATGCCTAAGTTTTTGAGACGCCATAAAGACTGCATATGCTATCTTTTGGTAATGTGGATGTCTCGTTTTACATGGGGTAAGCACCACGGAGACGTAGTAAGCCGGCCTCTGTACCTTTAACTTGTGGTCGTCCATGTCCCGTTCGATGACTAGGACTACACTCACCACCTGGCTGGTTGCCGAGATGTATAATAACATTGGCTCACCAGGGTGGGGCACGGCTAGAACCAGATTGGTGACCAGGAGCGTTTTGATTTTTTCCAGAGCCGTACTGGCCTCTTCGGTCCATTTGAAGCCCCCGGCTTGTCTAAGCAGCTTGTACAGTGGGAGTGCCTTTTCGCCAAGTCGTGAGATGAATCAGCTCAAGGAAGCTACACATTCTGACAGCCCATGGATGTGCTTGAGCTCGGTCGGCATTTGCAAATGTGCCAGTGCCTTGATTTTATCGGGGTTCGCCTTTATTCCTCTGTGATTGATGATACGTCTCCAATGTATCTATAATTTTTTATTTTTTTTCATGCTATTATATTATCAATCTTGTATGCTTTATATGCCATTTTATATCATTTTTGTGGACTAACCTATTAACTTAGTGCCCAGTGTTAGTTCCTGTATTTTGCCTATTTCTTTGTTTCACAGAAAAACCATACCAAACGAAGTCCAAACACGATGAAATTTTAGGGTGATTTTTCTGGACCAGAAGGGACCCTAGAAGCTTCGGGGAGAGACCAGAAGACACATGAGGACGCCACAAGCTAAAGGGGCGCTCCTATGTGGTGGGGGCGCCACCCAAGCTTGTGGGCCCCTGAGCATCATGTTGACCTAATTCTTGGCCTATAAATTTCGTAAAATCCAGAAACCCCCAGAGCGAGACCCGACACAATTCTTCCGCCACCGCAAGCCTCTGTTCTTCTGCGGTCCCATCTGGAGGCCTCCGCCGGTACTCTGCCGGAGGGGAAACCATTGGGGAGGCAATCTTCATCAACCTTGCTGCCTCCGTGATGATGTATGAGTAGTTCCTACAGCACTGATACGTCTCCAACGTATCTATAATTTATGAAGTATTCATGCCATGTTTACAACAATTTTATATGGTTTTGGTATGATTTGAATGGAACTAACCCGGACTGACGCTGTTTTCAGCAGAACTACATGGTGTTGTTTTTTGTGCAGAAATAAAAGTTCTCAAAATGGGCTGAAAATTTACGGTGATTTTTTATGGACCAAAAGAGACCCCTGAAGCTTGGAGGAAGGACCAGAAACCTCCCGAGGAAGCGACAAGCCTGGGGGGCGCGCCCTCCCCCCCCCCCCCCAGGGTGCGCGGAGCAGGCTTGTAGCTCCCTCGTGGGCCCCCTTGACGTGAAACCAACGCCAAAAATTCCTATAAATATCAAAAACCCCAGAAAGAAACCTAGAACTTCCACGCCGCCGCCGCAAGCCTCTGTACCAAAGCGATCTCATCCTGAGCCCTGTTCCGGCACTCTGCCGGAGGGGGAAATCATCGCCGGAGGCCATCTTCATCATCCCGGCGGTCTCCATGACGAGGAGGGAGTAGTTCACCCTCGGGGCTGAGGGTATGTACCAGTAGCTATGTGTTTGATCTCTCTCTCTCTCTCTCTCTCTCTCTCTCTCTCTCTCTCTCTCTCTCGTGTTCTTGATTTGGCACGATCTTGATGTACCGCGAGCTTTGTTAACATAGCTGGATCATATGGTGTTTCTTCCCTCTCTATCTTCTTGTGATGAATTGAGTCTTTTCCCTTTGAGGTTTTGTTATTGTCGGATTGGATATTTCAGATTTGAGAACACTTGATGTATGTCTTGCATGTGGATACCCGTGGTGACAATGGGGTATTCTATTGAGTCACTTGATGTATGTTTTGGTAATCAACTTGCGGATTCCCGTGACCTTGGGGTGATCTTGGCATAGGGGTTGGTTGCACGTTTTCATTATATTTTCTCCGATAAGAAACTTTGGGGTGCTCTTTGAAGTTCTTTGTGTGGATTGAATTGTTGGGGAACGTTGCATGGGAAACAAAATTTTTCCTACGCACACACAAGATCTATCCATGGTGATGAGCATCTACGAGAGGGAGAGTGAATCTACATACCCTTGTAGATCGCTAAGCGGAAGCGTTAAGAAACGCGGTTGATGTAGTCGAACGTCTCCGCGATCCAAATCGCAAGTCGTCCCTCGAACCGATCACGAACTAGTGCCAAACGGACAGCACCTCCGCGTTCAACACACGTACAGCTTGATGACGCCTTCACCTCCTCGATCCAGCGAGCGATGGTGAAGTAGTAGATGAGTTCCGGCAGCACGACGGCGTGGTGATGGTGGTGAGGAACAATCTCTGCAGGGCTTCGCCAAGCGCTACGGAGATTATGACGGAGGAACTAGAGGGTTAGGGTTGCCGGCACACGGCTTGGGGAAATCTTGATGTGTTTCGGGTGCTAGCCCTGCCCCTCTATTTATATGTTGAGCCCTGGGGTCGAAACTTGGAGAAAGAGCCTCCTCAAAGTCGGTTTGGCCCACAAGGCAAGAGTCCTGCTCGGACTCCAGGACCAGACGCCAGGGTCCTCGGCGTCTGGCCCCAGACGCCAGGGTCCCTGACGTCTGGCCCCTGGCCTCCGCAAAACTTCCTTTTGCACCTTCCTAAAGCCTCGTGGGCTTTACCCCTTGGCCCAAATAAAGTGTTCTCGTACCCGAACATTTCGGGAAACATCCGAAACTCCTTCCGGTGAATTCCGGAACCCTTCCGGAGACCAAACACTATTATCCCATATATCAATCTTTACCTTCGGACTATTCCTTAGCTCCTCGTCATGTTCGGGATCTCATCTGGGACTCCGAACAACTTTCGGTCACCAACATAACAACTCAACTATACTTATATCGTAACCAAACGTTAAGTGTGTAGACCCTGCGGGTTCGAGAACTATGTAGACAGGACCGAGACACCTCTACGGTCAATAACCAATAGCGGGACCTGGATGCCCATATTGGCTCCTACATATTCTACGAAGATCTTTATCGGTTGAACCTCTATGTCAAGGATTCAGCTAATCCCGTATGATGTTCCCTTTGTTTATCGGTATGTTACTTGCCCGAGATTCGATCGTCGGTATCTCTATACCTAGTTCAATCTCGTTACCGGCAAGTCTCTTTACTCGTTCCGTAATACAAGATCCCATGGCTAACACTTTAGTCACATTGCTTGCAAGGCTTATAGTGATGTTGTATTACCGAGTGGGCCCTGAGATACCTCTCCGTCACACGGAGTAACAAATCCCAGTCTTGATCCATGCCAATTCAACAGACACCCTCGGAGATACCTGTAGAGCATCTTTATAGTCACCCAGTTATGTTGCGACGTTTGATACACACAAGGTATTCCTCCGGTGTCAGTGAGTTGCATGATCTCATGGTCAAAGGAACAGATACTTGACATGCAGAAAACAATAGCAATAAACTGACACGATCATATGCTACGTTTACAGTTTGGGTCTTGTCCATCACATCATTCTCCTAATGATGTGATCCCGTTATCAAATGACATCTCATGTCCATGGCTAGGAAACCTTCACCATCTTTTGATCAACGAGCTAGTCAACTAGAGGCTTACTAGGGACACAGTGTTGTCTATGTACCCACACATGTATTTGAGTTTCCAATCAATACAATTATAGCATGGATAATAAACGATTATCATGAACAAGGAAATATAATAATAACCAATTTATTATTGCCTCTAGGGCATATTTCCAACAGTCTCCCACTTGCACTAGAGTCAATAATCTAGTTCACATCACTATGTGATTTACAT
The DNA here is from genome assembly GCA_039707655.1 of Elymus sibiricus. Taxonomy (NCBI): domain Eukaryota; kingdom Viridiplantae; phylum Streptophyta; class Magnoliopsida; order Poales; family Poaceae; genus Elymus; species Elymus sibiricus. The sequence continues at coordinate 247,760,009 of CM077668.1, forward strand.
TGTAATGAATCGAACACCCATACAGTTCTGGTGTTGTTCATGTTTAGCCCTTGGAAGAGGTTTAGTCATCGGATCTGCAACATTCAGATCCGTGTGTACTTTGCAAATATTTATGTCGTCCTCCTTGATGTAATCGCGGATGGAATTGAAGCGTCGCTTTATGTGTCTGGTCCTCTTGTGAAATCTTGGTTCCTTGGCTAGAGCAATGGCACCAGTGTTATCACAAAACAGAGTCATTGGGTTAAGCGCACTAGGCACTACTCCAAGATATGTCATGAACTCCTTCATCCAGACACCTTCCTTCGCCGCCTCCGAGGCAGCGATGTACTCCGCTTCGCATGTAGAATCAGCTACCACGCTCTGGTTGGAACTGCACCAGCTAACCGCACCCCCGTTAAGAATAAATACGTATTCGGTTTGTGACTTAGAGTCATCCGGATCAGTGTCAAAGCTTGCATCGACGTAACCCTTTACGACGAGCTCTTGATCACCTCCATAAACGAGAAACATGTCCTTAGTCCTTTTCAGGTACTTCAGGATATTCTTGACCGCCGTCCAGTGTTCCATTCCTGGATCACTTTGAAACCTTCCGACTATACTTATGGCAAGGCTGACATCGGGTCTTGTGCACAGCATTGCATACATGATAGAGCCTATGGCTGAAGCATAGGGGATGACACTCATCTTTTCTCTATCTTCTGCAGTCACTGGGCATTGAGTCTTACTCAACTTCACACCTTGCAATACAGGCAAGAACCCCTTCTTGGACTGATCCATTTTGAACTTCTTCAAAACTTTGTCAAGGTATGTGCTTTGTGAAAGTCCTATCAAGCGTCGTGATCTATCTCTATAGATCTTGATGCCTAATATGAAAGCAGCTTCTCCTAGGTCCTTCATTGAAAAACTCTTGTTCAAATATTCCTTCACGCTTTCCAACATTTCTATATTGTTTCCAATCAGTAATATGTCATCCACATATAATATTAGAAACGCTATAGAGCTCCCACTCACTTTCTTGTAAATACAAGCTTCTCCGTAAACTTGTATAAACTCGAACGCTTTGATCACCTCATCAAAGCGAAGATTCCAACTCCGAGATGCTTGCACCAGTCCATAAATGGATCGCTGGAGTTTGCAAACTTTGTCAGCATTCTCTGGATCGACAAAACCTTCTAGTTGCATCATATACAACTCTTCCTTAAGGAAACCGTTAAGGAACGCTGTTTTGACATCCATCTGCCAAATTTCATAATCGAAAAAGGCAGCTATTGCTAACATGATTCTGACGGACTTAAGCATCGCTACGGGTGAGAAGGTCTCATCGTAGTCAACTCCTTGAACTTGTGAAAAACCCTTTGCCACAAGTCAAGCTTTATAGATGGTGACATTACCGTCCGCGTCCGTCTTCCTCTTAAAGATCCATTTGTTCTGAATGGCCTTACGCCCTTCAGGTAATACTTCCAAAGTCCACACTTTGTTTTCATACATGGATCCCATCTCGGATTTCATGGCCTCTAACCACTTCTCGGAATCCGGGCCCATCATCGCTTCTCCATAGCTCGTAGGTTCATCGTTGTCCAACAACATGACTTCTAAGACAGGGTTGCCGTACCACTCAGGAGCAGTACGCGTCCTTGTCGACCTACGAGGTTCGATAGCAACTTGATCCAAAGCTTCATGATCATCATCATTAACTTCCTCTTCAGCTGATGTAGGCTCTACAGAAACATCTTTCTGTGCTGCGCTACTCTCAGGTTGAAGTAAAGGTTCAACAACCTCATCAAGTTCTATCTTCCTCCCACTCAATTCTTTCGAGAGAAACTCTTTCTCAAGAAACGTTCCGTTTTTAGCGACAAACACTTTGCCTTCGGATCTGAGGTAGAAGGTATACCCAACTGTCTCTTTTGGGTATCCTATGAAGACGCATTTCTCCGCTTTGGGTTCCAGCTTTTCAGGCTGAAGCTTTTTGACATAAGCATCACATCCCCAAACTTTAAGAAACGACAACTTTGGCTTCTTGCCAAACCAAAGTTCATATGGCGTCGTCTCAATGGATTTCGATGGTGCCCTATTTAAAGTGAATGCAGCTGTCTCTAATGCATAACCCCAAAACAATAGTGGCAAATCGGCAAGAGACATCATAGATCGCACCATATCCAATAAGGTTCGATTACGACGTTCGGACACACCATTACGCTGTGGTGTTCCAGGCGGTGTTAGTTGTGAAACAATTCCACATTGTCTTAAGTGACCGCCAAACTCATAACTCAGATATTCTCCTCCTCGATCAGATCGTAGGAATTTAATCTTCTTGCTACGATGATTCTCAACTTCACTCTGAAATTGTTTGAACTTTTCAAACGTTTCAGACTTGTGTTTCATTAAGTAAATATACCCATATCTACTTAAGTCATCAGTGAAGGTGAGAAAGTAACGATAACCACCGCGCGCCTCAATGCTCATCGGACCGCACACATCAGTATGTATGATTTCCAATAAGTCACTTGCCCGTTCCATTGTTCCAGAGAACGGCGTTTTAGTCATCTTGCCCATGAGGCATGGCTCACATGTGTCAAGTGATTAAAAATCAAGTGACTCCAAAAGTCCATCAGCATGGAGCTTCCTCATGCGTTTTACGCCAATATGACCTAAACGGCAGTGCCACAAGAAAGTGGTATTATCATTATCAATCCTACATCTTTTGGCATCAATGTTATGAACATGTGTATCATTACTATCGAGATTCAATAAGAATAAACCCCTTACATTGGGTGCATGACCATAAAAGATATTACTCATATAAATAGAACAACCATTATTCTCTGATTTAAATGAGTAACCGTCTCGCAATAAACAAGATCCAGATATAATGTTCATGCTTAACGCAGGCACTAAATAACAATTATTCAGGTTCATCACTAATCCCGATGGTAATCGAAGAGTGAGCGTGCCGACGGCGATCACATCAACCTTGGAACCATTTCCCACGCGCATCGTCACTTCGTCCTTTGCCAGCCTCTGTCTATTCCGCAGTTCCTGTTTTGAGTTGCAAATATGAGCAACCGCACCGGTATCAAATACCCAGGCACTACAACGAGAGTTGGTAAGGTACACATCAATAACATGTATATCATATATACCTTGTTTGTTGTTGGCCGCCTTCTTGTCAGCCAAATACTTGGGGCAGTTCCGCTTCCAGTGTCCAGTTCCCTTGCAATGAAAACACTCAGTTTCTGGTTTGGGTCCAGCCTTGGGTTTCTTCACGGGAGGAGCAACTGCTTTGCCACTCTTCTTGGAGTTACCCTTCTTACCCTTGCCATATTTCTTGAAACTAGTGGTTTTATTGACCATCAACACTTGATGCTCCTTCTGAATTTCAGACTCAGCGACTTTCAGCATCGCAAACAGCTCGGCGACTGACTTGTTCATCCCGTGCATGTTATAGTTCAACACGAAGCTCTTGTAGCTAGGTGGCAATGATTGAAGAACTCTGTCAGTGATAGCCTCTGGCGGAAGGGGCATTTCCAATTCAGCCAGACCGGTGGAGTACCCTGACATTCTGAGTACGTGATCACTGATAGACCCGTTCTCCTCCATCTTGCAAGCATAGAACTTATCGGAGATCTCATATCTCTCGATCCGGGCATTCTTCTGAAAGATAAACTTCAACTCCTGGAACATCTCATATGCTCCATGACGTTCAAAACGTATTTGTAGTCCCGGTTCTAAGCCATACAATATTGCACATTGAACTATTGAGTAATCTTCAGAACGAGCCTGCCAGGCGTTCACAACGTCTAGAGACTCAACTGGAGCGGGTGGATCACCAAGCGGTGCATCAAGGACATAAGCCTTCTGGGAAGCCGTAAGGATAATCCTTAGATTTCGGGCCCAGTCCACAAAGTTACTTCCGTCATCTTTCAACTTAGCTTTCTCTAGGAACGCATTAAAATTCAGGGGTGCTACTGCGCGAGCCATGATCTACAACATAAATATAGCAAAGACAACTTAGAATATTGTTCTAGATAATGAGTTTAGTTAATCATATTACTTAAAAAACTCCCACTCAAATTGACATCCCTCCGGTCATTCGAGCGTAACATGATCCAAATCCACCAACTCAAGTCCGATCATCACGTGAGTTGAGGTGGTTTCAATGGTGAACATCTTCATGTTGATCATATCTACTATATGACTCATGTTCGACCTTTCGGTCTCTTGTGTTCCGAGGCCATGTCTGTACATGCTAGGCTCGTCAAGTTTAACCCGAGTGTTCCGCACGTGCAACATGGCTTACACCCGTTGTATGTGAACGTAGAGTCTATCACACCCGATCATCACGGCGTGTCTCGAAACGACGAACTTTCGCAACGGTGCACACTCGGGGAGAACACAATTTATCTTGAAATTTAAGTGAGGGATCACCTTATAATGCTACCATCGTCCTAAGCAAAATAAGATGCATAACAGGATTAACATCACATGCAAATCATAAGTGACATGATATGGCCATGAACTCGTGCTTTTGATCTCCATCTCCAAAGCACCGGCATGATCTCCATCGTCACCGGCATGACACCATGATCTCCATCATCTTGATCTCCATCAACGTGTCGCCATGAGGTTGTCGCGCCGACTGTTGCTACCACGACTATTGCTAACTCATAGCGATAAAGTAAAGCAAAACGGCGAAAATAATTAAAGACAACTCTATGGCTCCTGCCAGTTGCCGTACTCATCGACATGCAAGTCGTGATATTCTATACAACACATGATCATCTCATACATCACATATATCTCATCATGTAATTGGCCATATCACATCACAACATACCCTGCAAAAACAAGTTAGACGTCCTCTAATTGTTGTTGCAAATTTTACGTGGCTGCTACGGGTTTGCAAGAACCGTTCTTACCTACGCAAAACCACAACGTGGTGTAGTGATTGCTTTTTGATCTTCTAAAAGAACCCTCTTCATTGAAATTGATTCAACTAAAGTGAGAGAGACAGACACCCGCTAGCCATCTTTATGCAACGAAGTTACATGTCAGTTGAAGGAGCCTGTCTCGCGTAAGCGTACGCGTAATGTCGGTCCGGGCCGCTTCATCTCACAATACCGCCGAATCAAGTATCAACTAGTAACGGCAAGCAATATGTATACACCCACGCCCACAACTCGTTTGTGTTCTACTCGAGATCTCATCTACGCATAGACCTAGCTCTAATACCACTGTTGGGGAACGTTGCATGGGAAACAAATATTTTCCTACGCACACACAAGATCTATCCATGGTGATGAGCATCTACGAGAGGGAGAGTGAATCTACATACCCTTGTAGATCGCTAAGCGGAAGCGTTAAGAAACGCGGTTGATGTAGTCGAACGTCTCCGCGATCCAAATCGCAAGTCGTCCCTCGAACCGATCACGAACTAGTGCCGAACGGACGGCACCTCCGCGTTCAACACACGTACAGCTTGATGATGCCTTCACCTCCTCGATCCAGCGAGCGATGGTGAAGTAGTAGATGAGTTCCGGCAGCACGACGGCGTGGTGATGGTGGTGAGGAACAATCTCTGCAGGGCTTCGCCAAGCGCTACGGAGATTATGACGGAGGAACTAGAGGGTTAGGGTTGCCGGCACACGGCTTGGGGAAATCTTGATGTGTTCCGGGTGCTAGCCCTGCCCCTCTATTTATATGTTGAGCCCTGGGGTCGAAACTTGGAGAAAGAGCCTCCTCAAAGTCGGTTTGGCCCGCAAGGCAAGAGTCCTGCTCGGACTCCAGGACCAGATGCCAGGGTCCTCCGCGTCTGGCCCCAGACGCCAGGGTCCCTGGCGTCTGGCCCCTGGCCTCCGCAAAACTTCCTTTTGCACCTTCCTAAAGCCTCGTGGGCTTTACCCCTTGGCCCAAATAAAGTGTTCTCGTACCCGAACATTTCGGGAAACATCCGAAACTCCTTCCGGTGAATTCCGGAACCCTTCCGGAGACCAAACACTATTATCCCATATATCAATCTTTACCTCCGGACCCAGAGCTCCTCATCATGTCCGGGATCTCATCCGGGACTCCGAACAACTTTCGGTCACCAACATAACAACTCAACTATACTTATATCGTCACCAAACGTTAAGTGTGTAGACCCTGCGGGTTCGAGAACTATGTAGACACGACCGAGACACCTCTACGGTCAATAACCAATAGCGGGACCTGGATGCCCATATTGGCTCCTACATATTCTACGAAGATCTTTATCGGCTGTACCTCTATGTCAAGGATTCAGTTAATCCCGTATGATGTTCCCTTTGTTTATCGGTATGTTACTTGCCCGAGATTCGATCGTCGGTATCTCTATACCTAGTTCAATCTCGTTACCGGCAAGTCTCTTTACTCGTTCCGTAATACAAGATCCCGTGGCTAACACTTTAGTCACATTGCTTGCAAGGCTTATAGTGATGTTGTATTACCGAGTGGGCCCTGAGATACCTCTCCGTCACACGGAGTAACAAATCCCAGTCTTGATCGATGCCAATTCAACAGACACCCTTGGAGATACCTGTAGAGCATATTTATAGTCACCCAGTTACGTTGCGACATTTGATACACACAAGGTATTCCTCCGGTGTCAGTGAGTTGCATGATCTCATGGTCAAAGGAACAGATACTTGACATGTAGAAAACAATAGCAATAAACTGACACGATCATATGCTACGTTTACAGTTTGGGTCTTGTCCATCACATCATTCTCCTAATGATGTGATCCCGTTATCAAATGACATCTCATGTCCATGGCTAGGAAACCTTCACCATCTTTTGATCAACGAGCTAGTCAACTAGAGGCTTACTAGGGACACAGTGTTGTCTATGTACCCACACATGTATTTGAGTTTCCAATCAATACAATTATAGCATGGATAATAAACGATTATCATGAACAAGGAAATATAATAATAACCAATTTATTATTGCCTCTAGGGCATATTTCCAACATGAATATTATGAATTTCAAGTTGCTTGATGCATATCGAATAATCAACTCACGGATACTTGTGGTGACATTGGAGTATCTAGGTGACATTAGAGTTGGTTGATGCGTATCATATGGTGTTATTTTAGTACAAACTCTAGGGTTGTTTGTGACACTTAAAGGGATGGCTCAATAGATTGATCAAAAAGGATAACTTTGAGGTGGTTTCATACCCTACAACAATTTCTTCTTATGTTCTCTGCTAGATAAGAACTTTGGAGTGATTCTTTATCGCACGTTGAGGGATTGTTATATGATTCAATTATGTTAGCATTGCTGAGAGATTGCACTAGTGAAAGTATGAACCCTAGGCCTTGTTTTCAAGCATTGCAATACCGTTTGTGCTCCGTTTTATGACTTGCTACCTTGCTGTTTTTTATTTTTCAGATTACAAAAACCTATATCTACTATCCATCTTACACTTGTATCACCATCTCTCTTCGCCGAACTAGTGCACCTATACAATTTACCATTGTATTGGGTGTGTTGGGGACACAAGAGATTGCTTGTATTTGATTGCAGGGTTGTTTGAGATAGGCCATCTTCATCCTACGCCTCCCATGGATTGATAAACCTTAGGTCATCCACTTGAGGGAAATTTGCTACTGTCCTACAAAACTCTGCACTTGGAGGCCCAACAACGTCTACAAGAATAAAAGTTGCATAGCAGACATCAAGCTCTTTTCTGGCGCCGTTGCCGGAGAGGTGAGTGCTTGAAGGTATATCTTTAGATCTTGCAATTGAATCTTTTAGTTTCTTGTTTTATCACTAGTTTGGTTTATAAAAGAAAATTACAAAAAAATGGAATTGAGGTTGCCTCAAATGCTTCATCTATATAATGTCTTTCTTGAAAATATGGATTCTGATAATGGTGCTCAATTGCTAGAGGAAGAATTTAATAAAATGTTTAATGTGAGTCCTTTGAATGATGATCATGATTGCAATGTTGTTAGTGTGCTTTCTATGAATATCCATGATGCTAATGATATACAAAGCCATAAGCTTGGGGATGCTATGTTTGGTGAAGATGCTATTTTTAGTCCCCCTACTTTTGATGAGCAAATTTATTATGATGATTGCATGCCTCCTATTTATGATGATTATATTGATGAAAGTGTATTTGGAGAGGTCACAACTTTATTTAATGATGATTACACTATTTTGGAAGAGGTTTCAATTGATTATGACAACAAAGTTGCTATCTATGATGATTATTGTGATGACATGTATGCTATAGAGAATAATGATAAATATGAAACTTGTCATCATGATTTTAATTTTCAATTGGATTATGCCAATCTAGTATCTCATGATAGTTATTTTGTTGAGTTTGCTCCCACTATTATGAATGAGAAGGAATTTGCTTATGTGGAGAGTGATAAATTTTCTATGCTTGTGGATCATGAAAAGAATGCTTCATGTGATAGCTATATTGTTGAATTTGTTCATGATGCTACTGAAAATTATTATGAGAGAGGAAGATATGCTTATATATATTTCAACAACATCAAGTTTCCTCTCTATGTGTTGAAAGTTTTCATGTCATGCTTGTTTTGCCTTCCTATGCTAGTGGATTCTTGCTCCCATAAATTGTTTGCTCACAAAATCCCTATGCATAGGAAGTGGGTTAGGATTAAACTTGCTTGTCATATGATTCATGATACTCTCTTTATGTTTCAATTCTTTATTCTTATGCGAGCATCATTGAAATCATAATGCCTAGCTAAAAGGCATTAAAAAAAGCGCTTGTTGCGAGACAACCCAACATTTACCCCTACTGTTTTTGTGTGTCCACAAGAGTAAGCTACTGTAGTAATCATGTTTTACATGTTTTCTTTCAATAAAGTGCCAAGTAAGACCTTTGGGATAGTGTGGATGATAGTTGAATTGATTCTGTGCAAAAACAGAAAGTTTTGCATCCAGTGCTGGAATTTCTATTCTGTACTGGAGGTTGAGAAAATTTTGAAATTTTTACAGAGTATTGGGTTACAAATTCTTTACGCTGTCCTAATTTTTCAGAATTTTCGGAGGTACAGAAGTATGCTTTTTAATTCGCTCACTACATGTTGTTCTGTTTTTGACAGATTCTGTTTTTATTGGAGAGTGGCGTTTTGGCTCCTAGGTGTATATACACCTATTATGAAATATGTATAAAAAACACATTTAAAAATGTTAAAAAAATTCGAGAAAATTTCCGCATAACTATGCGCTTTTCAATCAATTGCCCAACAGTAATTTGTCTACCCACCGTTGCTATGCTTATGAGAGAGATGCCTCTAGTGAACCTATGACCCCCGGGTCCATCTTCCACATTTACTAAAACCCTAAAAATACTTGCTGCAATTTATTTACTTTTTATTTTGTTTTTATTTTATTTTATCTATCTACCACTATCAGATTTAATCATTGCAATTGGCGAGAACAAGGGGATTGACAACCCTCTTGCCTTCGTTGGGTGCAAGCATTTGCTTTGTGTGTGTGCAGGTACCGCTTATCTTGTTTGTCTAGTATCTCCTACTGGTTCGATAAACCTTGGTTCTTAACTAAGGGAAATACTATCTGCTACTGTACCACATCACCCTTCCTCTTCGGGGAAATCCCAACACTATCATAAGTAGCAGAAGAATTTTTTGCGCCGTTACCGAAGAGGCTTCACCAAACAAGTCCAAGTTCCTTCGCTCACATTTATCATTTGATTGCTTTTTAATTTATTTGGTAGTTGCTTTTTATTTTCCTTCTCTTTTTCATCTCCCCCAACTTCTCTAAAAAACTAAAATTACAAAAAATACTTGTGTGCTATCTTTGCTTGAATCACCATCAAGTCTACTCAAGAAAATATATACTAAGTCGTGTGATTTCTCGAATACTAATAATAATGATTTTATTAGTACACCAATTGCTCCTCCCGCCACTAGTGCAGATTCATATGATATAAAAGTTGCTTTGTTAAATCTTGTTATGAAAGAACAATTTGCTGGAAATCCTAATGAAGATGATGCATCACATCTTAAAACTTTCATTGAATTATGTGATATGAAAAAAATGAAAGATGTGGATAATGATATTGTGAAATTGAAATTATTTCCTTTCTCTCTTAGAGATCGAGCTAGAGCATGGTTTTCATCTTTACCTAAAAATAGTATTGATTCATGGAACAAGTGTAAGGATGCCTTTATTGCGCTAAGATAATATCTCTTAGAAATCAAATTATTAATTTTAAACAACATGAGCAAGAACATGTTGCACAATCATGGGAGAGAATGAAATTAATGATTAAAATTTGTCCCACGCATGGATTAAGCTTATGGATGATAGTACAAATTTCTTATGCGGGACTAAACTTCGTTTGAAGAAACCTTCTAGATTCAGCTGCAGGTGGAACATTTATGGGGATAACACTTGGAGAAGCCACGAAGCTTCTCGACAACATGACGGCAAACTTCTCCCAATGGCACACCGAACACGCTCCAACTAGTAAGAAGGTAAATTCTGTTGAGGAAGTATCCACTTTGAGTGAGGAAATTGATGCTATCATTACTATGCTTGCTACTAAAAATCCTCTAATTGATCCAAATGATGTTCCATTGCCTACTTTGATTGAGAAAATTAATGATGCTATTGATGTGAATTTTATCTCAAGGAATAATTTCAATAATAATGCTTATAGAGGGGATTTCAATAATCCTAGACCGTACCCTGGTAATCCCTCTAATAATTATGGTAATTCCTATATTAATTCATATAATAATAATAGGACCTTCTGAACTAGAGAACAATATTAAAGAATTTATTAGTTCTCAAAAGACTTTCAATACTATGGTTGAAGAAAAATTGAGTAAAATTGATGATATGTCCAGAAACATGGATAGACTTTTGCATGATGTGGATATTCTTAAAATTAAAATTTTGCCACCTAATAAGGATGAAATGACTGAATACTTAAAAGCTATCCAAGTCTCCATTGACCAAAGTATAGAAAGGACGGAAAGGATGAGAGCTAGACGTGAATTCTTAGAAAAGGAGTTTGCATCCGGTTTTTATGATAATAAAGATGAAGATGTTAAAATGATTGGTGTGTCATCTAGTGAATCTCTATTTACTAATATAAAACTTGATGATGAAGGGACTGGAGATTAGTTAACTTTAATTAAAAGGCATCCCGATAATTTGGAGGGTGATGATCATAATGCTAAAAATAATAAAAATGGATTTGAAGAGGTTAAAACTTTAGATAGTGATGTGCCCACTACTTTGGATTACAAGGACTTTAATTTTGATAGTTGCTCTTTAATTGAATGTATTTACTTGTTGTAATCCATGATCAATTTACCTAATGCCTATGAACAAAACAAAGCTTTTACTAAACATATCATAGAAGCTCTTATTAAAGCTCATGAAGAGAAACATGAACTAGAAGTCTCTATACCAAGAAAGTTGCATGATGAATGGGAACCAATAATTAAAGTTAAGATTAAATATTATGAGTGTAATGCTTTGTGTGATCTAGGAGCTAGTGTTTCTACTATGCCAAAAGCTTTATATGATGTCCTAGGTTTCACTAATATTGATGAATGTTCCCTAAACTTGCACTTAGCGGATTCTACAATTAAAAAGCCCATGGGTAGAGTTATTTATGTACTCATACTTGCTAATAGGAATTATGTACTGTGCACTTTATTGTGCTTGATATTGAATGTAATCCGTCTTGTCCCATAATACTTGGTAGACCATTTTTTAGAACCATAGGTGCGATAATTGACATGAAGGAAGGTAACATACGGTTCCAATTTCCCCTAAAGAAAGGAATGGAACATTTTCCAAGGAAGAGAATTAAACCTCCTTATGAATCTATAAAGATAGTCACCTATGGTATTGCTTTAAAGGATGACAATACGTGATACTATGCATTATGCCTAGCTAGGGGCGTTAAACAATAGCGCTTGTTGGGAGGCAACCCAATAGTTATCTTTATTTTCTTATTTTTATTGTTGTGTGTCAACATGATTATTTCTACTGTAATGATTATGTTTGTATCTTTTATTTTGATTTTTGTGCAAGTAAAGCCTTTAGGTTGATGTGGATGATTGTTTATTTGGTTCTGTGCAAAAACAAAAGTTTAGCGTCCAATGCGTGAATTGTTTCTCTGTACTGGAACATGATCAATTGCTAAAATTTTACACATTTTACTGATATAAAAATATTTTACGTTGTCCTAATTTTCAGAATTTTAGAGTTACAGAAGTATGATTAAAAAGTCCATCATCGTGTATTGTTCTGTTTTAGACATATTTTGTTTTTATTGCATAGGGTACTTGTTTTAAAGTTTCTATGGATTGTATCAGGGGGGGTGTAAGTCATGGAGATGATAGAATATAGTAGGTATTATGCAAGAACAATTATGAATCTATTTATAACAGTACCTAAGTTATTAATTATTTTATTATTATAATGGATCTCATGAGGTTTTGTTAAGTTTTGTGTGATTGAAGTTTTCGACTTTTGGGTGAGACGATGGACGAAAGAATAAGGAGCGGCATGACCATAAGCTTGGGGATGCCCAGGGCACCCCAAGGTAATATTCAAGGAAGATCCAAGCATCTAAGCTTGGGGATGCCCCGGAAGGCATCCCCTCTTTCGTCTCCAATCCATCGGTAATATCACTTGAAGCTATATTTTTATTCATCACATGATCTGTGTTTTGCTTGGAGCGTCGTGTGTTTTTGTTTTATTTGTTTGCTTGTTTACACAATCATTGTTTCCTGATTACACCAATTATGAGAGATACACATTCATCACAATTTATAGAATGCTCATTGAACTTCACTTATATCTTTTGAGTTGAGGCAATTGCTCATGTTCTTCAATTATATCTTTAGAGCACGACGATACATATATTTTATAGAATTCATTTCCACTCTCATTCTTCACTTATATCTTTTTGAGAGTTAAATAGGTAGTGGTAATTTGCAAGAGTTATATGTTTGGTCCAAAAATGAGAGGTATACAAGAGTGGTATAATAAAAACTTCCATGTAGATCATTGAATATGACGCGATTGATTAACGATATTGAGGTCATGATATGAAGGTTTACAAATTGATAATCATTGGTTAGTAAAAATATCGATGCTAAGGTTCATGATGTCCTATTCATTAAACTCTTGGTCATGGCATGGCCAGGAAGTTGGAGTGTAATTTATTCTTGATTGACCACCTTACGAGTGTCAGGACGAGCGATGGTGTATTCCTCCCAATCTATTCCCCTAGGAGCATGCGATAGTACTTTGCTTTGAGGGCTTCTAAATTTTCACAATAGATATATGATTTCTTTATGGCTAATGTGAGTTTGTGGACTATAAGCACTTCCCTTTCCATAATTTGCTAGCCTCTTCGGTACCGTGCATTGCCCGTTCTCACCTCGAGACTTGGTGCAAACTTCACCGGTGCATCCAAACCCTGTGATATGATATGCTCTATCACACATAAGCCTTATTATATCCTTCCTCAAAACAGCCACCATACCTACCTATCATGGTATTTCCGTAGCCATTCCGAGATATAATGCCATGCAACTTCCATTGTTACTATTTACATGACTTGAGCATTCATTGTCATTTTGCTTTGCATGATCATATAGAGCTGACATGATATTTGTGGCAAAGTCACAGTTCATCATTGTTATGCATGTTACGCTAGATCATTGCACATCCTGGTACACTGCCAGAGGCATTCATATGTAGTCATATCGTTCAGTTTATCGAGTTGTAAGTAAATAGAAGTGTGATGATCATCATTATTAGAGCATTGTCCCAGTGAGGAAAAGAATGATGGAGACTGATGAGTCCTCGAAAAGTGGGGATGAGGTTCATGATATTGTTCTAAAAAATGAAAAAAGAGAAAATAAAAAAATGAGAGAAAAAGAGAGAAAGGGAAATGCTACTATCCTTTCACCACACTTGTGCTTCAAAGTTGCACCATGTTCTTCATATAGAGAGTCTCCATGATTTTTCACTTTCATATACTAGTGAGATTTTTTACATTATAGAACTTGGCTTGCATATTCTGATAACGAGCTTCCTCAAGTGCGCGAGGTCTTCATGAGCAAGCAAGTTGGATGCACACCCACTTAGTTTCATATAGAGAGCTTTCATACACTTATAGCTCTAGAGCATCCGTTGCATGCCAATCCCTACTCCTCGCATTGATATCGATTGTAAGGCTTCTCCATTGCCTAACGATCCGCCGAGTTGATGCGAGACTTTCTAAACTTTTTATCTTCCATTATAAACCCCTACCATCATTCTCTTTGCCATCCAAAGTGCTAAGTCCATGGCTCACGCTCATGTATTGAGTGAAGTTAAAAAAAACTGAAGTGAGAAAAAGTATGATACAATTGCTTGGTTTGGCACCGGGGTGACTCATGATCAATACTTTATGCTAGGAAGACCGAGCTATGCCATGCTTACATGATTAAATGAGTAGGAATAACGTTCTTTAGTACTCTTTATTTTGAAGGGCAATGATTATTTTCTAGCACTCTTCCTTATTATTGTTTGGATATCAATTAAGTCATCGCTTCCCAACATTCATAGAGAAATGAATTACACGGTTAAGACATGTTAGGTAGAATTTCACATCAAAAATACTGTTTTTATCATTTACCTACTTGAGGACGAGTAGGAATTAAGCTTGGGGATGTTGATACGTCTCCAACGTATCTATAATTTTTGATTGTTTCATGCTATTATATTATCAATCTTATATGCTTTATATGCCATTTTATATCATTTTTATGGACTAACCCATTAACTTAGTGCCCAGTGCCAGTTCCTGTTTTTTGCCTCTTTCTTTGTTTTGCATAAAAACCATACCAAACAAAGTCCAAAACCAATGAAATTTTACGATGATTTTTTCTGGACCAGAAGAGACCCTAGAAGCTCCGGGGAGAGACCAGAAGACACACGAGGACACCACAAGCTCAAGGGGCGTGCCCCTGGGGGGAGATGCACCACCCAAGCTTGCGGGCCCCCTGAGCATCGTCTTGACCTAATTCTTGGCCTATAAATTCCCTAAAATTCATAAACACCCAGAGCGAGACCCGAAACAATTCTTCCACCGCGGTAAGCCCTGTTCTTCCGTGATCCCATCTGGAGGCCTCTGCCGATACTCTGTCGGAGAAACCATTGGCGAGGCAATCTTCATCAACCTTGCTGCCTCCATGATGATGTGTGAGCAGTTCCTACAGGACCTATGGGTCCATAGCAGTAGCTACATGGCTTTCTCTCTCTCTCTCTCTCTTTAATCTTCAATACAATGATCTCTTCGGAGATCTATTCAATGTAATTCTCGCAGTGTGTTTGTTGGGATCCGATGAATTGTGGGTTTATGATCAGATTATTCATTCAAAGTATTTGAGTCTTTTCTGAGATTTATTTATGTGTGATTTTATAGCCTTGTATTTCTCTCCGATCTATCTATCTCTTTTGGACAATTAGATTGATTTATCTTCAGTGGGAGAGGTGCTTCGTAGTAGGTTCAATCTTGCGGTGTCCTTACTCTTTGACAGAAGGAGTTGCAAGGCATGTATTTGTATTGTTGCTACTAAGGGTAAAACGGCGGGGTTCAAACATATTAGTTGATCTTACTATGTCTACATTATGTAATCATGCTTCAAGCATTACTCTGTTTGTTATGAACTTAATACCTTGTGATGCATGCTGGATAGCGGTCAAGGGGTGGAGTAATAGTAGCAGATGCAGATGGATTTTTGGTCAACTTGTCACAGACGTAATGCGTATATATTGATCATGCCATGAAGAATTATCATAACTATGCGCTTTTCTATCAATTGCCCACCAGTAATTTGTCTACCCACCGTTGCTATGCTTACGAGAGAGATGCCTCCAGTGAACCTATGGCCCCCGGGTCCATCTTCCATAGTTGCTAAAACCCTAAAAATACTTGCTGCAATTTATTTACTTTTATTTCCCTTTTTATTTTATCTATCTACCACTATCAGATTTAGTCCTTGCAACTGGCGAGCACAAGGGGATTGACAACCCTCCTGCCTTCGTTGGGTGCAAGCATTTGCTTTGTGTGTGTGCATGTATGATACGTCTCCAACGTATCTATAATTTATGAAGTATTCATGCCATGTTTACAACAATTTTATATGGTTTTGGTTCACTTTTACATGATTGGAATGGAACTAACCCGGTCTGACGCAGTTTTCAGCAGAACTACTATGGTGTTGTTTTTTGTGCAGAAATAAAAGTTCTCGAATTGGGATGAAAATTTACGGTGATTTGTTATGGACAAAAAGAGACCCCCGAACCTTCGAGGATGGACCAGAAGAGCCACGAGGGAACGACAAGCCTGGGGGGAGCTTGTCGGTCCCTCGTGGCCCCCCTGGCGTAAATCCAACGATGAAAAATCCTATATATTGGGAAACCCCTGAAACTAAACCTAGAACTACCACGCCACCGCCGCAAGCCTCTGTTCCCAAGCGATCTCATCCGGAGCCCTGTTTTGGCACCCTGCCGGAGGGGGAAATCATCGCCGAAGGCCATCTTCATCATCCTGACGGTCTCCATGACGAGGAGGGAGTAGTTCACCCTCAGGGCTGAGGGTATGTACCAGTAGCTATGTGTTTGATCTCTCTCTCTCTCTCTCTCTCTCTCTGTCTCTCTCTCTCTCGTGTTCTTGATTTGGCACGATCTTAATGTACCACGAGCTTTGTTAATATAGTTGGATCATAGGGTGTTCTTCCCTCTCTATCTTGTTGTGATGAATTGAGTCTTTCCCTTTGAGATTTCATTATTATCAGATTGAATATTTTGGATTTGAGAACACATGATGTATGTCTTGCATGTGGATACCCGTGGTGACAATGGGGTATTCTATTGAGCCACTTGATGTATGTTTTGGTAATCAACTTGCGGATTCCCAAGGTGACATTGGGGTAATCTAGGCATAGGGGTTGGTACACGTTTTCGTCCTACTTTCTCCGGTAGAAACATTGGGGTACTCTTTGAAGTTCTTTGTGTTGGATTGAATATTATGAATCTGAAATTGCTTGATGCATATCGAATAATCGACTCACGGATACTTGTGGAGACATTGGAGTATCTAGGTGACATTAGAGTTGATTGATGCGTATCATATGGTGTTATTTTAGTACGAACTCTAGGGTTGTTTGTGACACTTATGGGGATGGCTCAATAGATTGATCGAAAAGGATAACTTTGAGGTGGTTTTGCTACCTACAACAATTTCTTCTTATGTTCTCCATTTGCTAGGAACTTTGGAGTGATTCTTTGTCGCACGTTGAGGGATTGTTATATGATTCAATTATGTTAGCACTGTTGAGAGATTGCACTAGTGAAAGTATGAACCCTAGGCCTTGTTTCCAAGCATTGCAATACCGTTTGTGCTCACTTGTGCTACTTGCTACCTTGCTGTTTTTATTATTTCAGATTACAAAAACTATATCTACTATCCATACTACACTTGTATCACCATCTCTTCGCCGAACCAATGCACCTAAACAATTTACCATTGTATTGGGTGTGTTGGGGACACAAGAGATTGCTTGTATTTGATTGCAGGTTTGTTTGAGAGAGACCATCTTCATCCTACACCTCCCACAGATTGATAAACCTTAGGTCATCCACTTGAGGGAAATTTGCTGCTATCCAACAAAACTCTGCACTTGGAGGCCCAACAAAGTCTGCAAGAAATAAAGTTGTGTAGTAGACATCAAGCTCTTTTCTGGCGCCGTTGCCGGGAAGGTGAGTGCTTGAAGGTATATCTTTAGATCTTGAAATTGAATCTTTTAGTTTCTTGTTTTATCACTAGTTTGGTTTTATAAAAGAAAACTACAAAAAAATGGAATTGAGGTTGCCTCAAATACTTCATCTTTATAAAGTCTTTCTTGAAAATGATGGATCAGAAAATTGTGCCAAAGTGTTAGAAGAAGAATTCAATAAAATGTTTGGCATAAAATCTTTGAATGATAAGCATGATTGCAATGTTGTTAGTGTGCTTTCTATGAATATCCATGATTCTAATGATATGCAAAGCTACAAGCTTGGGGATGCTATGGTTGATGAAAATGATCTTTTTAGTCCCCCTACTTTCGATGAGCAAATTTATTATGATGAGAACATGCCTCCTATTTATGATGATTACAATGATGAAAGTGGGTTTGGAAGAGTGTCAACTCTAGGTGATCCCACTATTTTGGAGGGTGTTCAACCTTGTTGCAATAATTATGAAAGTGGATTTGGAGAGGTCATGACTTTATTTAATGATGATTCCACTATTTTGGAAGAGGTTTCAATTGACTATGATAACAAAGTTGCTATCTATGATGATTATTGTGATGACATGTATGCTATAAAGAATAATGATAACTATGAAACTTGTCATCATGATTTTAATTTTCAATTGGATTATGACAATCAAGCATCACATGATAGTTATTTCATTGAATTTGCTCCCACTATTGCTGATGAGAATAAATTTGCTTATATGGAGAGTAGTAAAAATTCTATGCTTGTAGATCATGAAAAGAATATTTTGTGTGATAGCTATATTGTTGAATTCTTTCATGATGCTACTGAAAATTATTATGAGAGAGGGACATATGCTTATAGATATCTCAATAATATCAAGTTTCCTCTCTTTATGTTGAAAGTTTTGAAGTCATGCTTGTTTTGCCTTCCTATGCTAGTTGATTCTTGCTTCCATAAATTGTTTGATCACAAAATCCCTATGCATAGGAAGTGAGTTAGGCTTAAATGTCCTCGCCATATGATTCATGATGCTCTCTTATATGTTTCAATTCCAATTCTTTTGTGAGCATCATTAAAATCATCATGCCTAGCTAAAAGGCTTTAAAGAAAAGCGCTTGTTGGGAGGCAACTCAATATTTATCCTTACTGTTTTTGTGTGTCCACATGATGAAGCTACTGTAGTAATCATGTTTTATATGTTTTCTTTCAATAATGTGCCAAGTAAATCCTTTGGGATAGTGTGGATACTTGTTGATTTGATTCTTTGCAAAAACAGAAACTTTTGCGTCCAGTGCTGAAATTTCTATTCTGTACTGGAGCATGAGAAAATTCTGAAATTTTTACACAGTACTTATAAACAATTTTTTTACGTTTTACAAATTTTACAGAATTTTTGGAGGTACATAAATATGCATTTTAATTCGCTCACTACATGCTATTCTGTTTTTGACAGATTCTGTTTTTATTGCATAGTTTGCTTGTTTTAGTGTTTCCATAGCTTATATTGAGAAATATAAATTGTGGAAATGATAGAATATAGTAGGAATTATGTGAGAACAATTATGAATCTTGTCTTGACAGTACCTAAGTGGATGATTTATTTTTATCATACTAACCTATCTCACAAGTTCCGTTAAGTTTTGTGTGATTGAAGTTTTTAAGTTTTGGGTGAGACAACGATATGAGGAGAATAAGGAGCGGCAAGACCCTAAGCTTGGGGATTCCCAAGGCACCCCAAGGTAATATTCAAGGAAGACTCAGGCGTCTAAGCTTGGGAGTTCCCCGGATGGCATCCCCTCTTTCGTCTTGAACACTATCGGTACACCTCACTCGGAACTATATTTTTATTCGTCACATAATATGTGTTTTGCTTGGAGCATCATTTTATTTTAGTTAGCTTTGCTTTCTGTTATGAATAATCATGTTTGAACATTTTTATCTCAATAAAATGTCAAGTATAGCCTTTACCATGCTCAGTTTGCAAGTTTATGAGTTGCTGTTTGAAAACAGAAAGTTTTCTGTTATGTTCAGAATATTCCTGAATAGTAAAAACATGATAAAAATCTGAAATTTTTATATAGTAAGAATGCATGAGTTCTCTGTCATGTGCTAATTTTTCAGAATTTTTGGAGTTAGGGAAAAAGGAATTTTTATTCCCCCTTTACAGACTGTTCTGTATAGACAGATTTCGGTTATAGTTGCATTGCTTGCATATGTTTGCATGTTTAATGTTTCTATTTGTGGATATGAGTATTAAATATGCAGAGGAATTTAGTATGCAATGCTTAATTATAATTTTTTTTAATTTTCTACATTAGAGAATGTTAAGGTATTGAATTGATTTGTACTAACTTATCTCACGAGTTCTTGTTGAGTTTTGTGTGGATGAAGTTTTTAAGACTTAGGAGAAGCCGTGATATGAGAGGAATTAAGGAGACACAAGAGATGAATTAAATCTTGGGGATGCCCAAGGCTCCCCAAGATAATATTCCAAGAAGTCTCAAGCAACTAAGCTTGGGGATGCCCCGGTAGGCATCCCACCTTTCTTCATCAACAACTATCGGTTAGTCTCGGTTGAGCCTAAGTTTTTACTTGTACACATGAATATTTTGGATTTGAGAATACTTGATGTATGTCTTTCATGTGGATACCCGTGGTGACAATGGGGTATTCTATTGAGTCACTTGATGTATGTTTTGGTAATCAACTTGTGGATTCCCGAGGTGACATTGGTATAATCTAGGCATAGGGGTTGATACACATTTTCCTCCTACTTTCTCCGGTAGAAACTTTGGGGTACTCTTTGAAGTTCTTTGTGTTGGATTGAATATTATGAATCTGAAATTGCTTGATGCGTATCGAATAATCGACTCACGGATACTTGTGGTGACATTGGAGTATCTAGGTGACATTAGAGTTGATTGATGCATATCATATGGTGTTATTTTAGTACGAACTCTAGGGCTGTTTGTGACACTTATACGGATGGCTCAATAGATTGATCGGAAAGGATAACTTTGAGGTGGTTTTGCTACCTGCAACAATTTCTTCTTATGTTCTTTGTTTGCTAGGAACTTTGGAGTGATTCTTTGTCGCACGTTGAGGGATTGTTATATGATTCAATTATGTTAGCACTGCTGAGAGATTGCACTAGTGAAAGTATGAACCCTAGGCCTTGTTTCCAAGCATTGCAATATCGTTTGTGCTTACTTTTGCTACTTGCTACCTTGCTGTTTTTATTATTTCAGATTACGAAAACCAATATCTACTATCCATACTACACTTGTATCACCATCTCTTTGCCGAACTAGTGCACCTATACAATTTACCATTGTATTGGGTGTGTTGGGGACACAAGAGATTGCTTGTATTTGATTGCAGGGTTGTTTGAGAGAGACCATCTTCATCCTACACCTCCCACGAATTGATAAACCTTAGGTCATCCACTTGAGCAAAATTTGATGTTGTCCTACAAAACTCTGCACTTGGAGGCCCAACAAAGTCTACAAGAAATAAAGTTGTGTAGTAGACATCAAGGTGCCGCTTACCTTGTTTGTGCGGGGTCTCCTGCTGGTTCGATAAACCTTGGTTCTTAAGTGAGGGAAATAGTATTTGCTACTATACTACATCACCCTTGCTCTTCGGGGAAATTCCAACACTATCACAAGTAGCAAAAGACAATGAAGCCGAGCAACTTGCCGAATGGGACGCCAAAGACGCATTTTTCTGGATTGAACTTAATGATATATGCTTGGGGATTCTTGAATGTCTCACGCAAATCATCAATGAGCGTGTTGGACTGTCTGGTTTTGACAACCACATCGTCCACACAGGCCTCGACTATTTTTCCGATCCAAGTCTGCAAGCATGTTTGTATCATCCGCTTGTGCGTTGCGCCATCATTGTTTAGCCCAAAGGGCATTTTGTTAAAGCAGAATGGGCCATAGGGAGTTATGAACATTGTGTCCTCCTGGTCGGACTCCTTCATCCTTATCTGGTGGTTGCCTGAGTGTGCATCGAGGAAGCACAATAAGTCGTGCCCAGCTGTGGCATCGATGATTTGGCCGATTCGTGGTAACGGGAAGGGGTCCTTTGGGAAAGCCTTCTTGACATCTTTGAAATCAATGCATAGGCACAAGGATTTTTCCTTCTTTGGTACCATGACGAGGTTTGCCAAGCAGTCCGGATGTTTGATTTCTCGGATGAATTCGTCCTCAACAGTTTGGCCAGTTCTTCTGCCACTGCCTGCCTCTTCGGCTCAGAGAACCTCCAAAGCGCATGTTTGACTGGCTTGAATCCCTCAATAATGTTGAGACTGTGTTCGGCGAGGTCTCTTCGGATGCCTGGCATATCCAAAGAGTGCCAGGCAAAGATATTCCAATTCTCACGAAAAAAACTGCGTAATGCTTCGTCTAGCAAAGCATCTAAGCGGGTTTCGACAGAGGTCGTTTTAGAAGGATCCTCGAGGTGAACTTGAAACTTGATGATCTCATTAGCTGGCTTGAATGAAGTTGATTTTGATCATTTGGCGAGGACAACATCGTCTTTGTCAACGGTTGCGCGCAGCTTGGATAACTCCTCAGCGGCCAAGGCCTCGGATTCCGCTTCCAGAGCCAAAGCTGTGGTTTTGTCTTCGGCTCTGAGCGATCGATATTCATTGCTATTTATTTTGATCACGCCATTGGCCCCTGGCATTTTTAGCTTCATGTACGCGTAATGGGGCACAACATGGAATTTAACGAACGCGGCTTGTCCGACCAACGCATGGTATCCGCTTCTGAACGACACTATGTCGAACATTAACTCCTCGTCCCGGTAATTGTCAAGTGTTATGAATACCACGTCTAGCGAGACCTTACCGGTGCACTGTGCTTCCTTTCCAGGGACTATACCTTTAAAGGTAGTCTAGCTTCATTGGATCCGGGATCTGTCAAACTATATCTTCGGCAGAGTATCCTCATAGATGAGGTTTAGGCTACTGCTGTCGGAATCGGGGCTCCGGGGACCCTGGTTCGAACACTGGGGGCACGCTCGCTCCTACCGGCTTGATGGTGACCACGGCGAGGCTACGGCGAGAGCACGCTATGCACAAGGCGCGACAAGGGACACAACAGCTACCTAGGTTCGGGCCACCTTGCGGTGTAAAACCCTACTCCTGCTGGTGTTGGGATTATTGTGGGCAAGAAGGTTCTCGCATACAAAGTTGAAGACAAAGGAATCGATCCCCCTCTACGATGGCAGCACTGCCCCTTTTATAGCCGCCTTGGTCCTCTTCCCCCGAAAACGTTGGCGGGAAGGGTAGCCACACACAACGGCAATTTGAAAGGGGACAGGCGCCCAGGCTTATCCTGACAAAAGGTGCTCTTCGCCTGCAAGCTGCAAAAGTGTTATCCATGACGCGCTGGTGGGCTCGGTTATGACCTCCGCCTTGCGCGCCTTATCGTCCTGGTCTTCATACACCAAACGGGCAGCTTTGGGACTTGCTTTGGGGGTGGGCAACTGGAGCTGCCCCCTTAGCACCAAAGAGGAAACCATCTCTGTCCGTGCCTGCTGGTATGGCTCCTACCGCAGTTCATCGCCAAGCGTGTCACCCACGTGGTGGGCACTGGACCTCGTGGCTGGCGTCAGGCCCGGGTGGCTTCGGGAGGTTGCCTCGGGAGACCGCCTCGCAAGGCTTCCTGCGGCTGCTGCTAAGTCTTGGTGGTTCGCTCCTTGCGGAGGGGTCCTCGTGAGGCCGGCGCCTCACGAGGTGTCTTGCTTTGCGGCGCCCGTGGCTGGGCCGCCTCTTGGGCCTTCGCCAGGTGTTGCTTCCTGGGCCGCAGGCAGACAGGCCGTGGTACCCCGGTTCCCACTGGCCCGGCAATAGCCCCCGGGCCCGTGGCATGCACGTTCCCGCCCGTTGGGAATGAAACGACACGGTCCCTAACCGACTGTGAGGCCCAGGTAGCGGCGCGTGGCACACGATGGGACGGGGGACGCCCCCGCTTCCCCACCACGCCTCGGTAACCGTCCGCCCTGCCATAAAACTGGCCCACGCGTGGCGCGGAAGCATCATTGCCTTCGTCCTCTCCTCCCCGCCTCCTAGCGCCCGAATCCTTGCATCCTCTTCCTCTTCTCGCCTCCCAAGCTTCTCCGCGCAGCAATGGCACCTACCGGCAAGAAGGGCAGGGCGGCGACCGTGGCCCCAACCATGCCGGCCTTGGAGCCGGCCCTGGCGCGCTCCATCATCACCAATAGGGAAGGCCTGGAGAAGGTGATCCCGATGACCGCCACCTCCACCAACGAGGGGAAGGCGACGAAGATCTGGCCGGGCTCACACCCGCCGCGCGAGTTGGAGGCGATGACTTTCCCCCTCTTCATCCACAGCATCTTTGCCGGCTTGGTGCCGCTGTTCTCTGACTTCTTCAACCCCATTCTTTCTCACTACCAGATCCACGCGCTCCACCTCCAGTCGAACTCCGTCCTCCTCCTCTCCATCCTTGCCTTCTTCTGCGAGGCCTTCATGGGCGTGATGCCCTCGGTGGCACTCTTCCACCACTTCTTCAGCCTGCGGCTGACCGCGGCTGACCGCGGCGAACCAGCGCTCTGCGTGCGCCTTGTTACTCAGCGTCATGGGGACGGAGGATGACACCATCAACTTGAGGATCTCAAGGAAGGTGGAGGGCTACCGGCAGCGCTGGGTCTATGTGGACGCGCACCAGCATAGCCCTCTGCTGATGATCCCGACGGACCTGGCCGCGAAGAGCTCTGGCTGGGAGCACGAGAAGCTCACCGACCCGAGGCTGGCGCCCTTGTGGGAGCGGATGGCCGAGATGAAGGACGCAGGGCTCACGGGGGCGATGGTCATGAAGGAGTGTCTGTGGCGACGCATCGCGCCTCTCCAGAAGCGCTCGCACCCGGTGTGGGAGATCACCGACCAAAAGGACCCCATGAGGCTGAGCGTTGACAATCTGCCGTTGGAGGTGCTGGAGGAGATCATGCAGATCATAGTCGGCGGCGACACGGGAGATCCGCCCAGGGATGCGCTCCCGCTGTACCGCTACCATGGGAGGGACGAGCTGGTCACGGTGATGCCGATCTTCGACCAGTGGGGCCTGGTGTCGGAGGGCTTCGAGGGGCCTCGCGAGAACCCACTTGTGGAGGTCCCCGGCTCGGGAGACCGTGGCGATGCTGAGGCCTCGGCAAGCGCCGCGGAGGGAAGTGATGGTGGGTCCGCCCCACGAAGCCGCCGCCAGCTCATCTGCGACCTTGAGGACGACGACGACGACGACGATGACACCCAATTCAGGGTTGTGCCCTCCCGGCCCGCCGGCGCGGGAGGTGAAGGGAGCACCAGCGCGACGGTTGACGAGCCACGCGTGGAGGAGATTGACGCCGGCAGTGGGGCCACCAAGCCCCCTGCAGAGGAGACCGGCGCGGATGGCGGGACCACCCAGCCCCCCACCAAGAAGGACGGCGCCAAGGCAGGGACTGCCGAGCCTCGCGCCACGCCCTTCGGGGGCGACGCAAGGAAGCCTCGCAAGAGCGGTAGCAGCAGCCGGCCGCTGCCGACACTGAAGAAGAGGAAGTGGGTCCCCAACGATGAGTAAGTCACCATGGCTTACTCTCTTTTCCTTGTGTTTTTTCTTCTTCCTTCCGAGATCTGGGGCTGAGCCCTCGCTCGCGCAGGAGTCCCATGAAGAAGAAGAATCCGAAGACCCCTGGCTCGAAGGGGGCCCCAACGCTTACCGCAGGCGCCGAAGGGCGTGCAGAGGCCACCCGCCACCCCGAAGCTGAAACGGGGCGCGCGGAGGTGGAGGAGGAGCAGGTGGCTCCTCCGGAGCCGCATGTGGACGCGGCTCCTGAGACCAAGGAAGACGAGCCTCGGGAGGTGGCCTCCGGAGGAGGGGCCATGCCTCCCGAGGCGCCCACTGCAGGAGGGGATGCAGCGATGGGGGAGGCTGAAGCGCCAACTCCCCCGTCGAGCTCCTCCCCCACCAAGGAGGCTGCTGCCGCCGAGGGCGCCTCGGCAAGCCCCCGGCGCTCGCCGGCGTGCGAGGCTCCCGCCACGGGCGCGACGAGCCCACAGAGTGCGCCGCCGCGGCAAGAGGAGGTGGAGACTCCGGCGAGCCCCCCACTCCTGACGAACAACGTCGGGCCCTCCCAGGCTGTGACGGCGAAGGGCGGCGAGGAGCCGGACCTGGAGTGGGCCCTGGCGCTCATCAACAGTCGCACCCTACTCGAGCGCGGGGTTCTGCGGAGCGCCCGGGCGGCTCTGGGCCAGCTCGAGGCAGAAGTCCAGGCAGAGGAGACGCGCCTCGCCGGGGAGCGCCTGCGGCTCGCGGAGGGGTGGCGACAAATCGACGTCGCCATCAAGCTGGGCCGGCACCAAGACGAGGCTGCGCGGGAGAAGTGTGAGAAGGCCGCCTTCAAGGCGAAGGAGATCTTCGAGAGCGCCGCCCGGGAGGCCGACGCGACCGACAAGCGCCGCGAGGAGGCGGAGGCTCACACGAAGGTGCTCGAGGAGCAACACGCCACCCAGGCGTAGCTGCTCCAGGAGTGGGAGGGCGAGCTCGACAAGCGCACCAAAGGCCTTGCAGGCCGTGAGGCGGATCTCGCGATCCGTGAGCGGGAGCTCGCGAGGACGACGGCCAAGCAGGCCGCGGAGCGCGAGCACCTGCAGACGCTAGACCGCCAGGTGGCTGCCGCCCAAGCCTCCTACAACCAGCGCATGGAGAAGGCCAACGCCGCGTTGGAAGCCAAGGAGAAGAAATCCCAGGCGGACACCGACGCGAAGATCGAGAGGAATCGCCTGGCGCTCGCCGCAGACCATAGCAAGAAGCTGAAGGCCTAGGAGGACTGCTTCAAGAAGAAGGGCGAGGAGCTCCAGAACGAGATCGATGGCCTCAAGGAGGTGCTGACGGAGGCGGAGGCCCAGCGGAAGACCACGCTGAAGGCCAAGGCCGATGCGGAAGAAGAGCTTGCCTCCCTCCAGCAGCAGGTGGGCGGCATCTCCAAGGTCATCGAGCAGGCCAGGGACGAGGCGGACCGGGCGTGGGGACGGCAACACGAGCGCGCCAAGATGTTCCACTCTCTCCAGCTCCGAGCCCGCGCTGCACTGACCACCATCTTCCAGAAGAGGCTCGGGGGGCCCCTTGAGACCCACGACGCCAGCTACCTCGACTTCTTCACCAAGCTCGTGGAGCGGCTCGAGGTCGGGGCCAAGCGGGTGAACGGCATCATTGAGGATGAGTGCCGCGACCTCCTCAGCCAGGCGGCGACGCGCATCTTCAGCAATCTCCTCCGCGCCGACGCCAACTTCGACTTCGATAGGGTGATGGCCCCCGTCCCCGAGGAGCTCCGCAACGGCCTCGGGAAGGCGGTGGAGGACCACGTCGACGCCCTGCTCGAGAAGTTCTCCCATGGCAACAGCGAGAGCTCCGGCAAGGTTGAAGATGGTGACGGCAATGGCGACGACTATGACGGCGGCGCGTCCTCTTAAGCCCTTTTTTCCTCTCATTTATCCTGTATCAGATTGATGTAGCCCCGTGGGGGGCGTGAAAACATGACTTTTGCGTTTAAGTACTTAATGGTTTGCTGTTATTTGTGTTCTTTGTGGGGCCCTCTCGTGAGGCTTGTTTTCCACTTCTTGCATGCCTTGGTGCTCTACGTCATCAGGACCCAGCCCCCGAGTGGGCTACGACCGTTGCTGGTATGTTAGGATGCGTGCCTAGACAAGGCCAGAGGTTGTAGGGCTCTGAGGGGCGGTAAGGGCTCCTGAGGCGCGATGCTCAGGAAGTCCCCCTGTGGCGTGCAAGCGGCTTGCGCAAAGGAGAAAACATCAACACTCAGCGAGGTTGCGGGGAGAGGAGAGCTTGAGGGGTGCTAAGAGCAGCTCGCGAGGTGTTTTTAGACTTAGCTTTTTCGCGAGTGTGGCGCTTGCTGTGCCGTGGCTGCGGACTGCGCCTCGTGAGGCTCTTGCTCGTGAGGCCTCCCATTGGCCCTCGGTGAGGATGGCCACCGCAGGCCGCCTCACGAGGCAGCGCTCGCGAGGCTTCCTGTGGACTTAAGGAGGCACCCTGCCGTGGGCTACCTCGCGAGGCAACGCTCGCGAGGCCTTCTGCGTGCCTTGTTCCTGTAACAACTGCATGCCGACAAGTTTCACAAACGGAGGAGCAGTGCACGCTTGCTAGCTTGCTCGTGGGCGTCATGCAAGGAGACAAGGCACCAAGGACCTTGGTGATGTGACGTGCACGGGAGCAGGCCCGCGAGCCAGAGTTCGGTCACTTAGGTTTTGTGGCGCTGCTGGGACTGACCCGAGCACAGGCACACCGTGTGCAGCCCTCGCTTGTGTGATGTGCATGAGGAAGATCGCGAGCACGCACGGCTCCTGAAGCAAACAACTTACCAAACACATATAATATCTAGGAAATAAAGCTTTACTGCAACATAATAATAAGGTTCATTACACAACCAAAAAGATGAGGCCGCCGTGTCCGGCACGGGTCAGCTTGAGGATGGTGCAGCCACGTGGCGCCCTCAGTTTCACATCCAAAAGAGAAGAGGCTGCCATGTCCGGCACGGGTCAGCTTGAGGATGGTGAAGCCAGGTGGCGCCCTTAGTTTGATCGTTCTGCCAGCGCTTAGCATGGGGCTTCCACTTGGTTGTGGGAGGGAGCTCTCGCAGGCCCATCAGGCAAGCGCAAAGACAGGCTCCGGAGCGTGTACAGCTCCATTTCGTTCATACGCATGAGGTCACGGGTAGAACTTGCGGAGGTGTTGGATGTTCCATGTGTTGGGCACAGGAACACCCTCCTCCGTATCCAGCCGAGCGGCACCAAGCCGGGAGACATGGGCAACCCTGAATGGGCCGTCCCACATGGGTGAGAGCTTGTGGAGTCCTTCTCTGGAGAGGATCCGCCGCAGGACGAGATCACTAGCTTCGAGAGTGCGGGGGCGTATGTTGCGGCTGTGATAGCGATACAAAGCCTGCTGGTATCGACCGGCACGTAAAGCGGCCTGGCGCCGAGCTTCCTCGAGGAGCAGCAGGTCGGCCTCTCGGGAGCCGTCCTGATGAGCCTCGTTGAATGCGAGGACTCGCGAAGACCCGTGCTTGATCTCAGAAGGAAGGTGTGACGCCCCCGACTTAATCGTGCGCTAACCATACACGCAAATGCACACGATCAAGCCTAGGGACTCACTTGAAGATATCACAACACAACTCTACACAAATAAAAGTCATACAAGCTTTATAATACAATCCAGGGGCCTCGAGGGCTCGAATACATAAGCTCGCGATCAAGCGTCAGTAGAAACAACAACAGTATCTGAGTACAGACACAAAGTTAAACAAATCTGCCTTAAGAAGGCGAAAACAAACAACGACTCTGATCGAAAGAGGCAAGGCCTCCTGCCTGGGAGCCTCCGAATCTACTCCTGGTCGTCGGTCTCCACGTAGTAGTAGGCTCCACCGGAAGTCTAGTAGCAGTCGTCGGCGGTAGCAGCTGACTCCTGGGATCCACCATCTGGTCGCGGCAATCGGGTATGGGGAAAAGAGGAGCAAAGCAACCGTGAGTACTCATCCAAAGTACTCGCAAGACTGACATTCGAACTATACTAAGTATGCATCGGTATCAAAGGAATGTGGCTATATCTTTGGACTAACTGCAGAAAAGCCGGAACAGAGGGGGAGAAGCCTAGCCTATCGAAGACTAGCATCTTCAGCGGTCTTACAGCATAAGAAGAGTGCAGATTAGTACATAATTAAAGTAACAAGCATGTTATATCAAAGCCTAGAGATCCTTCCTCGACTCCCTGCGAGAAAGCGATCCCGGAGCTTCCAATTAATTAAAGGTATCCAGTTCAAGTAGTAATAGATCGGGATACAACACTGAGCGTCCTGTTACCGTGGACACGGCTATTCGAATAGATAACTTCCCTGCAGGGGTGCACTACTGTTACCCAACACGCTCGATTACATCTGGCCGGATACACTTGCTGGGTAATACCCGGCCTCGGGTAATCGACATGACATAGTCCTACCTAGGCTCAGCAGAGAGGTCCCCGCCGGTCTACATCCTAAGTGCTCAGGGGTCTTGGGCCCATCGCCCTTTGCACTCCGGGTCGTTATGCGACGAGCCGGGACGAGCACCACCTCATCCTGGATGGCACTGGCCCGACAGGCCCACAAGGCTGAACTGGACATCTGACAGAGCTTTCGGCTGATACATACGGCGCCGAGGGTCCCATAACCATTATCCCACGTGGTGGTAGTGCGTATAGGGCCAACGACCCACTCAGATCAAATACCCAAATCCGTTAGGCGTATTTAGTAACTCGCAGAGGCGATCAGACTACCTGTCGCTCCGACTTGGTAACACACGGATATCGATCAGGGTGGACTCCGCCTGCCCTATCGTTCCGCCACATTAATCTCTCGCGGGTGCCCTCCTGGCAAACCCGACTTCACATTTTCCCCGCGGGTACCCCTCGGGGTCGACCCGCCTGTAACAAAGGTCAAAGTATCTGTGTGTCCAAAGTATCGAGAAGGAATCCGAGGAATCACCCTCGATGGATTCCCACTCGAGGAGTTGCACGACGGAAGCTTTATCGGAAGTGATGGAAGAGGAATCACCCTCGGTAACACACAACCGGTTAGCTATTCTACAGAGGCATCATCGGAAGTGAGATAAGAGGATTCACCCTCGGCACTCGATGCCAGCTCTGCAGGGACGAGCAACTTAGGGGGGTGCGGTGTTGTGTTGTTCTCAGCCCATTCGATCACATTGATCGGGGCACCAGTACTAAAGCGGGGCAACTACAGCAAGGAAGAGGGGCCACAGATGGTTTTCCATCCAACCTATACTAAGCATTTTAGGATAACAGGCAGGTATCAATAACGGTTACAAGAACAGGCTATGCATCAGAATAGGATAAAACAAAGCAGTAGCAATTTCTAATGCAAGCAGGAGGAGAAGGAATAGGTGATATAGGCATGCGTCAAGGGGGGTTGCTTGCCTGGAAGCTCTGCTGCAAAGGAGGAAGGGTCGTCGGTGACGTAGTCGATCACAGGGGCAGCGTCGGCCTCGGGGTCTACCGGAGAGAAGAGGGGGAAGAAACAATAAATACAAGCAACAAATGCAATCACAGATGCACGGCATGGCAGCACGTTATTCGAGGAGTGCCCTAAAGCAGTACTACGCAAGTTAGTCGGAGCGGGAAACATCTGGAGGTGTTTTACCAGCTCCGGGCAATTATCGGACAGACGAATCGGAGGGGAAAGTTCCATGTTCATCATGTTAGAGAGGTGTGGCAGGTATGGGAGTGGCATATTCGGATTCGTCATATTTTTTTGATCATCTTTCATACATAAATTATTTTCATCCGAGTTATGGTTTATTTTATATGATTTTTCAAAGTTTTAATAATATTCTGGAATTTCTAGAATTATTTAAATTGAATTATCTGAAACATTATCAGATGACATCAGCAGATCGTCATGATGACGTCAGCAGTCAACAGTGGACTTTGACTGGTCAATTTAACCAGTGGGTCCCACATGTCATAGACTGGTTAATTAAACAGAGGTTAGTTTTATCTAATTAAGTTAATTAGCTAGCGGGTCCCACATGTCAGTGTCGCATTTAATTAACAGAGTAATTAAATTAGTAATTTAGTTAGCTAATTAGGTGGGGCCTACGTGTCATTTACTGAGTCAAACCCAGTCAGCTTTGACTGGTCAACTGGGCCCAGAGGGACCCAGCTGTCAGTGACAGAGTTAATCAACAAGGTTTATTTAATTCTAATTAGGTTAATTAGGCCAGTGGGAACCAGTAGTCAGTGTCTATACTAACTAATAGGGTTAATTTTATTTGCTAATTGCTACAGTAAAAGGCCCCACATGTCAGTGGCTATTTAGACCTGGGTTAGTGCTAATTATCTGCCAGGTGGGACCCACCGGAGTTCAAATGCGGTGGCGCGCCGGCGACGACGCGCCGGCGACCACAGACGCGGCGGAGGGCGCCGGGATTCGCCGTCCGGCGGCCAAATCGCTCGCGCCCGGGCTCGTTCGAACGGGCGTTACGCCGTGCGTCGCCCTGCGGCATCAGTTTGGGCTGGGGAGGCCGTATACGACGGCGGCGACGACCACAGCGGCGACCGGAGCTCGGTCGAGCTCGGGTCCGTGGCTACGAGGCACGGCGACGAGAGGAGAGAGGCCAGGGAGGAGCCGGGTGCTCACATCGGTGCAGAGGAGAGCTCGAGGAGGCCGGAGGAGGTCGGACGACGGCGGATCGAGGTCGAGGCAACGGCGGCGTCCGACAAGGGGAATCGATGCAGGCGACGCGGACGGGGGTCCCCGGCTCGTTCCAGTAGGCGCAGGCGATGTAGGGGAGTGAGACGGAGCTGCTGCTCGGCCTAGCGTGGTTCGGGGCGGTCGGTGGCCGTGGCAACCACGGTGGTGCGGCGATGGCGTTCGGGCGTCGAGGAAGGGGAGGGGGGCGAGGCGATGGAGAGGGGGATTAGAGGGTTAGGGTTTTCGGGGGAACGAGAGGGGAGCAGGGGCCTCTCTTATCCCCTCCCGCCG
The DNA here is from genome assembly GCA_039707655.1 of Elymus sibiricus. NCBI lineage: Eukaryota > Viridiplantae > Streptophyta > Magnoliopsida > Poales > Poaceae > Elymus > Elymus sibiricus. Next base: position 247,792,390 of record CM077668.1, read on the forward strand.
CACTGCAGCGCGAGGAGGCCGGCACGGTGGCCATGGCGCTCGGGCGGCCTTTGCCGTGGCGCGACTAGAGGTAGGGGAAGGCCGGCTCAGTGGGCTGGGCCGGGTACTATTCGACTTAGGCCCGTATGCACAGTAGGGGTTAGGACTTTTCCTTTTTCTTTTTCTGTTTCTTTTATTAGTTTCTGTTTTGCAAATTATTAGGTCACTAAATAACTTTTGTAAAATATGAGACTATGCCACATAAATAGGATGCAATATTTAGCACTGGCAGAAAAAGGTTGGGTGAATAAATGATTTCATTTGAAATTTATTTAAATGAAAATGGATTAAATACTTCTGTTTTGGTGTTGTTTCATGATGTTGAGTCATTTAACTAATTCAATTAATGTTGATTTTATTTTTATAATTACTTTTGTATTATTTGCAATATTATGAACATTTTATTTTTCAAATTTGAACAACTTTTATTTTCACTTGCAATTTGAATTTTGAATTTGAGGTTGGATTATTTTCTAAATGCAATTTAATTAAGATGATCATGATGACATGGCAATCTAATTAGCTTAATGACAGGGTTGAGATCTAGGGATGTTACAGAAGGACCACTTCGGCTCCGTAGACGAGGAAGAAGGGAGTTTCGCCAGTGGGCTTGGTTGCTATTGTGCGGATCGACCAAAGCATGGACTGGAGCTCGTCAAGCCAGCCTTTGCCGCAGGCTTCACAGGATTGGACCAGCTCAGTGGCGTCTTGAAGCGCGGTGGGCCAGTAGAAGCCGTTGTGGAACACCTTGCCGGCCAGGGTGCGCGACGAGGAGTGGTGGCCGCAGTCTCCACCGTGGATGTCGGCAAGCAGCTCGCAGCTTTATTCTTTGGATATGCACTGCAACGTGACGCCATTGGGGTGCCTGCGGTAGAGCTCGCCATTCTTCAAGCAGTAAGCGGTGGCCTGGCGAGCCACACGTTCTGCCTCTGAGTCCTTCTCTGGGAGGGTGCCACTTTCGAAGTAGGTCTTGAACTCCGCGGCCCAGCTATCCGCCTGAGGCTCCAGTGCCAGCAGTAGACAAGCGCCTGAGGATGGGCCGCAGTCAGGTGCGCCTGTGGGCGGTGCAGAGGGAGCTCCTAATGAGGCGCCATGGCGATTGCGGCAGGTGGTGCAGCTGATGGCTTCAGGAGCCTTTCCTCGAAGACGCCGGGGTTTTGTGACTCGCGGCAAGATGCCCGTTTGGCGATGTCGTCTGCTTCTTTGTTGCTGCCGCGAGGGACGTGCTGGAGCTCCAGGCCAAGGAAGCGCTTCTCGAGCTTGCACACTTCCTCCAAGTAGGCGGCCATGTGCTCGTCCTTGGGCTTGTAGCTTTTGTTGGAGAAGTTGACGAGGGGCTGAGAGTCGCCCTTGATGATGATGCGCTTGATGCCGAGAGCGAAAGCAGCCTTGAGCCCAGCGATGAGGCCTTCATACTCTGCGATATTGTTGGAGACCTTGTCATCATGCTTGAAGCAGAGTTGGACAGCGTAGTAGAGATTTTCTCCTATTGGCGAGGTGAGCACGACGCCAGCCCCCGCGCCCTGCCGGGAGAACACGCCATCGAAGTGCATGGTCCAGCCGCCAGGTGCTTCGTCCCCAGGCAGGAGGGATTCATCCTCGCGAGGCTCTTCTTGGTGCGGGTCCGTCCATTCCGCCACAAAGTCCGCTAAGGTTGCGCCCTTGATCAACCTTGTGGTGAAGAATTCTAGCTCGAAGGCCTGTAGCTCAATGTTCCACTCTGCGACGCGGCCAGCAGCGTTGGGGCTGCGCAGAACTTGCTCCAAGGGATAGGATGTGATCACCTTGATGGGATGGCCCTGGAAGTAGTGGCGCAGCTTCTAGGAAGCGACGAGCAGTGATACGTCTCCAATGTATCTATAATTTTTTATTGTTCCATGCTATTATAGTATCAATCTGGGATGTTTTTATATGCAATTATATATCATTTTTTGGGACTAACCTATTAACCTAGTGCCCAGTGCCAGTTGTTATTTTCTGCTTGTTTTTGGCTTTTCAGAGAATCGGTATCAAACGAAGTCCAAATGCCACACAAAAAATTAGAGATTTTTTTCTGGACAAAAGAGACCCTGGAGACTTGGAAAGGAGGCCAGAAGGTTCGCGAAGCCTCCACAAGGCAATAGGGCGCGACCCTAGGGGGGGCGCACCCTGATGCTCCATTTGACCTAACTCCACTCCTACAAATTCACAAATATTCGAAAACCATCAGAGAGCCAGAAGAGAAAACCTTTCCACCGCCGCAAGCCTCTGTTCTTCCGCGATCCCATCTGGAGGCCTTTTTCGGTATTCTGCCGGAGGGGGAATCGATCACGGAGGGATTCTACATCAACCTTGCTGCCCTTCCGATGATGTGTGAGTAGTTTACCACAGACCTACGGGTCCATAGCTAGTAGCTAGATGGCTTCTTCTCTCTCTTTGATCTTCAATACCATGTTCTCCTTGATGTTCTTGGAGTTCTATCTGATGTAATCTTCTTTTGCGGTGTGTTTGTTGGGATCCGATGAATTGTGAGTTTATGATCAGATTATTCATGAGAAATATTTGAGTCTTCTCTGAACTCTTTTATGCATGATTAAATATAGCTTTGTATTTCTCTCTGATCTATCGATTTGGTTTGGCCTACTAGATTGATTTATCTTGCAATGGGAGAGGTGCTTTGTGATGGGTTCAATCTTGCGGTGCTCAATCCCAGTGATAGAAGGGGACATGACACGTATTTGTATTATTGCCTTTAAGGATAAAAGATGGGGTTTATTCATATTGCTTGAATTTGCTTCTCTACATCATGTCGTCTTGCTTAAGGCGTTACTCTATTTTTATTAACTTAATACTCTAGATGCATGCTGGATAGCGGTCGATGAGTGGAGTAATAGTAGTAGATGCAGGCAGGAGTCGGTCTACTTGTCTCGGACGTGATGCTTATATACATGATCATTGCCATGAATCCGTCATAATTATTTGCTTTTCTATCAATTGCCCAACAGTAATTTGTTTACCCACCATATGGTTTTGTGCTCGAGAGAGAAGCCTCTAGTGAAAACTATGGCCCCCAGGTCTATCTTTATCATATAAAAAACCTAAAAATACCTTGCTGCAATTTATTTACTTTTATTTTAATTAGTATTTTAGTTTATCTATTTACCTCGATAAGATTTAATCCTTGCAAATAACCGCTAAGAGGATTGACAACCCTCTTATTTGCATTGGGTGCAAGTGTTTGCTCTTGTGTGTGCAAGTGCGCTTAACGGAATGTTGCTTGGTTCTCCTACTGGATTGATAACCTTGGTTCTTAACTGAGGAAAATACTTATCTCTACTGTACTGCATCATCCTCTCCTCTTCGGGGAAATACCAACGCAGACTACAAGTAGCAGGAAGAATTTCTGGCGCCGTTGCCGGGGAGACATCATCAAAATTACCAAGTACCTTCGCACAAATTATCATTCACTTGCATTTACTTTATTTGCCTTTTATTTGCATTTGCCTCTTGTTTTCATCTCCCCCACTTCTAATTTTTTTTTACAAAAACACAAAAACATTTTGTTTGCTAGTCCCCTTGTTTGCCTCGTCACCATGACTAGTTTTACCATCCCTCCTTTGTCTCCGGATTTTGAAGTGCTTTACTTCAAACAGAAACAAGGAGAAAATTTGAAAGATGCTTGGTATAGGATAATTGAATCTTATCGTGTTTGAACTATAAAAGGGGATATGAAAATTTTGTTGCGAAACTTTTATGTAGGGCTAACTATGCCCAATAGACAACTCTTGGACTTTACTACCAAAGGAAATTTTATTGATAGTGATCCTAATACTGCTTATGAATTAATAGAGGGAATAGTGGGAACCCCACCATTGCAAAAAGGACCTACAAGAAGGGATTCAAATTTTGGAAAATCTAGGTGACATACAAAAAAAATTGGTGGACTTACAAAAGTCTAATGAACCCCTTAAAATGTTAGTGGTAACCTCAATCGTATGAATAATCTCCTCACTATTTGCAATAAGAAGATAGACACTTTAGATAGTAAAATTGTTTTATTTTCTGAAAATCATGGGAAGCGCAAGGAGCATCCCGGATTCGATACCAATCCTTCTAAATTAGCAAAAACCAAGGATGACAACACTTGAAGCTATGCATTATGCCTAGCTAGGGGCATAAAACAATAGCGCTTGTTGGGAGGCAACCCAATGAATAAAATAAATTTTTGCTTTTACCTTCTGTTTTTGAGTGTTTGCACAATTATAGCTTCTGTTATGATTGTATTTTTATGTTTTAATTAGTGTTTGTGCCAAGTAATGCCTTTGGGATGATTCGGAAGATAGTATGATAGATGCTGTTGGAAAACAAAAACTTTTCCGTCCAGTGCTGGAATTTCTAATTTTCGCTGGAGTGTCAGAACTTTCTGTATTTTTTACAAAGTATTGATATATAAATTTTCCACGTTGTCCTAATTTTTCAGAATTTTTGGAGTTACATAAGTATGACCATAATTCAGATCTTTACAGACTGTTCTGTTTTAGACAGATTCTGTTTTTGTTGCATAGTTTGCTTATTTTGATGAATCTATGGATCATATCGGGGGGTATGAGTCATGGAGAAGTTGGAGTACAATAGCATTATGCCAATATTAAATATGAATCAATTTACAACAGTACCTATAGTTAAAGATTTGTTTCTTATACTAACGAATCTCACGAGGTTTCTGTTGAGTTTTGTGTGCTGAAGTTTTCAAGTTTTGGGTGAGACTACGATGGATGAAGGAATAAGGAGCGGCAAGAGCCTAAGCTTGGGGATGCCCAAGGCACCCCAAGGTAATATTCAAGGAAGACTCAAGCGTCTAAGCTTGGGGATGCCCCGGAAGGCATCCCCTCTTTCGTCTACAATCTATCGGTAACTCACTTGGAGCTATATTTTTATTCATCACAGGATATGTGTTTTACTTGGAGCGTCTTGTGATATAGTTTGTTTGCTTTTTTTTGCTTTTTAGTTTGTCACAATCATCTTTGCTGAACACACCTTTTTGAGAGGGACACACATTATTCGTGATTTGTTAGAATACTCTATGTGCTTCACTTATATCTTTTGAGCTAGGCGGTTGCTCTAGTGCTTCATTTATATCTTTTAGAGCACGGCGGTGGTTATATTTTAACTAAATAGTTGCACTCTCATGCTTCACTTATATGTTTTTGAGAGTCTCATGATAGCAATGGTAATATGCACGGGTTATGAATTTGGTCCTGATATGATAGGTATTCAAGAGGGATATAATAAAAACTCTCATGTAGATCACTGAATATGATAAATTTGATTCCTTGCAATAGTTTTGCGATATTAAGATGGTAATATGGGGGAGGTACTAGTAGATGATTGTGGTTTAGTAGGAATAATTGTGTTAAGGTTTGTGATTCCCGAAGCATGCATGTATGATCTGTCGTTATGCTAAGAAGTTGGAGCATGATTTATTATTGATTGTCTACCTTATGAGTGGCGGTCGGGGACGAGCGATGGACCTTGTCCTACCAATCTATCCCTCTAGGGGCATGCGTAGTAGTACTTTGCTTCGAGGGCTAATAAACTTTCGCAATAAGTATGTGAGTTCTTTATGACTAATGTGAGTCCATGGATTATACGCACTCTCACCTTTCCGCAATTTGCTAGCCTCTTCAGTACCGTGCATTGCCCTTTCTCACATCAAGAGTTGGTGCAAACTTCGTCGGTGCATCCAAACCCCGTGATATGATACGCTCTATCACACATAAGCCTCCTTATATCTTCCTCAAAACAGCCACCATACCTACCTATCATGGCATTTCCATAGCCATTCCGAGATATATTGCCATGCAACTTCCACCGTTTCGTTTTTATGACATACATCATCATTGTCATATTGTTTTGCATGATCATATAGCTGACATAGTATTTGTGGCTCAGCAACCGTTCATCATTTTTATACATGTTACGCTAGCATCATTGCACATCCTGGTACAATGCCAGAGGCATTCATATAGAGTCATATTTTTGTTCTAGTATCGAGTTGTAATGTTGAGTTGTAAGTAAATAGAGGTGTGATGATCATCATTATTAGAGCATTGTCCCAATGAGGAAAGAATGGTGGAGACTAATGAGTCCTCGAAAAAGTGGGGATGAGGTCCATGAGACCGTTCTAAAAAAAAGAGGCGAAAAAGAGCCATGAAAAAAAAATGAATGAGAGAAAAAGAGAGAAGGGGCAATGTTACTATCCTTTTTCCACACTTGTGCTTCAGCGTAGCACCATGTTTTTCATATAGAGAGTCTCCTATTTTGTCACTTTCATATACTAGTGGGAATTTTTCATTATAGAACTTGGCTTGTATATTCCGATGACGGGCTTCCTCAAATGCCCAAGGTCTTCATGAGCAAGAAGTTGGATGCACACCCACTTAGTTTTCATGTTGAGCTTTCATACACTTATAGCTCTTAGTGCATCCGTTGCATGGCAATCCCTACTCCTTGCATTGACATCAATTGATGGGCATCTCCATAGCCCGTTGATTAGCCTCGTCGATGTGAGACTATCTTCTTATTTTTGACTTCTCTTATTTACCTCTACCACCACACTCTATTCCACCCATAGTGCTATATCCATGGCTTGCGCTCATGTATTGAGTAGGAGTTGAAAAAGCTGAAGCGCGTTAAAAAGTATGAACCAATTTCTCGGCTTGTCATCGGGGTAGTGCATGATAAATACTTTGTGTGAAGAAGATGGAGCATGACAGGATTATATGATTTTGTAGTGATAACGTTCTTTAGCATTTTTATTTTGAAAGACATGATTGTTTATTAGTATGCCTCAGTATTGATGTCTTTATATCAAATTATAGACTATTGCTTTGAATCATTTGGATATTATTATTCATACCGTAAGAGAAAGATTACATGATGAAACATGATAGGTAGCATTCCACATAAAAAATTCTGTTTTTATCATTTACCTACTCGAGGACGAGCAGGAATAATGCTTGGGGATGTTTGATACGTCTCCAACGTATATATAATTTTTTATTGTTCCATGCTATTATAGTATCAATCTTGGATGTTTTTATATGCAATTATATATCATTTATTGGGACTAACCTATTAACCTAGTGCCCAGTGCCAACTGCTGTTTTCTGCTTGTTTTTGGCTTTTCAGAGAATCAGTACCAAACGAAGTCCAAATGCCACGAAACTTTTTGGAGATTTTTTTCTGGACAAAAGAGACCCTGGAGACTTGGAGAGGAGGCCAGAAGGTTCGCGAAGCCTCCACAAGGCAATAAGGCGCGACCCTAGGGGGCGCCCTGATGCCTTGTGGGGCCCACAGGGCTCCGTTTGACCTAATTCCACTCCTATAAATTCACAAATATTCGGAAACCATCAGAGAGCCAGAAGAGAAAACCTTTCCGCCGCCGCAAGCCACTGTTCTTCCGTGATCCCATCTGGAGGCCTTTTCCGGTACTCTGCCGGAGGGGGAATCGATCACGGAGGGCTTTTACATCAACCTTGCTGCCCTTCCGATGATGTGTGAGTAGTTTACCACAGACCTACGGGTCCATAGCTAGTAGCTAGATGGCTTCTTCTCTCTCTTTGATCTTCAATACCATGTTCTCCTTGATGTTCTTGGAGTTCTATCCGATGTAATCTTCTTTTGCGGTGTGTTTGTTGGGATCCGATGAATTGTGAGTTTACGATCAGATTATTCATGAGAAATATTTGAGTCTTCTCTGAACTCTTTTATGCATGATTAAATATAGCTTTGTATTTCTCTCCGATCTATCGATTTGGTTTGGCCTACTAGATTGATTTATCTTGCAATGGGAGAGGTGCTTTGTGATGGGTTCAATCTTGCGGTGCTCAATCCCAGTGACAGAAGGGGACATGACACATATTTGTATTGTTGCCATTAAGGATAAAAAGATGGGGTTTATTCATATTGCTTGAATTTGCTTCTCTACATCATATCATCTTGCTTAAGGCGTTACTCTGTTTTTATTAACATAATACTCTAGATGCATGCTGGATAGCGGTCGATGAGTGGAGTAATAGTAGTAGATGCAGGCAGGAGTCGGTCTACTTGTCTCGGACGTGATGCCTATATACATGATCATTGCCATGAATCCGTCATAATTATTTTCTTTTCTATCAATTGCCCAACAGTAATTTGTTTACCCACCGTATGTTTCTGTGTTCGAGAGAGAAGCCTCTAGTGAAAACTATGGTCCCCCGAGTCTATGTTTATCATATAAAAAACCTAAAAATACCTTGCTGTAATTTATTTACTTTTATTTTAATTAGTATTTTAGTTTATCTATTTACCTCGATAAGATTTAATCCTTGCAAATAACCGCTAAGAGGATTGACAACCCTCTTATTTGCGTTGGGTGCAAGTGTTTGCTCTTGTGTGTGCAGGTGCGCTTAATGGAATTTTGCTTGGTTCTCCTACTGGATTGATAACCTTGGTTCTTAACTGAGGGAAATACTTATCTCCATTGTACTGCATCATCCTCTCCTCTTCGGGGAAATACCAACGCAGACTACAAGTACCAAGGAGCGCGAGGAGGAGCTTCTGCTGCATGGGGTAGCGCTCGCGCGCATCCCGCAGCACCGTGCTGACGAAGTACATGGGGTGCTCGACGAGGCGCGTAGTTGTGGCGGCAGCTTGCTCTCCGGAGGGCCCGAGAGGCTCATGAGGCTCGGAAGGCTCGGGAGGTGGCTCGCGAGACTGCTCGTCGGGGGCCTCCTGAGGAGGGCCCTCGGCAGGTGATGGCGCGGCCTCAGCAGGCGCCGGTGAGGCCTCAACAAGCTTCTTCTGGATGCAGATGCGTTCCTCTTGTACCGCCACCAAGGCTGCGCTGGCCGTCTGGGGGGTGGCTGCCAAGTACAGCAGCAGGGGCTCGCGAGAGCGTGGCGCGACCATGATGGGCGGGCTCGTCAGGTACTTCTTGAGGTCCTCGAAGGCAGCATCAGCCTCAGGAGTCCACTTGAAGGGGCCGGATCTCTTCATGAGCTTGAAGAACGGCAGGGCTCACTTGCCAAACTTGGAGATGAAGCGCTCAAGCGAGGCCATGCATCCCGCCAGGCGCTGCATTTCCTTGAGGTTCCGGGGAGGGCGCATCTTCTCGATGGCCTTGATCTTCTCGGGGTTTGCCTCGATGCCGCGGTGGGAGACCAAGAAGACAAGCATCTTGCCGTAAGGGACTCCGAAGATACACTTGTCGGGGTTGAGCTTGAGGTTGACCTTGCGCAGGTTGGCGAATGTTTCCTCGAGGTCCGTGATGAGGGACCAGGCCTCGCGCATCTTGACAACGATGTCGTCGACGTAGGCCTCCGCGTTTCTTCCCATCTGGGGCCTAGGGCGATGCGCATCAGCCTTTGGAAGGTGGCTCCGGCACTCCTCAGGCCGAAGGGCATGCAGATGTAGCAGTATATCCCGCATGGGGTGATGAAGGCCGTTCTCTCCACGTCTTCCGTAGCCATCTTGATCTGGTGGTAGCCTGAGAAGGCATCTAGGAAGCAGAGCAACTCACACCCGGCGGTGGAGTCCATGATCTGGTCGATGCGAGGCAGCGGGAAAGGATCTTGAGGGCAGGATTTGTTGAGGCCCGTGAAGTCGACACACATTCGCTCCTTGCCGCCTTTCTTGGGTACTACGACTGGGTTGGCGAGCCATTCAAGATGGCGCACCTCACGGATGACTCCTGCCTCTTGTAACTTCTGAACTTCTTTGACGATGAACTCTTGCTTCTCTGGCGCCTGGCGCCGTGCCTTTTGCTTCACGGGGCGTGCGTTGGGGCACACCGCTAAGTGGTGCTCGATCACCTTCCTCGGCACACCGGACGAATCAGATGCTGTCCAAGCGAACACATCCGCATTTGCCCGAAGGAAGGTGACGAGCGCGTCTTCCTATGCAGGAGAAAGGCCTGTGCCGATGGTGAAGGCAGGGCATGTGCCGCTGCCGTCCACCGGCACCTTCTTCGTCTCGGCGCGCGCCTGAGAGAACAACTGGTTCTTCTTCGCGGGTGCGGCCTCAGGAGGCTCGACGTCGTCTTCATCAGCGGGGTGGGCGGTGGCGGCAGCCTTGTAGGCACTCACGAGGGAGCGGACTGAGTCCTTTTTGTCACAGCGGACGGTGATGATGTCGCTGCAGCCCGGCATCTTGAGGACGTTGTAGGCGTGATGGGTCACCGCCATGAACTTGGCGAGCGCAGGGTAGCCCAAGATGGCGTTGTACGGCAAGCCGATGTGCAACACGTCGAAGTCGATGAGTTTGGTGCGGTAGTTCTTGCGGGTGCCGAAGGTGACGGGAAGGCGCACCTGCCCCAGAGGCAGCGTGGAACCATCCGTGACGCCAGAGAAAGGCCTCGTCGGCATCAACTGCTCGTAGGGTACTTGGAGCTTCTCGAAGGTCTCGATGGAGATCACGCTGAGTCCTGCGCCTCCGTCGACGAGCATCTTGGTGAAAACAACGTTGCTGATGGTGGGGGTGCGCAGCATGGGGATCGCACCCACTGCCTCCGTGGACTTGGGGTGGTCCTTGGAGCCGAAGGAGATGGCGTACTGCGGCCACTTGAGGGGTTGAGAAGCCTCAGGCCTCGGGAGGGCTGTGTTCACCTCACGAGCGAATTGCTTGAAGTGGCGGTTGGACCGGGGGGCGGCTGGGCCCTGCCAAGGATGCAAGCCACCTCGTGAGGCTCCTGATAGCCCCTAGCGCCATCGTCAGTCTGGTTGCCGTTGTTCCTTCGAGGCGGTGGCGGCAGCGGCAGCAGAGCGGCGTTGACCTGAGGGTTGGCCTGCCGCGGCTGGTCGCGCCAGCCCTGCCGGAAATTGTTGTTGTCGTTGTTGCCGCGGTCGCCCTAGCGGTTGTTGTTAGAGCCGCCTCCGCGGCCGGCGCCACGATCGTTGCGGCCGCCACGCCCGTCCTGGCGGCTCTCGCGAAGCAGCTTGAGCTCGTGGCAGTCTTCGGTGTTGTGGGAGAACATGTCGTGGTAGGCGCAATACGGGCGTCCATCCTTCTTGGGCACGTCGCGGTCGCGGCCGCGCTTCTGCTCAGGCTCCACCGCAAGCACGACAGGGCCCTTACGCTTGGTGTCTTTGCTCTTGGCCTTGGCGGCATCGGGCGCCACATCTGAGTTGTTGTGGATGAAGAGGCGGCCCTCCTCAGCCTTGGCGCACGTGTCGGCGAGGTCGAACAGCTCAACCACGGTGTTGAGCTCGTCGTTGATGGCGAGCTTCTTGTGCATCCGGACGTCCGTGACGCCGGAGGAGAACGCAGAGATGATGTCGGCTTCGGAGGCGCGCGGAATCTTGTTGCGCACTTGGCTGAAGCGCTGGATGTACTTGCGGAGGGTCTCATCAGGGCGCTAGCGCACGGCGCGCAAGTCGTTGAGCATGAGGGGGTGTTCGTGCGTACCCTTGAAGTTGGCGACGAACTGCCGGCACAGCTCGGCCCATGAAGAAATCGACGCCTCGGGAAGGTTCATGAGCCAAGAGCGTGGCGCGTCCTTGAGGGCCATGGGGAAACAGTTCGCCATGACCTTGTCGTCACCGTTCGCCGCCTCGATGCTCAAGGTGTAAAGCTGCAGGTACTCCGTGGGGTTGGGGGTGTCGTCGTAGCGAGGAGGCAGGTCCGGCATGAACTTCGTAGGCCACTCCACGCGGCGCAGCTCGTGGGTGATGGCGCGGCAGCCCCCGATGCTGGGGGCGGCACGGTTCTGGCGGCCGGCAGCCGTGACCTCCTGGACGGTGTGGTCCTGGCGCTGGCGCTGGCGCTGCTGCTCGAGGAGCACGCGCTCGTCGGGTGGCGCGTGCCTGACGATCTGGCAGCTCTCGTTGTCAGGATCTAGCGAAGACGCGTTGCTGGACGGCTCTCGCACCCGCGCTCCGCAGTGGCACCCGGCGCCCTCGTTGGACGGAGGAGGCAGCGGTGGAGGCGCGCCATGCGCCACCTCCCCGGCGCACAACGACGGAGGGTGAACCGAGTGAGAGGGCGCATGGGCTTCCCCGGCGGCGTTGACGAGCTCGGTGATGCGGCCCAGCCAGGCGTCATAGCCGGCCTCAGTGAGGCGGTAGCGCAGCAGCTCGCGCGCCATGTGCAGCGCGGCCTGCGGGCCCGGCGGCTCGCGGCGGGCGAGCGAGGAGGCGGTGGCGGTGTGGCCGGCCGACTGCACAGACGGATGGAGGGAGGAGGACTGTTGTTCCCTAACAGCAGGGTTGGTGGCGGCATCGGCGTGACGACGACGGTTGTCGCGGGCGACCGGCTCCATCTAGGCCACCCTGACAGCCCTGCGCTCCACGCGCTCGCGTCGAGCGTCGGCCATGGCGATGTCGAAGCAGATGAAGCGGAAGCACGCCCCTACCTAGCGCGCCAAATGTCGGAATCGGGGCTCCGGGGACCCTGGTTCGAACACTGGGGGCACGCTCGCTCCTACCGGCTTGACGGTGACCACGGTGAGGCTACGGCGAGAGCACGCTACGCACAAGGCGCGACAGGGGACACATCAGCTACCCAGGTTCGGGCCACCTTGCGGTGTAAAACCTTACTCCTGCTTGTGTTGGGATTATTGTGGGCAAGAAGGTTCTCGCGTACAAAGTTGAAGACAAAGGAATCGATCCCCCTCTACGATGGCAGCACTGCCCCTTTTATAGCCGCCTTGGTCCTCTTCCCCCGAAAACGTTGGCGGGAAGGGTAGCCACACACAACGGCAATTTGAAAGGGGACAAGCGCCCAGGCTTATCCTGACAAAAGACGGTCTTCGCCTGCAAAAGTGTTATCCATGACGCGCCGGTGGGCTCGGTGATGATCTCCGCCCTGCGTGCCTTATCGTCCTGGTTTTCATACACCAAACGGGCAGCTTTGGGACTTGCTTTGGGGGTGGGTAGCTGGAGCTGCCCCTTTAGCACCAAAGAGGAAACCCTCTCTGTCCGCGCCTGCTGGTACGGCTCCTGCCGCAGTTCATCGCCAAGCACGTCACCCACGTGGTGGGCACAGGACCGCGTGGCTGGCGTCAGGCCCGGGTGGCTTCGGGAGGTTGCCTCGGGAGGCCGCCTCGCAAGGCTTCCTGCGGCTGCTGCTAAGTCTTGGTGGTTCGCTCCTTGCGGAGGGTTCCTCGTGAGGCCGGCGCCTCGCGAGGTGTCTTGCTTCGCGGCGCCCGTGGCTGGGCCGCCTCTTGGGCGTTCGCCAGGTGTCTTACTTCCTGGGCCGCAGGCAGACGGGCCGTGGTACCCCGATTCCCACTAGCCTGACAATTGCCTCCGTCCATCAGGACCTTGGATAATCGATATCCGTCGATGATAGGGTCGAGGACGAGAGCCGCAAATCCTCGGCTGTGGACTCCTATCGGTTGGTCTTGATGACCAAAGGTGATCGGAATGTCCGACCATCTTTTTTCCAAGGTCGCTACACAGTCAACATGGCAGACCTCTCGAAGAGCTCTCTTCCATTGATTTCTCGAGGAGTGAGTCTTGTAAATCATTAGGATGTCCCTGTCCACAGACGGTTTTTCCATCTGACTATTGTTAATTATGACACCTCGGCTCATGTGCATGCCGGGGTTGTCTAGAATTCCACTCCTCCTTTTGATACCCTCCTCACGATCCAACAGCTTCTGAGCCTGTGTGGGGGTGGTTTATCCGAGGAAGCGGAGTGAACCGCGCATGGTTCGTCCAGTATCTCGTCTAGCGTCGACTTGGGTCCCTTGCTTGATCGCTTTCTCTTCCATGAAGGCTGATCGTCATGCTTATCTGTGCTGGCACGCTTTGAACGTCGATTATGACGTGAGTCCCTGCTCTCTTCTCCTGATTTGGGTTGATCTAAACTGGTGTTCTGGTGCCATTGATTGGCCGACCAGGCGTCCTCCATAGCGCAATAGTTTGTCACTATGTCAAACAGCTCGGCAAACGTTCTAAGGCATTTCCGTGCAAACACCTTTCTAATTCCTTCATCGTAGCAGTTATGACGGAATGCCACTAAGACTTCCTGATCCTGGCAATCTAGAATTTTATTTTTCGTAAAAAAAATCATGTCCAGAATTGCCGGACCGTTTCGTTTGTCTTTTGTACAACAAAGGTTATATCCCAGATGTCGGTCGGCCCTAAGTTATCGGGGCAGTACTCGACATGGGGGATGGGTGGGAGAGAAAATTCTATTCTGATCCGATCTGACATCGGCCTCCCGGGCAGATTTTCTCAAGGTCGATCTAACGTCGGTCCTGGAACTGCTTGTGGGGCCTGGCTAACCTGGCCGCCGTAGTGCATCATCGGATCCGAGCTCTAGGCTTGGTCCGAGGAGGTGTGATTTCCATCCCATGGTCGGTATAAAACTGGCGCTTGGGTGGAGATCATCTGCGACTCTTCTACCAGATCTAGTGACATGGGAGAGGGCATGTTCGCGGGGTTTGAGTCGTCGAGATCGATGTCTCGAAGGGGGTTGGAGCTTCAATCTTCTTTGATTTTTCGGTTAAACCGAAGTGAAGGTGCTCCAGCGCAGAAACTACGCCGATGCAGATCTGATCGTCGGACGGTGACGCCATCGAGCCGCTTTGGCTACGCAGAGTGACCTGCATGAGCCACCAATGACGGAGTTGAATCCAATAGATCTTGGATAGGGGGTCCCAAGCTGGTAGGCTCGGCACGATGGTAACAGGATGAAGAGGGGACACGATGTTTACCCAGGTTCAGGCCCTCTCGAAGAGGTAAAACCCGATATCCTGCTTTGTTTGTATTCATTGTGGATGGGAGTACGGAGTATAGGTTGATCAACCTCGAGATCGTGTTTATGCGTCTACCTGCCTCTACGAACTACGCCCCTCAGTTTATATAGACACCGGGGTACGTAGGGTTACACATAGGTCGGTTACATCCCAAGATAAACATGCCGAGGATGGCATTCGTGCCTTGAAATATGCACCAAGTCTTCGAAAGATTCCATCTTAATTACTTCATGGGGCTGGTGAATGTGGCCCACCGGTGGTTTGTTTGGGGTCCTCGGCCTAGCCCACGTAGGGGAGCCGACGTGGTTAATACCCCTCTATGTAAGACACCATCATTCGGTCGGGTCTTCGACGACGCGCACATGCCGTCGGCGCCCGGCCGGAGGCCACTAGGTAGGAGGTGCGGAACTTGTCCGTCGGGTCCACGCCCTCGTCCTCGTCCTCGTCCGCCACGGATGCCGCGGACCTCGACGGCGCGTCCCTGGATAGTTTCTGCGTCTGGACGCCCGGCGCTTCAGTCGCGTCGTGGCCGGCGCGGTCGTCGCGGAAGAGCGGCTCGACGGGGTCCTTGTCACGGTGGCGCCGCGTCAACAAGCTCGTCATAGGCCGCAGCTACAACGACGGCAGGGACAAGTTCCACTTCCTTTCCGCGCCGCCCTCACCTGCGAGAGAGCAGCCCAAGGGGAAGCCAAGAGGCCGGGACAGCAAAGCCACTACCGAACTCGACACGGTGGCCGCCAGCCACCGGCTGTTCTACGGCGCCAAGGCCTCCCCCGGCACGGCGTAGCGGACGTTGTTGCCGAAGATACAACCCGCTCCGACTTCCAAAGGAGGCGCGTTCCCCGCCACGCCGTGAAGGACCAGTTTCAAAATGTGACATCTCAAGTTTGACCTGAAATTTCGAACCTTCAGGTTCGTGGCTGGCGATAGCATATAACAGGATTGTTGCACGGGATTGAGGTAGTCAAAAAAGAGGAGGTATTTTGGATTTAGTTGGGGATTCGGTGCTCTCCGAGTCAATGTGAAGTTGTGATCGACATGTGAACGTATGGTAGGAGACTAAAATACACGTGGAAGCTCAGAAAAGTTTTGTACTGATCATGTGTTACCTGTACATGCATGTACTCCCTCCATTTTTATTTACTCTGCATATTTGATTTGACTTAAGTTAAACTTCGTAAAGTTTGACCAAGCTTATAGAAAACAATATAAACATTTACCATAACAAATCTATATGATGTGAAAGTACATTCAACAATGAATCTAATGATATTGATTTTTCATTGTATATGTTAATATTTTTGTTTATAAACTTTGTCAAAAATTATAAAGATTGACTTTGACCAAAACTAAAACGCGGACTAATAAAAACGGAGGGAGTATATTCTACAATAAGAAAAAAAAAATTCCTCTTGTAGCAATCTGATGTGTAAGATTTTCTGCGACAATATGTAAATATTTTAGTGCCTATACATCACCCACCTGAAAATTTTGTTTCTGTCAGTCACGTTCATTAGAGCTTCATCGTACGGCCAAAAATAGATTATGCACTGTTTATCTTCAACCTCCCTCATCTTCTCCTTTCTCATGAAATCGCCGACTTACCCAGTCTTAATCGTCTGCCTCCGCCTTCTGCAGCCGGCGGCCGTTGTGTAGGCCGTCGTCCAACGCCATCCCTCTAAGCTCCGCTCGCTGAACAGCTTTGACGAACCCCTTGCACTCCCTCTGACCTTCACGTTAAGTTTCTTCCTCGTCTCCGCCTGAAACGCCGCAACTCGCTATCGCTCGCAGCGTCGTCCCTGGCTCTGGCGAGGTCTTGGCTCAACCTCGACATGGCCGACCCTCGTCATTACTGTGTGCGACAAGGCAACTGATGATCAGCAAAACCGTTTTTTAATCCAAAAAAGTGCGACGAGGCAATGCCCAAACTTGATCTGGGATAACTGGATTGTTGCACGGGATTGAGTTAGTAAAAAAAGGAGGTATTTTTGATTTAGGTGGGGGTTCGGAGCTCTCCAAGCCAATGTAAAGTTGTGATCGGCATGTGAACGTATTGGGACTGTAGGAGACTAAAATATGGAGGGAAGCTCGGAAAAGTTTTGTAGTGATCATGTGTTACTCGTACATGCATGTATATAGGCCGGAATTTTAACTGAAAACTCGCGAGCTAAACAAACAGCTCATGACTCGGCTCGACTCAAACTCCGTGACTAACAAGTCGAGTCAAGTTCTAATCTAAGCTTGGTAACAAAACGAGTTTAACAAGTCGAGCTAATGAGTTACTCATTTAGCTCTTATTGATATAGACTAGACGCTGGGGCGCCACCTGGTGGCGCCACCTAAGGCGGGCCTGTGCCCTCCCAGCCTAGTTACGCACATGGTTTGGCAACTGAGTTATGTATATGAACATTAGCTCATGAGAAGATTAAATGCCTCACAATTTTTTTATGCAATCACCAGTAAGTAAATGAGGCAAATAAATGTCGCAAACAAATTTGGTCTCATTTTGCTTAATTAATACGCAGTCATGTTCAGAGATTTACACATTCACAATCTGAAGAACCTGGGATACAAATCATATATATCTAGAAACCCTTGCTTGGTCACCTTCAACATCTCTCCAAGCAACGCAGAGGCCCCGGATAGGCTTCCACACATCTGGCAGCAACGAACGCTTCCTCGACATTCAGAAAGAACATGTATTAATGCATCCATGTTGCCCCAAAATGTTATCATACAAAACTATATTTGACTGAAGAGAATCAACTTGACGTATTACATTATCAGCTAGCCAGTGAGAACATTCATATTCAAAAACGGACAAGAGCTCTCAAGGCGACATGCACCCAAACAATTCCTAGAACTCGTGGGTGAGGACATTAAGCAGCCACCCGACCCCTACAAGGCTACAACCAGGTCACTGCCATGTTCCCAGTTAGTGAAAAATTTACATTCTAATCATCACAGCCCTCATGCTCGTATAATGTTTTTTGCATATATGTAATTAATATGTAGAATCAACTAAGGTGTACAAATTACCTCAGCAGCTTGGTTTGTCTCAAGCAAATCACGCGTCAATGACTCGAAATCAATAGCTCCAGCTGTCCTTCATTAAAACTCCGAATTCAAAAAATATGTACTCAGTTCAACATTTTAAAGAATTATTATATCTTATAGCCATGGATGATATCATGTTGATAGCAAATGAAAACACGAAAGCTGCACAGATTATAGGGTGCTCAATGCTCACTCTCCAAGTATCCAAAGCGGACGAAGAACATCTCCTTCTTGAACTCATAGTCGGCAAAATCCAGAGTGTGCCACATGCACGACTTATCGCTCCCAGCGTGCTTCTGCATCTTCGTCGCGGTCACAACTACACACCAAATATCAAGATGTAAGGAAAAAAACCAGCTATCTAATCTGCAAATCAAAATCACAAACACATCACCGCAACACCTAAATGTCATAGTTTGAATTTTCATTTTTAGTAGGGAATGGTAGTTTTGAATGCATTGTGTATTCTTAAGCAGGAGGGTAACAAACACTCTTTATTCATCCAATAGGGACTGAATCCAGGCCAGCTGGGACTGCACAATACACACCATATCCTTGAGCTAAGGCTTGATTCTCGGTAGAACTGTATCTTCAGAATTCAGCAAAAAAAGTTGGTGCGAACTTAGAATGCATACGTCATTTGTTTTCGACACAGTAGCAATGTACCCATCAGAAATAGGAAGGCCTGGATCTTTCACATCCTATATTGGTATGGTGTTGTGCTTCGATCTCCCAAAACATTCTTGCATAGCGAAACTTTAGTGAGTTACTACTTCTCAAGTTTTAGCATCAATTCTAAACAGCGATAATATCAGGTAAGAGAAGTTGTTCAAAGTTCAAACTCTGCCAAGCCATCACCATAAATTAGCCAACACGCACTGTGCTCATTCAGAAAACATACCAAGGGTCCAATAGCCAACAAGTTTATCAGGGATCAACTAACAAGGTTGGAACTATGATATAATAGTTCAGAAAAATGAAAACAAATCCACTAGAGCAACAACCACGATGATATGGGATGCATGAATGATTAGGGGATTTGATCGCAAACTACGGCATATTATTTGTTAGCTAGGGAAGCATCTGTATCATAGGTAAGCATAAGAGACTGAAACACCATACGATTCCAGGAAAAGCTATATGGTGTTTCATCGCAATTTATTTAGGTTTATTTTCATGTCTTTCCCTTCACATCGTGGTCCTCATCTTGTTGATATTGTTGTGTGAACCCGCGATTTACTGGACCAGCATGATCCTTGATGAACAAAACATAACCTTACATGCACATAACACACCATTAACAGAGAAGTACTGTGGCGGAGCATAAACACAAACAGGTAGCGAGCACCAATGAATGAACATAGAAATGCAATCAAACAAGCTGAAACAAGCAAATGGGTAAGGTCACTAAAAGGATAGACACGGCCAAGCAAATGTAACTTTTTTCTCTACAAAAATCAACAGAAGCTTAGATCTCTATGGAAAGGTATCTCCTCATGGAGCAACGCAGCAAATGGCAGGGAGGAGGAGATGCGTCCATCTGTCAACGAAAGGAAATCTCATGCCTCGGGGAAGGGAAAGGGAAGGGAGGGAAGAAGAGGAAATCGAGAGAGAGGGTTGGACCTTGCTGCTGCTGCTGCTTATCCTGGGACTGAGACTGGAGGAACAAGGAGCAGCGAACCTTGACGAGCACATGAGCGGCGTCCCGGGCAGAGGAAGCTCCACTCCATGGCGCCTCCTGAGAGGAAGGTGGGGCGGTGCCAGGTTGGCAACCGCCCATTCCAGAAGCTTTTTTGCAATCTTGGTAACACATGAACATGACATGTTAGTAAGATGTTGCACTACAAATTTCGGAAGTTTATGATGACGGAGGAGATGCCATCTTTGCTCCTCCTATTCACAGGCTGAAGCTCTGCTAGCAACGGATGTTTACGACGACGAGGAGATGCCGTCTTTGCTCCTCCTGTTCATCGGCTGATCCGTGAGATGCTTCTCAATTGCATGTGTGTCCTTGATGTCATTGATCTCCGTTAGATAAATATGTCCAATGAATAAAGAAGATTTAACTCTCACAAAATACAGTGGACAGTTTGCCAGAATAGAATCTGCACTTATATTAAGATAAAAACAAGCAGTCAAGCAGTACTTTAGAGCAATTGTACAGTTGATCTGATGAGGGAGTAAGAACATCGTCAGCCAAAGTAATGTTCTGAAGGTGAACAGCAGGGGACTCACTACAGAAAATTTCAGTGGATGCTACAGAGGATGTTCAGCCTGAAGATGAGAGGTTCACGTGGAATCGCGCGGTGCAGTGGCTCTCCTCCTCATCTGCAGCGATGCCGCAACCCTCGTCTCTCTCCTCTGTGGCAGCGCCGCCCCTCCTCGTTCTCCTCCGCGATGGCCATGGGCTGCCTCGCTTTCACTATGGGGCGCAACTTTCCTTCCTCTCCCCTGCGTGGCAGCTCGCCTTCCTCTCCTCCGCCACGGCGACTGCCGCCCTTCACCCTCTCGTCTGCGGTGCAGCGCGGGAGATGACCTTCTCCGCTCCTCCCCGCCCCTACTCTGCAGCTCCACCCCATCATGGCGCGGATCTAACCGTGGGCTGCCTGCTAGAGCGGATCTGCGTCCAGGGAGAGAGGGGGAGGGGATGCTGGCGGTGGAGTGCAGGTCGGGGTTGGGGGGTCGGCGGCGGCTGGCTTTGGCCTAGACCTGGCCACGGGCAGCCCGGCCCGACCCGGCTCGGCCCGAAAAAGCCCGCGGGCCGGGCCTGGGCCTGAGATCTAGGCCCGATGGCCAGGCCGGGCCGGGCCCGGGCCCGCTGTATTTGCGCTTTAATGAAGAGGCCTGGCGGGCTTTTGCGTTGATGGGCCGGGCCTGGGCCTGATTTCTAGGCCCGACGGCCGGGCCGGGCCCGGGCCTAGGTTTTTTGCTTCGGGCTTAGCCAGGCCGGCCCGAGGCCCGGCCCGGCCCGACCTTTGCCCAGGTATACTTTGGTCGTGGAGGGAAGGGAGAAGAGAAACAAGAGAGAAGGGAGGGGCGGATCTGACCATGGGCAGCAAAGGAAGCAATCGGCGATTTTCTTTTTTACATCAACACAGTAAAAAGACAGGTGGACATCACGAGAGATTGCCCCTTCTGCGTGGCTTATTGTGTTTGATAAGATGACTAGGATATAAGTGTTCTATTAGGACACGACTCAAAACCTTGTCTAAAGAGAATACAACTCAGAGTCCAGTTGTAATCTACCTTGTACACAATATTCGACACAACTCTAACAAACTCCACATTGGCGAACATTCTCCACCACCATGAACTCGTCAATGCGTCAAACTTCCATGTACATTGGACTTGAGTTTATCCCATGAGTACCGCTGCTACTCCAAAGACTCCATGTGACTCCACCTGCAACTTGTAGTTCCTTCTTTTCTTTGTCACAGTCAAAACTCGAGCAAAATTAAGTTCCTTTTTACTCTAATTTGCATTCCCAACTTCCGGAGTATCCGTTCAACGTCATCATCAGACACCGATCACTAATCTGTGTGAAAGTGAACAACTCACTTATCAGGTGTCACACATAAGAGTTACTTGAACTTAACATGCTCACTCTTTCTTGGCTGCCTGTCTGAAATTTGAAAGAATTTCACTGTTACTTGTAGTCATCCTTAGTCAAATTCGCAGTTGTCTCACCACATGTATGACCACCAGAACCCTGGTCCGTCTCCATGTCCCATGCTTACGCATCCCTCGTCGCTATCACCGCATCGAACCTCTGTTGTCCAGGTTGAGTCTTCAGGGCCACGAACCCACACCACTCAACCCCCACTGCAGAGTACCACCGATCATCACAGACCGATGATGAGTATCACGTCTCCATCCGATCCACGTGTCTCTCGCTTTTCCCCCTGCCGAAATAGGCTTAGATTCTTCGGATCCTTACACCATAGCCCTTCCATCAGCACCGAGTGAAGTCTTCTGGCAGACTCCAACTCCACCTTCAACATGACTCCATGGTAGATGATCAATCCACCCCGCGCCCCGTCGACTTCAAGCTCCCATGTGCACCGTCTTGAACCAATGTCGCGCCATAGTCTTGTCGAAGCCACACAAACCCACGAGCCTGCGCCACGTGTTTCCACGCCCAGAAGTCGTTCTTCATCAGCATCACGCTCTTATGTCGTCGCCGATCCCACCATCGTTTTCTGTTCCAACCGACTCACGTCGATCCTTTAGACTGTCTAGCCCGACCCAGCCGAACTTGTCCGGCTGCATGACATGCTCCAGACTCCTTCGAGCCCTATTTGTGTGTCACCATCCTTGCTGCACACGCCCCGAAGCACTCACAACAAACTTGACCCACCAAGAAAAATATATGTGGAAACACAACACAACTTTTCCTTTTTCTTGTCCCTGTTTGCTTATAGCTTCTGTTTGTATGCATGCGTATGCATGCAAGACTGAGTAGGGCATTTTGGAGGATGAGTTCCATGGAGATCTTTTTAAAAAAAATGAAAATCATTTTTTTAAGTTTCAAAAAATTCTGAAAAAATCATACACGTTCATATTGATGTGCTTTACTTGTGTGTAAAGTCTGATGACGAAACACATTATTATGAGAGCTACACAAAAAAGACAAATTCATGCATTTTTTATAGTGAACAGCGTGTGTACTGTTCATAATTTCAAAATCATGATTTTCTCTTTTTTGTGTAGCTCTCACCATAATGTATATTATCTTCAAATTTTACACACATGTACTATACATCTGTATGAACGCGTGTGGTTTTTGTAGATTTTTTTGAAACTTCAAAATGAGATTTTCAAAATTTTCAAAATAAAGGGCTCCAAGGAGCTCGGCCTCCATTTAGCATTTTTGCGAAAGAGTTCCTTTTTTTAACAAACAAATCCCAGTATGTACAGCACTCAGCTTGCTCACCCGCGCTCACTCCTGCGTATAAGTTCGCTGTCAGCCTACCACGCACGGGCCTCCGCTTTTCAACCTGGGGTCCGGGGAAACCTATTCGGCGTGTAGGTCGCTACTTACCGACCTAGCGCGTACCCCACTCACATGCCTAGTCCTCTTTTGGGCCGGCCCAACCCTGGACAGATTTTTTATTTTTCCATTGTTTTTCGGTACTTTCTTTTTTAGTTTTTTCTTTTACTTTTATTTTTATTTTATTTTCCATTTTTTCTTTCTTTCTTCCGCTTTTCCCTTTTGTTTTTCATTTTGCGAACATCTTTCAAATTCGTAGACATTTTAAGAAATTGTGAACACTTTTATAATTTACAAAAATATTTTTGAAATTGCGAACATTTTTTAAAAGTATAAACATTTTTTGAATTCGTGTTACAAATTCATCAACATTTTTTGAGTTCACGAACATATTTTTGAAATAATTTACGTTCTTCAAATTCACAAACATTTTTGAAATTTGAGAACATTTTTTTAAATCATGAACATTTTTCAAATTCGCCTTACTAATTCATGAGCATTTTTCGAAACTATGAATATTTTTTTATTTTGAGAACATATTTTTTGAAATCATGGATATTTGTAAAATTCATGAACATTTTTTTGCAAATTCATGAACATTTTTGAATTCATGTTACAAAATTGTGAATAGTTTGGAAATTTTGATTTTTTTTCGAACTTGTAATTTTTTTTGTGGATTTGCGACCAATTGTTGAAATTTGAGAATAATTTTGAAATTCATGAATATTTTTTTGATTTAACGAACATTTTTTGAATCAACAAATAGTTTTTGAAGCGATGTTTTTTTTGTAAATCTGGGAACAATTTTTTAAGTCGCAAACATTTTTCTAATTTTTGTGATTTAAAAAAAATCATGCACATTACTTTAATACTTAAAAAATTGTTCAAATTCATGAACATGTTTTGAATTCACGATTTTTTTTCAAAATTATGAACATTTTTTGATTTCCAGAACATTTGTTTCAAAATCATGAATTTATTTTTTGAATATGCATTTTGAAAACCATGTACATTTTTGAATTCTGGATATTTAGGATTTTCTGAATATTTTAAAAAATCATGAACTTAGTTTTCAATTCACAAATATTTAATGATTTTTGTACATTTTTTCGACTAGCAATATGTTTTAAAATTACGAACTTTTTGAAATCCTGAACTTTTAAAAACAAAAAAAGAAACCAAAAAACAAAAAATCAAAATGAAAGAATGCGAGCATTCCGACCAGCACATGGGTTAGCCCAAATGGGTGCACGGGGAGCTGGGGGTGTGTGCTCGTTGTCTTTACAACACGTTATGCGCCAAATATTTGACCAAGCACCCAAATTCATTTACTTTAAAACTCTAATAACTGTGGTAAACAGGTAACCTATGTTGACGAATCGGTTGAGCAGGACTCGTGCCAGGAAGAGGTCCAATGAAGGTTAAACGAGCAGACTAAGTTTATGCAGTAGTCTTGATAGTAGTAGCTTTACTAATCTTTATTTTGTTGCTATGTTTGTTTACTCTCTTCTTGCTTGCTTTGGACTGTTTGTGAGCTTGCGAGTGCATTCAAAGTACTCACCTGGCTTATCATGCCAGATACTAGAGAGCTGATAGAAGAGTTTCCCGAAGAGTTCGCGTACCTGGACTAGATGGTGTCCCAGCAGTGTCCCTTTGGATTGGAGCCCCGCCAGTCCCCCGTCTTCCGCTGTGTCATTAGTATGACTTCCGTCTTTAGTACTTCGTTAAGTCACTCGTAGAATAAAGCCCTCAGGCTTCCGACACTTAGACGTGTCCTCTTGCTCTGCAAGAGTATTGTACTATTAAGACGCTATTCTACATAAGTACTTATTTATCGTGGTCTATCTGTACCAAGCTATAGTCGTGTTCCAGAAGACATGGATCTCTGGGTTGGAACACGAGGGCCTCCGGTTCTCCGAATCAGGGTGTCACAGTAGCTGCGACGTAGAGGAGCATTGGCTCCGACTCCCTTGGAGATGCAAGTACTGGCCGTGTGGATAACAACCGCTTCAAGTCATCAAAGGCCGACTGGGAGTCCAATTGAAGGTGTCCGACTTTTTGATCAGTCGGTAGAGAGGCAATGCCTTCTCCACGAGTATGGAAATGAACCGACTGAGTGCGGCTAAGCATCTGGTCAACTTCTGGACGTCCTTCAATTCCTTCGATTTCTTCATGTTAAGTATGGCGTCAATCTTCTTTAGGTTGGCCTCAATCCCTCGTGCGGACACAAGGAACCCAAGGAGCATCCCTGTAGGAACTCCAAACACGCACTTGTTAGAATTCAGTCGGATGTTGTACCTTCTGAGGTTAGCGAACGTCTCAGCAAGGACGGTCAAGAGATCGGATCCCTTGGCTGATTTAACAATGATGTCATCGACGTAGGCCTGAACATTGCGTGGTATCTGCTTATGCAGGCAGGTCTGGATGGTACGCTGGTACGTGGCCCCAGCATTCTTCAGACCGAACGGCATAGTGATGTAGCAGAAAACTCCAAACGGGGTGATGAAAGCAGTCTTCAACTGATCCGACTCCTTCAGCTTGATTTGGTGATAGCCTTAGTAGGCGTCCAGGAAACATAGTCTCTCGCACTCGGCAGTGGAATCCATGATCTGGTCGATATGTGGCAAGGGAAAGCGGTCTTTGGGACACACTCGGTTCATATTGATACGTCTACAACGTATCTATAATTTTTGATTGTTTCATGCTATTACATTATCAATCTTGTATGCTTTATATGCTTTATATGCAATTTTATATCATTTTTGGGAACTAACCTATTAACTTAGTGCCCAATGCGAGTTGATGTTTTTTGCTTGTTTTTGACTTTTTCAGAAAATCAGTACCAAACGAAGTCCAAACACGATGAAACTTTACGGTGATTTTTTATGGACCAGAAGGGAACCTAGAACGTTCGGGAGGAGGCCAGAAGATCGACGGGACGGCCACTAGCTCACACGGCCTAATTCCAACACTATAAATTCCCATAAATCCCCAAACCAACAGAGAGCCACCCGAAATAACTTTTCCGCCGCCGATAGCTTATGTTCTTCCGCGATCCCATCTGGAGGCCTTTACCGGTACTCTGCCGGAGGGGGGATCAATCACGGAGGGCTTCTACATCATCCTTGCCGCCCTTCCAATGATGTGTGAGTAGTTCACCATAGACCTACGGGTCCGTAGCTAGTATCTAGATGGCTTCTTCTCTTTCTTTGATCTTCAATACAATGTTCTCCATGATCTCCATGGAGTTCTATTCGATGTAATCTTCTTTTGCGGTGCGTTTGTTGGGATCCGATGAATTGGGGGTTTATGATCAGATTCATTGAAAGTAATTGAGTCTTTTCTGAACTTTATTATGCCTGATTATTATAGCTTTGTATTTCTCTACGATCTATCCGTTTGGTTTGGCCAACTAGATTGATTTATCTTCAGTGGGAGATGTGCTTTGTAATGGGTTCAATCTTGCGGTGTCCTCACCCAGTGACAGAAGGGGTAGCGAGGCACGTATTTGTATTTTTGTCATTAAGGGTAAAACGACGGGATTTAATCATATTGCTTGAGTTTATTCTGTCTACATCATGTCATCATACTTCATGTGTTACTCTGTTTGTTATGAACTAAATACGTAGAGAGGCAAGCATAGAAGCGCTCTCGAAGTGGAATAATAGTAGTAGATGCAGAATCGTTTCGGTCTACTTGTCACAGACGTGATGCCTATATACATGATCATTGCCATGAATAACATCATAACTATACGCTTTTCTATCAATTGCCCAACAGTAATTTGTCTACCCACCGTATGCTATGTTTCGAGAGAGAAGCCTCTAGTGAAAACTATGGTCCCCCGGGTCTACTTTAATCATATTACAAAAACCTAAAAATACCTTGCTGCAATTATTTTACTTTTGATTTACTTTGCAATTTACGTATCGATCACTACCAGATTTAATCCTTGCAAGCAACAAGTTCAAGGGGATTGACAACCCTCTTGCCCGCGTTGGGTGCAAGTATTTGCTCTTGTGTGTGCAGGTACTGTTGACGGGTATTTGCGTGGTTCTCCTATTGGTTCAATAACCTTGGTTCTCTACTGAGGGAAATACTTATCCGCTACTATATTGCTTCACCCTTCCTCTTCGGGGAAAATCCCAACGCAGCTCACAAGTAGCAGAAATAATTTTTGGCGCCATTGCCGGGGGACTTCATCAAATACCTAAAGGTCCCTTCATTCACATTATCATTTACTTGTTCAACTTTTTATTTGTTTTTATTAGTTTCATTAAAAAAATCAAAACACAAAAATACTTTTTTTGCTAGTTTGCTTTCTTGTTTGCTCTGCCACTATGTCTCAAGAAAACACTAAGTTGTGTGACTTCTCGAATACTAATAATAATGCTTTTATTAGTACTCCAATTGCTCCTCCCGCCACTAGTGCGGAGTCATATGATATTAATGCTACATTGCTAAATCTTATTATGAAAGATCAATTTGCTAGAAATCCTAATGAAGATGCTGTATCCCATCTTAATACTTTCATTGAATTATGTGATATGCAAAATAAAAAAGATGTGGATAATGATATTGTTAAGTTGAAATTATTTCCTTTCTCACTAAGAGATCGTGCTAAAACTTGGTTTTCATCCTTACCTCGCAATAGTATTGATTCATGGGATAAATGTAAGGGTGCTTTTATTGCCAAGTATTTTCCTCCCTCTAAGATTATATCTCTTAGAAATCAAATCATGAACTTTAAGCAACTTGAGCAAGAACATGTTGCACAATCTTGGGAGAGAAGGAAACTAATGATTAAAAATTGCCCCACTCATGGATTAAGCTTATAGATGATAATACAAAATTTCGATGTTGGACTAAACTTTGTGTCGATAAATCTTCTAGACTCTGCTGCAGGTGGTACGTTTATGGGAATTACATTGGGAGAGGCAAAAAAAGCTTTTTGATAATATGATGACAAATTATTCCCAATGGCACACCGAACGAGCTCCAACTGGTAAGAAGGTAAACTCTGTCGAACAAGTTTCTACTTTGAGTGATAAAATGGACGCTCTTATGAATATGCTCACTAGTAAAAATGCTCATGTTGATCCTAATGACGTGCCACTATCTACCTTGATTGAGCAAAATAATGATGCTATTGATGTGAATTTTGTCGCTAGGAATAATTTCAATAACAATGCTTACAGAGGGAATTTCAATCCTAGACCATATCCCGGTAATCCCTCTAATAATTATGGTAATTCATATAATAATAATAATAATAATAGGATACCTACTGAACTTGAGAACAACATTAAAGAATTTATTAGTTCTCAAAAGATTTTCAATGCCATGGTAGAAAAAAAACTACATAAAGTTGATGATATGGCTAGAAACATGGATAGAATTGTTCATAATGTGGAAACTCTTAAAATTAAAATTATGCCACATAAATTGATAGTACTAAAACTTTAAAGTCTATTCAAGTCACCATGAATGAAAGTAGAGAAACAATCGCAAGGATTATAGCTAAGCGTAAATTCTTAGAAAAATCGATTCCACCCGGTTTTTATCATAATCATGATAAAGATATTAAAATGATTGGTGTGACACCTATTGAATATTTGTTTAGTAATATAAAACTTGATGAAAAAGGGTGTGACGCCCCCGACTTAATCGTGCGCTAACCATACACGCAAATGCACACGATCAAGCCTAGGGACTCACTTGAAGATATCACAACACAACTCTACACAAATAAAAGAATACAAGCTTTATATTACAAGCCAGGGGCCTCGAGGGCTCGAATACATAAGCTCGATGTCATACAAGCATCAGCGGAAGCATCAGATATCTAGGAACAGATATAAAAGATAAACAGAATACGCCTTAAGAAGGCGGGGCAAAACAACGACACTGATCGAAAAGGCGCAGGCCTCCTGCCTGGGAGCCTCCTATCTACTCCTGGTCGGCGGCGGTCTCCACGTAGTAGTAGGCTCCTCCAGAAGTGTAGAAGTAGTCGTTGACTGGGGCGGCTGACTCCGGGGCTCCATCATCTGATCACAGCAATCGGGTATGGGGAAAAGGGGAAGCAAAGCAACCGTGAGTACTCATCCAAAGTACTCGCAAGACTTACATCAGAACTATTCTACTTATGTATCGGTATCAAAGAAAGGCTGTATATGTGGACTGAACTACAGAAATGCCAGAAGAGAGGGGAAAAGCCTAGCCTATCGAAGACTAGCATCTTCAGCGGTCTTGCAGCATAAGAAGAGTGCAGATTAGTACATAATTAAAGTAGCAAGCATGTTGTATCAAAGCCTAGAGATCCTTCCTCGACTCCCTGCGAAAAAGCGATCCCGGAGCTTACAATTTATTAACATGTAACCAGTTCAAGTAGTAGATCGGGATACTTTACTGAGCGTCCTGTTACCGTGGACACGGCTATTCGAATAGATAATCTTCCCTGCAGGGGTGCACTACTGTTGCCCAACACGCTCGATTAACTCCGCCCGGACACACTTTCATGGGTCATGCCCGGCCTCGGCTGATCGACACACCGCAGCCCTACCTAGGCTCAACAGAGAGGTCCCCGCCGGTCTACATCCTAAGTGCTCAGGGGTCTTGGGCCATCGCCCTGTGCACTCCGGGTCGTTGTGCGCAGGGGGATTCCAGGCACCACCTCTGGGGCGCCGATCCGGCCCGGCCACAATGTTGAACTGGACGTCTGACAGAGCTTTCGGCTGATACATACGGCGTAGAGGGCCCCATTAAACCATTATCCCACGTGGTGGTAGTGCGTATAGGCCAGTGGCCAACTCAGATCAATACCCAAATCCGTTAGCAAATTATTAGGAGCTCGCGGTGATGACCAGTACTCCTGTCGCCCCGTCTCGAGGAAGTGCAACAAGGGTCAGGCCCATCCCTCTCTAGGGCGGTCTCTGCCTGCCCGGCCGCGCCTCGTAATTATCTCGCGGGTGCCCTCCAGGTCAACCCGTCTTCCCAGGAGACTGTCGGGAACTCAGGTCCACCTCTACCGGGGTGGTACCGCCTGTCCCTTCAGTCCCGCCATAACAGTACAAGGGGGCAACAGTTAAATGTAACCGTGTGTCCGTAACATCAAGAGGGTAATCCGAGGAATCACCCTCGATGGATTCCCACTCGATGCTACCCTCAAGGTGAACTCGGAGGAATCACCCTCGATGGATTCACACTTGAGGGGTTGCACGACAGAAGCTTCATCGGAGGTGGTGGAAGAGGAATCACCCTCGGTAACCCACTACCGACTAGCTGTACCACAGAGGCATATCAGGAGTGAGATAAGAGGTATCACCCTCGGCACTCGAGGATAACTCTGTGGAGTCGAACAACTTAGGGGGCGTGCAGTGATGTACTGGTCTCAGCCTGTCGATTACATCGACCGGGGCATTGGTAATTAAGCGGGGCAACTAGGACAAGGTGGAGGGGGCACAAATGGATTTACATCCAACCTATACTAAGCATTTCGGATATCAGATAAAGTATCAACATAAGTTACAATAAACAGGCTATGCAACAGAATTAGGATCAATCAAAAGCAGTAGCAAAATCTAATGCAAGTAGGAGGGAGAAAGAATAGGTGATATAGGCATGCGTCAAGGGGGGCTTGCTTGCCTGGTTGCTCTGCGGCAAAGGAGGGGTCGTCGACGGAGTAGCAGTCCTCGGGGGCAACGTCGGTCTCGGTGTCTAGCGGAGGAGAAGAGGGGGAAGAAACAATAAATAAAAGCAAACAAATGCAACACTATGCAAGGCATGGCAAAATGCAGTGCCGGTGGTGCCCTAATGCATTGCTACATGTCGCAGACGAAGCGGGAAAATATCTGGGATATTTTCCCGGTGTTTAGGCAGTTATCGGAATACTGAACCGGAGGGGAAGGTTCCATGTTCAGATAGATAGGAGTGATGGTCAAGCATTTTGGCCACATATTCGGATTCGTCTCGTTTTTCTGATCAACTTCCATTTAGAAAGTTTTTCGATCCGAGCTACGGTTTATTTTCTATGAATTTTCAAAGATTTAAACTATTTCCTGAAATTTCTGAAATTATTTTATTTAATTAATTCGAATTATCCAGAATAGTGCCTGATGACGTAAGCATGACGTCACGATGACGTAAGCATGACGTCAGGATGACGTCATCCAGTCAACTGAGCTGACCAGAGTCAAACCTGACCAGTGGGTCCCACTGGTCAGTGACTCAGGGCTGATTAGAGGTTATCTTAAATTAACAGAGGTTAATTAGTGAGTGGGCCCGGTCTGTCAGTGACCTAATTAACTAACAGGGTTAAATTAATTAACCGTTAACAGTGATTAGCCGCGCGGGCCCACACGTCAGTGGCAGTAGATGCCACGTCAGCGGGGTTGACCATGGTCAACTGGTCAATCGCGACCACTTGGCCCACTGGCAGCGACTAGAGGCGAGCCACGTCGGCGCCACGTCGGCGCCATGTCGTCTGTCACCGGAGTTCGGCCGGCGTCGAGCCGCCGGCGAGGCCGAGACGGCGGAGCACATCGGAAAACCGCTACGGAGCTTGGTTTCGCGCGTGGTTTGCATCTACGGTTAGCTGGTGGAGTGCCGCATCCATTGGTGGCCTTAAGGAGGACGGGGAGGGACGGTAGCGACGGCGGCGACCACTCTTGCGGCGGCCGGAGTTTGGCCGTTGATCGAACCGGCGTTACAGAGCAAGGCTGGTCGAGCGGTAAGGTGCTGCGTGCTCCTGGGAGCGTGCTGAGCGGGTTAGCAAGCTCGGACGCGAGCTTTGGTGGCTGGGTCGACGGCAGCGACATGGCCGGCGACGAGAGCTTTCGGGCTCGAAGGAAAATGACGGCTACGCGACACAATAAGCCACAGGGTTAGGGGGAAGAGGTTCGTGAGCTCACAGGGATCACGCTGGTGGGTCGGCGAGCTCGGGGAAGGTCTGGCGCAGGCGGAACGGTGGTGGGGATCTCCGGCGTCCCGAGGAAGAAGAAGGCAGCGTGGAGGTGTTGTAGGGCTCGTCCGGTCGTGTGGCTCGGTGAGGAGATCGAGGGCGATGAGGCGAAGCATGTGGGCACAGCGAGGGGACGAGGGGGTGGCAGTGGACGCGGCTTTCACGGCGGCGAGCTCGCGCGGCTCTCGGCCATGGCGAAGACGAGCGAAAGAGAGAGCGATGGCGAGGGGAGGAGTGGGCATGGGGGGTCCAGGGAGTAGCTGGGCGTCGCCCTTATCCCCTCCCAACGCCGCTGTGGAGGCACGTGTCGAGGAGCGGCGGTGGAGGCGAGCTCCAGCCACGGCGCGCGTGACAGAGAGGCGGGAGCAGGTGGGAGAAGAAGGAGGTGGGTTGGGCCGGTTCGGCCCAGTGACAGGTAAAGCTTTTCCCTTTTTCATTTTCCCTGTTTTTCCATTTATTTAATTAACAGAGAGAGTTAGGGATTTATCTGGACCTCCAAAGCATTTTGTAAAAATGTGGGACTAGGCCACATAAATACTTAGTGTTATCACGCACTGCCACAAAAAGTTTGAGAGTGATTTGAATTCACTTGTATTTTTCAAAAAATGAAAATGGATTTAATAGTGTTGTTTTGGGGTACTGTCTTGGTTGCTAGGGTCAAATTGAAAATTTAATTAATGTTGATTTTATTTTTATAATTGTTCTAGGAATATTTGTAATATTATGAACATTTTTGTTTTGCTGTTTGGATAACTTTTAATTCTGACTTTATTTTAAATTTGAATTTGAAGTTGGATTACTCTCTAAATGCAATTTACTTAGGATGATCATGATGACATGGCTTATTAATTAGCAAATTTGCAGGGTTAAGATCTGGGGATGTTACAATTCTCCCTCACTACAAGAAATCTCGTCCCGAGATTTAAGAGGTGGGGCAAGGGGTGTCTTTGGAATCAAGGATGTATAGGAGAGTCAGGTTTTCGATCCTGTGGAATTACAGTGAGTGGGGATTAAGAGTAGGAAGGGCGGTGACATCTTGTGTGGTCACGACAACAAGACGTGTCAGATGAAAATCTGTCAGCCATGTCGGCAATACTTCGGTACCATGGGCGGGGAACGAAGAGAACCATTTTCCTCCTCGTTAAAACGAGGCGGACCAATAGGCAAGGTTCTCGTCCATCGGTGGTTACCGGAATGTCATCAACAATAGTGACAAGGTTTTATTTGGAGGTGTTGACTTAAGCAGGGAATTATCACTGCTCAAATAAAGCCAGATTACCAGAAAGGTTAAACAGACCAATGGAAAGGAAAATGTGATGATTATATTGAACAGACCAATGGAAAAGAATATTTGCAGACAATCCAGCTCTCCAGGTGAATGTGAATACGAGGACCTAATGTCAGTGTTAGCAAAATCATTTAACCCGAATAGAAGAGGATTCAGAGTCCCAGAGTAAGGAAGAGGAATAAAAGATCCTAATACCACCCATTGGCGACGTGGGCCCGTAAGCCACACAGCCATGTTAGTAAAATCATTTTGCAAAGACTAGACTCAACTTCGGCCAAGGAGTTAGAAAGGGGCTTCCTACAGGCAGTTGGCTCTGATACCAACTTGTGACGCCCCCGACTTAATCATGCGCTAACCATACACGCAAATGCACACGATCAAGCCTAGGGACTCACTTGAAGATATCACAACACAACTCTACACAAATAAAAGAATAGAAGCTTTATATAACAAGCCAGGGGCCTCGAGGGCTCGAATACATAAGCTCGATGTCATACAAGCATCAGCGGAAGCATCGGATATCTGAGTACAGATATAAAAGATAAACAGAATACGCCTTAAGAAGGCAGGGCAAAACAACGACACTGATCGAAAAGGCGCAGGCCTCCTGCCTGGGAGCCTCCTATCTACTCCTGGTCGGCGGCGGTCTCCACGTAGTAGTAGGCTCCTCCAGAAGTGTAGAAGTAGTCGTCGACTGGGGCGGCTGACTCCGGGGCTCCATCATCTGATCGCAACAATCGGGTATGGGGAAAAGGGGAAGCAAAGCAACCATGAGTATTCATCCAAAGTACTCGCAAGACTTACATCAGAACTATTCTACTTATGTATCGGTATCAAAGAAAGGCTGTATATGTGGCCTGAACTGCAGAAATGCCAGAAGAGAGGGGAAAAGCCTAGCCTATCGAAGACTATCATCTTCAGCGATCTTGCAGCATAAGAAGAGTGCAGATTAGTACATAATTAAAGTAGCAAGCATGTTGTATCAAAGCCTAGAGATCCTTCCTCGACTCCCTGCGAAAAAGCGATCCCGGAGCTTACAATTTATTAACATGTAACCAGTTCAAGTAGTAGATCGGGATACTTTACTGAGCGTCCTGTTACCGTGGACACGGCTATTCGAATAGATAATCTTCCCTGCAGGGGTGCACTACTGTTGCCCAACACGCTCGATTAACTCCGGCTGGACACACTTTCTGTTGGGGAACGTTGCATGGGAAACAAAAAATTTCCTACGCACACACAAGATCTATCCATGGTGGTGAGCATCTACGAGAGGGAGAGTGGATCTACATACCCTTGTAGATCGCTAAGCGGAAGCGTTTAAGAAACGCGGTTGATGTAGTCGAACGTCTCCGCGATCCAAATCGCAAGTCGTCCCTCGATCCGATCACGAACTAGCGCCGAACGGACGGCACCTCCGCGTTCAACACACGTACGGCTTGATGACGCCTTCACCTCCTCGATCCAGCGAGCGATGGTGAAGTAGTGGTTGAGTTCCAGCAGCACGACGGCGTGGTGATGGTGGTGAGGAACAATCTCTGCAGGGCTTCGCCAAGCACTACGGAGATTATGACGGAGGAACTAGAGGGTAAGGGCTGCCGCACACGGCTTGGGGAAATCTTGATGTGTCCCGTGTGCTAGTCCTGCCCCTCTATTTATATGTTGAGCCTTGGGGTCTAAACTTGGAGTAAAAGCCTCCTCCAGGTCGGTTTTGCCCGCACAAGGTCGGTTTGGCCCGCAGGAAAAGAGTCCAACTCGGATCCCTGCCGAACCGTGCACAGCCGCGCACAAGCGGTAGTACCGCTCACAAGCGGTAGTACCGCTTGGGCGGTAGTACCGCTTCACACAAGCGGTAGTACCGCTCGGGCGGTAGTACCGCTTCACCAAGCGGTAGTACCGCTTACGCGGCAGCAAAACTATTTTTGCACTTTCCAATACCTCGTGGGCTTTTATCCCTTTGGCCCATATAAAGTGTTGCTGCACCCGAACACTTCGGTAAACATCCGGAACCCATTCCGGTGAACTCCGGAACTCTTCCGGAGATCAAAACACTATTATCACATATATCAATCTTTACCTCCGGACTATTCCGGAGATCCTCGTCATGTCCGGGATCTTATCCGAGACTCCGAACAACTTTCGGTCACCAACATAATAACTCAATTATACTAATCGTCACCAAACGTTAAGTGTGTAGACCCTGCGGGTTCGAGAACTATGTAGACATGACCGAGACACCTCTACGGCCAATAACCAATAGCGGGACCTGGATGCCCATATTGGCTCCTACATATTCTACGAAGATCTTTTATCGGTCGAACCTCTATGTCAAGGATTCAGTTAATCCCGTATGCTGTTCCCTTTGTTCTTCGGTATGTTACTTGCCCGAGATTCGATCGTCGGTATCTCTATACCTAGTTCAATCTCGTTACCGGCAAGTCTCTTTACTCGTTCCGTAATACAAGATCCTGTGGCTAACTCTTTAGTCACTTTGCTTGCAAGGCTCAATGTGATGTTGTATTACCGAGTGGGCCCTGAGATACCTCTCCGTCATACGGAGTAACAAATCCCAGTCTTGATCCATGCCAACCCAACAGACACCCTCGGAGATACCTGTAGAGCACCTTTATAGTCACCCAGTTACGTTGCGACGTTTGATACACACAAGGTATTCCTCCGGTGTCAGTGAGTTGCATGATCTCATGGTCAAAGGAACAGATACTTGACATGCAGAAAACAATAGCAATAAACTGACACGATCAAATGCTACGTTTACAGTTTGGGTCTTGTCCATCACATCATTCTCCTAATGATGTGATCCCGTTATCAAATGACATCTCATGTCAATGGCTAGGAAACCTTAACCATCTTTGATCAACGAGCTAGTCAACTAGAGGCTTACTAGGGACACAGTGTTGTCTATGTACCCACACATGTATTTGAGTTTCCAATCAATACAATTATAGCATGGATAATAAACGATTATCATGAACAAGGAAATATAATAATAACCAATTTATTATTGCCTCTAGGGCATATTTCCAACACTTTCATGGGTCATGCCCGGCCTCAGCTGAACGACACACCGCAGTCCTACCTAGGCTCAACAGAGAGGTCCCCGCCGGTCTACATCCTAAGTGCTCAGGGGTCTTGGACCATCGCCCTATGCACTCCGGGTCATTGTGCGCAGGGGGATTCCAGGCACCACCTCTTGGGCGCCGATCCGGCCCGGCCACAATGCTGAACTGGACGTCTGACAGAGCTTTCGGCTGATACATACGGCGTAGAGGGCCCCATTAAACCATTATCCCACGTGGTGGTAGTGCGTATAGGCCAGTGGCCAACTCAGATCAATACCCAAATCCGTTAGCGAATTATTAGGAGCTCGCGGTGATGATCAGTACTCCTGTCGCCCCGTCTCGAGGAAGTGCAACAAGGGTCAGGCCCATCCCTCTCTAGGGCGGTCTCTGCCTGCCCGGCCGCGCCTCGTAATTATCTCACGGGTGCCCTCCAGGTCAACCCGTCTTCCCAGGAGACTGTCGGGAACTCAGGTCCACCTCTACCGGGGTGGTACCGCCTGTCCCTTCAGTCCCGCCATAACAATACAAGGGGGCAACAGTTAAATGTAACCGTGTGTCCGTAACATCAAGAGGGTAATCCGAGGAATCACCCTCGATGGATTCCCACTCGATGCTACCCTCAAGGTGAACTCGGAGGAATCACCCTCGATGTATTCACACTTGAGGGGTTGCACGACAGAAGCTTCATCGGAGGTGGTGGAAGAGGAATCACCCTCGGTAACCCACAACTGACTAGCTGTACCACAGAGGCATATCAGGAGTGAGATAAGAGGTATCACCCTCGGCACTCGAGGATAACTCTGTGGAGTCGAACAACTTAGGGGGGGGTGTAGTGATGTGCTGGTCTCAGCCCGTCGATTACATCGACCGGGGCACTGGTAATTAAGCGGGGCAACTAGGACAAGGTAGAGGGGGCACAAATGGATTTACATCCAACCTATACTAAGCATTTAGGATATCAGATAAAGTATCAACAGAAGTTATAATAAACAGGCTATGAAACAGAATTAGGATCAATTAAAAGAGTAGCAAAATCTATTGCAAGCAGGAGGGAGAAAGAATAGGTGATATAGGCATGCGTCAAGGGGGGCTTGCTTGCCTGGTTGCTCTGCGGCAAAGGAGGGGTCGTCGACGGAGTAGCAGTCCTCGGGGGCAACGTCGGTCTCGGTGTCTAACGGAGGAGAAGAGGGGGAAGAAACAATAAATAAAAGCAAACAAATGCAACACTATGCAAGGCATGGCAAAATGCAGTGCCGGTGGTGCCCTAATGCATTGCTACATGTCGCAGACGAAGCAGGAAAATATCTGGGATATTTTCCCGGTGTTTAGGCGGTTATCGGAATACTAAACCAAAGGGGAAGGTTCCATGTTCAGATAGATAGGAGTGATGGTCAAGCATTTTGACCACATATTCGGATTCGTCTCGTTTTTCTGATCAACTTCCATGTAGAAAGTTTTTCCATCCGAGCTACGGTTTATTTTCTATGAATTTTCAAAGATTTAAACTATTTTCTGAAATTTCTGAAATTATTTTATTTAATTAATTCGAATTATCCAGAATAGTGCCTGATGACGTAAGCATGACGTCAAGATGACGTCATCCAGTCAACTGAGCTGACCAGAGTCAAACCTGACCAGTGGGTCCCACTGGTCAGTGACTCAGGGCTGATAAGAGGTTATTTTAAATTAACAGAGGTTAATTAGTGAGTAGGCCTGGTCTGTCAGTGACCTAATTAACTAACAGGGTTAAATTAATTAACCGTTAACAGTGATTAGCCGCGCGGGCCCACACGTCAGTGGCAATAGATGCCACGTCAGCGGGGTTGACCGCGGTCAACTGGTCAACCGCGACCACGGGGCCCACTGGCAGCGACTAGAGGCGAGCCACGTCGTCTGTCACCGGACTTCGGCCGGCGTCGAGCCGCCGGCGAGGCCGAGACGGCGGAGCACGTTGGAAAACCGCTACGGAGCTCGGTTTCGCACGTGGTTTGCATCTACGGTTAGCTGGTGGAGTGCCGCATCCATTGGTGGCCTCAAGGAGGCCGGGGAGGGACGGTAGCGACGGCGGCGACCACTCTTGCGGCGGCCGGAGTTCGGCCGTTGATCGAACCGGCGTTACAGAGCATGGCTGGTCGAGCGGTAAGGTGCTGCGTGCTCCTGGGAGCGTGCTGAGCGCGTTAGAAAGCTCGAACGCGAGCTTTGGTGGCTGGGTCGACGGCAGCGACATGGCCGGCGATGAGAGCTTTTGGGCTCGAAGGAAAATGACGGCTACGCGACACAATAAGCCACGGGGTTAGGGGGATGAGGTTCATGAGCTCACAGGGATCACGCTGGCGGGTCGGCGAGCTCGGGGAAGGTCTGGCGTAGGCGGAACGGCGGTGGGGATCTCCGGCGTCCCGAGGAAGATGAAGGCAGCGTGGAGGCGTTGTAGGGCTCTTCAGGTCGTGTGGCTTGGTGAGGAGGTCGAGGGCGATGAGGCGGAGCATGTGGGCACAGCGAGGGGACGAGGGGGTGGCAGTGGACGCGGCTTTCACGGCGGCAAGCTCACGCGGCTCTCGGCCATGGCGAAGATGAGCGAAAGAGAGAGCGATGGCGAGGGGAGGAGTGGGCATGGGGGGTCCAGGGAGTAGCTAGGCGTCGCCGTTATCCCCTCCCAACACCGCTGTGGAGGCACGCGTCGAGGAGCGGCGGTGGAGGCGAGCTCCAGCCACGGCGCGCGTGACAGAGAGGCGGGAGCAGGTGGGAGAAGAAGGAGGTGGGCTGGGCCGGTTCGGCCCAGTGACAGGTAAGGCTTTTCCCTTTTTCATTTTCCCTGTTTTTCCATTTATTTAATTAACAGAGAGAGTTAGGGATTTATCTGGACCTCCAAAGCATTTTGTAAAAATGTGGGACTAGGCCACATAAATACTTAGTGTTATCAGGCACTGCCACAAAAAGTTTGAGAGTGATTTGAATTCACTTGTATTTTTCAAAAAATGAAAATGGATTTAATAGTGCTGTTTTGGGGTACTGTCTTGGTTGCTAGGGTCAAATTGTAAATTTAATTAATGTTGATTTTATTTTTATAATTGTTCTGGGAATATTTGTAATATTATGAACATTTTTGTTTTGCTGCTTGGATAACTTTTAATTCTGACTTTATTTTAAATTTGAATTTGAAGTTGGATTACTCTCTAAATGCAATTTACTTAGGATGATCATGATGACATGGCTTATTAATTAGCAAAATTGCAGGGTTAAGATCTGGGGATGTTACAAAGGGACTGGAGATGAGTCAACTTTAGCTGGAAGGCGTCCCAATTGTTCGGAGGGTGATGATCTTAATGATAAAAAGAATGGAAGTGTGTTTGAAGAGGTCAAGACTTTAAATAGTGATGTTCCCACTACCTTGGATTACCAGGACTTTAATTATGATAATTGCTCTTTGATTGAATGTATTTGCTTGTTGCAATCCATGATGAACTCACCTAATGCTTAGGAACAAAATAAAGCTTTTACTAAACATATTGTAGAAGCAATGATTAAAGCTCATGAAGAAAATCTAGAACTAGAAGTATCTATACCAAGAAAATTGCATGATGAATGGGAACCTTCTATTAAAGTAAAGATTAAAGATTATGAATGTAATGCTTTGTGTGATCTAGGTGCTAGCGTCTCTACTATACCAAAATGTTTAGGTGACGTACTAGGTCTCACCGATATGGATGAATGTTCCCTTAACTTGCATCTAGCTGATTCAACTATTAATAAACCATTGGGTAGAATTAATGACGTCCTCATACTTGCAAATAGAAATTATGTGCCCATGGATTTCATTGTGCTTGATATTGAATGCAGTCCGTCTTGTCCAATAATACTTGGTAGGCCTTTCCTACGAACCATAGGTGCTATTATTGACATGAAAGAAGGAAATATAAGGTTCCAATTTCCATTAAAGAAAGGGATGGAACACTTCCCAAGGAAGAGAATTAAACCACCATATGAATCTATTATGAGAGCTACCTATGGAATTAGTTTGAAAGATGACAATACTTGTAACAATGCATTATGCCTAGCTAAGGGCGTAAAACAATAGCGCTTGTTGGGAGGCAACCCAATAGTTATCTTTTTTGTTTTGTTTTGTGTGAGTCACATGATTATTGCTACTATAATGATTGTGTTTTTATCTTTTAATTAGTGTTTGTGCCAAGTAATGCCTTTTAATTAGTGTTTGTGCCAATAATTGATGCTGTTTGAAAACAGAAAGTTTTGCGCCCAATATTTGATTTTACATTTTTTTACTGGAATGTCAGAAAAATCTGAAATTTTTACATAGTATTTGGATGCAAATTGTTTACGTTTTCCTAATTTTTCAAAAATTTTGGAGTTACAAAAGTATGGATAAATATTCTGTCATTATGTACCGTTCTATTTTTGACAGATTTTGTTTTTATTGCATAGTGTGCTTGTTTTAATGATGCTATGGATTATATCAGGGGGTATAAGTCATGGAGAAGTTAGAATACAGTAGGTATTATGCAAGAACAATTATGAATGAGTTTATAACAATACCTAAAGTGCATGATTTGATTTATTATACTAACGGATCTCACGAAGTTTCTGTTGAGTTTTGTGTGCTGAAGTTTTCAAGTTTTGGGTGAGATCACGATGGATGAAGGAATAAGGAGCGGCAAGACCCTAAGCTTGGGGATGCCCAAGGCACCCCAAGGTAATCAAACACAATAAGGGTCAGGAGAAGAGCGAGCAAAGGGAGTGTCCACGTGGATCCAGGAGGTTGGGCAGGAGGCTGCATGTTGGTTGGGCCACCTGGTGCATACTGATTGGGGAGGAAAAGGAGCAGGAGGTTGCATGTTGATTGGACCACTTGTTGCATGTTGATTGGGGAGAAAAAACAGGAGCACTCACTAGGACCTTTCGATGCATACACATACTTTGTACGTACAACCTTTGCCATGCACATTCAAGCTAATCAGCGTATCAATTAGATTATAATGTGTGCATACAAGCGCATATTAAAAATCTTATCTCAAAATTGCTGGTTGACCGCGCTGAGAAAGTTTTTTTAAGATTATTTTTGGAA
This sequence comes from Elymus sibiricus, assembly GCA_039707655.1. Lineage (NCBI taxonomy): Eukaryota > Viridiplantae > Streptophyta > Magnoliopsida > Poales > Poaceae > Elymus > Elymus sibiricus. Next base: position 247,833,605 of record CM077668.1, read on the forward strand.
GATGGAGGTGAGACTTTTTTCCTTTTTCTTTTGAGAAATTTTTTTCTAGCCTTTTTCTTTTCCTTTTTGAGATGGATGTGATGTTCACGTGATGCGAGAAAGTTTTTTATTATTTTGAGATGAAGGTGAGTTTTTTTTTAAGATAGAGAAACGGGCGCACAACTTCCTCTCAAGAGGCCCGCAATGGCGGGCCCCAACCACTAGTATTCAAGGAAGACCCAAGCGTCTAAGCTTGGGGATGCCATGCCCTGGATGGCATCCCCTCTTTCGTCTAAAATCTATCGGTATGTTACTTGGAGCTATATTTTTATTCATCACATGATATGAGTTTTACTTGAAGCGTCTTGTGCCATAGTTTTGTTTTGCTTGTTAGTTTGCCACAATCATTGTTTGCTGGACACACCTTTTGAGAGAGATACACATTTATCATGATTTGTTAGAATACTCTATATGCTTCACTTATATCCTTTGAGCTAGGTAGTTGCTCTTGTGCTTCACTTATATTTGTTAGAGCACGGCGGTGGTTGTATTTTAAAGAAATTATTGCACTCTCATGCTTCACTTAAATCTTTTTGAGAGTCTTAAATAGGAAGTTGTAATGTGCACGAGTTATGAGACTAGTGCGAAAAGGATAGGTATTCAAGAGTGGTATAATAAAAACTTTCATGTAGATCACTAAATATGAAACGTATGTTTTAATTATATTGATGTCGTAATATGAAAGGGTATTAGTTCATGATCATTGGTTAGTAGAAATATCGATATTAAAGCTTGTTGTGTACTACTCATTTAATTGTCCGTCATGGCATGGTGGGGATGTTTGAGCATTTTTTTTGTCTAATTGAAATCCTTGAGTGCTGTTATAATCGGGGGTGAGCGATGGTTAACTCCTACCAACCTCCTCCCTAGGGGCATGTGAGCAGTACTTTGCTTCGAGGGCTAATAAAACTTTCACAATAAGTATATGAGTTCTTTATGACTAATGTGAGTTCATGGACAATTACACACTCTCACCTTTCCGCAATTTGCTAGCCTCTTCGGTACCGTGCATTGCCCTTTCTCACCTCGAGAGTTGGTGCAAATTTTGTCGGTGCATCCAAACCCCATGATATGATACGCTCTATCACACATAAGCCTCCTTATATCTTCCTCAAAACAGCCACCAGACCTACCTATTATGGCATTTCCATAGCCATTCCAAGATATATTACCATGCAACTTCCACCATTCCGTCTTATGACATGTGTGTTCATCATCATATTGCTTTGCATGATCATATAGAGCTGACATGATATTTGTGGCAAGGCCACCGTTCATCATTGTTATACATGTTACGCTACGTCATTGCACATCCTGGTACACTGCCAGAGGCATTCATATAGAGTCATCTTGTATGAGTTTATCGAGTTGTAATATCAAGTTGTAAGTAAATAAAAGTGTGATGATCATCATTATTAGAGCATTGTCCTAGTGAGGAAAAGAATGATGAAGACTGATGCGTCCTCCAAAATGAGGGGATGAGGTCCATGAGATTGTTCTAAAAAATGAGAGAAAATGATAGAAGGGACAATGCTACTATCCTTTTACCACACTTGTGCTTCAGAGTAGCACCATGTTCTTCATATAGAGAGTCTCCTGAGTTATCACTTTCATATAATAGTGGGAATTTTTCATTATAGAACTTGGCTTGTATATTCCGATGACGGGCTTCCTCAAATGCCCGAGGTCTTCATGAGCAAGCAAGTTGGATGCACACCCACTTAGTTTCGTGTTGAGCTTTCATACACTTATAGCTCTTAGTGCATCCGTTGCATGGCAATCCCTACTCCTCGAATTAATATCGATTGATGGGCCTCTTCATTGCCTATTGATCCACCGAGTTGATGCGAGCCTTTCTTCCTTTTTGACTTCTCCTATATATCTCTACCACCGCATTCTATTCCACCCATAGTGCTAATGTCCATGTCTCACGCTCATGTATTGAGTGGAGTTTAAAATGCTGAAGCGCGTTAAAAAGTATGATACAATTGCCTGGTTTGACACTGGGTTGCTCATGATTTATATTTATGCGGTGAAGGCGGAGTCATGCCATGCTTACATAATTTAAGGAGTAGGGATAACATTCGTTGAGCATCGTATATTTTGAAAAAGTAATGATTATGTTCTTGTATTCATGCATATTATTATGTTGATATCAATTACTTCATCGTTTCTCAATATTTATACCGTAAGAGAGATTACATGATAAACATGCTAGGTAGCATTCAACATCAAAAATTCTATTTTTATCATTTACCTACTCGAGGGCGAGCAGGAATTAAGCTTGGGGATGCTGATACTTCTCCAACGTATCTATAATTTTTGATCGTTTCATAATTATATTATCAATCTTGGATGCTTTATATGCTTTATATGTAATTTTATCATTTTTGGGAACTAACCTATTAACTCAGTGCCCAGTGCCAGTTGCTGTTTTTGGCTTTTTCAGAAAATCAGTACCAAATGAAGTCCAAACACGATGGAACTTTACGGTGATTTTTTCTGGACTAGAAGGGACCCTAGAATGTTCGGGAGGAGGCCAGAAGATCTACGGGAGAGCCACGAGCTCACACGGTGTGCCCCAGGGGGGCGCGCCACCTGAGCTCATGGGTCCCACGCAGCTCCGTTTGACCTAATTCTAGCGCTATAAATTCCCATAAATCCACAAACCAACAAAGAGCCACCCAAAATAAATTTTCTTCCGACGCAAGCTTTTGTTCTTCCGTGATCCCATTTGGAGGCCTTTTCCGGTACTCTGCCGGAGGGGGAATCGATCACGGAGGGATTCTACATCAACCTTGCTGCCCTTCCGATGATGTGTGAGTAGTTCACCACAGACCTACGGGTCCATAACTAGTATCTAGATGGCTTCTTCTCTCTCATTGATCTTCAATACAATGTTCTCCATGATCTCCATGGAGTTCTATTCGATGTAATCTTCTTTTGCGGTGTGTTTGTTGGGATCGGACGAATTGTGGGTTTATGATCAGATTATTCATTGAAAGTAATTGAGTCTTTTCTGAACTTTTTATGCATGATTATTATAGCTTTGTATTTCTCTCCGATCTATCCGTTTGGTTTGGCCAACTAGATTGATTTATCTTCAGTGGGAGAGGTGCTTTGTAATGGGTTCAATCTTGCGGTGTCCACACCTCGTGACAGAAGGGGTAGTGAGGCACGTATTTGTATTGTTGCCATTAAGGGTAAAACGACGGGGTTTAATCATATTGCTTGAGTTTATTCTGTCTACATCATGTCATCATACTTCATGCATTACTCAGTTTGTTATGAACTTAATATGTAGAGAGGCAAGCATAGAAGCGCTCTCGAAGTGGAGTAATAGTAGTAGATGCAGAATCAGTTCGGTCTACTTGTCACGGACGTGATGCCTATATACATGATCATTTCCATGAATAACATCATAACTATGCGCTTTTCTATCAATTGCCCAACAGTAATTTTTCTACCCACCGTATGCTATGTTTCAAGAGAGAAGCCTCTATTGAAAACTATGCCCCCGAGTCTACTTTAATCATATTACGAAAACCTAAAGATACCTTGCTGCAATTATTTTACTTTTTATTTACTTTGCAATTTACCTATCTATCACTACCAGATTTAATGCTTGCAAGCAACGAGTTCAAGGGGATTGACAACCCTCTTGCCCGCGTTGGGTGCTAGTATTTGCTCTTGTGTGTGCAGGTACTGTTGACAGGTATTTGTGTGGTTCTCCTATTGGTTCGATAACCTTGGTTCTCTACTGAGGGAAATATTTATCCGATACTATATTGCTTCACCCTTCCTCTTCGGGGAAAATCCCAACGCAGCTCACAAGTAGCACATATCCTTGTAATAAACACAGGTACGCCACGTTCCATTCTTCTTCGGGATGACGAATGGATTCGCCACCCACTCCGAGTGTTCAACCTCTTGGAAAAACCCTGCTTTCAACAGCTTCGCAATCTCCATGCTGAGTGCTTTGCGCTTGAGGTCAACGAATCAGCAAAGAGTCTGTTTGACTGGTTTTGCCACAGGCAGCATATTCAGTCGGTGCTCAGCCTGCTCCTTTGGGATTCTAGGCATATCAGATGGCTGCCCCGCAAAGATGTCCCAATTCTCACGGAGGAAGATGACGAGATCGCTTTCCTATTTGGGGTCCAGATCATCCACGATTTCAGTCGTCTTGGAGGGATCATTCGGGTGCACTTGAATTTTCTTCATGCCAGTTGCCGATAGGAAGGCCGACTCGGTAGCCGGTTTCTTAGCCAAGGGCATTTCAATCGAATCTATGATAGCCTTGTACACAGCGAATTCTGCCTCCGCGACGCTAGCATCCTCCATGACGGCATTCAGGTTCACAATTTCTTCTACATACTTCGGGTCGCCTGAGATCGTGATCACACCCTTGGGGCCTGGCATTTTGAGCTTCAAGTACATGTAGCATGGACGGCCCATGAACTTCGTGTATGTCGGCCGACCGAAAATGGCGTGATACTCACTCTTGAACTCGATGACCATGAAGGACAGGGACTCCTTGCGGTAGTTCTTCTCATTGCCGAATACGACTAACAAGGTAATTTGGCCGTTGGCACGGATGCCAGGGACCACCCCATGAAAGGTCATCCCAGTCGGATTAAGCTTTGACCGGGAAATTCCCATCTTGTCCATTGTACTTGCGCGTAGAATATTCAGCCCGGCACCTCCATCCGTCAACACATTCCACAGTCGAACCCCATTGACGAGTGGGTCTACCACAAGGGCTTGGCGTCCCGGATGCGACACATGTGATCGATGATCTGACCGGTCAAAAGTAATGGGCATCTCCCACCAGTTCAGATAATTGGGGACAGCCGAAGCTACCATGTTGACCTCCCGACTGCGTACTTTGCGCACTCGGTTAATCTCCAGGCCGGCAAAGATCAATAGGACCACCTTTTCGCCAGGATATCCATCTGCGGGGTCGTCTCCTTCCCAGCTGCCGCCTTCGTCAGAGGTGTCCTTTCTCTTCTCCGACTGCATATTCTTTAGCGCCCGGCACTGTCGGAGGGTATGTTTGGCTGGACCGTATTGCTGACTGCAATGAAGGCAACAAGGCTTGTCCAGAATGTCATCGCTGAAGGCTTTCTTCCGCGGAACCCCATCCTTCTTTTGTCCTGGCCCCTTCTTGCTCTGGCTGACTGTCATGACCAGGTCGGCTCCACTAACGCCATCCGCATCCGACTTTTCGATGCTTGTTATTTCTGCCCCACTTATTCTGGTTGTTCTGCCCTTTCTGGGCAGTCGACTGACCACTGTGCTCGCCCTATCGGATCTTGTCATCCTCTTCCGCATTTGCGTACCGGTTGGTTATGTCGATCAACTGGCGCATGGAGGTGAGTTTTGTCCTGCCCAGCTTCAGCTAAAGGTGCTTATACCTCACTCCCTGCTGAAAAGCAAGGATGGCCCTGTCCTCTGATACACCCTCCATAGAATTGCGCAACTGAGTCCACCTCTGGATGTACTCCCGAGTGGATTCCTTGGGTTGCTGGACACATAGCATCAACTCTTGATATCCTCCAGGATGCTTGTAAGTGCCTTCGAAGTGTTTGAAGAAGATCTCCTCGAATTCCCTCCAGCTATGAATGATGTCTTCCGGCGGATTGTTTAGTCAAGCTCTGGCCGATCCCTCTAGGTAGAGAGATAAGTTGCGCATGGCCACATTCTCATTGTCGCCCCCAATTTGGACCGCTACGAGGTAGTTGGCTAGCCATGTCTCTGGCTTGGTATACCCGTCATACTTCTCGATGCCCGAGGCCATACGGAATGGCTCAGGAAAAGGGGTTGTCTGAATCCTCTAACTGAAACACAATGGGCCCGAGGATCCTGATCCACTCGGCTTATCGCGTTCATCTGTGTGGCGCGTAGCTCGAGCGTGGTCCACTAGTCTTTGGGCCAGAATTCCACGTGTGTCGCGGTGTCAATCATCTTGGTGTCGGGGGGACTCGGCCCTGCGCCTAGGGGAGTCTTCCTGACATCGAGGCGAGTCTTCACGCCTGCGGGGTTGCTCATCCCGTCTGCGCGGCCGATCATCCCGCGTTCGGTGCGAGTTGCCCCGACTGCAAGGCGAGTCATTGCGCCTCCGGGGGTGAACATCCCGACTGCATGGTGAATCACTGCGGCGATGGGGTGGGGTCCCATGTTGCTGCGGTGGAAGCATATCTCGCCCCCGCGGTTCATCTATGTGCCTGCGGGGGAAGGATCATCACGAGACAGAGGAGATACATCTCTGCGTCGTGGAGAATAGTCATCTCGTTGCCGCAAATGGTGCTCCTGCCGCCTGTCCATCCGAGTGTTGGTCCTATGTCCGGCTGTGTGGCGAGGATGCGAGAATGCCACGATGGGAACTCGGCTCTCAGTCCCTCTTGGTATCCGACTGCGCGAGGCAAGCCGGTCACGAGACTATGAGATGAGCTCGTTTTGTGCGACTGCCGCCTTCAGGAAGGTGGACAGCTACCGTATGCCGTCTGCGACAACCCCATCTCCAGGCTGCTGGATTGCATCGGCCAGCCTGGTCGCCGGCTGGACTGATGAGTGATATTTTTACACACATTCACCCTTTGTTTAAACCGATATATTTCAATTAAACCGAGATATTCACTCCGATATTGCCACTAATGACTAATGAATGCAAAGGATTCCACAAATCCTCTCTTTGATGTGTTTCCATAGGAAATGGGCTAAAAAGGGAAGAAATCACGTGTGAACATGGAAAGGAGTGGAAATGGAGATAGAAAAAATCATCTGGAGGCGCACCAGCGAAGACAGTGATACGTCTCCAACGTATCTATAATTTTTGATTATTTCATGCTATTATATTATCAATCTTGTATGCTTTATATGCAATTTTACATCATTTTTGGGAACTAGCCTATTAACCTAGTGCCCAGTGCCAGTTTCTCTCTTTTCCTATTTTATTGTTTTGCAGAAAAACCATACCAAACGAAGTCCAAACACAATGAAACTTTACGATGACTTTTTCTGCACCAGAAGAGACCCTGGGAGCATCGATAGGAGTCCAGAAGACACACGAGAGAGCCACAAGCTCCCACGGCGCACCCCCAGAGGGGGCGCGCCACCTGAGCTTGTGGGCCCCTCATAGGTCCAATTGACCTAATTCCAAGCCTATAAATTCCAAAATATTCCAAAACCCCCAGAGCGAGACCCGAAACAATTATTCCATTGCCGCAAGCATTTGTTCTTCTGTGATCCCATCAAGAGGCCTCCGACGGTACTCTGCCGGAGGGGGAATCGATCACGGAGGCGTTCTTCATCAACCTTGTTGCCCTTTCGATGATGTGTGAGTAGTTCTCACAGGACCTATGGGTCCATAGCTAGTAGCTAGATCTCTCTCTCTCTCTCTCTCTCTCTCTGTGTGTGTGTGTGTGTCTTTGATGTTCAATACAATGTTCGCTTCAGAGATAGATCCGATGTAATCTTACTTTGCGGCGTGTTTGTTGGGATCCGATGAATTGTGGGTTTATGATCAGATTATTCATTGAAAGTAATTGACCCTTTGTTGAACTTTATTATGTGTGATTGTTATAGCTTTGTATTTCTCTCCGATCTATCCATTTGGTTTGGCCAACTAGATTGATTTATCATCTGTGGGAGAGGTGCTTTGTGGTAGGTTCAATCTTGCGGTGTCCTCACCTCGTGATAGAAGGGGTAGTGAGGCATATGTTTGTATTGTTGCAACTAAGGGTAAACGACGGGGTTCAATCATATTGGTTGATTTTATTCTGTCTACATTATGTCATCATGCTCCAAGCATTACTCTGTTTGTTATGAACTTAATACCTTAAGATGCATGCTGGATAGCGGTCGAGGGGTAGAGTAATAGTAGTAGATGAAAAATCGTTTCGGTCTACTTATCACGGACATAATGCCTATGTACTGATCATGCCATGAATATCGTCATAACTATGCGCTTTTCTATCAATTGCCCAACAGTAATTTGTTTACCCACCGTATGATGTGCTTATGAGAGAGATGGCTCTAGTGAAAACTATGGCCCCCGAGTCCATCTAAATCATATTACTAAAGCCCTAATTTACTTGCTGCAATTTATTTCTTTTTATTTTCTTTTGCAATTTATAAACCTATCACTATCAGAATTAATCCTTTCAATTAACGAGTATAAGGGGCTTGACAACCCTCTTGCCCGCGTTGGGTGCAAGTATTTGCGCTTGTGCGTGCAGGTACTGTTGACCTTTGTCTGTGTGAATCTCCTATTGGTTTGATAACCTTGGTTATCTCCTGAGGGAAATACTTATCCGCTACTATATTGCTTCACCCTTCCTCCTCAGGGAAAATCCCAACGCAGCTCACAAGTAACAGAAAGAATTTCTGGCACCGTTGCCGGGGAGATATCATCAAGCAAAACAAGGTCCCTTCACACACATTATAATTTACTTGTTCTACTTTTTACTTGCCTTTATTTGCTTTTATTAGTCTCGTTAAAAAATCAAAATACAAAAAATATATCTTGTGTGCTTTACTTGCTCGTTGTTATGGCTAGTTCATCACTTGTTACTTGTACCCCTAAAAATGAAGTGCTAAATTTTAAACAAAGGGGAGGGAAAGTTTAAAAGATGCTTGGTTTAGGATTTGCGATGCCCAAAATAGATCAACTCGTAAGCAATCCACCACTGTTCTTCTTCGCAACTTTTATGTGGGTGTTACTACTTGGTATAGGTTTGTGCTTGACACTATTACTGGAGGAAATTTCCTAAGTAGTCACCCTATGGATGCTTTCAATTCTATGGGAAATTTAGTGCGATTGCCACCTATCTCTATTAATGAAACAACATTGACTTTGGAACATGTTATGCGAAGGTTGAAAATTATTGAGAATGAAATGGCCACTATTGAACATATTGAAAATCTTGATAAGAAGGTGCATAACCAAGTAACTAAATTTGGCTCTTCGGTGGGAACCACATTAAAAATGTTAAAGGAAAAAGAACCAATTGTCGCCGAGAGAGTAGAGCAAAGTCCCGCTAGAATTGATAAACTGGAAGAAATTATTAACAACTTGGGTTCATCTTTTTTTTCCATGAAAACCATTGAAAAGACTGCTTCAAACAAGAATTCTAAAATCATGTATGTTCCTAAAAACAAGGGTGCTTTATAACTAGCCAAGAGAAAGAGGATTTGAAAATGATTAGCGTGCACCCCAACTTCATCAAAATAATAAAGGAACCAATGATCGAAAATAAATTCCTCAATTTCGTTCCTAGGAGTGCCATTATTAAAGACATGCTTACTAAACCTCCTAGGAAGTCCGGATGTAAAATTGAGGAGTTGGAATCTAAAGATGATAATACTTGAAAATATGCGTTATGCCTAGCTAGGGGCATTAAACAATAGCGCTTGTTGGGAGGCAACCCAATATTTATCCTTTTGCTTTCATTTTTTTTGAGTCACATGATTATTGCTACTGTAATGATTTTGTGTTTATCTTTTAATTAGTGTTTGTGCCATGTAATGCCTTTGGGATGATTTAAATGATAGTAAAGTTGATACCGTTTGAAAACAGCAAGTTTTGCGCCCAGTGCTTGAATTTCTATTCTGTACTGGAACGTCGAACAAATCTGAAATTTTTACACAATATTGGGTTACAAATTGCCTAGGTTTACCTAATTTGTCAGAATTTTTGGAGTTACAGAAGTATGGATAAATATTCTGTCATTACATATTGTCCTATTTTAGACATTTTTTTTTGCATATGTGTTTGTTTTGATGATGCTATGGATTATATCATGGTTATAAGTCATGGAGAAGTTAGAATACAGTAGATATTATGCAAGAACAATTATGAATCAATTTACAATAATACCTAAAGTGGATGATTGATTTATTATACTAACAGATCTCACGAAGTTTTTGTTGAGTTTTGTGTACTGAAGTTTTCAAGTTTTGGGTGAGATCACGATGGATGAAGGAATAAGGAGCGGCAAGACCCTAAGCTTGGGGATGCCCAAGGCACCCCAAGGTAATATTCAAGGAAGACCCAAGCGTCTAAGCTTGGGGATGCCCTAGATGGCATCCCCTCTTTCGTCCACAATTCATCGGCATCTTACTTGGAGCTATATTTTTATTCATCACATGATATGAGTTTTACTTAGAGCGTCTTGTGCCATAGTTTTATTTTGCTTGCTTGTTAGTTTTCCACAATCATTGTTTGCTGGACACACCTTTTGAGAGAGACACACATTCATCATAATTTGTTAGAATACTCTATGTGATTCGCTTATATCTTTTGAGTTATGCAGTTGCTCATGTGCTTCACTTATATCGTTAGAGCACAGTGATGGTTATATGTTTTAGAAATCAGTTGCACTCTCATGCTTCACTTATATCTTTTTGAGAGTCTAAATAGGAAGTGGTAATGTGCACGGGTTACAAGACTAGTCTAAGAATGATAGGTATACAAGAGTGATATAATAAAAACTTTCAGGTGAGATCATTGAATATGAAAACGTGTGGTTTAATTATATTGATGTAGTAATATGAAAGGGTATTAGTTCATAATCATTGGTTAGTAAAAATTTATATTAAAGCTTGTTATGTATTACTCATTTAAGTGTCCGACATGGCATGACGGGGATGTTTGAGCATATTTATTCCTCTATGAAAACCTTTGAGTTGTTTGAATCGGAGGCGCGTGATGGTTAACTCCTACCAAACTCCTCCCCAGGGGCATGCGAGTATAGTACATTGCTTCGAGGGCTAATAAAACTTCCACAATAAGTATATGAGTGTTTTATGACTAATGTGAGTTCATGGACTAATACGACACTCCCACCTATCCATATATTGCTAGCCTCTTCGGTACCGTGCATTGCCCTTTGTCACCTTGAGAGTCGGTGCAAACTTTGCCAGTGCATCCAAATCCCGTGAAATGATACGCTCTATCACACATAAGCCTCATTATATCATTCCTCAAAACAGCCACCATACCTACCTATCATGGCATTTCCATAGCCGTTCCGAGATATATTGCCATGCAACTTCCACGGTTACTAGTCTCATGACTTGTGTGTTCATCATCATATTGCTTTGCATGATCATATAGAGCTGACATGATATTTGTGGCAAAGCCACCGTTCATCATTGTTATACATGTTACGCTAGATCATTGCACATCCTGGTACACTGCCAGAGGCATTCATATAGAGTCATATTGTTTCAGTTTATCGAGTTGTAAGTAAATAAAAGTGTGATGATCATCATTATTAGAGCATTGTCCCAGTGAGGTAAAGAATTATGGAGACAAATGAGTCGTCCAAAAAGGAGGGATGAGGTTCATGATATTGTTCTAAAAAAGAGAGAGAAAAGAAAGAAAAAAAATTAGAGAAAAAGAGAGAAGGGGCAATGCTACTATCCTTTTACCACACCTGTGCTTCAATGTAGCACAATGTTCTTCATATAGAGAGTCTCCTTGATTTGTCACTTTCATATACTAGTGGGATTTTTACATTATAGAACTTGGCTTGTATATTCCAATGACGGGCTTCCTCAAATGCCCGAGGTCTTCATGAGCAAGCAACTTGGATGAACACCCACTTAGTTTCAGTTGTGAGCTTTTATGCACTTATAGCTCTAGTGCATCCATTGCATGGCAATCCCTACTCCTTGCATTGATATCTATTGAAAGGCCTCTCCATTGCCTAACGATCCGCCAAGTTGATGCCAGACCTTCTCAATTTTTGTCTTCCCTTATAAACCTCTACCAACATATTCTATTCCACCCGTAGTGCCAAGTCCATGCCTCACGCTTATATATTGAGTGAAGTTGGAAATGATGAAGCGCGTGAAAAAGTATGATACAATTATATTAGCATTGTTGAGAGATTGCACTTGGAGGGATGGTTATATGATCCAATTATATTAGCATTGTTGAGAGATTGCACTAGTGAAAGTATGAACCCCAGGCCTTGTTTTTAAGCATTGCAATACCATTTGTGCTCACTTTTGTTACTTGCTACCTTGCTATTTTTATATTTTCAGATTATAAAAACCTATATCTATTATCCATACTACACTTTTATCACCATCTCTTCGCCGAACTAGTGCACCTATACAATTTACCATTGTATTGGGTGTGTTGGGGACACAAGAGATTTCTTGTATTTGGTTGCAGGGTTGTTTGAGAGATACCATCTTCAACCTACGCCTCCCACGGATTGATAAACCTTAGGTCATCCACTTGAGGGAAAATTGCTACTGTCCTACAAAACTCTGCACTTGGAGGCCCAACACGAGTCTACAAGAATAAGTTGTGTAGTAGACATCAAGCTCTTTTCTGGCGCCGTTGCCGGGGAGGTGAGTGCTTGAAGGTATATCTTTAGATCTTGCAATTGAATCTTTTAGTTTCTTGTTTTATCACTAGTTTGGTTTATAAAAGAAAACTACAAAAAAAATTAAATTGAGGTTGCCTCATATTATTCGTCTCTATCATGTCTTTCTTGAAAATGATGGATCGGAAAATTGTGCTCAATTGATAGAAGAAGAATTCAATAAAATATTTGGCATACAATATTTGAATGATGAGCATGATTGCAATGTTGCTAGTATTAATTCTTTGAATATCCATAATGCTAATGATATGCAAAACTACAAGCTAGGGGATGCTATGTTTGATGAAGATGGTATTCTTAGTCCCCCAAGTTTTGATAAAAAAAATTATGATGAAAACATTCCTCCTATCTATGATGATTATTGTGATGACATGTATGCTATAACGAATAATGATAAATATGAAACTTGTCATCATGATTTTAATTTTCAATTGGATTATGCCAATCAAGTATCTCATGATAGTTATTTTGTTGAGTTTGCTCCCACTATTATGAATGAGAAGAAAATTGCTTATGTGGAGAGTAATAAAATTTCTATGCTTATGGATCATGAAAAGAATGCTTTATGTGATAGCTATATTGTTGAATTCATTCATGATTCTACTGAAAATTATTATGAGAGAGGATCATACGCTTGTAGGTGTTGCAATAATATCAAGTTTCCTCTCTATGTGTTGAAAGTTTTGAAGTTATGCTTGTTTTGCCTTCCTATGCTAGTTGATTCTTGCTCCCATAAATTTTTTGCTCACAAAATCCCTATGCATAGGAAGTGGGTTAGGCTTAAATGTGCTAGTCATATTCTTCATGATGTTCTCGTTACTTTTCAATTCTTTACTTTTATGTGAGCATCATTGAAATCATCATGCCTAGCTAAAAGGCATTAAAGAAAAGCGCTTGTTGGGAGACAACCCAACATTTACCCCTGCTGTTTTTGTGTGTTCACATGATTATTCTACTGTAGTAATCATGTTTTATATATTTTCTTTCAATAATGTGCCAAGTAAAGCCTTTGGGATAGTGTGGATGCTTGTTGATTTGATTCTGTGCAAAAACAGAAACTTTTGCGTCCAGTGCTGGAATTTCTATTCTGTACTGGAGCGTGAAAAATTCTGAAATTTTTACAGAGCATTGGGTTACAAATTTTTTACGTTGTCCTAATTTTTCAGAAATTTTGAAGGTACATAAGTATGGTTTTTAAATCTCTCACTACATGATGTTCTGTTTTTGACAGATTCTGTTTTCGGTGCATAGTTTGCTTGTTTTAGTGTTTCCATAGCTTATATTGAGTAATATAAATTGTGGAAATGATAGAATACAGTAGGTATTATGTGATAACAATTATGAATCTTGTCTTACAGAACCTAAGTGGATGATTTATTTTTATCATACTAACCTATCTCACGAAGTTCCGTTAAGTTTTGTGTGATTGAAGTTTTCAAGTTTTGGGTGAGATATCGATATGAGGAGAATAAGGAGCGGCAAGACCCTAAGCTTGGGGATGCCCAAGGCACCCCAAGATAATATTCAAGGAAGACCCAAGCAACTAAGCTTGGGGATGCCCCGGAAGGCATCCCCTCTTTCGTCTTCAACACTATCGGTAACCTCACTCGGAGCTATATTTTTATTTGTCACATAATATGAGTTTTGCTTGGAGCGTCATTTTATTCTATTTATATTTGGTTTGTGTTATCAATAATCATGTTTTGTATCTTTTAGTTCAATAAAATACCAATTATAGCCTTTACCATGCTCAGTTTGCAAGTTCATGTGTTGCTGTTTGAAAACAGAAAGTTTTCTGTTATGTCCAGAATATTCCTGAATAGTCAGAACGTGATAAAAATATGAAATTTTTACACAGTAAGCATGCATGAGTTCTCTGTCACGTGGGAATTTTTCAGAATTTTTGGAGTTAGGTAAGTATGGATTCTTATTCCCCTTTTACAGACTGTTCTGTTTTGGCAGATTGCTGTTATAGTTGCATTGTTTGCATATGTTTGCGTGTTTAATGTTTATATTTGAGGATAGGAGTATTAAATATGAAGAGGCATTTAGTATGCAATGTTTAATTATAATTTTTGTGATTTGCTACAGTAGAGAATGTTAAGGTTTTGAGTTGATTTATACTAACTTATCTCACGAGTTATTGTTGAGTTTTGTGTGAATGAAGTTTTTAAGATTTATAGAAACTGTGATATGAGAGGAATTAAGGAGACACAAAAGCTCAAGCTTGGGGATGCCCAAGGCATCCCAATATAATATTTCAAGAAGTCTCAAGCATATAAGCTTGGGGATTGCCCGGTAGGCATCCCACCTTTCTTCATCAACAATTATCGGTCAGTTTTGGTTGAGCCTAAGTTTTTGCTTCTTCACATGATATGTGCTATTCTTGGAGTGTCATTTTATTTTGTTTTCTTTGCTGTTTGAATAAAATACTTAAGATCTGAAATTTTTAAATGAGAGAGAGTCCCCACATAGCTACCTATTTACTTAACTACTCATTTGATCTTCACTTAAATCTTTTTGGAGTAGTTTGTCATTTACTCTTGTTCTTCACTTATATCCTATGAGTAAATTGTGAAAGAATTGAATATCATAAAGTTGAAATTTATATGCTTCATATGCTTGTCCCATGGGGAGTAGTGACTTCACATACAAGAAGTATAAGTGGTAAAATGTATTGAAAGTTAACAAACATAGCATTGGTCACTTGAACAATTCATGAAAGAATTTTGAAGGAAGAGAAATTTCACACATAAATATACTATCTTGGACATCTTCTATGATTGTGAGCCCCCATTAATTATTTTCAAGCTTGATCAATTAGTTGACGTTGGACAAGGAAGACAACGTAATGAGTTATGTTTGTTTATATTCACATAGAAGTTATATTGTCATGGATCCTCTAACATGTGGTGCTTGCTTAGGATCTTTTGCTAGCCAAAAAATCGTACTAAGTAGAGATACTACTTGTGCATCCAAAAACCCTTAAACCCAGTTTCTTACCATGAGTGTCCACCATATCTACCTATGGATTGAATAAGATCCTTCAAGTAAGTTGTCATCGGTGCAAAAAGCAATAAAAATTGCTCCTAAAATATGTATGATCTTTTATTGCAAGGGAAAATAAGTGTTGTACGAACTTGTGATGGCAAAGAAATAAAAGCGACGGACTGCATAATAAATATTGCCATCACAAGGGGCAATATAACGTGACGTTCCTTTGCATTATGGGCTTGTGCATCCAACAACAAAAAGCGCATGACAACCTCTGCTTCCCTCTGCGAAGGGCCTATCTTTTACTTTTATGCATTTACTTTTCTGTATTTACTTTTATGCAAGAGTCATTAATGTTCATCCTTATTCCGCTCTATTTATTCTTTAGTTGGCAAGCATTATGTGGTAGGGAAAGATCCAGGCACATATATCCAGTTGAATATAAGTGATCATGAGTTATTATTGTTGACATTATCCCTGAGATAAATAAGTTGGGAGGCGAAACATTAAGCCCCTATCTTCCTATGTGTTTGACTGAAACGGTTTGTTCTAAAAATATGCTTTGAGTGTCAGCAATCATGGAAGACTAAAAGATGGTTGAGTATGTGGAATTTGCTAGATCAAAGCTCTTACATAGACCCTTCCTGAAAATAAGATGAATTGCAATTGTTTGATGACTGAGAACATAGTTTGTTAGTTTTCAAGAAAGTTTATGGCCTATACTTTAAACATGTGAATAACTTGCTACTTGATCATGAGAAGTTTTATGAGATGGGCTACTGATTATGATATATATTGATGCTAGAAAAAGTGATTGAAATTATTATTGATCAAACTTATGCATTATGCTAGCATTCACACTTCATAAATTATTTCTTTTATCATTTACCTACTCGAGGACGAGCAGGAATTAAGCTTGGGGATGCTGATACGTCTCCAACGTATCTATAATTTATGAAGTATTCATGCCATGTTTATAACAATTCTATATGGTTTTGGTATGATTTGATTAGAACTAACCTGGACTGACGCTGTTTTCAACAGAATTGCCATGGTGTTGTTTTTTGTGCAGAAATAAAAGTTCTTGGAATTGGATGAAACTTTTTGGAGATTTTTTATGGAATAAATAAAAAATACTGGAACCAAGACCCATTGGAGGGGGGACACCCAGTACCCATGAGGCACCAGGGTGCGCCACCCCCCCAGGCGCGCCCTGGTACATCGTGGGGCCCATGTGGCTCCGTCTGACCTGATTCCAACGCTGAAAAATCCTATAAATAGAGAAACCCCCAGAAATAACCCTAGAACTTCGATTCCGCCGCCGCAAGCCTCTGTACCTCCATGATCTCATCTACATCCCTTTTCCGGCACCCTGCCGGAGGGGGGAAATCATCACCGGAGGCCATCTTCATCATCCCGGCGGTCTCCATGACGAGGAGGGAGCAGTTCACCCTCGGGGCTGAGGGTTTGTACCAGTAGCTATGTGTTTTATCTCTCTCTCTCTCTCGTGTTCTTGATTTGGCACGATCTTGATGTATCGCGAGCTTTGTTAATATAGTTGGATCATATGGTGTTTCTTCCCTCTCTATCCTTGTTGTGATGAATCGAATCTTTTCCCTTTGAGGTTTC
Source organism: Elymus sibiricus (assembly GCA_039707655.1). Taxonomy (NCBI): domain Eukaryota; kingdom Viridiplantae; phylum Streptophyta; class Magnoliopsida; order Poales; family Poaceae; genus Elymus; species Elymus sibiricus. The sequence goes on from CM077668.1 coordinate 247,850,668, forward strand.
GTTATTGTCGGATTGAATATTCAGATTTGAGAACACTTTATGTATGTCTTGCATATGAATACCCGTGGTGACAATGGGGTATTATATTGATTCACTGGATGTATGTTTTGGCACTCAACTCGCGGATTCCCGAGGTGACATTGGGGTAATCTATGCATAGGGGTTGATGCACATTTTTATTATCTTTTCTCCGATAGAAACTTTGGGGTGCTCCTTGGAGTTCTTTGTGTGGATTGAATATTATGATTATGAAGTTGTTTGATGCATATCGTATAATCAACTCACGGATACTTGTGGTGACATTGGAGTATCTAGGTGACATTAGAGTTGGTTGATGTGTATCATATGGTGTTATTTTAGTATGAACTCTAGGGCTGTTTGTGACACTTATAGGAATAGCTCAATAGATCGATCAGAAAGGATAACTTTGAGGTGGTTTCGTACCCTACAAACAATTTCTATCTTATGTTCTCCGCTAATGGGAACTTGGGAGTGATTCTTTATCGCACGTTGAGGGATGGTTATATGATCCAATTATATTAGCATTGTTGAGAGATTGCACTAGTGAAAGTATGAACCCTAGGCCTTGTTTTTAAGCATTCCAATACCGTTTGTGCTCACTTTTGTTACTTGCTACCTTGCTGTTTTTATATTTTTAGATTACAAAAACCTATATCTACTATCCATACTACACTTTTATCACCATCTCTTCGCCGAACTAGTGCACCTATACAACTTACCATTGTATTGGGTGTGTTGGGGACACAAGAGATTTCTTGTATTTGGTTGCAGGGTTGTTTGAGAGATACCATCTTCAACCTACGCCTCCCACAGATTGATAAACATTAGGTCATCCACTTGAGGGAAAATTGCTACTGTCCTACAAAACTCTGCGCTTGGAGGCCCAACACGAGTCTACAAGAATAAGTTGTGTAGTAGAGATCAACGCGCCCGCCGCCAAAGCTCCAGCTTCTCCTTTTCCTAGGCGGCCTCATGGGCTTCACAGGCCGCCTGGTACCTGACACGCTCCTCCGCCAGCTCCTTCTTGAATGCCACTTGCCTGGCTTTCTCAGCCGACGGCAGCGCTTTCCACAGACAAAGATTGTACTGGCCCCAAAACCACTCCAAAGTTGGGGGTTCCGGTGCAACCTCGTCAGGTGGCACGTAGGGGTCCTCCTCGTCGCTGCTCTTTGCCGGGACGTCCTCGCGGGGCGGCGCCTCCTCCTTGACGGGTGGGCAGATCGTCGGTGCCATGGCAGAGTTTTGTGAGAGAGAGGGGGGCGAGCGAGGAGAGAATGTAGGTGAGAATGCAGGCGGGACGACATGGGCGGGGTAGTATTTATTGGCGGCTGGAATCTAGATCGACGGGAGCAGTAGAAGCGCCGGTGGCCGAAATTTACGAGTACTATAGCTTGAATTACACATGATTCCCGCAGCAAAATCCGTGTGTGAAATAAATCGTTGACGGTTCCAAGGACTGAACCACGTATGATTAATAACCCGCGCCACTCACCTTCCAAACCTCGCGGCGCGAAACAGAGTGCCAATCATGTGGGGCCCAGTTGTCTTGCCAGATATTTACTTTTTCTTTCCAAATGTTTTGCATGAATGCTTATTTTGTGTTACCACGATATTGTTGGAAAATGTATTACATAAATGATTTTTCCAACCCATGATGATATTCTGTTGCATGTACATGTAGTTCAAATTTGAATTACGGCCATTAAATGGTTAGAAACTCACTTAATGTCTTAAAAATGACAAATAACCCCTGAAAATTTCCAAATTTTAATGTGAAAGTTGTATTCGTGCATGTTAACGGTAGAAAAAAAATGCCAAGCCATAAGAGGAAGCGACTATCGGTTCGTCATCAAACATGCATATTCTTCCCTCTCGGAACCACGAGTCTTCTCGTGAGATGCTCCGATTTGTGAGAGGTGTGTGCCAAAACTTTCAACAAACATGCCAGTTTTTTTACCATGGCATCTTGGTACCATTTCATGACATCAAGCAAGTTTTCATGTATTTCTGATCATTTTTGAATTTTTTGGAATTTAAAAGCCATGGTTCTCACTGTTTGTGTCCAAGCCATGACACCAATATGCTTGATAATTCCTTCCAATTTATTGCATAGGGCATTAACTCGCACACAAGGACACAAATATGATTTTCCAACCCATGATGGTTTGCCGTTGCATGTACATGCAGTTCAAATTTGAATTATGGCCATTATATGCCTAGAAACTCACTTAATGTCTTAAAAAGGTCAAATGAACACCGAAAATTTCAAAATTTTAACATGACCATGATACGTCCAATTTGCATCATGATTTCCTACTGTTAGTTATTATTTTTTTAATCATTATTTCACTTTATGGTACAATTCTTATGCCTTTTCTCTCTAAATTTGCAAGATTTACATGAAGAGGGAGAATGCCAGCAGCTGGAATTCTGGACCTGAAATAGCTACATTAGAGATACCTATTCTATAGAGCTCCAATTGACCTGAAATTTCACGGAGATTTTTTATTGAATATATAAAAAATACTAGAGAAAAGAAATACCAGAGGGGACCCACCAGTTGCCCACAAGGCAACAGGGCGCCTCCCGGGCGCGCCCTGATGCCTTGTGGGGCCCACAGCTGGCGTCTGGCCCCCTCCTTCTGCTATATTAGGGCATTTGCCCTAGAATAAATAATGAGAAGACTTTCAGGACGAAGCACCGCCATCTCGAGGCGGAACCTGGGCAGGAGCTATTTTGCTCTCCGGCGGAGCGATTCCGCCGGGGATACTTCCCTCCGGGAGGGGGAAATCAAAGCCATCGACATCACCAACGATCCTCTCATCGTGGGAGTACCAATCTTCATCAACATATTCACCAGCACCATCTCATCTCAAACCCTAGTTCATCTCTTGTATTCAATCTTTGTCTCAAAACCTTAGATTGGTACATGTGGGTTGCTAGTAGTGTTGATTACATCTTGTAGTTGATGCTAGTTGGTTTATTTGGTGGAAGATTATATGTTCATATCCTTAATGCTATTCAATACCCCTCTGATCTTGAACATGAATATGATTTGTGAGTAGTTATTTTTGTTCTTGAGGACATGGGAGAAGTTTTGTCATAAGTAATCATGTGAATTTGGTATTCGTTTGATATTTTGATGATATGTATGTTGTTGCTTCCTTTAGTGGTGTCGTGTGAACGTCGACTACATGACACTTCACCATCTTTGGGCCTAAGGGAAGGCATTGTGGAGTAGTAATTAGATGATGGGTTGTTAGAGTGATAGAAGCTTAAACCCTAGTTTATGCGCTATTCCGTAAGGGGCTGATTTGGATCCATATGTTTCATGCTATGGTTAGAGTTATCTTAATACTTCTTTCGTAGTTGCGGATGCTTGCGAGAGAGGGTAATCATAAGTGGGAGGCTTTGATAACCCACAAGTATAGGGGATCAATTGTAGCTTTTTCGATAAATAAGAGTGTCGAACCCAACGAGGAGCTAAAGGTAGAATTAATATTCCCTTCAAGTTCTATCGACCACCGATACAACTCTACGCATGCTTAACGTTTGCTTTACCTAGAACAAGTATAAAACTATTTTGTAGGTGATAGGATAGGTTTGCAAGGATAAAACTAGAAGTAATTTTCGAGATAATAAAACTAAGAGTAAATTGCAAGATAATAAAAGTTAGTTGTTTAGTAGAAAGTTTTTGTAACACAAGAGAATGATTTGCCCCTAGGCAATCGATAACTAGACCGGTAATCATTGTTGCAATTTTATATGAGGGAGAGGCATGAGCTAACATAGTTTCCATACTTGGATCATATGCACTTATGATTGGAACTCTAGCAAGCATCCACAACTATCAAATATCATTAAGGTAAAACCCAACCATAGCATTAAGTATCAAGTCCTCTTTACTCCCATACGCAACAACCCCCATACTCGGGTATGTGTTTCAGTCACTCACGCCACCCACTATAAGAGAATTATGAACATATTGCAAACCCGATAGCAGGAATCCCTCACGCTTGCGCGAGACGAAGAGCACCATAGGACAACACCAAAATAAAACATACAACTCAAACCAATCACGATCATCAATCAACCCATAGGACAAAAAGAATCTACTCAAACATCATAGGATGGCCAAAAATCATTGGATAATAATATGTAGCATTAAGCACCATGTTTAAGTAGAGATTATAGCGGGGAGAAGAGGTGTTACACCACTGCATAGAGGGGGAGAAAGTTGGTGTTGACGGTAGCGAGGTTGTTGATGTAGATCGCCGTCACGATCGTTGCCCCGGCGGCACTCCGGCGCCACCGGGAGAGAGGGGGAGAGAGCCCGCCTCCTTCTTCTTCTTCCTTGGCCTCCCCCCTAGATGGGAGGAGAGTTTCCCCTCTGGTCCATGGCTGCCATGGCGGTGGAGGGGCAGGAGCCCCTCCTAGATTGGATCTCTCTCTCTGTTCTCTTCTGTTTCGCGCTCCTGTTTTCTGGCCTTTCACCGTTTCTTAAATTCCCGGAGATCCATAACTCCGATTGCGCTGAAATTTTAACACGATATTTTTCCAAATATTAGCTTCCTTGCGCCCGAAGAATAGCACCAACCGACCTACAAGGGCCTCACGAGGCACCACGGCGTGCCGGGCCCCCCTTGGAGCGCCCTGGTGCCTCGTGGGGCCCCCGAGCACCGCCTTGCATTGATTCCACCTCCCAAAAATCACATATATTCCAAAATAATTCTCCGTAAAATTTTATTGCATTTGGACTTCGTTTGATATGGGTATTCTGCGAAACAAAAAACATGCAACAAACATGAACTGGCACTGGGAACTGCATCAATATGTTAGTCCCAAAAATAATATAAAATGTTGCCAAAAATATGTGAAAGTGGTAGAATATTGGCATGAAACAATAAAAAATTACAGATACGACGGAGACGTATCAGCATCCCCAAGCTTAATTCCTGCTCGTCCTCGAGTAGGTAAATGATAAAAAAGATAATTTTTGATGTGGAATGCCACCTAGCATAATCTTGATCATATAGTTTAATCATGGCATGAATATTAAGACATGAGTGATTCAAAGCAATAGTCTATAATTTGATATAAAGACATCAATACTCAAGCATACTAACAAACAACCATGTCTTTCAAAATATCAACGCTAAAGAAAGTTATCCCTAGCCCATTATGCTTAGTCATTGATCCATTCATGAACCACACTCAACATTAACTACACACAATGCACAAGTATGACAATAGTGCTCTCCAGTTGGTGCTTTATAAGAGAAGATGGAGACTCAATAAAAATAAAAATGCATAAAAGTAAAATAGATAGGCCCTTCGTAGAGGGAAGCATAGATTTGCAGAGGTGCCAGAGCTCAAAGCTTAAATTAGAGAGATAAAATTATTTTGAGAGGCATGCTTTTCCTGTCAACGAAAATGACCGAGAATTCCCAATATCTTCCATGCTAGACACATCATAGGCGGTTCCCAAACAGAAAATAAAGTTTGTTTCCTTTACACCATTCTTTCACAATCCATGGCTAGCCGTATCCACGGGTGCCCTCCATACCAACACTTTCCAAGGAATTTTGTTGTTATTAATTTTTGATTCATTGTGGGACTGGGCATCCCTATTACCAGCCACTCTCTCATGGAATGACAAGTGAATAAACACTCATCGTGAGAATAACACACCTAGCATGGAAAATATTGGCCACCCCCTGCCGCTTCATGAGCGGTACAGGCACACAAAACAGAAAATTATTTTGAAAATTAGAGTTGGCACATGCAAATTTACTTGGAACGGCATGGAAATACCGCATATAGGTAGATATGGTGGACTCATTTGGCACAACTTTAGGTTTAAGGAGTTGGATGCACAAGTAGCATTCCCGCTTAGTACAAATGAAGGCTAGCAAATAGATTGAGAAGCAACCAACCAAAAAACGAAAACGGTCATAAGCATGCATTGAGAATAACTAACATTGAATAATGCACCATAAGTAGGATATAACTTCGTTGCATAACTATTGACTTTACGTGCATGCATAGGGAATCACAAACCTAACACCAATATTCTTACTAAATCACAATTACTCACTAGCATAACTCACATATTATCATCTCCATATCACAAAACTATTGCAAGGAATCAAACATGTCATATTCAGTGATCTACAAGGTTTATGTAGGATTTTCTGACTAACCATGTGAATAACCAATTCCTGTTGACTCTCTAAATAGATATAAGTGAAGCAAGAGAGTTTAACTCTTTCTACAAAAGACCATGCTCTAACAAATATAAGTGAAGCAAAAGAGCATTCTACAAATAACGGTTTTCTATATGAAGAGAAACAGGCATCCAAACTTCAAATGATATAAGTGAAGCACATGAAGCATTCTATAAAGCCATACTCAAAAGATATAAGTGAAGTGCAAAGAGCATTCTATAAATCAACCAAGGACTATCTCATACCAGCATGGTGCATAAAATAAAAGGAAAAAATAAACACAAAAGACGCTCCAAGAATTTACGCATATCATGTGAACAAAACAAAAACCGAGACATACCGATAATTGTTGAATAAAGATGGGATGCCTTCCGGGGCATCCCCAAGCTTAGATGCTTGAGTATCCTTGAATATTTACTTGGGGTGCCTTGGGCATCCCCAAGCTTGAGCTCTTGCCTCTCCTCATTCTTCTCATATCAATACCTCCTCGATCTTTGAACACTTCATCCACACAAAACTTAACAAAACCTTCGTGAGATCCGTTCGTATAATAAAGCAAATCACTACTTTAAGTACTGTTGCAAACCCATTCATATTTTATTTTTGCATTATACCTACTGTATTCTAACTTCTCCATGGCTTATACCTTCCGATACAATCCATAGTTTCATCAAAACAAGCAAAACAATGCATCAAAAACAGAATCTGTCAAAAACAGAACAGTCTGTAGTAATCTGAACATTGACCATACTTCTGTAACTCCAAAAATTCTGAAAAATTAGGAAAAAATAAAAAAATTTCATAGAAGTACTGTGTAAAAATTTCAGAATTTTTCCATGTTCCAGTAAAAAATATAAATTCACGCACTACAGCAAAAGTTTCTGTTTTTGCACCGCACACACCAAACAAGCAATTTAAACATCCTAACGGTAAATCTTGGCACATTATTTTTATAATACAATGGATTTGTACAAGGGGATAATTATTTTTGTTGAAAATTTTCTGTAATTCAAGATTTGCAAAGTTTCCATGGGCATGAACAAAGTTCAAGGAGCTCCCCCACTTCAACGGTGCTTGTCTTTCTTACTTTCACTTTCCTTTTTGAAAAGTTTTAGGTTCCCCTCTATATTTTTTTGTTTTTAAACTTTATAAAAGCACTCAACAGAAATAAATCACTCTCTAAAACTTCCGGGTTGTCTCCCAGGCAATGCTTTCTTTAAAGCCATTAAGCTAGGCATAAAGTGCTCAAGTAATTGATCCACCCGGATCCCAAGGTATATCAAAGCCAATTTTAATTAACAATGATTTGTAATTTAGTAGTGAGCACAAAGCAACATATATCATGCCATGACGAAGTCTAACTCTCTTCCTATGCATCGGCATGTCATAAAAGAACAATTCATGCACATCAAATAAAGGCCAATGCATAGCATAAGTAGTTTCTTGCAATTTTATTGTATTAGAAACATAGAGAGGTAGAGATGTAGTTCCTCTCTCATAATAATTGCAAGTAGGAGCAGCAAGCACATGCATATTATATTCATCAAAATTATCATGTGTAGTAGTAAAACGCAACCCATCAATATAATCCTTAATAAGAGCAAACTTCTCCGATATAGTGTAGTTGGGAGAATTCAGAAAGATAATAGGACTATCATGAGTGGGTGTGTCGGTGTACTAAAGTATGGGTCTTTTTAGTACCCCTTACTTGTGCACGGGCAGTTGTAGCCATACCGCGGCAAGCCTTGCCGGGGAATAGCTAGGAGTAATCACGAGACTAAGATGCCAAGGATACGTTCGAGTCAATGACCAGACAGAAGGCCAAAGGGTTGCGGAGGCCCGGCAAGACCCTTGCCGGCAAGGCCTCGCGCCCGGCAAGGCCCTTGCCGGCGAAGCTTCGCGCCCGGCAAGACCCGGTCCCGGCAAGCCCCGGGCCCGGCAAGGATTCGGTCCCGGCAAGCCCCGGGCCCGGCAAGGATTCAGTCCGGGCAAGGCTCTGCACAGTGCAGCGCTATCGCTCCAGTGCAGCGGCCAGCCTTGTCGTTTAGGGCTTGTCCTCATGATGACGTGGCGTAATGCTGGCCACGCGATGCTTAAGCGGTGCTGATGGGATGGCTGCTTTTGCCCATCCCCTGTAAAGCTTTTCCAAGCCCGAGACGCTAAGTGACACCTCGACGGACACCTCACGGTGCATTTAATGAGTTTGTCCTAAGCCGTCAGGGTTAGGTATGATAATACTGTGGTAACACTATAGCTACTTTCCACCTCATGCCTTATCTCGTACGCCACTGTGGTAGCCCCTTTGACTCATATAAAAGGAGGCCCGAGGCGTACAGGGAGTAGGGGACAAGAACTTCGGAAGCCCATTCTGCATGCGTAGCTACTGAATACTGTAGCTCCCAGAACTTGGCCAAGAACATCCACAATAATACAATCAAAGCAGGAGTAGGTTTTACGCATCCGTGCGGCCCGAACCTGGGTAAATCCCCGCGTGTTGTTCGTTAGTTCTGCTCTTTGTGCAATCCTCTCCCCTTGCCGAACCGTAAAGGGATCCGCTCGATACCGATCCCATAGGTGTTCGTTTCCCACGACATCTTTGGCGCGCCAGGTAGGGGGATTGAGGTTGTGCGAACCTGATCTAGCGATCAGCGCGTCAGATCTTCGATCATCTTCACCACCATGGCTCCCAAGAAGAAGGGTTTCATGGCGGTGGGTCCATCCGCATCTGTCGTGCCTGATGCTGCGCGCGCAGGCGACGGGGTAGACGCGGGTGGAGGAGGTGGAGGCTCTGAGCTTCCACGGCGTTCCGGCGATCCGAGCCGGACGAGCAACAGGTCCAAGGATGGAGCTGCGCAACCTGCGGGTGGTGCAGCGACTTCCAAGGATGGAGCGGCGCCTTCCAGGACGAATACGCCGGCGCATGCACCGCGACCTTCTCAGGACGCGCGTGACGTGCGGCCTCAAGACGTTGGTGGTTCTAGGCGTCCGCATGGAAAGCCCCCTGCGCATCACTCCCAGGGTGCGCAGGGCCAAGATCCGCGCCAGCGCGCTGGTGGAAGCCGTGCGCGGGTGCAGAGTCATGATGGTGCTCCTTCTAACCCTGTTAGGAGTTTGAGCACCTCACGTTCTTCGCACCTGTCGCCGCCGCCTACGCCAGCAGAGGCGTTGGCGTGAGCTCAGCTGCTCCTAGACTTCCCTCCTGCCGCGGAGAAGCTAGACGAGTGGCGAGCCGCTATCCAGAGCCTCATCGGCCTAGCCAACAACGACGTACTGTAGCAGGGTGAACCCTCGCGGCTGCAGTCGTCTAGGCCGGTGCGTGGCGATGGAGAGAAGACCGGAGCTGGAACGACTACGTTGCGTTCCCCTCCACTGCATCAAGAGCGGTCGTTAACTCGGCGGACCAGTGCCCGTGAGGATGGTTCCACGGCGTCATCTGGTCCGCGGGTTCGCCGAGATCAACGTCACGTTCTTCGGGAACGGAAGAAGGAGGACGCTCGAACCACCATCGAGCGCCGAAGGGAAGCGCGTCGCCAGTCTGACAAGCGCGCTGGGACCGCTGTTGACGAGCCCGCGCCAGGGTACCCTGGCTGCCTACCCTACGAGGTGGGATGTCCAGCGTTTACTCGTGAGCTGCGGCAAGTCCAGTGGCCTAGCTCCCGCTCCTTCAAGCCGGAAGTACCGGAGAAGTACGACGGCAAGACCCATCCGTCCGAGTTCTTGAGCATCTACACCATCGCGGTGCAGGCTGCCGGGGCTAGTGACGATAAGGTACTGGCCAACTACTTTCCGTTGGTGCTGAAGCCCAACGTGAGATCGTGGTTGATGCACCTGCCCGAAAATTCCATCTCTTCTTGGGTCGACCTGTGCCATCAGTTTGTTGGCGCCTTCACCGGCGTCCATCAAGCTCCTGGCCAGGAGAGTGATCTGCACATCATTCCCCAGAAGGAGGGAGAAACTTTGCGCAAGTATATCCAGAGGTTCAGCCGCATCCAGCACAACATTCCTGACGTTCATCCCGCCGCCGTCATCAGCGCCTTTCATCAGAATGTGCGCAATCGTAAGATGCGGGAGGAGCTGGCGATGAACAAAGTCAGGGATGTCGCCGAGCTCTACGCTTTGGCCGATAAATGTGCTCGGGCAGAAGAAGGAAGGAGGCTCCCCGGCGAGAACGCTGGCGCTGAAGTCGACTCCGATAGCGAAGACGCTCCTGCCCCGGCAAAGAAGGGGCGGTGGAAGAACAAGAAGCGCAAGGGCAAGGCCGTGCTTGCCGTTGAAGGTTCCGGCAACACCGGCACCGCCAAGAAGTCCAAGACCGACGACCCCGGCAAGGAGGTTGCCGGGTGTGCGGCGTGTCAGGCCTTGGCGGCTGCCGACAAGCCAGAAGGATCCGGCAAGCAGTACTGCAAGATCCATCGCACCAAGGGCCATGATCTCCAAGACTGCCGACAAGTTGAGGAGCTTGCCGAGAAGCAGCGCGCCGAGTACGAAAGGCGCGACAAGGAGAGAGCCCAAGATGGTGCCAGAGGGTCTGGCAGGAAGCGCGGTCGAGGAGGTCGCCGCGGCAAGCCCAGGCAGCAGCAAGAGAAGCCCGCCCGGGGCCGCGCCAAAGAGCAAGGAGATGATGATGGTGATGCAGAGGGCGATGAGTCCAGCGAACACGAGTTCCAGAAGGCTACAGAGGCCATGTGCGTCGACGGGGGCGCTTCGTTGCATTTCTCTCACCGCCAACTCAAGCGGTGGGCACGTGAGATTAATGCGGCAGAACCCTCTATTGATGCACAGAAGCCATTGAAGTGGTCCCACACGCCTATCATTTTTGACGCCAAGGATCACCCTGATCGCACAACTGCGGTCGGGTGTTTGCCGTTGTTGGTTTCACCAACAATCCGCAACCTCCAGGTGACGAAAATGTTAGTTGACGGTGGGGCCGGCCTGAACTTGATCTCACCGGACGTCATCAAGAGGCTGCAGATTCCTGACGAGGACCTTGAGGAGACAGGTTCTTTCCAAGGGGTCAATCCGGGAAGGAACCAGCCGAAAGGCAAGATCACGCTGCCGGTAACTTTCAGCAGCGAGCTGAACTTCAGGACGGAGAAGGTCGTCTTCGACGTCGCCAGGATTCCGTTGCCATATAATGGAATCCTCGGCCGCCCAGCGCTGGCTAAGTTCATGGCGGCCTCGCACTACGCCTACAACGTCTTGAAGATGCCCGGTCCAATGAGCGTCATCACTATCCACTCCGACAAGAAAGACACGCTCATTTGCACCGACAAGCTTTACCGGGAAGCAGTTGCAGCGTCCGCCGCCAAGGCGCATGCTCCTGCCGCTCAAGATCCCGGCAAGAAGAAGAAGCCCGGCAAGACCTCTGGTACAAACTCCGGCAAGCGCGCCTCTCTGGAGTGCTGCGCTACCGTCGAGGGTGCACCAGAGAGCTCTGCTGGCCAGACCAAGAAATCCAAGGCTGCTCCGCCCGAGACCAAGAAGGTGCCCGCCAAGGAGGACGGGACGGGGGGAACTTTCACCATAAGTTCCACCCTTGACGACAAATAGGAAAGCGCGCTCGTTGCCTTCCTGCGGGTGAATGTCGATGTGTTTGCATGACAACCATCTGACGTCCCCGGTGTTCCCAGGGAGGTAATTGAGCACCACCTAGCTGTCTGTCCTCACGCGCGGCCCGTCAAGCAGAAGGTGCGGAAGCAAGCTTTGGAGCGGCAAGAATTTATTGCAGAAGAGATTAAGAAGCTTGAGGCGGCAGACCTGGTTAGAGGAGTCCTCCATCCTACATGGTTGGCCAATCCAGTTGTTGTGCGCAAGGCAAACGGTAAATGGAGGCTATGTATTGACTTTACAGATATCAATAAAGCCTGTCCGAAAGATCCCTTTCCCTTGCCGCGCATCGACCAGATTGTGGATTCCACTGCCGGCTGCGATTTCCTGTCATTTCTTGACGCATACTCAGGCTACCACCAGATCTTCATGGCGAAGGAAGACGAAGAGAAGACCACATTTATCACCCCGTGCAGCACATATTGCTTCTTGCGTATGCCTTTCGGGTTGAAAAGTGCTGGGTCGACCTTCGCAAGAGCTGTCCAGATTGGTTTCGGGGCCCAGCTGCATAGAAATATGGAAGCTTACATGGATGACATAGTGGTCAAAACCAAGGACAAGGCAACGCTCATTCAAGATCTGGAGGAGACATTTGCAAATCTGTGCAGGATCAACCTGAAGCTCAATCCCGAGAAGTGCGTGTTTGGCATCCCATCCGGCAAGCTTCTCGGGTTCTTTGTATCTCAGCGTGGAATTGAAGCCAATCCCGACAAGATCAAGGCAATTGAGCGGATTGAAGCGCCAAGACGAGTTAAAGATGTGCGCCGCCTTGCCGGCTGCGGCGCTGCTTTGAGTAGGTTCATCGCAAGGTCTGCTGAGCGCGCCCTGCCGTTCTTCAAAATTTTGAAGAAGGCAGGTCCAATGAAATGGACTCCAGAAGCGGAGGCAGCGCTGCAGGATTTGAAGAAGTACCTCTCCTCTCCGCCAGTACTAGTCGCGCCTAGACCACAAGAGCCGTTGCTGCTATATCTGGCGGCAACGAATCAAGTGGTTAGTGCTACGCTGGTGGCAGAGAGAAAAGCAGAGGAGGATGCAGCGGCAACGGCAGGCCCGCCAAGTGACTTGCCGGGGCCGGCCCCGGCAGAGTCTGGTGCCGACAAGGAAAGATCCGCGCAGTCAAGTTAAGCAGTGCAGAAGAAGAAGATGGTGCAGCGCCCAGTCTATTTCGTCAGCTCCCTGTTGCAGGGGGCTAGGTCGAGATATTCTGGCGTGCAGAAGTTGCTCTTCGGCCTTCTCATGGCCTCGAGGAAGCTGCGCCATTACTTCCAAGCACATGACGTCACTGTCGTCACTCGCTTTCCGCTGCAACGGATTCTCCGGAACCCAGAAGCAACCGGCAGGATCGTGGAGTGGGCGTTGGAGCTGTCATGCTTTGGTCTCAAGTTTGAAAGTTCTTCAACTATCCAGAGCAGAGCCTTGGCAGAGTTCATTGCAGAATGGACCCCAACGCCAGACGACGAAGTTCGAGAATCAGCGATTCCCGGCAAGGAAACAGATCGCGAATGGATCATGTACTTTGATGGAGCCTTTTCGCTGCAAGGCGCCGGTGCCGGCGTGCTGCTAGTCGCACCCACCGGAGAGCACCTCAAGTACGTCATCCAGATGCATTTTCCCCGGGAGAGATCGACCAATAACACGGTAGAATATGAAGGACTGCTTGCCGGTCTCAGGATCGCGGCAGACCTTGGGATCAAGAAGCTCATCGTCAGAGGTGACTCCCAGCTCGTCGTGAGGGAGGTCAACAAAGATTATCAGAGCCCGTTAATGGAAGCGTACGTCGATGAAGTGAGGAAGCTGGAGGAGCGCTTTGATGGTCTTCAGACAGAGCATGTTCCTCGATCAGAGAACAGCGTTGCCGACGACCTGTCGAAGCGTGCCGCACTCAAGCTGCCTGTGGAACCAGGGACTTTTGTGCTCCGCTTGACTCAACCATCCGTGTCACCATCGACAAGGCCTGATAAGAGAAGAAAGTTAAGTACCGGCAAGTACTTCCCGGCAGGGCTTCCCGAAGCCCCCGGCAAGGATCTTGCCGGGAACGACACGGTTGCCGGTGAGCAGCGGCTTCGCGCAGAACCTCAGGTTCCTGCCGCCGAAGCAAGCGCCCCTGCTGCCGAAGAAATACCGGTTGCCGGTGAGCAGCGGCGTCGCGCAGAACCCCGGGTTCTTGCCGCCGAAGCAAGCGCCCCTGCTGCCGAAGAAATACCAGTTGCCGGTGAGCAGCTGCTCCGCCAAGAACCTCAGGTTCTTGCCGTAGAAGCAAATGCTCCCGCAGCTGAAGAGTCTCCTTTAGTCCTTGTCGTCGAGCCACAAGCTCCGGCATGGGCACAGCAAATAGTCCATTTCCTTCAGACAGGAGAACTCCCTGAGGAGCAGGAAGAAGCTGAGAAAGTAGCCCGTCAGTCAAGTATGTACCAGTTCGTCGACGACGTCCTGTACAGAAAGAGACCTAACGGTGTGAAATTGAAGTGCATTCCTCGGGAGGATGGACTAGAGCTGTTGGCAGAGATTCATGGGGGCATATGTGGATCCCACATAGGCTCGAGAGCCCTTGTCGGCAAGGCATTCCGGCCAGGATTCTTCTGGCCTACTGCCCTCCAGGATGCAACGGCACTAGTAACCAAGTGTGAAGCGTGCCAGTTTCATTCGAAGCAACTTCATCAGCCAGCTCAAGCTCTCCAGACGATCCCTCTCTCCTGGCCCTTCTCGGTCTGGGGGCTCGACATACTGGGTCCCTTCCCCCGCGCTGCCGGGGGCTTCGAGTACTTGTACGTCGCTATCGACAAGTTCACGAAGTGGCCAGAAGTGGAAGCAGTGAGGAGGGTGACAGCACAGTCAGCAGTCAAGTTCTTCAAGGGGATTGTGTGCCGTTTTGGTGTGCCGAACAAGATAATCACCGACAACGGTACGCAGTTCACAAGCCGCACCTTCATGCAGTACGTCCAAGACCTTGGCGGCAAGATTTGTTTTGCCTCTGTTGCTCACCCGAGAAGCAATGGCCAAGCGGAAAGGGCGAACGCTGAAGTGTTGCGTGGTCTCCGGACCAGAACTTTCGACAAGCTGCACAAGCATGGAAGACGCTGGATTGATGAGCTGTCGACAGTTCTTTGGTCGATCAGGACGACGCCGAATCGAGCCACCGGCCAGACGCCCTTCGCTCTGGTCTACGGAGCGGAAGCAGTTCTCCCCACGGAACTCATATACGGGTCACCTCGAGTGCTCGCTTATGATGAGCTTGAGCAAGAGCAGCTGCGGCAAGATGACGCGCTGCTCCTTGAGGAGAACCGTCTTCGGGCTACTGTGCGAGCCGCTCGCTACCAGCAAGCTTTGCGCCGCTACCATAGCCGCAAGGTTCATGCCCGGAGTCTTGAGGAAGGCGACCTTGTTCTTCGGCGCGTTCAGTCGGCCAAGAATTCCAACAAGTTGACGCCGAAGTGGGAAGGCCCTTACCGGGTAGTGCGAGTCACCAGGCCTGGCGCTGTCCGCCTGGAGACCGAAGAGGGCTTGCCAGTGAGCAACTCCTGGAACATCGAGCACCTTCGCAGGTTCTACCCGTAAGGCGCGGTTGTTCGGGTTTCTTGCTGTGATAGCGATACGGCCAGCAGGCTGCTGACGACCCGAATCCAGCGCTCGCGGCAGCGTAACGCTCCGGCAAGATCCCGGCAACGCCATTCTGTACAAGTGTTGCCCCTGGCATGTAATCCTTTGTACAGAGCAGGCACGTCCTTTGTGCATATTTAATAAGATCTGTGTGCTTTACGTTTCTTGTTGATTTCCATGTCATATATATGCATGTGTTATCTGAGATGTGTATTGCACTCGATCCCGGTAAGAGCTAACGAACCGTCAAGGTTCCATACTTTTATTTTCTCTTCTTTCTTTTTCTCAAGAGACAGAAGATTCCCTCGCGCGCAAGTTTGCCGGGGGGGGGGGGGAAGGAGAATAGTGGTATGGATACCAGATGAGATACCAGACGACGTTCAAGGTTGGCGCCTTGCCGGAAGAAAAAGAATAGCGACGAAAAGCAGAGCTAAGTTGCTAAACCCCTTAAGCAGATTTTGATTTTTGTAAGGCTGT
This sequence comes from Elymus sibiricus, assembly GCA_039707655.1. Lineage (NCBI taxonomy): Eukaryota > Viridiplantae > Streptophyta > Magnoliopsida > Poales > Poaceae > Elymus > Elymus sibiricus. The sequence goes on from CM077668.1 coordinate 247,866,597, forward strand.
ATTCCCTTGAACGATTTCGGCTTTGTATGGAAAACCTGCACGCGATGGAATCTTGTCATGATCGGCTGCGCCCTTACTCTGTTTCGAGTCCGCTCAACAGTCTAGGTGGCCGCGCTAAAAGCGTCAAGATTTCTTGCCGTGAGCAGCACTGCCCGCAAGCTGCTGACGACCCGAATCCAGCGCTCGCGACGGGGTTATGCTACGGCAAGTTCCCAGCAAAGCATAGGGTATATGCAATACAGAAGGAAATTGAACAAAGGGAATAGCATGCCATAATTCAAAGAGAGCAAGTTATATTACATCCAGTGCTTGCCGCGTTTCTGACATAAGACAAATTGTCTTTTACATATGACGCCGGCGGCATGATGGAGAAGAGATGAGGCGAATGTGGCTAGTCCCGGCGATCGCCCTCGACCCTCTTCACCTGGCTCACCCGATCGACGATGGGCGCGACAAGCTCCTCGAGAGCCTTGACGTCCGCGTCCTTCGGCAAGCTCTTCAAGGCTTTGGAGAGGTCGATGCCAGGGTTCCTGTACGCCACCTTCATCAACACCTTGCGGAGGACGAGCTGGCAGAGTTTCCGGGATTCGTCGGCCAGCTTGCTTGTCTGGTTTGCCTGGAGTAGCTTGAGGGCGTCGACGAGCTTGTCGAAGAACATGGTTAGCCTGGCGCTTGAGGATATGTTGTCGTCGATAGGGTATCCGAAGCCAGGCAAGTCCATGGCCTCCAGCTCCGCGCCAAGCTTCTCGGCGACGTCCGCCAGCCTGGCAATCCAGAGCTTCACACTAGAAGTGTACTCGTTGTGGGTGGTGGCGGCGCTCTGGAACAACTCCTGTTCGTCGTGGAGGTCTTTGATAAGAGTCTTCTCGCGAACTCGGGCGGCCTCAAGAGACTCCTCCAGCGTGGATAGCTTCAGCTTCAGATCTTCAATGGAGTCCTTGGCGGAGGAAAGCTGCTGGACCTTCTCGGACGCGGCAGCCTACGTCTCCATCGGGCTATGGAGAGCCTTGTCTCTCTCGGCCTCGAGTGCTGAGACCTTCTTGCCGTGGTCCTCGAGAGCGGCCTCCAGCTGCTTCGTCTTCTCCTCCAGCAAGTTCTTGGCGGTCTCCGCAGCTCCGGCAGCGTTGAGGGCCTCTTTGAGCTTGCCGGCGTGGTCTTCAGTTAGAGCCCTGAGCGCCTTCAAGTGTTCCTGCTCAAGCTCCTGGACCCGTCGTGCGACAAGACTTTCGAACTCTTCATCCTTGTTGCGAATCTTGGCGGCAAGTGCCGCCTCGCGCGCGGCAAGGTCCTCTTCTTGAGCGTCAAGGCTGATGCGGCGCTGCATCAAGAGGGCTTCTGCCGCGGCGGCTTGCTGGGCGGCCTCCTCCTGCGCTTTCTCGATGTCTGATTGCTTCAGCAGGAGGATGTTCCGCTCTTCCGCCAGCTGCTCCCGGTAAATATTCAGCTCTTGGAGGGCCTCGCCATACCAAGCCTGTGTCTCCGCGACGCGTTGTTGGAAGTCTCCTTCTGCGGCCTCGACGAGCGCTGCCCGGGAGTCCAGTTTCTCCTTCCGGGCACGGTAGAGCGTTTGGAGCTTCTGATAGTTGTCATTCATGGCTTGAAGTAGCTGCTCCTCCTTGGGCTCACTGGCGGCGGCGGCGGTGATTTCCCCGTCAAGATGTTCTCCTTCAACCAGCTCTTCGATGCTTGCCGACCCCAGCATGCTGACAACGTTCTTGCCGGCCCTGATGTATTGGCTTGAGGAAGGGGCCTGGGACGACGAGGGTTGGTCTTCGGCAGTTGAGGGCGCCGCGGCAGTAGAAGCGCCTGGCGCTCCTGCGGCGGAAGCGCCATCAGTATGGCCGCGGGTCTCCTTGCCGGCTCCCTCGGCGGACATCTTGGCGGCCTCCTCTTGCGCGGCCTTGGCGGCCTCGGCGGCAGCGGCCTTGGCAGCCTCGGCGGCAGCGGCCTTGGCGGCCTCGGCGGCAGCGGCCTTGGCGGCCTCGGCGGCAGCAGCCTTGGCGGCCTCGGCGGCAGCAGCCTTGGCGGCCTCAACGGCAGCAGCCTCGGCGGCAGCAGCTTTGGCGGCCTCGGCGGCGGCATGCTTGGCGGCCTCCTCGGCGGCAACATTGTCGGCTTCAGTGGCGGCATCCTTGGCAGTCTCTTCAATGACAACGTCAATGTCCATGAGCTCTGTCAGAAGAAGATTGAAAGCCAAGGAGTTGATTAGGATGAAGCTGGGAAGGAAGTTCAAGAAGACAAAAAGAAGAAAAACCAAAGCGACATGAGTTCTTTGGGGCAAGTAACTTTACCTGCGTCAAGGAAGGGGTTGCCGGAGCCTGCACTTGCCGGCCCCTCCCCTTCGTCGCGGTAGAGATTGCCCGAAGACTCGCCCCTGGGCGGTGTGGTCGACGGAGGTGGCATGGCAGAGGCAGCTCCCGCTGTTGCTTCTCGCTGTTGCTCCGCTCCTGCACGCCCGGAGATGTCAGCAGAGAAGATGCACACCCCGGCACGCGCCAGTGGGTAGTGAGTAGAAGACTCACTCTGGGGGCTGCGCCAGGGGCTGCGCCGGGGGCTGCGTCGAGGGTTGCGTTCTGGGCTCGACTCCGAGCTGACGAGAACCGTTTCCGGCGCGCCCGAGGTGCTTGCCGGCGGCTCGACGCTTGTTAAGGTCTTGGCCCTCTTCGCCACCCTCTGCGCCAGAGTCTCCGCATCCCTGAGGAGGCAAAAACAGAGCAAGTTAATCAAGCAAAACTAGAAGGATAAGAATCAAGGCTGTGGCGGGACTCTTACTCTTCTTCTTCTTCCTCGGAGCTGATGGCGGAGAGGTCGAAGCCGACCCCCGCCGCAGTTCCTGACGGAGGAGGAGGAGGATTGGTCCTGGGCCGCTTGGCAGCGGCAGTTTGCGGTGCGACCTCGCCGGCCGCCCCTTTGCCGGAAGCCTCGCTGCTTGAGGAAGGTTGGCGGGCTGGAGCGCCAGTGGCGTTCTTCTGGAGGACGCGCCTCTTCCTGTGTTGAAGAGCTGGGGGCTCTTCCTCCTCCTCTTCTTCCTCTTCGGCGGCGCCTCCGGCAGAAGAACTCCCGGCAGCGGCTCCGCTCGGCTCCCCGGTAGCCTGACCCCGCCCGGCAAGATCTTCCCGCAGCAAGTCCTCGCCTTCGCTGGACTCAGTGCTGCCGGCTTCTTCGGCAAGGTTCGCCTCTTCCGCCCTGCCGGCGATGTAGGCGAGCACCTCCTCCATGGTGGCGCGGACAAGGTTCTCCCCGCGGATGGCCTTCTCCGTCAAGTTGTCGAAGAACGCCAGCGCCTGCTCCGCGGACGGCTCGATCCACCTCTCGTCGATGCTATGGGCATTGAACACCGGCATCATGGCGATGATGGAGGTCAGCGACGAGTTGTTGCATAGTGGGACGACGCCTGCCGGCAAGTCTCCCACTGCTCCAGATTTGAACAGCTGTTGGCAGAGGGCCGCGTGCCCTATGGCTGTCAGATCATTATCCAGCCCAGGCCACACCCTCATGACGTCGGCGGCGTTCGCGTACTCCCAGGCAGGGCGCCCCTTGTTCTGCAGTGGGGCGATGCGCCGGCGAAGGAAATCCGAAGCAATCATCTCCACCTTCAACCCGGCAGCCCTGAGGCGCAGTATCCTGGTGATGGCGATGGTGAGCTTGCTGTCGTCAGGGTCCGCGGCGCCCCAATCCTTGCCGCGGACCACCTTCTGCTTTCGCACCTCGCAGAACGGTTTGGGCTCTTTTTCCCGAACCCAGCACCACTTGCCGCGCCACTCATCCCATCTCTCGCGGTAGAGCCCCTCTGGGTACGTCTCCTTGGTTGCCGTCCTCAGAATCCAAGCGATGCTGCCGGAGAGGGCATCGCCCTTTTGGATGCGAGGGTAGAAGTAGTGCTGGAAAAGTGCAGTGCTCGGGATGACCCCAACGAAATTCTCGCAAAGGTGCGCGAATACGGACATACAAGTCACGACATTCGGCGTGAAATCTAGCAGCTGGAAGCCGTAGGTGAGCATGATATCTACGAAGAAATCCGAGTACGGAGGACAGAGGCCGCACCAGAAGTAATCGGCAAAGAAGGGATAATCTCCTGGCTCTGCCCTACGAGAAGCTACACTCACTTTGGTGGCTGGATGCGCCGTGGTCTCAGTCGCCCATGCGAACTGGTACCTCTTCTTCAAGGTCTCCGCGTCAAGCGTCGAGGGGAAGACAGCACGTTCCTTCCGCATCTTCGCCAACCTGCTCTCCGCGGCGGCCGCTTCCGCCGCCTTGCCCTTGCTCGGCTTAGGCGGCATGGTGGCTATGGAGGTGGGCGCTGAAGACGTCGAGAGCACGGTGGAGGAGGGTGGAGGGAGACAAGCTCTGCTTTGGGCGCGAGGAAGAAGACGACGGCGACGGTTCTGAGATTGAGATTGGAAAGGCGGAGGGGGGTAAATGAGCAGTGCCCTGTGCGATTCCATTTTTGTGGGGAAGGCGCGAGGCAGGCTCTTTACCGCCCGCTTTTGCAGCGGAGTTTCCGCCCACGTCTCCCACGTCGCGCGATTAATGCGCATAGTGGAGGGGCGTGCTAAAAGAGATAATGATTGCGAGCAGTTATTCCCTGCCACGCGTGCCCGTGCACTGTTTGGGGCCTAGCCCAACAGGCCTGGCACCCGTGTATGGCCTAGGCCCGGGGGCTCCTGTCGGTGTACTAAAGTATGGGTCTTTTTAGTACCCCTTACTTGTGCACGGGCAGTTGTAGCCATACCGCGGCAAGCCTTGCCGGGGAATAGCTAGGAGTAATCACGAGACTAAGATGCCAAGGATACGTTCGAGTCAATGACCAGACAGAAGGCCAAAGGGTTGCGGAGGCCCGGCAAGACCCTTGCCGGCAAGGCCTCGCGCCCGGCAAGGCCCTTGCCGGCGAAGCTTCACGCCCGGCAAGACCCGGTCCCGGCAAGCCCCGGGCCCGGCAAGGATTCGGTCCCGGCAAGCCCCGGGCCCGGCAAGGATTCAGTCCGAGCAAGGCTCTGCACAGTGCAGCGCTATCGCTCCAGTGCAGCGGCCAGCCTTGTCGTTTAGGGCTTGTCCTCATGATGACGTGGCGTAATGCTGGCCACGCGATGCTTAAGCGGTGCTGATGGGATGGCTGCTTTTGCCCATCCCCTGTAAAGCTTTTCCAAGCCCGAGACGCTAAGGGACACCTCGACGGACACCTCACGGTGCATTTAATGAGTTTGTCCTAAGCCGTCAGGGTTAGGTATGATAATACTGTGGTAACACTATAGCTACTTTCCACCTCATGCCTTATCTCGTACGCCACTGTGGTAGCCCCTTTGACTCATATAAAAGGAGGCCCGAGGCGTACAGGGAGTAGGGGACAAGAACTTCGGAAGCCCATTCTGCATGCATAGCTACTGAATACTGTAGCTCCCAGAACTTGGCCAAGAACATCCACAATAATACAATCAAAGCAGGAGTAGGGTTTTACGCATCCGTGCGGCCCGAACCTGGGTAAATCCCCGCGTGCTGTTCGTTAGGTCTGCTCTTTGTGCAATCCTCTCCCCTTGCCGAACCATAAAGGGATCCGCTCGATAGCGATCCCATAGGTGTTCGTTTCCCACGACAGGGTGCAATAGCAACAATTTCATGTTTAACATAAGGAACTATAGCAAGTTCATCTCCATAAGCATAATTCAAATTGGCATCATGGCCACAAGCATAGCAAGCATCAATTTCATCAAAAAGGGATATTTCAAATGAATCCAAGGGATCATAGAAATTATCATAGCATTCATCCTTCGATAAGCACGAAGGGAAATTAAACAATGTATGAGATAAAGAGTTACTCTCATCCGAAGGTGGGCACGGGTGATCAATCCGCTCTTCCTCCTTTTGTTCTTCGCTCTCCTCGTCATCTTTTTCATCTAATGAGCTCACAGTTTCATCAATTTCTTCTTCCATAGGTTCCTGCAAAATATTAGTCTCTTCTTGGACAGCGGAGACTTTCTCAATAAATTGATCAATATAGGCATTGTATTCATAATTCTCATAGCAATATTTAAGTATAGCATAATTTTTAGGTCTGTAAACATCATCATCATAGTTTTCATACTTTTCAAACAAAGATTCAATTTCATAAGCACCCTTAAAAGCAACAAATTCTTCTATTCGTTCCACATCATAGTAATCATATATACCATTAGCATAAGAAGCCAAGGTTTCATTATCATTAAATTCACATGAAAAGGGAAGGTGTGGAGCCTTCATCCTAGAGCAACAAGTATAATCATATCTCAAGCATAAATTCCAAGCATACCAATGCAAATAATAAATTTGATCCCATAAGAGTTTCCCTTTTTGAGACAAGCGATAATCCCTAAAGTATTCCCGTTGATCCAAAGTAACTCCCATTATCAAGTTGAATGGAGTTTTAGCAGGATTATCAAAGTAGTATTTAATGTTTTCCACATAACGAGCATCGAGAGTTTTAGGAGGTTCCCCATCTCCATGAGTAGCAAGTACAACTATTTATTTTTTGGTGTTTCGTGTTCCATATCCATAACTAAAGATATAAAACAACTTAGAACAGAAAATAAAATTTAATTAGTGATAAAGCAAACAAGCACACACGAGAATATCAACCCCATGCTATTGCTCCCCGGCAACGACGCCAGAAAAAGGTCTTGATAACCCACAAGTATAGGGGATCAATTGTAGCTTTTTCGATAAATAAGAGTGTCAAACCCAATTAGGGGCTAAAGGTAGAATTAACATTCCCTTCAAGTTCTATCGACCACCGATACAACTTTACGCACGCTTAATGTTCGCTTAACCTAGATCAAGTATAAAACTATTTTGTAGGTGATAGGATAGGTTTGCAAGAATAAAACTAGAAGTAATTTGTGAGATAATAAAACTAAGAGTAAATTGCAAGATAATAAAAGTTAGTTGTTTAGTAGAAAGTTTTTGTAACACAAGAGAATGATTTGTCCCTAGGCAATCGATAACTAGACCGGTAATCATTGTTGCAATTTTATATGAGGGAGAGGCATGAGCTAACATACTTTCCGTACTTGGATCATATGCACTTATGATTGGAACTCTAGCAAGCATCCGCAACTACCAAAGAACATTAAGGTAAAACCCAACCATAGCATTAAGTATCAAGTCCCCTTTACTCCCATACGCAACAACCCCCTTACTCGGGTATGTGTTTCAGTCACTCACGCCACCCACTATAAGAGAATTATGAACATATTGCAAACCCTACAGCGGGAATCCCTCACGCTTGTGCGACACGGAGAGCCCCATAGGACAGCACCAAAATATAACATATAACTCAAACCAATCACGATCATCAATCAACCCATAGGACAAAAAGAATCTACTCAAACATCATAGGATGGCCACAAATCATTGGATAATAATATATAGCATTAAGCACCATGTTTAAGTAGAGATTACAGCGGGGAGAAGAGGTGTTACACCACTGCATAGAGGGGGAGAAAGTTGGTGTTGACGGTAGCGAGGTTGTTGATGTAGATCGCCGTCACGATCGTTGCCCCGGCGGCACTCCGGCGCCACCGGGAGAGAGGGGGAGAGAGCCCCCCTCCTTCTTCTTCTTCCTTGGCCTTCCCCCTAGATGGGAGGAGATTTTCCCCTCTGGTACATGGCTGCCATGGTGGAGGAGGGGCAGGAGCCCCTCCTAGATTGGATCTCTCTCTCTGTTCTCTTCTGTTTCGCGCTCCTGTTTTCTGGCCTTTCACCATTTCTTAAATTCCCGGAGATCCGCAACTCCGATTGCGCTAATATTTTAACACGATATTTTTCCGGATATTAGATTCCTTGCGACCGAAGAATAGCACCAACCGACCTACGAGGGCCACATGAGGCACCACGGCGCGCCGGGCCCCCCCTGGCGCGCCCTGGTGCCTCGTGGGGCCCACGGGCACCGCCTTGCATTGATTCCACCTCCCAAAAATCACATATATTCCAAAATAATTCTCCGTAAAATTTTATTGCATTTGGACTTCGTTTGATATGGGTATTATGCGAAACAAAAAACATGCAACAAACAGGAACTGGCACTAGGCACTGGATCAATATGTTAGTCCCAAAAATAATATAAAATGTTGCCAAAAATATGTGAAAGTGGTAGAATATTGGCTTGTTCAAGTAAGAACAGCACCCAAGCACCGGTCCACCCACATATCAAATTATCAAAGTAACGAACGCCAATCAAACAAACATGATGAAAGTGAGTAGATGAAATTCCCATGTGTCCTCAAGAACGCTTTGCTTATTATACGAGTTCGTTCCGGCTTGTCCTTTGCTATAAAAAGGATTGGGCCACATTGCTGCACTTATTGTTACCGTTACTACTTGTTACTTGTTACGAGTTATCTTGCTATCAAAACTATCTGTTACCGCTACTTTCAGTACTTGCAGAGAATACCTTGCTGAAAACCGCTTGTCATTTCCTTCTGCTCCTCGTTGGGTTCGACACTCTTACTTATCGAAAGGACTACAATTGATCCCCTATACTTGTGAGTCATGAAGACTCTTTTCTGGCGCCGTTGCCGGGGAGTGAAGCGCCTTTGGTGAGTGGAATTTGGTAAGGAAACATTTATATTACATGCTGAAATTTACTGTCACTTGACACTATGGAAAGTAATCCTTTGAGGGGCTTGTTCGGGGTATCTTCACCTCGACTGGAAGCAATAAGAGTTGCTCCTCAACCTATTGAACCTACTGAAAATATTTATTATGAAATTCCTTCAGGTATGATAGAGAAACTGCTAGCTAATCCTTATGTAGGAGATGGAACGGTACATCCCGATATGCACTTGATCTATGTTGGCAAAATTTGTGGATTGTTTAAGCTTGCAGGTTTATCCGGAGATGGAGTTAAGAAGAAAGTATTCCCTTTATCTTTGGAGGGAAAGTCATTGACATGGTATAGGCTATGTGATGATACTGAAACATGGGACTGGAACCAGTTGAAGCTGGAGTTCCACCAGAAATTTTATCCTATGCATTTGGTTCATCGTGATCAGAATTATATATATAATTTTTGGCCTCGTGAAGGAGAAAGTATCACTCAAGCTTGGGGGAGGCTTAAGTATATTTTGCACACATGCCCCAATCATGAGCTCTCAAGAGAAATAATTCTTTAAAACTTTTATGCTCGGCTTTCTCATAATGATCAATCCATGCTTGATACTTCTTCTGTTGGTTCCTTTATGAAGAGAACTATTGAATCCAGATGGGATCTTCTTGAAAGAATTAAACTCAATTATGAAGATTGGGAAATCGACAAAGGTAATGAGTCAGGTATAAATCTTGAGTTTGATTGTGTTAAATCTTTTATGGAAACTGATGTTTTTCGTAAGTTTAGTACTAAATATGGACTTGACTCTGAGATAGTAGCTACCTTTTGTGAATCTTTTGTTGTTCATGTTGATCTACCTAAGGAGAAATGGTTTAAATATCATCCACCTATTGAATTGAATGAAGAACCTGTTAAAGTTAAAGACGAAACAATTGTTTACCATGTTGATCCAGTTGCGCCTACTGCTTATATTGAGAAACCTCCTTTCCCTGTTAGGATTAAGGAACATGCTAAAGCTTCAACTGTGGTTAACAAGAGTAATATTGGAGCACCTAGACCTTCTGAACAAATTAAAGTTGAACCTAGTGTTGCAATTGTTAAAGATCTTTTGGTTGATAATATTGATGGACATGTCATATATTTCTGTGACGAAGCAACTAGAATTGCTAAGCCAGACCCTAAAGATAAAAACAAACCTGTAGTTGGCATGCTTGTTATTTCTGTTAAAATTGGAGATCATTGCTATCATGGTTTATGTGATATTGGTGCTAGTGTGAGTGCTATTCCGTTTACTCTCTATCAAGAAGTTATGAATGATATTGCACCTGTTGAGATTGAAGATATTGATGTTACTATTAAACTTGCAAACAGAGATACTATTTCACCGCTTGGGATTGTTAGAAATGTTGAAGTCTTGTGTGGTAAGATCAAATACCCTACTGATTTTCTTGTTCTTGGATCGCCACAAGATGATTTTTGTCCCATTATATTTGGTAGACCTTTCTTGAATACTGTTAATGCTAAGAAAGATTGCACAAAAGAAATTGTTAGTGTTAATTTTGGTGAGATGTCTCATGAGTTTAATTTCTCTAAGTTTCGTAGACAACCTCATGATAAAGAATTACCCAATAAAGATGAAATTATTGGTCTTGCTTCTATTGTTGTGCCTCCTACTGATCCTTTAGAACAATATTTGCTTGAGCATGAGAATGATATGAATATGAATGAAAGAAATGAAATAGATGAGCTATTCTTTAAACAAGCACCTATCCTTAAACATAATTTGCCTGTTGAAACCTTGGGAGATCCTCCACTACCCAAGGGTGATCCTGTGTTTGATTTAAACCAATTAGCTGATACTCTTAAATATGCTTATCTTGATGAAAAGAAGATATATCCTGTTATTATTAGTGCTAACCTTTCAGAGCATGAAGAAAAGAGATTACTTAAAACTCTGAAGAAGCACCGTGCCGCCATTGGATATACTCTCGATGTACTTAAGGGCATTAGTCCCACTTTATGTCAGCATAAAATTCATATGGAGCCAGATGCTAAACCCGTTGTTGATCATCAAAGAAGGCTGAATCCTAGAATGAAGGATGTGGTAAGAACTGAAATATTAAAGCTTCTGGAAGCAGGTATAATTTATCCCATAGCTGATAGTAGATGGGTAAGTCCTGTTCATTGTGTTTCTAAGAAAGGAGGTATTACCGTTGTTCCTAATGATAAAAATAAACTTATCCCACAAAGAATTGTAACTGGTTATAGGATGGTAATTGATTTCAGGAAATTAAATAAAGCTACTAGGAAAGATCATTACCGCTTGCCTTTTATTGATCAAATGTTAGAAAGATTGTCTAAGCATACACACTTATGTTTCCTAGATGGTTATTCTGGTTTTTCTCAAATACCTGTGTCACCTAAAGATCAAGAGAAAACCACCTTTACTTGTCCTTTTGGAACTTATGCTTATCATCGTATGCCTTTTGGTTTATGTAATGCACCTGCTACCTTTCAAAGATGTATGACTGCTATATTCTCTAACTTTTGTGAAAAGATTGTTGAGGTTTTCATGGATGATTTCTCCGGTTACGGAACTTCTTTTGATGATTGCTTAAGCAACCTTGATCGAGTTTTGCAGAGATGTGAAGAAACTAATCTTGTCTTGAATTGGGAGAAGTGCCACTTTATGGTGAATGAACGTATAGTCCTTGGGCATAAAATTTCTGAAAGAGGTATTGAAGTGGATAAAGCTAAAGTTGATGCTATTGAGAAAATGCCATGTCCTAAAGATATCAAAGGTATAAGAAGTTTCCTTGGTCATGTTGGTTTCTCTAGAAGGTTTATAAAAGACTTCTCTTGCAAAAAGATGTTCCATTTGTTTTTGATGATGATTGTGTAGAAGCCTTTGAAATACTTAAGAAAGCCTTAATTTCTGCACCTATTGTTCAACCACCTGATTGGAACCTACCCTTTGAAATTATGTGCGATGCTCGTGGCTATGCTGTTGGTGCTGTTCTAGGACAAAGAGTTGAAAAGAAATTAAATGTTATCCATTATGCTAGTAAAACTCTAGACAGTGCTCAAAGAAATTATGCTACTACTGAGAAAGAATTTTTAGCAGTTGTGTTTGCATGTGATAAATTCAGATCTTACATTATTGATTCCAAAGTTACTGTTCACACTGATCATTGATACATCTCCAACGTATCTATAATTTTTGATTGTTCCATGCTATTATATTATCAATCTTGGATGTTTTTATATGCATTTACAGCAATTATATATCATTTTTGGAGACTAACCTATTAACTTAGTGCCCAGTGCCAGTTGCTGTTTTCTGCCCTGTTTTTGTTTTACAGAAAATCAATACCAAACGAAGTCCAAATGCCACGAAAGTTTTTGCAGATTTTTTTCTGGACAAGATAAACACTAGAAGCTTCGGGAGAAGATCAGACGCCAGAGGAGGTGGACACGAGCCACCAGGGCGCCTGGGGGGGGGGGGGCAGGCGTGCCCTGGTGCCTCGTGGGCCCACCTCAGCTCCGTTTGACCTAATTCCACCACTATAAATTCAGGAAAAATCAGAAACCCACAGGGGAGTCCACGAAATACTTTTTCCGCTGCCGCAAGGTTCTGTTCTCGAGAGATCCCATCTGGAGGCCTTCTCCGGTACTCCGCCGGAGGGGGAATCGATCACGGAGGGGCTCTACATCAACCTTGCTACCCTTCCGATGATGCGTGAGTAGTTTACCACAGACATTCGGGTCCATAGTTAGTAGCTAGATGGCTTCTTCTCTCTTTTTGATCTTCAATACAATGTTCTCCTCGATGTTCTTGGAGTTCTATCCGATGTAATCACTTTTTGCGGTGTGTTTGTTGGGATCCTATGAATTGTGAGTTTATGATCAGATTATCCATGAATATTATTTGAGTCTTCTCTGATCTCTTTTATGCATGATTATTATAACTTCGTATTTCTTCTCCGATCTATTGATTTGGTTTGGCCAACTAGATTGATTTATCTTGCCATGGGAAGAGGTGCTTTGTAATGGGTTCGATCTTGCGGTGCTCAATCCCAGTGACAGAAAGGGACATGACACATATGTATCATTTCTATTAAGGGTAAAAAGATGGGTTTTATTCATGCGTGAGTTTATCTTGTCTACATCATGTCATCGTTCTTAAGGCGTTACTCCGTTCTTTATGGACTTAATACACTAGATGCATGCTGGATAGCGGTCGATGTGTGGAGTAATAGTAGTAGATGCAGGCAGGAGTCGGTCTACTTGTCTCGGACGTTATGCCTATATACATGATCATTGCCTTGGATATTGTCATGATTATTTGCTTTTCTACCAATTGCCCAACAGTAATTTGTCTACCCACCGTATGCTATTTTCTTGAGAGAAGCTTCTAGTGAAAACTATGGTCCCCGGGTCTATCTAAATCATATTACTAAAACCCTAAAAATATTGCTGCCATTTTCTTTTATTTATTTTATTTTGTATTTTTGTTTCAATCTATCTATCTATCACATACAATTTAATCTTGCAATTGACCACCAAGGGATTGACAACCCCTCGTCTGCGTTGGGTGCAAGGATTTGTTGTTTGTGTGCAGGTGCTGCTAACGAGGTGTTGCGTGATTCTCCTACTGGTTCGATAACCTTGGTTTCATAATTGAGGGAAATACTTATCTCTACTGTGCTGCATCATCGCTTCCTCTTCGGGGAAAATACAAACGCAAGCTACAAGTAGCAGGAAGAATTTCTGGCGCCGTTGCCGGGGAGACATCATCAACATCTATCAAGTACCTTTGCATAAACTCTCATCTCCTTGCATTTATTTTATTTGCCATTTGCCTCTCGTTTTCATCTCCCCCACTTCTAAAATGTTTTTACAAAAATACAAAAATATTTTCCGTTTGTCTTTTTCTTGTTTGCTTGTTTGCTTGCTTGTTATCTTGTTTGCGTAGTCACGATGTCTCAAGAAAATAAAAAATGGTGTAATTTTTCCAATACTAATAATAATGATTTTATTAGTACTCCGATTGCTCCTCCCGCCGCTAGTGAGGAGACTTGTGATATTAATGCCGCTTTGCAAAATCTTGTTATGAAAGAACAATTTTCTGGTAGTCCTAATGAAGATGTTGCATCCCATCTTAACACTTTCGTAGAATTGTGTGACATGCAAAAGAAAAAAGATGTGGATAATGATATTGTGAAATTAAAATTATTCCCATTCTCATTACGGGATCGTGCAAAAATTTGCTTTTCATCTTTACCAGGAAATAGTATCGATTCTTAGGATAGGTGTAAAGATGCTTTTATTACTAAGTATTTTCCTCCCGCGAAAATTATTTCTCTTAGAAATCAAATTATGAATTTCAAGCAACTTGATCAAGAACATGTTGCCCATTCTTGGGAGAGGATGAAATTAATGATAAGAAATTGCCCTACTCATGGTTTAAATTTATGGATGATCATACAAAAAATTTATGCGGGATTGAATTTTGTTTCTAGAAATCTTTTACATTCCGCTTGTCGGGGTACGACCATCTATGGGGCCATGCAACCCCTTTGTGGTTCGGCGAGGAGGATCGGCGTGCGCAAAGACCATGAACGATGGAACGCGAGGGATTTTACCCAGGTTCGGGCCGCTGAGAAGCGTAAAACCCTATTCCTGCTTTTGGTGTATTAGTGGTGTGGAAGCACAGTACAAGGAGCGCTCCTCCCGGCAAGGTGCGGAGAGAGCAGCTACACGAGAGGTGCCTGTATTTGAAAAGGAGTCCGAATCCTCTAAACTGTTGCCTTGGCCCTCCTTTTATAGCTCAAGGGGTTACCACAGTGGCAAAACAGTAATTATAGCGTGACTAGATAGTAAACAGTGTTATCATACCTAACTCTGCCAGTTAAGGACAAATGCATTTAATGCGCCGTTAGGTGTCATGCGGAGAGGTAGTCCCAGCAAGGTTTCTACACCGCTTGCCCAGCCACCTCGTATTATCTTGACACGCCTCCTGGATGGGTGTCATTAGAGGCAAATCTTGTCCCAGCGAGCTGACACGTGCTCGACAAGCCTTACCAACCAACCTGCGCGGTCGACACCTCATGCATCAGTGAACACCTGTGCGGCGAGGTGGAGCGCTGGAGGGCTGGCATAAGCTTGACGGCATGGAGCTTGCCGGGTCTTCTCCTTGCCGGGTTATGCTCGCCGGCAAGGAACGTCTTCACCTTTGGTGCTGGGTGAGTGTCGAGCCTTGAGCTTCTCCCTGGTAGCTTCTTCGGCTGGTCTTGGAGTCTTGGTCTTGGCGGTTCCCGGCAAAGCCTCGGCCGGCAAGGAGGCTGCTACTGTCTGTGCATAAGTCAGGGTATAAAATACCCATGTTTTATACACCGACAGGAGCCCCCGGGCCTGGGCCATATGCGCGTCCGAAGCGTCATTGGGCTAGGCCCAAGTAATGCACAGACACGCGGCGGGAAACCGTCGTTATAATTTTTGGTCATGATGGTCTTCATTCTTTGATATCTTCTTTGCTTCCTCACTAATCTGGACTTGGGTGTGTCCTCGGCCGTCTTTCGGCAACTCTTGCCGTCGGGCTAGTCACGGGCCGGCGCGCACCACGCGTGGCGAGGAGTAACTACCATACCTGTCTTTACTCCTCCTTTTTCTGCGCCCTTCCATCACGAGCGTCTGCATACATGCAAGGCAACGGATTGGCGAAGAGGGGCGGTCGTTGGAGTGGTGCGCCTGGTAATGGGCCCAGAACGTGGGATTGGTGAACTTGGACGGCCGCCGGAGTAGTGCGCCTGCTCATGAATGCAAGGCGCAGGATTGGGGAGATTGGGCGGCCGCCCGAGGACGGTGAAGAGCCAGCCCCCGCATCCTCCCTATAAAGAGGGGGATGCGGGATGCGATGCTCATCCACTTCTTTCGTCCCATCCTTCCAGCGGCTGCTATCCTTGCCTCCTTCCTCTTCTTTCCTCCCGCTTCCGTGGCCACCATGGCGAGGGGGAAAGGCCAGGCTCGTGGGTCTGCCACCGCCACGCGGGCTTCTCTTCGGGACCGTGCTGGCGCTTCTGCAGCGGCCGCAGAGGCCGGCCCAAGCGCTCGGGGTGGAACCGCGGGTCGTGGAAGACGCGTCGTCCGGGGATGAGGCGGCCGTGGCGGTGCGCTCGTTACTCCGCCTCCAGCCAACCAGCCCTTGGCAGGAGGCCACACGGAGTATACGGCGCGCGAGTTCGTCGTGGAGCTGCGCGACTGGCCACGGAGCCGGCTGCGGCTTCCTCGCCCTTTCGCCAGGGAGATGGAGGGCGTCGACTTGCGCGGCTTGTGGCTGCGTGTTGACGGCTGCTACCATGGCTCGGCCTGGGTGGCCATCGAAGCTTCCGCCAACGGCATTTTGTACTTCACGCGAGGGTGGAAGTCCTTCGTCCGCGCCCGCTGCCTAGGGCAGGGGCATCTCCTCCACTTCAGGCTGGACGGGGACGACACGCTTGTCGTGAAGTTCTTCGGGGCTTTAGGCGCTCGTCTGGAGTGCTGCGCGGAAAGCTCGAGCGACTCCGACACCGCTTCCTCCAGCGAGACTGAGGACGATGACGATGACGGAGATGACGACGGCGGCGCTCTAGGCGTGAAGGTCGAGGACGACGGCTCCGACTCCTTCGTCTCGTATTGATCGCCGGCAGCACCATCATCTAGCTTCCCGGGAACGATCCGCCTAGGCGCCCCTTTTGCCCTTGTACAGCACCTGAGATAAACCCTGGCAAAGGGCCGATGAACATGTAATCGAGCACTTCCTTAATGAACATCTAGTGTTCGCCGGGTTTAAATAAATGCGCGTCATTTTCCCTTGTCTCATTTGTCTTTGCATGATCGTGTTCCCTACGCTTGTTTGGAAACTTGCCGGTGCGTACACTTGCCGCGAGCGCTTTTGAGGAACGGGTCCTTAGCAGCCTGCTGGAAGTGCCGCTGCCGGCAAGGCAACTTGCCGGGATAGAACGCAGCTGCTAGGCTTGCCGAGCGGACTCGAGGCAAGCTAGAGCGCAGACCGTTCGCGACAAGGTTTCTCTCGCGTGCAGGTTTCTCATACAAAGCGCAAAATCATTCAAGGGAGAACGCGAATGTAACTAAGGAATTTTTTTTAAAGTCTTCCAACTTAGCTTTTCTCTGCGTTGTTTTTCTTGTTGCATGAAATGATTACTTGAACGTCATTTGGAACTGGTACCCATCTCCACTCCCCCCGGGAAACTTGCGCGCGAGGGATTTCCTTGTCCTTTCTTAAGAAAAAGAAAGAAGAGAAAAGAGAGTTTTGGGAACCTTGACGGTTCATTAGCCATCTCATACAAACTAAAGTGTAAATCACAACATTACATGCATCGACATATACATGAATATGTATGAGGAGTTGCGAAACACTTAGCTTTATTATGCACAGGATCTGCGCCTGGCTTTGTACAAAGGGTTACATGTCTGGCCGACAAGGCTTGTACAAAAGGGGTTGCCGGGAGATGTCCCGGCAACCGCGCCTCACGGGTAGAACTTGCGAAGATGCTCAATATTCCATGAGTTTTGCACTGGGGTGCCATCTTCGGTTTCCAGCCGGGCTGCGCCGTGCCTGGTGACTCGTACTACCCGGTAAGGGCCTTCCCACTTTGGCGTCAACTTGTTTGATCCCTTGGCGGACTGAACACGCCGAAGAACAAGGTCACCTTCAGCAAGGCTTCGGGTGTGCACTTTGCGGCTATGATAGCGGCGCAAGGCTTGCTAGTAGCGTGCAGCTCGCACAGCCGCCCGAAGACGATCTTCCTCAAGGAGCAATGCATCGGCTTGCCGCAGTTGCCCTTGCTCAGCTTCATCATAAGCGAGTACTCGAGGTGACCCGTATTTGAGTTCCGTGGGGAGCACCGCCTCTGCACCATAGATTAGGGAGAAGGGTGTCTGGCCGGTAGCTCGATTTGGTGTCGTCCTGAGTGACCAAAGAACCGCCGGCAACTCATCAACCCAGCGCTTTCCGCACTTGCGCAGCTTGTCGAAAGTTCTTGTCCTGAGACCATGCAGCACTTCAGCATTCATCCTTTTCGCTAGGCTGTTGCTTCTCGGGTGAGCAACAGACGTAAAACAGATCTTGCTGCCAAGGTCTTGAATGTACTGCATGAAGGTGCGGCTCGTGAATTGCGTGCCGTTGTCGGTGATGATCCTGTTAGGAACCCCGAAACGGCAAGCTAATCCTTTGAAGAACTTGACGGCTGATTGCGCTGTCACCTTCCTCACTGGCTCCACTTCTGGCTACTTCGTGAACTTGTCGATGGTGACGTACAAGTACTCGAAGCCCCCGGCAGCGCGGGGGAAGGGGCCCAAGATATCGAGCCCCCAGACCGAAAAGGGCCAGGAGAGAGGGATCGTTTGGAGAGCTTGAGCTGGTTGATGTACATTCCTTGAATGGAACTGGCACGCTTCACACTTGGTTACTAGCTCAGTCGCATCCTGGAGGGTGGTGGGCCAATAGAAGCCTTGCCGGAAGACCTTGCCGGCAAGTGCTCTTGATCCTATGTGAGAACCACATATGCCTCCATGTATCTCTGCCAACAGCTCTAGTCCGTCTTCCCGGCAGATACACTTCAATTTCACACCGTTCGGTCGTTTTCTGTACAGGATGCTATCCACAACTGATACATACTTGACTGGCGGGCTACTTTCTCAGCTTCCTCTTGCTCATCGGGGAGTTCTCCTGTTTGAAGGAAACGTATTATCTGTTGTGCCCATGCCGGAGCCTGTGGCTCGACGACAAGGACCAAAGGCTCCTCTTCGGCCATGGGAGCGCTTGCTTCCGCGGCAAGAACCTGTGGTTCTGCGCTAAGCCGCTGCTCACCGCCAACCGCGTCGTCGTTCCCGGCAGCATCCTTGCCAGTGGCTCCTGGGAGCTCTGCCGGAAAGTACTTGCCGGTACTCAACTTTCTTCTTTTACTGGCCTGCGTCGATGGAATAACTGTGGGTTGATTCAAATGGAGCACAAAGGTTCCCGGTTCCACGGGAAGCTTTTGCGCGGCACACTTCGACAGGCTATCAGCAATGCTGTTTTCCGCACGAGGGACGTGTTCTGTTAGCAGTCCGTCAAAGTGTTCCTCCAATTTCCTCACTTCTTCCACATATGCTCTCATCAATGGGCTCTGGTAATTTTTGTTCACTTGCTTCACAACAAGCTGCGAGTCACCACGGATGATCAATTTCTTGATTCCAAGGTCCACTGTGATCCGAAGACCGGCAAGGAGCCCTTTGTACTCAGCAGTGTTGTCTGTAGCTTGCTCCCTGGGAAAGTGCATTTGGACCATGTATTTGAGGTGCTCCCCGGTGGGTGCGACAAGCAGCACTCCGGCACCGGCGCCTTGCAGTGAAAAGGCACCATCGAAATACATAACCCATTCTCTTGTTGTTTCCTTGCCGGGGAGAGCCGTTTCTTGAATCTCTCCGTCCTGCATTGGTGTCCATTCAGCAATGAACTCTGCCAGTGCTCTGCTCTGGATTGTTGAAGTGCTTTCAAACTTGAGTGCAAAGCTTGACAATTCCAACGCCCACTCCACTACCCTGCCGGTTGCCTCTGGATTTCTCAAGATGCGTTGCAGTGGGAAGCGAGTGACAACAATGATCTCGTGTGTTTGGAAGTAGTGACGCAGCTTCCTCGAGGCCATAAGGAGGCTGAAAAGCAACTTCTACACTCCAGAGTATCTCGATCTAGCCCCCTGCAGAAGGGAACTAACGAAATACACCGGTCGCTGCACCATTTTCTTCTTCGGCAGCACTTGCTGACCAGCTTCATTTGCTTGCGCTGTATCTGTCTTGTCGGCGCCAGACCTTGCCGGTGAAGATTCCGGTTTGTCGCCGGATGGGCTTGCCATGGTTGCTTCTTCGTCATTGATTTCCCTCTGTGCCACTAATGCAGCACTGGCCACTTGGTTTGTTGCCGCTATGTATAGCAGCAACGGCTCTTGTGGTCTAGGCGCAACTAGCGTTGGCGTAGAGGAGAGGTATCTTTTCAAGTCTTGCAGCGCGGCCTCCGCTTCCAAAGTCCATTTCATTGGACCTGCCTTTTTCAAAATTTTGAAGAACGGCAGGGCGCGCTCGACAGATCTCGAAATGAACCTACTCAAAGTAGCAACACAACTGGCAAGACGCCGCACATCCTTGACGCTTTTCGGTGCTTGAATCTGCTCAATTGCCTTGATCTTGTCGGGATTTGCCTCAATTCCCCGTTGAGATACAAAGAATCCGAGAAGCTTGCCGGACGGGACGCCAAATACACACTTCTCGGGGTTGAGCTTCAGATTAATCTTGCGCAGGTTTGCAAATGTCTCTTCCAAGTCCTGAATGAGGGTTGATTCGTCCTTGGTTTTGACCACTATATCATCCATGTAGGCTTCTACATTCCTATGCAGCTGGGGCTCAAAGCCAATCTGGACCGCCCTTGCAAACGTGGAACCGGCACTCTTTAATCCGAAAGGCATACGCACGAAGCAGTATGTGCCACATGGAGTAATGAATGCGGTTTTCTCCTCGTCCTCCTTGGCCATGAATATCTGATGGTATCCTGAATATGCATCAAGGAAGGAGAACAGATCGTAGCCAGAGGTGGAGTCCACAATTTGATCGATGCGTGGCAATGGGAAAGGATCTTTTGGACAAGCTTTGTTGACGTCAGTGTAGTCTATACAAAGTCTCCACTTCCCGTTTGCCTTGCGCACCACTACTGGATTCGCCAACCACGTGGGATGTAACACTCCTCTGACCAGGCCTGCTGCTTCGAGTTTCTTGATTTCTTCGGCAATGAACTGTTGCCGCTCCAAAGCTTGCTTTCGGACTTTCTGTTTGACGGGACGAGTGTGGGGACAAACGGCAAGGCGGTGCTCAATTACCTCCCTGGGAACGCCGGGGATGTCAGACGGTCGCCACGCGAACACATCGACATTCGCCCGCAGGAAGGTAACGAGCGCGCTTTCCTATTTGCTGTCAAGGGTGGCGCTGATGGTGAAGGTACCGTCAGCGTCGTTCTCCTTCGCCAGCACCTTCTTGGATGCCGGTGTAGTGGCCTTGGATCTCTTACCGGCAGAGCATTCCGGCAAATCTTCAACGGGTGCGCAGCACTCTGAAGAGGTGCGCTTCCCGGAATCCTTGCTGGAGGTCTTGCCGGAGTTCTTCTTTTCCTTCTTCTTGGCGGGAGCTGGTGCCTTGGCCGCCTCTGCTGCAACCGCGTCTCTGTACATCTTGTCGACGCAAATGACTGCATGTTTCTTGTCGGAGTTGATGGAAATGACACCCATCGGCCCCGGCATCTTTAATGAGTTATAAGCGTAGTGAGATGCCGCCATGAACTTTGCCAAGGCTGGGCGGCCAAGAATTCCATTATACGGCAGGGGGGTCTTGACGACGTCAAAGACAATATTTTCCGTCCTGTAATTCAGTTCCCCGCCAAACGTCACCGGCAATGTGATCTTTCCCTTGGGCTGGCTTCTTCCCGGGTTCACTCCCTGAAATGTGCCCGTTTTCTCGAGTTCCTCATCGGGGATCTGCAGCCTCTTGATAACTTCCGGAGAGATCAGGTTCAGGCCTGCCCCACCGTCAACTAACATCTTTGTTACTTGGAGGTTGCGAATTGTTGGCGAGACCAACAACGGCAAGCACCCGACCACGGTTATGCGATCAGGGTGATCCTCAGCATCAAAGATGATAGGCATGTACGACCATTTGAGTGGTTTTTGAGAGCCCATTGCCGGCTCTGTCGCGTTAACCTCACGAGCCCACTGCCTAAGCTGGCGGTGGGATGAGTGCAAGGATGCGCCTCCGTCAACGCACATGGCGTCAGTCGCCTTCTGGAATTCTTGCTCGCTGATCTCATTGTCATCTTCTTCTTCTTCACTTCCACCATCTCCCTCTTTCTTTTCACGGCCCCTAGCAGGCTTCTCCTTTTGCTGCTTGGCCTTGCCGCGGCGGTCCCCTCGACCACCGCGGCCTTTCTGCCAGACCCACCAGCACCATCTTGACCTTTCTCTTTGTCGCGCTTCTCGTATTCAGCCTTCTGCTTCTCGACAAGGTGCTCGACCTGCCGGCACTCTTGGAGATCATGGCCCTTGGTGCGGTGAATCTTGTAGTACGGCCCATCGGATTTGCCGGCCTTCTCATTCGCCGCCGCCTCCCTACAAGTGGCGCATGCAGCTGCCTCCTTGCCGGGACTCTCTGTTTTGGCTTTCTTGGCGGGCTCAGAGTTGCCGGAACCTTCGACGTCCATCACAGTCTTGCCCTTGCGCTTTCGGCCCTTCTTCCCCGGGGTGGCAGCATCATCATCCTCAGAATCCACTTCGGCGCCAGCGTCCTCCCCGGGAAGCCTTCTTCCTTCCTCGGCGCGTGCACACTTGTCCGCCAGCGTGTAGAGTTCGTTGACGGTCTTGGGCAACCTGACGTTCATTTTCTCCCGCATCCTCCGATTGCGCACATTCGTGTGAAAGGCGGCAATCACGGCTGCAGGGTGGACGTCTGGAATGTTGCGGTGTACACGGCTGAATCTCTGGATGTACTTGCGCAAGGTTTCACCGTCTCTTTGTGGGATCACCTGCAGATCACTGGGCTGTCCAGGAGTCTTGTGGCCCCCGGTAAAGGAACCAATGAACTCGTTGCAGAGGTCTGACCACGAAGAGATGGAGTTCTCCGGCAAGTTCATAAGCCAAGACCTCACGTTGGGTTTCAGTGCCAACGAAAAGTAGTTGGCGAGGATTTTCTCATCTCTTCCCCCGGCAGCTTGTACGGCAATCGTATAGATGCCCAGAAACTCTGCCGGGTTTAGCTTGCCGTCGTATTTTTCCGGCACTTCTGGCTTGAATGCCCGAACGGACGGCCACCGGACTTGCCGCAGCTCACGAGTGAAGGCAGGACACCCAACCTCGTATGGTACATGGTAGGTATCCGCCGACCCCCGGCGCAGGCTCATCAGCGACGGGGCCGTTACGTGCGTCAGAATGACGCCGTGCCTCGCGGCGCCGTTCGATGGTGGTGCGGGCGTCTTCAGCTCGCCTGTCTTGCAATACTTGTCACTGATCTCGCCGCGCTCGCGGATCCGAAGACGCGATCGACATCTCGTCGGGCCCAAAAGATTGCTGGGTTTGTCGCGGCTGTTGACGTTGTTGCTGTCGGGGCTGTTGCCGCGGCGGAGACTGCACCGTTAGTGTGGTCCCGTCAACGCGGCCACCAGCTGAAGATGCCGGCGCCGGTCGCGGACGCCATGAGGGTTCCGCTTGCTGTGATTTACTGGATTTGGCAAATCCAATCAAGCTCTGGATGGTGGCTCTCCACTCGTCCATCTTTTCTACTGCTGGAGGGAAGTTCAGCAACATCTGAGCCCGCGCCATTGCTTCTGCCGCTGTGGCCGGCATGGCCGGGAGCGAAGAGCGCGACGTTGCTCTACTCCTGGCAGAGCCAGTAGGAGCGCCATCGCGGCTCTGCTGCCGCGGCCCATGATCAGCAGCGGGTCGCCGTGCGGAGGCGGTGGCCGAGGGTCTGGGGCTTGGTCCACGGGCGTCTTGTCGTGAGGGCACCGCTGCCCGGAGTCGTTGGCGCCGCTCGGGGTCGTACCGCGCCCATCGTGTGAGGGGCGCGACGTTCGTCCTGAAGCAGCATCCCTGGACGTCGCTGTAGTGGGGTCTCGGCTCGCGCCAGCCTGGACGTCGCTGCAGCTGCGTTCGTCGTCGCGGTGAGGAGGAGGAGGAGGGAGGGGCCCGCTCGCTCCGCCTGCGCCGTCGCGGCTCCGTTCGCCAGAGGACCGAGGAGGTCGACCGGCTCCGTCGTGCTCGCCCCTCGTGCCGGTCGCGGTGGGCGCAATGACCGCATCGCCCGCGCTGGTCGTGCCGACCGCAGTGCCCGTGCCGCCCGCATTGGCTGCGCCGCCTGCGGACGCGTGCAGGGTGGCCGTCATCGTGATGCCCTTCTTCTTGGGCGCCATCGATGACGAGGAGGACGGTGATGAAGTTGATGATGAAGAAGACGCGCGGTCCGCCGATCAAGGTTCGCACAAACGCCTCTCCGCCCCTACCTGGCGCGCCAAAGATGTCGGGGTACGACCATCTATGGGGCCATGCAGCCCCTTTGTGGTTCGGCGGGGAGGATCGGCGTGCGCAAAGAGCATGAACGATGGAACGCGAGGGATTTTACCCAGGTTCGGGCCGCTGAGAAGCGTAAAACCCTACTCCTGCTTTTGGTGTATTAGTGGTGTGGAAGCACAGTACAAGGAGCGCTCCTCCCGGCAAGGTGCAGAGAGAGCAGCTACACGAGAGGTGCCTGTATTTGAAAAGGAGTCCGAATCCTCTAAACTGTTGCCCTGGCCCTCCTTTTATAGCTCAAGGGGTTACCACAGTGGCAAAACAGTATTACAACGTGACTAGATAGTAAACAGTGTTATCATACCTAACTCTACCAGATAAGGACAAAGGCATTTAATGCGCCGTTAGGTGTCATGCGGAGAGGTAGTCCCGGCAAGGTTTCTGCACCGCTTGCCCAGCCACCTCATATTATCTTGACACGCATCCTGGACGGGTGTCATTAGAGGCAAATCTTGTCCCAGCAAGCTGACACGTGCTCGACAAGCCTTACCAACCAACCTGCGCGGTCGACACCTCACGCATCAGTGAACACCTGTGCGGCGAGGTGGAGCGCTGGAGGGCTGGCATAAGCTTGCCGGCATGGAGCTTACCGGGTCTTCTCCTTGCCAGTTTATGCTCGACGGCAAGGAACGTCTTCACCTTTGGTGCTGGGTGAGTGTCGAGCCTTGAGCTTCTCCCTGGTAGCTTCTTCGACTGGTCTTGGAGTCTTGGTCTTGGCGGTTCCCGGCAAAGCCTCGGCCGGCAAGGAGGCTGCTACTGTCTGTGCATAAGTCAGGGTATAAAATACCCATGTTTTATACACCGACACCGCTGCGGGTGGTACTTTTATGGAAATTACTTTGGGGGAAGCGACTAAATTGCTTGATAATATTATGGCAAATTATTCACAATGGCATACTGAAAGAACACCTACTAGTAAAAAAGTGAATTCTATAGAAGAAATTAGTACTTTGAGTGATAAAGTTGATGCGCTTATGAAATTGGTTTCTAGTAAAAATACTCATGTTGATCCTAATGATGTGCCATTGTCCACTTTAATTGAGCAAAATAATGATCCCGTAGATGTGAATTTTGTCTCGTGAAACAATTTCAATAATAATGCTTATAGAGGTAATTTCAATGCTAGGCCGTTTCCTGGAAATTCCTCTAATAATTATGGCAATCCTTATGGTAATTCTTATAATAATAATAATAGTATGCCCTCTGATCTTGAAAGTAATATTAAAGAATTTATTAATGCTCAAAAAGTTTTCAACAATACGATAGAAGAAAAATTGAGTAAACTTGATGATATGTCTAGGAGCATTGATAGAATTATTCATGATGTGGAAAATCTTAAGACTAAAATTTTGCCACCCAAAATTGATATTAGTGAATCAATTAAAGCTTTATATGTCTCCATGAATGAGAGTAAGAAAAGAACCGCCATGCTAAAAGCTAAACGAGAATTTTTAGAAAAGGCGATTCCTCCCGGTTTTTATCGTAGTAATGATGAGGATATTAAAATGATTGGTGTTTCATCTATTGATTCTTTGTTTAGCAATATAAAACTTGATGAAAAGGGGACTGAAGAAGAGTCAACTTTAGCTAGTAGGCGTTCCCACAATTCGGAGGGTGAAAATCTTAATGAAAAAATTGCTAAAAGTGGGTTTGGAGAGGTAAAAACTTTAAATAGCGATGTGCCCACTCTCTTGGATTACAAAGATTCTAATTATGATAATTGTTCTTTGATTGAGTGCATTTCTTTGTTACAATCCACGTTAAATTCACCCAACGCTTATGAGCAATACAAGGCTTTTACTAAACACATCGTAGAAGCAATGATGAAGGCGTTAGAAGAAAAGTTAGAACTAGAAAATTCAATTCCGAGAAAATTATATGATGAATGATAACCCACCATTAAAGTTAAAATTAAAAATTATGAGTGCAATGCTTTATGTGATTTGGGCGCTAGCGTTTCCACAACTCCAAAAATCTTTATGTGATGTGCTAGGTTTCACCAATATAGATGAATGTTCTATTAATTTGCACTTGGCGGATTCTACTATTAAAAAGCCTTTGTGTAGAATTAATGATGTTCTTATTCTTGCAAATAGGAACTATGTGCCCGTTGATTTTATTGTACTTGACATTGAATGCAATTCTTCTTACCCCATAATACTTGGTAGACCGTTCCTACGAACCATAGGTGCCGTTATTGACATGAAAGAAGGGAATATAAAATTTCAATTTCCATTAAAAAGGGTATGAAACATTTCCCTAGGAAGAAAATTAAAGAACCATATGAATCCATTATGAGGGCCACTTATGGAATCAACTTGAAAGATGACAATACTTGAAACTATGCATTATGCCTAGCTAGGGGCATAAAACAATAGCGCTTGTTGGGAGGCAACCCAATGAATAAAATAATTTTTTTCTGTTATTGTGTGTTTTCACAATTATGCTACTGGTATGATTGTGTTTTTGTGTTTTTAATTAGTGTTTGTGCCAAGTAAAGCCTTTAGGATGATTTGGAAGATAGTATAATTGATGCTGTTTGGAAAACAGAAAGTTTTGCGTCCAGTGCCCGAATTTTGTTTCTGTACTGGAGCGTCAGAAAAATATGAAATTTTTACACAGTATTGGTATATGAATTTCCCACGTTTCTTAATTTTTCAGAATTTTTGGAGTTACAGAAGTATGGCTTTTAAATAGATTGCTACAGACTGTTCTGTTTTTGACAGATTCTGTTTTTTGATGCACTACTTGCTTGTTTTGATGAATCTATGGATTGTATCGGGGGGTATAAGCCATGGTGAAGTTAGAGTATAGTAGGTATAATTCAAAAATAAAATATGAATGGGTTTGCAACAGTACTTAAAGTAGTGATTTATTTTGTTATGCTAACGGATCTCACGAAGGTTCTGTTGAGTTTTGTGTGATTGAAGTTTTCAAGTTTTGGGTGAGATCACGATGGATGAAGGAATAAGGAGTGGAAAGACCCTAAGCTTGGGGATGCCTGAGGCACCCCAAGGTAATATTCAAGGAAGACTCAAGCGTCTAAGCTTGGGGATGCCCCGGAAGGCATCCCCTCTTTCTTCTACCAACCATCGGCAATTTTACTTGGAGCTATATTTTTATTCGTCACATGATATGTGTTTTGCTTGGAGCGTCTTGTATTATATGAGTCTTTGCTTTGTTTGATTTTTAGTTTGTCACAATCATCTTTGCTGAACAGACCTATTTTGAGAGAGCCACACGTTCATCATCATTTGATAGAATACTCTATGTGCTTCACTTAAATTTTTTGAGCTAGGCAGTTGCTCTAGTGTTCACTTAAATCTTTTTGAGCATGGTGGTGGCTATATTTTGAAGAAATAAACTATCATGCATCACTTATATTATTTTGAGAGTTTATAAGATTAAAATTTTGAAGAAATGAATTCTCATGCTTCACTTATATTATTTTGAGAATTGATAAGATTGAAATTTTGAAGAAATATTTGCACTCTCATGCTTCACTTAAATCTTTTTGAGAGTTGATGATAGTAACGGTAATTTGCACAAGATATGAATTTGGTCCCAAAGTGATGAATATTCAAGAGGGATATAATAAAAACTTTCATATAGATCATTGGATATGATAAGTGTGATTCCTTGCAATAGTTTTGCGATATGGGGATGATGCTATGTGAGCCATGTTAGTGAGTAATTGTGATTTAGTAAGAATATTAGTGTTAAGATTTGTGATTCCCTATGCATGCACATCAAGTCAATAGTTATGCAAAGAAATTATATCCTACTTATTGTGCATTATTCGGTGTTAGTTATGTTTAATGCATGTTTATGACCGTTTTCGTTTTTTGGTTGGTTGCTTCTCAATCTATTTGCTAGCCTTCATTTGTACTAAGCGGAAATACTGCTTGTGCATCCAAAATCCTTAAACCCAAGTTGTGCCAAATGAGTCCACTATATCTACCTATATGCGGTATTTCAATGCCGTTCCAAGTAAATTTGCGTGTGCCAACTCTAATTTTCAAAATAATTTTTCCGTTTTATGTGCCCGTACCGCTCATGAAGCGGCAGGGGGTGGCCATTATTTTCCATGCTAGGTGTGTTATTCTCACGATGAGTGTTTATTCACTTGTCATTGCTCGAGAGAATGGTTAGTAATAGGGATGCCCAGTCCCGTAATGAAATCAAAAATTAATAACAACAAAATTCCTTGGAAAGTGTTGGTATGGAGGGCACCCGTGGATACGGCTAGCCATGGATTGTGAAAGAATGATGGAAAGGAAATGAACTTTACTTTCTGTTTGGGAACCGCCTATGATGTGTCTAGCATGCAAAATATTGGGAATTCTCAGTCGTTTTCGTTGACAGGAAAAGCATGCCTCTCAAAATATTTTATCTCTTTAATTTCAGCCTTGAGCTCTGGCACATTTGACAAATCTCTACTTCCCTCTGCGAAGGGCCTATCTATTTACTTTTATGCAATTTTTATTTTTACTTGAGTCTCCATCTTCTTTATAAAGCACCAACTAGAGAACACTATTGTCATACTTGTGCATTGGATGTAGCTAATATTTGAGTGTGTTTCATGAATGGATCAATGATTGAGCATAATGGGCTAGGGATAACTTTCTTTAGCGTTGATATTTTGAAAGACATGGTTGCTTGTTAGCATGCTTGAGTATTTATATCTTCATGTCAAATTATAGACTATTGCTTTGAATCATTCAAGTCCAATGTCCATGCTATAATAGAAAAGAATATGTGATGAATATGATAGGCAGCATTCCTCATCAAAAATTCTGTTTTTATCATTTACCTACTCGAGGACGAGCATGAATTAAGCTTGGGGATGATGATACGTCTCCAATGTATCTATAATTTTTTATTGTTCCATGATGTTATATTATCAATCTTGGATGTTTTTATATGCATTTACAGCAATTATATATCATTTTTGGAGACTAACCTATTGTAACATCCCAAGATCTTAACCCTGTCATTAAGCTAATTAATTAGCCATGTCATCATGATCATCCTAAATAAATTGCATTTAGAGAATAATCCAACTTCAAATTCAAATTTAAAATAAAGTAAAAATTAAAAGTTATCCAAACAGTAGAACAAAAATGTTCCTAATATTACAAATAATCCCAAAGCAATTATAAAAATAAAACCAACATTATTTGAATTTCCAATTTTTACCCTAGCAACTAAAACAGTACCCAAAACAAATCATTTAATCCCTTTCCCATTAATACAAAATCCAAGTGGAATTATTTTGCCCCCAAACTTTTTATGGCAGTGAGGTATATTGCACACTAATTATTGAGCCCAGCTACATATTTTACAAAAGTCATTTTTGGGCCTAATAATTTGCAAAACAGAAAGGAAATAAAAAAACAGAAAAAGAAAAGAAATTGAAACCACTGTGCACTTGAAGCCTATCGCTACAGTAAAAGGCCCAGCCCATCTAAAGCCTTCTCCTTCCTCTGTACAGAGGAGGAGGCAGTGGCCATGGCGTGTCGTTCATCCACGCGCCCTGACTGCTCCCGTCGCCGTGTCGACCATCCGATGGAACCCCGAGATGCATAAGAGTCCTCCCGACCCCGTTGACGAACCCTAATCGATTCATACCTCCCCATCGCTTCTCTCACTCTCTCGATCTGAACTCGTGGCTGAGCACATCGTCGACGCACCACCATGGAACACGCGGCCACCGGCCTCCCCTCATCGCGCCAAGATGTCTAGGAGCTCCACCATCATCGTCTCCTTCGCCTACAACCGTTGGTTCAAGCCGGGCCGTGTCGTACGCTCGGCATCGAGCCCATTTCCCGCCATGGCCGTCGCCTTCCGTCGTCGAGCTCGTCGCGTTCCGGCCACCCCGCGCTCCCTAACCACGTCCACTAGCTCCGCGCTGAGCTTCTCCCCCGATTCCCTCATTTCCCCCCTTCGATTCGTGTCTATTTTGCACCGTTGCTTGCCGTGGACCGAGCTCAAGTGTACGCGCGCGCGCTGCTCCTGCTGTTCGAGGCCATGGCTGCGCCCTGCTACTGCTGCTTCTCCTGCTGCGCTGCTGCTGCGTGTTGCTGGTGCTACTACTGCTATACTGCTGCCCGCGCTGGCTGCTACTCCTGCTTGCCGTAGCTGCTGCCGCTGCTTTGCTCTGCCACTAGCAGCCGCGCCGCTCTGCTTGCTGCTGGGGCCGCTGCGGCCGGCTGCTGCTGCTCTGCCGCCTGCCGCTACCCGCAGCTCGGCCCGTCCGCGCGCGTGCCCTGCCGCGCCCCGACCGCGCTCGCTCGCGCAAGCCCGAGCCCCTGGCCGCTCCCGCGCGCCCTCCTGGCTATAGCCGCCGGCCCCCTGTGCGCCGTGCGTACCCAGCCATGGTGTGGCTGGCTGTGCCTCTGGCCGGCCCTATGCCAATTAGCTTAGGAGCTAATTAGTAGTTAGGTTAATTAGTTGCTACCCTATGACATGTGGGTCCCCCTTTAATTAGATTAAATAAATCATTTCAGAAATTTAATAAAACTCTGACATATGGGACCCCCAGCACTGTTCACTTTGACCAGTCAAATTGACTTGGTCAATTCGGATTAATTAAATATAATAATTACAAAAGTTCTTGTATATTGATAAAACTTTGAAAATTAATAGAAAATTAACCGTAACTCGAATGAAAATAATTTATATATGAAAAACGATCAGAAATTATGATGAATACGAATACGCCACCCACATACCTATCAGCCCTCTCTAACATGATGAACATGGAACCGTCCCCTCTGATTCATCTGACCGATAATTGCCCGGAGCTGGTAAAACACCTCCAGATGTTTTCCCGCTCCGACTAACTTGCGTAGTGTTGCATTAGAACACCCCTAGCACAGCATGTTGACATGTCATGCATCCCTGTTGCATTGTTTGCCGTGTATTTATTGTTTCTTCCCCCTTCTTCCCTCCCGATAGACCAAGAGACTGCTGACGACACTGCTGAGTACGACTATGTCGTCGACGACCAGACCCCCTTCAGCAGAGCTTCCAGGCAAGCAAACCCCCTTGATCATTCCTATATCGCCCATTCTTTCTTCCCCGTGCTTGCATTAGATTTTGCTACTGTAATTGATTGCTCCTATTCTGATGCATGGCCTGATGTTATAACCTGTTGTTGATACTTTACCAGTTGTCCTATATGCTTAGTATAGGCTGGTTAGCGATCCATCAGTGGCCCTACACCCTTGTCCTTGTTGCCATACTTTACCACCGGTGACTCAATCAATGTGATCAATGTGCCGAGATCTACACAGCACTGCACACCCCCTTAGTTGTACGACTCTGCAGAGCTAATATCGAGTGGTGATACCTCCTACCTCACTCTTGATGATATCTCTGTAGCGTAGCTAGTCGGTTGTGCGTTACCGAGGGTGATTCCTCTTTCACCACCTCCAATGACGGCTCTGTCGTGCAACCCCTCAAGTGTGAATCCATCGAGGGTGATTCCTCCGGGTTCACCTTGACGGTTGCATCGAGAGGGAATCCATCGAGGGTGATTCCTCAGATTACCCCCTTGATGTTACGGACACACGGTTACCTTTAACTATTGCCCCCTTGTACTATTATTTCGGGACTGAAGGGACAGGCGGTACCACCCCGGTAGAGGTGGACCTGAGTTCCCGACAGTCTCTTGAGAGTTGGGTTGGCCTGGAGAGTACCCGCGAGATAATTACGAGGCGCGGCCGGGCAGGCAGAGACCGCCCTAGAGAGGGATGGGTCTGACCCTTGTTGCACTTCCTCAAGACGGGGCGACAGGAGTACTGATCGTCACCGCGAGCTCCTAATAATTCACTAACGGATTTGGGTATTTGATCCGAGTTGGCCACTGGCCTATACGCACTACCACCACGTCCAATAATGGTTTAATGGGCCCCTCTACGCCGTATGTATCAACCGAAAGCTCTGTCAGACGTCCAGTTCAGCATTGCGGTTGGGACGGACCGGCGCCATCCAGCACGAGGGTGGTGCCTGGCTTCACCCTGCACGCAACGACCCAGAGTGCAAAGGGCGATGGGCCCAAGACCCCTGAGCACTTAGGATGTAGACCGGCGGGGACCTCTCTGCTGAGCTTAGGTAGGACTACGTCGTGTCGATCAGCCGAGGCCGGGCATGACCCGGAAAAGTGTGTCCGGCCAGAGTTAATCGAGCGTGTTGGGTAACAGTAGTGCACCCCTTCAGGGAAGTTATCTATTCGAATAGCCGTGTCCACGGTAACAGGACGCTCAGTGTTGTATCCCGATCTACTACAACTTGAACTGGATACGTGTTAATTAATTGTAAGCTCCAGGATTGCTTTCTCGCAGGGAGTCGAGGAAGGATCTCTAGGCTTTGCTACTACATGCTTGTTGCTTTATTATATACTACTATCTGCACTCTTCTAATGCTGCAAGACGCTGAAGATGCTAGTCTTCGATAGGCTAGGAATTTCCCTCTATTCTGGCATTTCTGCAGTATAGTCCACAGATACAGCCCTTCCTTTGATACCAATGCATACTTAGCATAGATCTGATGTAAGTCTTGCGAGTACTTTGGATGAGTACTCATGGTTGCTTTTCTTCCCCTTTTTCCCCATACCCGATTGCTGCGACCAGATGACGGAGCCCCGGAGCCAGCTGCCCCAGTCGACGACTACTACAACCCCACCGGTGGAGCTTACTACTACGTGGAGACCGACGGCCAGGAGTAGTTTAGGAGGCTCCCAGGCAGGAGGCCTGCGCCTTTTCGATCAGAGCCGTTGTTTGTTTTTGCCTTCTTAAGACAGATTTGTTTAATTTTGTGTCTGTGCTCAGATACTGTTGATGCTTCCGCTAACGCTTGTATGCGAGCTTTTGTATTCGAGCCCTCGAGGCCCCTGGCTTGTAATATAAAGCTTGTATTATTTTATTTGTGTTTAGAGTTGTGCTGTGATATCTTCCCGTGAGTCCCTGGGCTTGATCGTGCGCATTTGCGTGTATGATTAGTGCACGGTCGGGCCGAGGGCGTCACAAGCTGGTATCAGAGCCGACTGCCTATGGGACCCCCTTTCCAACTCCTTGGCCAAAGTTGAGTCTGGTCTCCAAAAACTGTTTTACTAACATGGCTGTGTGGCTTACGGGCCCACGTCGCCAATGGTTGGATTTAGGATCTTTTATTGCTCTTCCTTACTCTGGTACTCTGATCTCTCTTCCATTCGGGTTAAATTTTTGCTAACTCTAACATTAGGTTCTCGTGATCACATCCACCCGGAGAGCTGGATTGTCTGCAATTATTCCTTTCCATCGGTCTGTTTAATCTGATCATCACATTTTCCTTTCCATTGTTCTGTTTAACCTTTCTTGTAATCTAGCTTTTATCTGAGCAGTGATGATTCCCTACTTAAGCCAACACCCCCAAATGATTGTCCTTTGACTTGCCTTGCTATCGTCACCTTGCAAGATGTCACTGCCTTCCCACTATTAATCGACACTCGCCACAGTTCCACAGGATCGAAACCTGACTCTCCTATACATCATTGATCCCGAAGATACCCCTTACCTCCACCTCTTAAATCTCGGGACGAGATTTCTTGTAGTGGGGGAGATTTGTAACATCCCCAGATCTTAACCCTGTCATTAAGCTAATTAATTAGCCATGTCATCATGATCATCCTAAATAAATTGCATTTAGAGAATAATCCAACTTCAAATTCAAATTTAACATAAAGTCAAAATTAAAAGTTATCCAAACAGTAGAACAAAAATGTTCCTAATATTGCAAATAATCCCAAAGCAATTATAAAAATAAAACCAACATTATTTGAGTTTCCAATTTTTACCCTAGCAACTAAAACAGTACCCAAAACAAATCATTTAATCCCTTTCCCATTAATACAAAATCCAAGTGGAATTATTTTGCCCCCAAACTTTTTATGGCAGTGAGGTATATTGCACACTAATTATTGAGCCTAGCTACATATTTTACAGAAGTCATTTTTGGGCCTAATAATTTGCAAAACAGAAAGGAAATAAAAAAACAGAAAAAGAAAAAGAAAACAAACTGAAACCACTGTGCACTTGAAGCCTATCGCTACAGTAAAAGGCCCAGCCCATCTAAGGCCTTCTCCTTCCTCTGTACAGAGGAGGAGGCACTGGCCATGGCGTGTCGTTCATCCACGCGCCCTGACCGCTCCCGTCGCCGTGTCGACCATCCGATGGAACCCCGGGATGCATAAGAGTCCTCCTGACCCCGTTGACGAACCCTAATCGCTTCATACCTCCCCATCGCCTCTCTCTCTCTCTCGATCTGAACTCGTGCCCGAGCACATCGTTGATGCACCACCATGGAACACGCGGCCACCGGCCTCCCCTCGTCGCGCCAAGATGTCTAGGAGCTCCGCCATCATCGTCTCCTTCGCCTACAACCGTTGGTTCAAGCCGGGCCGTGTCGTACGCTCGGCATCGAGCCCATTTCCCGCCATGGCCGTCGCCTTCCGTCGTCGAGCTCGTCGCGTTCCGGCCACCCCGCGCTCCCTAACCACGTCCACTAGCACCGCGGTGAGCTTCTCCCCCGATTCCCACATTTCCCCCCTTTGATCCGTGCCTATTTTGCGCCGTTGCTTGCCGTGGACCGAGCTCCAGTGTACACGCACGCGCTGCTCCTGCTGTTCGAGGCCATGGCTGTGCCCTGCTACTGCTGCTTCTGCTGCTGCGCTGCTGCTGCGCATTGCTAGTGCTACTGCTGCTATACTGCTGCCCGCGCTGGCTGCTACTCCTGCTTGCCGCAGCTGCTGCCGCTGCTTTGCTCTGCCGCTAGCAGCCGCGCCGCTCTACTTGCTGCTGGGGCCGCTGCGGCCTGCTGCTGCTACTCTGCCGCCCGCCGTTGCCCGCAACTCAGCCCGTCCGCGCGCGTGCCCTGCCGCGCCCCGACCGCGCTCGCTCGCGCAAGCCCGAGCCCCTGGCCGCTCCCGCGCGCCCTCCTGGGCTATGGCCGCCGGCCCCCTGTGCGTCGTGCGTACCCAGCCATGGTGTGGCTGGCTGTGCCTCTGGCCGGCCCTGTGCCAATTAGCTTAGGAGCTAATTAGTAGTTAAGTTAATTAGTTGCTACCCTATGACATGTGGGTCCCCCTTTAATTAGATTAAATAAATCATTTCAGAAATTTAATAAAACTCTGACATGTGGGACCCCCTAGCACTGTTCACTTTGACCAGTCAAATTGACTTGGTCAATTCAGATTAATTAAATATAATAATTACAGAAGTTCCTGTATATTGATAAAACTTTGAAAATTAACCGTAACTCGGATGAAAATAATTTATATATGAAAAACGATCAGAAAAATATGACGAATACGAATACGCCACCCACATACCAATCAGCCCTCTCTAACATGATGAACATGGAACCGTCCCCTCCGATTCATCTGACTGATAATTGCCCGGAGCTGGTAAAACACCTCCAGATGTTTTCCCGCTCCGACTAACTTGCGTAGTGCTGCATTAGAACACCCCTAGCATAGCATGTTGACATGTCATGCATCCCTGTTGCATTGTTTGCCATGTATTTATTGTTTCTTCCCCCTCCTTCTCTCCCGATAGACCCCGAGACTGCCGACGACACTGCTGAGTACGACTACGTCGTCGACGACCAGACCCCCTTCAGCAGAGCTTCCAGGCAAGCAAACCCCCTTGATCATTCCTATATCGCCCATTCTTTCTTCCCCGTGCTTGCATTAGATTTTGCTACTGTAATTGATTGCTCCTATTCTGATGCATGGCCTGATGTTGTAACCTGCTGTTGATACTTTACCTGGTGTCCTATATGCTTAGTATAGGCTGGTTAGCGATCCATCAGTGGCCCTACACCCTTGTCCTTGTTGCCATGCTTTACCACCGGTGACTCAATCAATGTGATCAATGTGTCGAGACCGACACAGCACCGCACACCCCCTTAGTTGTACGACTCTGCAGAGCTAATATCGAGTGCCGAGGGTGATACCTCCTACCTCACTCTTGATGATATCTCTGTAGCGTTGCTAGTCGGTTGTGGGTTACCGAGGGTGATTCCTCTTTCACCACCTCCGATGACGCCTCTGTTGTGCAACCCCTCAAGTGTGAATCCATCGAGGGTGATTCCTCCGGGTTCACCTTGACGGTTGCATCGAGAGGGAATCCATCGAGGGTGATTCCTCAGATTACCCCCTTGATGTTACGGACACACGGTTACCTTTAACTATTGCCCCCTTGTACTGTTATTTCGGGACTGAAGGGACAGGCGGTACCACCCCGGTAGAGGTGGACCTGAGTTCCCGACAGTCTCTTGAGAGTCGGGTTGACCTGGAGGGTACCCGCGAGATAATTACGAGGCGCGGCCGGGCAGGCAGAGACCGCCCTAGAGAGGGATGGGCCTGACCCTTGTTGCACTTCCTCAAGACGGGGCGACAGGAGTACTGATCGTCACCGCGAGCTCCTAATAATTCACTAACGGATTTGGGTATTTGATCTGAGTTGGCCACTGGCCTATACGCACCACCACCACGTGGGATAATGGTTTAATGGGGCCCTCTATGCCGTATGTATCAGCCGAAAGCTCTGTCAGACGTCCAGTTCAGCATTGCGGCCGGGACGGACCGGCGCCATCCAGCACGGGGGTGGTGCCTGGCTTCACCCTGCATGCAACGACCCGGAGTGCAAAGGGCGATGGGCCCAAGACCCCTGAGCACTTAGGATGTAGACCGGCGGGGACCTCTCTGCCGAGCCTAGGTAGAACTACGTCGTGTTGATTAGCCGAGGCCGGGCATGACCCGGAAAAGTGTGTCCGGCCAGAGTTAATCGAGCGTGTTGGGTAATAGTAGTGCACCCCTGCAGGGAAGTTATCTATTCGAATAGCCGTGTCCACGGTAACAGGACGCTCAGTGTTGTATCCCGATCTACTACAACTTGAACTGGATACATGTTAATTAATTGTAAGCTCCGGGATTGCTTTCTCGCAGGGAGTCGAGGAAGGATCTCTAGGCTTCGCTACTACATGCTTGTTGCTTTATTATATACTACTATCTGCACTCTTCTAATGTTGCAAGACGCTGAAGATGCTAGTCTTCGATAGGCTAGGAATTTCCCTCTATTCTGGCATTTCTGCAGTATAGTCCACAGATACAGCCCTTCCTTTGATACCGATGCATACTTAGCATAGATCTGATGTAAGTCTTGCGAGTACTTTGGATGAGTACTCATGGTTGCTTTGCTTCCCTTTTTTCCCCATACCCGATTGCTGCGACCAGATGACGGAGCCCCGGAGCCAGTTGTCCCAGTCGACGACTACTACAACCCCACCGGTGGAGCTTACTACTACGTGGAGAACGACGGCCAGGAGTAGTTTAGGAGGCTCCCAGGCAGGAGGCCTGCGCCTTTTCGATCAGAGTCGTTGTTTGTTTTCGCCTTCTTAAGGCAGATTTCTTTAATTTTGTGTCTGTGCTCAGATACTGTTGATGCTTCCGCTAACGCTTGTATGCGAGCTTTTGTATTCGAGCCCTCGAGGCCCCTGGCTTGTAATATAAAGCTTGTATTATTTTATTTGTGTTTAGAGTTGTGCTGTGATATCTTCCCGTGAGTCCCTGGGCTTGATCGTGCGCATTTGCGTGTATGATTAGTGCACGATTAAGTCGGGGGCGTCACACCTATTAACTTAGTGCCCAGTGCCAGTTGCTGTTTTCTGCCCTGTTTTTGTTTTACAGAAAATCAATACCAAACGAAGTCCAAATGCCACGAAACTTTTTGGAGATTTTTTCTAGACAAGATAAACACTAGAAGCTTCGGGAGAAGATCAGACGCCAGAGGAGGTGGCCACGAGCCACCAGGGCGCGCCTGGGGTGGGGGGGGGGGGCAGGTGCGCCCTGGTGCCTCGTGGGCCCACCTCAGCTCCGTTTGACCTAATTCTACCACTATAAATTTAGGAAAAATCAGAAACCCTTAGGGGAGTCCACAAAATACTTTTTCCGCCATCGCAAGTTTTTGTTCTCGAGAGATCCCATCTGGAGGCCTTCTCCGGTACTCCGCCGGAGGGGGAATCGATCACGGAGGGGCTCTACATCAACCTTGCTGCCCTTCCGATGATGCGTGAGTAGTTTACCACAGACCTTCAGGTCCATAGTAGCTAGATGGCTTCTTCTCACTTTTTGATCTTCAATACAATGTTCTCCTCGATGTTCTTGGAGTTCTATCCGATATAATCACTTTTTGCGGTGTGTTTGTTGGGATCCTATGAATTGTGAGTTTATGATCAGATTATCCATGAATATTATTTGAGTCTTCTCTGATCTCTTTTATGCATGATTATTATAGCTTCGTATTTCTTCTCCGATCTATTGATTTGGTTTGGCCAACTAGATTGATTTATCGTGCCATGGGAAGAGGTGCTTTGTAATGGGTTTGATCTTGCGGTGCTCAATCCCAGTGACAGAAAGGGACGACACGTATGTATTGTTGCTATTAAGGGTAAAAAGATGGGGTTTATTCATGCGTGAGTTTATCTTGTCTACATCATTTCATCGTTCTTAAGGCGTTACTCCGTACTCTATGGACTTAATACACTAGATGCATGCTGGATAGCGTAGTAGACACAGGCAGGAGTCGGTCTACTTGTCTCGGACGTGATGCCTATATACATGATCATTGCCTTGGATATCGTCATGATTATTTGCTTTTCTATCAATTGCCCAACAGTAATTTGTCTACCCACCGTATGCTATTTTCTTGAGAGAAGCTTCTAGTGAAAACTATGGCCCCCGGGTCTATCTAAATCATATTACTAAAACCCTAAAAATATTGCTGCCATTTTCTTTTATTTATTTTATTTTGTATTTTTGTTTCAATATATCTATCTATCACATACAATTTAATCTTGCAATTGACCGCCGAGGGATTGACAACCCCTCGTTTGAGTTGGGTGCAAGGATTTGTTGTTTGTGTGCAGGTGCTGCTAACGAGGTGTTGCGTGATTCTCCTACTGGTTCGATAACCTTGGTTTCATAACTGAGGGAAATACTTATCTCTACTGTGCTGCATCATCCCTTCCTCTTCGGGGAAAATACCAACGCAAGCTACAAGTAGCAATCATGCTGCTATTAAATATCTTATGGAAAAGAAAGATGCTAAACCTAGACTTATTAGGTGGGTTCTTTTGCTACAAGAATTTGACTTGCATATTGTTGATATAAAGGGAGCTGAGAATCCCGTAGCTGATAATTTGTCTAGAATGGAAAATGTTCTTGATGACCCACTTCCTATTAATGATGATTTTCCTGATGAATAATTAGCTGTGATAAATGCTTCTCGTAATACTCCTTGGTATGCAGACTATGCTAATTACATTGTTGCAAAATATATACCACCTAGGTTTACATACCAACAAAATAAAAAGTTTTTCTTTGATTTAAGACATTATATTTGGGATGACCCACATTTATATAAAGAAGGAGCTGATGGTATTATTAGACGTTGTGTACCTGAGCATGAACTGGAACAAATCCTAGGTAAGTGCCACTCCGAGGCATATGGAGGACACCATGCGGGAGACCGAACTGCACACAAGGTATTACAATCTAGTTTTTATTGGCCTACTCTTTTCAAGGATGCATGTAAGTTTGTCCTTTCTTGTGATGAATGTCAAAGAATTGGTAATGTTGGTAGACGTCAGGAAATGCCTATGAATTATTCACTTGTTATTGAACCATTTGATGTTTGGGGTTTTGATTATATGGGACCTTTTCCTAAATCCAATGGGTATACTCATATTTTAGTTGCTGTTGATTACGTTACTAAGTGGGTAGAAGCTATTCCAACTAGTAGTGCTGATCATAACACTTCTATTAAGATGCTTAAAGAAGTTATTTTCCCGAGGATTGGAGTCCCTAGATATTTAATGACTGATGGTGGTTCACATTTTATTCATGGTGCTTTCCGTAAGTTGCTTGCTAAATATGATGTTAACCATAGAATTGCATCTCCTTATCATCCTCAGTCTAGTGGTCAAGTTGAATTAACTAATAGAGAAATAAAATTGATTTTACAAAAGACCGTTAATAGATCCAGAAAGAATTGGTCTAAGAAACTCGATGATGCATTATGGGCTTATAGAACTGCATATAAAAATCCTATGGGCATGTCTCCGTATAAAATGGTTTATGGAAAAGCATGTCATTTACCTCTTGAACTGAAACATAAAGCTTATTGGGCAATTAAAGAACTTAACTATGATTTTAAACTTGCCGGTGAGAAGAGGTTATTTGATATTAGCTCTTTAGATGAATGGAGAACCCAAGCATACGAAAATGCCAAGTTGTTTAAAGAAAAAGTTAAAAAATGGCATGACAAGAGAATTCAAAAACGGAATTCAAAGTAGGTGATCATGTTTTATTATACAATTCTCGTTTGAGATTCTTTTCAGGAAAACTTCTCTCTAAATGGGAAAGACCGTATATCGTCGAAGAAGTTTATCGTTCCGGAGCCATCAAAATAAACAATTCCGAAGGCAACAATCCGAGAGTGGTGAATGGACAAAGAATTAAGCATTATATCTCAGGTACTCCCATTAATGTTGAAACTAATATTATTGAAACAATTACACCGGAAGAGCACATCAAAGAGTCCTTCCGGAATGCTCCAGAATCCTGAAAAGGGGTAGGTATGTGATACGGTAAGTAAACCGACTCCAAAAATTCTATAAAAATTATTTCTGTCAGTTTTGGAATATTAGAAAAATTACGAAAATAAGAAACAGCCGAGGGGACCTACGTGTCGCCCACAAGGCAACAAGGCGCGACCCCCCACCCCCGAGGCGCGCCGTGATGCCTTGTGGGCCCCATGTGTGCCTTCCCGACTCCGTTTTCTTCCCGTATGCTTGTTTTGCAAGATAAAATCCTTCATATATACTCCCGTATGTTTTGACCACTGCATCACAAGTTTCTCCTCTGTTCTTGTTTCGGGCTATTTTTCTGACAGATCTAGGTCGCCATGACATCTCCAAGCTCGTCCAAGGACAAGTTCTATGAGAAGGTCATCAACCCGTACCTACCGGAGGTGATGAAGCACCCTCAAGCCATTGAGATGCGTGAGGGGGTGCTCCACATCCGGGACGTTCAAGGACCTAAGAAGATCGGGAGCGAGAAGGCCAGGCTAGAAGCGATGGAACAGGAGATCTTCAAGTGCCAGGGCATGGTGGAGCGCAGACTTTGTGCTAACCACTCCATGATCACGGAATTCATCCGTGAGCACAAGGTGGACAGCAAGAATATTGGGGACTTCATCTTCAAGCTCAATGATTGGATTGATTATCTTCAGGCCCAAATATATGATCTACAAAATCAAAATTTTGAGTATGAGGCCAAGTTCAAAGGTATGAGTTTAGCTGCAAATTTCAGGACTCCAGAAACATGTCCATCCTTTTATGATGGAGAGCCTATGCCATGGAAGATGGAGGACAAGCCTACCTCACCATCACCACCATCACCCAAGAAGGAGACTTGAGTACACGGGTATGGGCACTCCCCTTGGCTTGTGCCAAGCTTGGGGGAGGCGCCCCGGTATCGTATCACCATCACTTTTTCATCATCATTATCTATCTTAGTTCGATCCTTAGTTATTTCATGATTTAGAGGAATAAAGTTTTACTATGATTTAGTTTTATGTGCTTGCTTTGTGATCTACC
The DNA here is from genome assembly GCA_039707655.1 of Elymus sibiricus. Classification (NCBI taxonomy): domain Eukaryota; kingdom Viridiplantae; phylum Streptophyta; class Magnoliopsida; order Poales; family Poaceae; genus Elymus; species Elymus sibiricus. The sequence goes on from CM077668.1 coordinate 247,908,018, forward strand.
AATCTATGTAATCGTGTGTGAAAGTTATATAATAAAGAGTAGTTTGAGTTGAGTGTTTTGCTTTTGATGATCCAATCTTAGAAATAAATAATAAAAGTAAGATCATATGCTAATCCCATGGGGAGTGATGACTTCACATAAAAGAAGTATAATTGATAAAACTTGTTGGAAGTTGACAAACATAGCATTGGTCTTTGTAGCAATTCATGAAAAAGTAATAAAGGAAGAGAGGTCTCACATATAAATACACTATCTTGGACATCTTTTATGATTGTGAGCCCCCATCAAATATTCTATGTCAATTAGTTGACGTTGGCCAAGGAAGACAACGTAATGGGTTATGTTTGCTTATATTCACATAGAAGTTATATTGTTTTGGATCCTCTAACATGTGGTGTTTGCCCCCTATCTTTGCTAGCCAAAAATCCGCACCAAGTAGAGATACTACTTGTGCATCCAAAAACCCTTAAACCCAGTTTCATGCCATAAGAGTCCACTATATCTACCTATGGATTGAATAAGATCCTTCAAGTAAGTTGTCATCGGTGCAAAAGCAATAAAAATTGCTCCTAAATATGTATGAACTTTTATTGTAAGGGAAAATAAGCTTTGTACGATCTTGTGATGGTGGAGCAATAAAAGCGACAGACTGCATAATAAAGGTCGCTATCACAAGGGGCAATATAAAGTGACGTTCCTTTACATTAGAGTTTTCACATCCAAAAACAAAAGCACATGACAACCTCTGCTTCCCTCCGAGAAGGGCCTATCTGTTACTTTATGTATTTACTTTCATGCAAGAGTCAATAGTATTCTCCTCTATTCCGTTTTTATTTTCTCTTTTGGCAAGCATCATGTGGTGGGGATTGATCCATGCATATATATCCAGTTGAATGTAGGTGATCATGAGTTATTATTGTTGACATTACCCTTGAGGTAAATTCGTTGGGAGGAGAAATTATAAGCCCCTATCTTTCTATGTGTTTGACTGAAACTTTTGCTCCATAAGTATGACGTGAGTGTCAGCAATCATAGAAGACTAAATGATAGTTGAGTATGTGAACTTGCTAAACAAAGCTCTTACATAGACTCTTTCTGATAATATGATGAATTGCAATTGCTTCAGTGACTGAGATCATAGTTTGTTAGTTTTCAATTCGGTTTATGGTTCATACTTTAACTTGTGGTTGATGTGTCACTTTTTCATGAGAAGTTTTATGATGATATATTTCTGTTATAATAAGGATCATGATGCTCCATGTCCGTATTTTATTATTATCGACGTCTCTCTCTCTCTAAATATGTGGTCATGATTATCGATTTCGACTTTTCGCTTGAGGGCAAGCGAGGTCTAAGCTTGGGGGAGTTGATACGTCCAATTTGCATCATGATTTCCTACTGTTATTTATTATATTTTTAATCATTATTTCACTTTATTGTACAATTCTTATGCCTTTTCTCTCTTAATTTGCAAGATTTACATGAAGAGGGAGAATGCCGGCAGCTGGAATTCTGGACTTGAAATAGATACATCAGAGATACCTATTCTACAGAGCTCCAATTGACCTGAAATTGCACGAAGATTTTTTATTGAATATATAAAAAATACTGGAGAAAAGAAATACAAGAGGGGACCCACAAGTTGCCCACAAGGCAACAGGGCGCCCCCCCCCCCCGCCCACGGGCGCACCCTGATGCCTTGTGGGGCCCACAGCTGGCATCTGGCCCCCTCCTTCTGCTATATAAGGGCATTTTCCCTAGAAAATATAATGAGAAGACTTTCGGGATGAAGCACCGCCGTCTCGAGGTGGAACCTGGGTAGGAGCTATTTTGCTCTCCGGCGGAGCGATTCCGCCGGGGATACTTCCCTCCGGGAGGGGGAAATCGAAGCCATCGACATCACCAACGATCCTCTCATCGTGGGAGGACCAATCTTCATCAACATCTTCACCAGCACCATCTCATCTCAAACCCTAGTTCATCTCTTGTATTCAATGTTTGTCTCAAAACCTCAGATTGGTACATGTGGGTTGCTAGTAGTGTTGATTACATCTTGTAGTTGATGCTAGTTGGTTTATTTGGTGGAAGATTATATGTTCAGATCCTTAATGTTATTCAATACCCCTCTGATCTTGAACATGAATATGATTTGTGAGTAGTTACTTTGTTCTTGAGGACATGGGAGAAGTCTTGTCATAAGTAATCATGTGAATTTGGTATTCGTTCGATATTTTGATGATATGTATGTTGTTGCTTCCTTTAGTGGTGTCATGTGAACGTCGACTACATGACACTTCACCATCTTTGTGCCTAAGGGGAGGCATTGTGGAGTAGTAATTAGATGATGGGTTGCTAGAGTGACAGAAGCTTAAACCCTAGTTTATGCGCTATTCCGTAAGGGGCTGATTTGGATCCATATGTTTCATGCTATGGTTAGAGTTATCTTAATTCCTCTTTCGTAGTTGCGGATGCTTGCGAGAGAGGGTAATCATAATTGGGAGGCTTGTTCAAGTAAGAACAGCACCCAAGCACCGGTCCACCCACATATCAAATTATCAAAGTAGCAAACGCGAATCAAACAAACATGATGAAAGTGACTAGATGAAATTCCCATGTGTCCTCGAGAACGCTTTGCTTATTATACGAGTTCGTTCCGGCTTGTCCTTTGCTATAAAAAGGATTGGGCCACCATGCTGCACTTATTGTTACCGTTACTACTTGTTACTTGTTACGAATTATCTTGCTATCAAAACTATCTGTTACCGCTACTTTCAGTACTTGCAGAGAATACCTTGCTGAAAACCGCTTGTCATTTCCTTCTGCTCCTCGTTGGGTTTGACACTCTTACTTATCGAAATGACTACGATTGATCCCCTATACTTGTGAGTCATCAAGACTCTTTTCTGGCGCTGTTGCCGGGGAGTGAAGCGCCTTTGGTGAGTGGAATTTGGTAAGGAAACATTTATATTACGTGCTGAAATTTATTGTCACTTGTCACTATGGAAAGTAATCCTTTGAGGGGCTTATTCGAGGTATCTTCACCTCGACCGGAAGCAATAAGAGTTTCTCCTCAACCTATTGAACCTATTTAAAATATTTATTATGAAATTCCTTCGGGTATGATAGAGAAACTGCTAGCTAATCCTTACGCAGGAGACGGAACGGTACATCCCGATATGCACTTGATCTATGTGGACGAAATTTGTGGATTGTTTAAGCTTGCAGGTTTATCTGGAGATGGAGTTAAGAAGAAAGTATTCCCTTTATCTTTGGAGGGAAAGGCATTGACATGGTATAGGCTATGTGATGATACTGAAACATGGGACTGGAACCGGTTGAAGCTGGAGTTCCACCAGAAATTTTATCCTATGCATTTGGTTCATCGTGATCGGAATTATATATATAATTTTTGGCCTCGTGAAGGAGAAAGTATCGCTCAAGCTTGGGGGAGGCTTAAGTATATGTTGCACACATGCCCCAATCATGAGCTCTCAAGAGAAATAATTCTTCAAAACTTTTATGCTCGGCTTTCTCATAATGATCAATCCATGCTCGATACTTCTTCTACTGGTTCCTTTATGAAGAGAACTATTGAATCCAGATGGGATCTTCTTGAAAGAATTAAATGCAATTATGAAGATTGGGAAATCGACAAAGGTAATGAGTCAGGTATAAATCTTGAGTTTGATTGTGTTAAATCTTTTATGGAAACTGATGCTTTTCGTAAGTTTAGTACTAAATAATGACTTGACTCTGAGATAGTAGCTACCTTTTGTGAATCTTTTGCTGCTCATGTTGATCTCCCTAAGGAGAAATGGTTTAAATATCATCCACCTATTGAATTGAATGAAGAACCTGTTAAAGTTAAGGAAGAAACAATTGTTTACCATGTTGATCCAGTTGTGCCTACTGCTTATATTGAGAAACCTCCTTTCCCTGTTAGGATTAAGGAACATGCTAAATCTTCAACTGTGGTTAACAAGAGTAATATTAGAGCACCTAGACCTTCTGAACAAATTAAAGTTGAACCTAGTGTTGCAATGGTTAAAGATCTTTTGGTTCATAATATTGATGGACATGTCATATATTTCTGTGATGAAGCAACTAGAATTGCTAAGCCAGACCCTAAAGATAAAAACAAACCTGTAGTTGGCATGCCTCTTATTTCTGTTAAAATTGGAGATCATTGCTATCATGGTTTATGTGATATTGGTGCTAGTGTGAGTGCTATTCCGTTTACTCTCTATCAAGAAGTTATGAATGATATTGCACCTGTTGAGATTGAAGATATTGATGTTACTATTAAACTTGCAAATAGAGATACTATTTCACCTCTTGGGATTGTTAGAGATGTTGAAGTCTTGTGTGGTAAGATCAAATACCCTACTGATTTTCTTGTTCTTGGATCGCCACAAGATGATTTTTGTCCCATTATATTTGGTAGACCTTTCTTGAATACTGTTAATGCTAAGATTGATTGCACTAAAGAAATTGTTAGTGTTAATTTTGGTGAGATATCTCATGAGTTTAATTTCTCTAATTTTTGTAGACAACCTCATGATAAAGAATTACCCAATAAAGATGAAATTATTGGTCTTGCTTCTATTGCTGTGCCTCCTACTGATCCTTTAGAACAATATTTGCTTGAGCATGAGAATGATATGAATATGAATGAAAGAAATGAAATAGATGAGCTGTTCTTTAAACAAGCACCTATCCTTAAACATAATTTGCATGTTGAAACCTTGGGAGATCCTCCACCACCCAAGGGTGATCCTGTGCTTGATTTAAACCAATTAGCTGATACTCTTAAATATGCTTATCTTGATGAAAAGAAGATATATTCTGTTATTATTAGTGCTAACCTTTCAGAGCATGAAGAAAAGAGATTACTTGAAACTCTGAAGAAGGACCGTGCTGCTATTGGATATACTCTCGATGATCTTAAGGGCATTAGTCCCATTTTATGTCAGCATAAAATTCATATGGAGCCAGATGCTAAACCCGTTGTTGATCATCAAACAAGGCTGAATCCTAGAATGAAGGATGTGGTAAGAACTAAAATATTAAAGCTTCTGGAAGCAGGTATAATTTATCCCATAGCTGATAGTAGATGGGTTAGTCCTGTTCATTGTGTTCCTAAGAAAGGAGGTATTACCGTTGTTCCTAATGATAAAAATAAACTTATCCCACAAAGAATTGTAACTAGTTATAGGATGATAATTAATTTCAGGAAATTAAATAAAGCTACTAGGAAAGATCATTACCCCTTGCCTTTTATTGACCAAATATTAGAAAGATTGTCTAAGCATACACACTTTTGTTTCCTAGATGGTTATTCTGGTTTTTCTCAAATACCTGTGTCACCTGAAGATCAAGAGAAAACCACCTTTACTTGTCCTTTTGGAACTTATGCTTATCATTGTATGCCTTTTGGTTTATGTAATGCACCTGCTACCTTTGAAAGATGTATGACTGCTATATTCTCTGACTTTTGTGAAAAGATTGTTGAGGTTTTCATGGATGATTTCTCCGTTTACGGAACTTCTTTTGATGATTGCTTAAGCAACCTTGATCGAGTTTTGCAGAGATGTGAAGAAACTAATCTTGTCTTGAATTGGGAGAAGTGCCACTTTATGGTGAATGAAGGTATAGTCCTTGGGCATAAAATTTCTGAAAGAGGTATTGAAGTGGATAAATCTGAAGTTGATGCTATTGAGAAAATGCCATGTCCTAAAGATATCAAAGGAATAAGAAGTTTCCTTGATCATGCTGGTTGCTATAGAAGGTTTATAAAAGACTTCTCTAAAATTTCTAGACCTCTTACCAATTTCTTGCAAAAAGATGTTCCATCTGTTTTTGATGATGATTGTGTAGAAACCTTTGAAATACTTCATTAATAAAGCCTTAATTTCTACACCTATTGTTCAACCACCTGATTGGAACCTACCCTTTGAAATTATCTATGATGCTAGTGACTATGCCATTGGTGTTGTTCTAGGACAAAGAGTTGATAAGAAATTAAATGTTATCCATTATGCTAGTAAAACTCTAGACAGTGCTCAAAGAAATTATGCTACTACTGAGAAAGAATTTTTAGCAGTTGTGTTTTCATGTGATAAATTCAGATCTTACATTGTTGATTCCAAAGTTACTGTTCACACTAATCATGCTGCTATTAAATATCTTATGGAAAAGAAAGATGCTAAACCTAGACTTATTAGGTGGGTTCTTTTGCTACAAGAATTTGACTTGCATATTGTTGATAGAAAGGGAGCTGAGAATCCCGTAGCTTATAATTTGTCTAGAATGGAAAATGTTCTTGATGACCCACTTCCTATTAATGATGATTTTCCTGATGAATAATTAGCTATGATAAATGCTTCTCGTAATACTCCTTGGTATGCAGACTATGCTAATTACATTGTTGCAAAATATATACCACCTAGCTTTACATACCAACAAAAGAAAAAGTTTTTCTTTGATTCAAGACATTATTTTTGGGATGACCCACATTTATATAAAGAAGGGGCAGATGGTATTATTAGACGTTGTGTACCTGAGCATGAACAGGAACAAATCCTACGTAAGTGCCACTCCGAGGCATATGGAGGACACCATGCGGGAGACCGAACTGCACACAAGGTATTACAATCTAGTTTTTATTGGCCAACTCTTTTCAAGGATGCACGTAAGTTTGTCCTTTCTTGTGATGAATGTCAAAGAATTGGTAATGTTGGTAGACGCCAGGAAATGTCTATGAATTATTCAATTGTTATTGAACCATTTGATGTTTGGGGTTTTGATTATATGGGACCTTTTCCTAAATCCAATGGGTATACTCATATTTTAGTTGCTGTTGATTATGCTACTAAGTGGGTAGAAGCTATTCCAACTAGTAGTGTTGATCATAACACTTCTATTAAGATGCTTAAAGAAGTTATTTTCCCGAGGTTTGGAGTCCCTAGATATTTAATGACTGATGGTGGTTCACATTTTATTCATGGTGCTTTCCGTAAGTTGCTTGCTAAATATGATGTTAACCATAGAATTGCATCTCCTTATCATCCTCAGTCTAGTGGTCAAGTTGAATTAACTAATAGAGAAATAAAATTGATTTTACAAAAGACCGTTAATAGATCCAGAAAGAATTGGTCTAAGAAACTCGATGATGCATTTACGATCTTCAGTCTAGTGGTCAAGTAAGTTGTCATCGGTGCAAAAGCAATAAAAATTGCTCCTAAATATCTATGAACTTTTATTATAAGGGAAAATAAGCTTTGTACGATCTTGTGATGGTGGAGCAATAAAAGCAATAGACTGCATAATAAAGGTCGCTATCACAAGGGGCAATATAAAGTGACGTTCCTTTACATTAAGAGTTTGCACATCCAAAAACAAAAGTGCATGACAACCTCTGCTTCCCTCTGCGAAGGGCCTATCGGTTACTTTATGTATTTACTTTCATGCAAGAGTCAATAGTATTCTCCTCTATTCCGTTTTTATTTTCTCTTTTGGCAAGCATCATGTGGTGGGGATTGATCCATGCATATATATCCAGTTGAATGTAGGTGATCATGAGTTATTATTGTTGACATTACCCTTGAGGTAAATACATTGGGAGGCGAAATTATAAGCCCCTATCTTTCTATGTGTTTGACTGAAACTTTTGCTCCATAAGTATGACGTGAGTGTCAGCAATCATAGAAGACTAAATGATAGTTGAGTATGTGAACTTGCTAAACAAAGCTCTTACATAGACTCTTTCTGATAATATGATGAATTGCAATTGCTTCAGTGACTGAGATCATAGTTTGTTAGTTTTCAATTCGGTTTATGGTTCATACTTTAACTTGTGGATGAATTGTCACTTTTTCATGAGAAGTTTTATGATGATATATTTCTGTTATAATAAGGATCATGATGCTCCATGTCCGTATTTTATTATTATCGACGTCTCTCTCTCTCTAAATATGTGGTCATGATTATCGATTTTGACTTTTCGCTTGAGGGCAAGCGAGGTCTAAGCTTAGGGGAGTTGATACGTCCAATTTGCATCATGATTTCCTACTGTTATTTATTATATTTTTAATCATTATTTCACTTTATTGTACAATTCTTATGCCTTTTCTCTCTTAATTTGCAAGATTTACATGAAGAGGGAGAATGCCGGCAGCTGGAATTCTGAACTTGAAATAGATACATCAGAGATACCTATTCTACAGAGCTCCAATTGACCTGAAATTGCACGAAGATTTTTTATTGAATATATAAAAAATACTGGAGAAAAGAAATACAAGAGGGGACCCACAAGTTGCCCACAAGGCAACAGGGCGCCCCCCCCCCCGCCCACGGGCGCACCCTGATTCCTTGTGGGGCCCACAACTGGCATCTGGCCCCCTCCTTCTGCTATATAAGGGCATTTGCGCTAGAAAAAATAATGAGAAGACTTTCGGGATGAAGCACCGCCGTCTCGAGGTGGAACCTGGGCAGGAGCTATTTTGCTCTCCGGCGGAGCGATTCCGCCGGGGATACTTCCCTCCGGGAGGGGGAAATCGAAGCCATCGACATCGCCAACGATCCTCTCATCGTGGGAGGACCAATCTTCATCAACATCTTCACCAGCACCATCTCATCTCAAACCCTAGTTCATCTCTTGTATTCAATCTTTGTCTCAAAACCTCAGATTGGTACCTGTGGGTTGCTAGTAGTGTTGATTACACCTTGTAGTTGATGCTAGTTGGTTTATTTGGTGGAAGATTATATGTTCAGATCCTTAATGCTATTCAATACCCCTCTGATCTTGAACATGAATATGATTTGCGAGTAGTTACTTTTGTTCTTGAGGACATGGGAGAAGTCTTGTCATAAGTAATCATGTGAATTTGGTATTCGTTCGATATTTTGATGATATGTATGTTGTTGCTTCCTTTAGTGGTGTCGTGTGAACGTCGACTACATGACACTTCACCAACTTTGGGCCTAAGGGAAGGCATTGTGGAGTAGTAATTAGATGATGGGTTGCTAGATTGACAGAAGCTTAAACCCTAGTTTATGCGCCATTCCGTAAGGGGCTGATTTGGATCCATATGTTTCATGCTATGGTTAGAGTTATCGTAATTCTTCTTTCGTAGTTGCGGATGATTGAGAGAGAGGGTAATCATAAGTGGGAGGCTTGTTCAAGTAAGAACAGCACCCAAGCACCGGTCCACCCACATATCAAATTATCAAAGTAGTGAACGCGAATCAAACAAACATGATGAAAGTGACTAGATGAAATTCCCATGTGTCCTCGAGAACGCTTTGCTCATTATACGAGTTCGTTCCGGCTTGTCCTTTGCTATAAAAAGGATTGGGCCACCTTGCTGCACTTATTGTTACCGTTACTACTTGTTACTTGTTACGAATTATCTTGCTATCAAAACTATCTGTTACCGCTACTTTCAGTACTTGCAGAGAATACCTTGCTGAAAACCGCTTGTCATTTCCTTCTGCTCCTCATTGGGTTCGACACTCTTACTTATCAAAAGGACTATGGTTGATCCCCTATACTTGTGGATCATCAGACCGTTGCATTAGTGCATGTTAACGGTAGAAAAAAATTCAGGGTCATACGAGGAAGCGAGCGCCGATTCGTCATCAAACATGCATTGTTCCCGCTCGGAACCACGTGCCTTCTCATGAGATGCTCCGATTTGTGAGCGGTGTGTGCCAAAAGTTTCGTCAAAGTGGCCAATTCTTTTACCACGGCATCTTGGTGCCATTTCATGACATCAAGCAAGGTTTCATGTATTTCTTCTCATTTTTGAATTTTTTGGAATTTAAAAGCCATGGTTCTCACTGTTTGTGTCCAAGCCTTGACACCAATATGTTTGAAAATTCCTTCCAATTTACTGCACAGGGCATTAACTCACACACAAGGACACGAATATGACTTTCCAACCCATGATGGTTTGCCATTGCATGTACATGTAGTTCAAATTTGAATTACGGCCATTAAATGGCTAGAAACTCACTTATTGTCTTAAAAAGGTCAAATGAACACCGAAAATTTGAAAATTTTAACATGACCGTTGCATTAGTGCATGTTAACGGCAGAAAAAAATTCAGGGTCATACGAGGAAGCGAGCGCCGGCTCGTCATCAAACATGCATTGTTCCCTCTCGGAACCACGTGTCTTCTCATGAGATGCTCCGATTTGTGAGAGGTGTGTGCCAAAACTTTCGTCAAAGTGGGCAATTCTTTTACCACAGCATCTTGGTGCCATTTCATGACATCAAGAAATGTTTCATGTATTTCTGATCATTTTTGAATTTTTTGGAATTTAAAAGCCATGGTTCTCACTGTTTGTACGTGTCCAAGCCGTGACCCCAATATGTTTGAAAATTCCTTCCAATTTACTGCACAGGTAATTAACTCGCACACAAGGACACAAATATGATTTTCCAACCCATGATGGTTTGTCGTTGCATGTACATGCAATTCAAATTTTAATTACGGCCATTATATATGGCTAGAAACTCACTTAATGTCTTAAAAAGGTCAAATAAACCCTGAAAATTTCCAAAATTTAACTTCTCCGTTGTATTAGTGCATGTTAACGGTAAAAAAAAATCAGGGTCATACGAGGAAGCGAGCGTCGGTTCATCGTCAAACATGCATATTGTTCCCTCTCGGAACCACATGTCTTCTCGTGAGATGCTCTGATTTGTGAGAGGTGTGTGTCACAACTTTCGTCAAAGTGGCCAATTCTTTTACCACTGCATCTTGGTGCCATGACATGACATCAAGCAAGGTTTCATGTATTTTTGATCATTTTTGATTTTTTTGGAATTTAAAAGCCATGGTTCTCAATGTTTGTGTCCAGGCCGTGACACCAATATGTTTGAAAGTTCCTTCCAATTTACTGCACATGGCATTAACTTGCACACAAGGACACAAATATTATTTTCCAATACATGATGGTTTGTTGTTGCATGTACATGTAGTTCAAATTTGAATTACGGCCATTATATGGCTAGGAACCCACTTAATGTCTTAAAAAGATCAGATGAACCCTGAAAAATTCCAAATTTTAACATGACAGTTGTATCAGTGCATGTTAATGGTACAAAAAAATTCAAACAATTTCCATCACCATCCGTTGCCAGTGTACTCCAAATTAGTTTGTCGCGGGTAATTAAAAAATGCACTACATCGCACACAGTTGGTTATAGGAACCGTTTGCGATGAAAATTCGCCTGTCTTTTTATGCCTTCCTCCGTAAGCTTCGCCGGATTCATCTGCTCAAGCGCCGTTCACCCCCGAATCCTCGAGTCCCCGATACCCATTCCCCATCCCCATCTTGCAAAGAATGACGCCGTGGAGATGCTTCGTGAGGGCCCGTACGGTCGCTGGGTCCTCCCCGAGCGGCTCCGCCTCCGCCAAGAGCGCGGCCGCATTGGCCGAGAGGGCGTCCGTGGCAGCCGACAGGGCAGCTGCAGTAGCCGAGTTGGAGATGCAGGAGGCGGCGGAGATCGAGGAGCGCCGGGAGGAGGAGTTGCGCGTGGCTAAGGAGGAGGTAGAGAGCCACCTGTCCATCGAGGAATCGGCAGTGGAGTACCAATGCGAGCTCTGGTGCCGCCACTACTACGAGTAATACAACCTTGAGGGCGGCGCCGAGGACGAGGACGACGACGCGGTCGACTTCAGCCTGGGGGACGCGGAGTCCACCAGCGGCGGCATGTCGCCAGGACAAGTCATCGACATCTCATCTGACACCGGCGAGGCATAGGGCGGCGGCGCATCGGCGGCTTTGTTTAAATTATGCGTACTTAGCCTTTATTTATAACGCTGGTCTTTTTTTAGAACAATGTTTTGGTCAACTGGCTCTGTTTAATTACTAAAAGTGCTCGATTCAGTAAGTGTGGTCCGTGTGCTGTAGGCTCTTCTGTGTACCCCCCAAATTAGCAAGTGATGTTAAATATGCAATGATGTGGATGAGAACTGTACCCAGGGAAATTTCCACCAAAATTCGAGTGCTCAAACTCATCGCATGCGCGTAAAGCAGAAGAATCGTTTGCGATGCACACATTTGTTCAGAGTGAATGGTGTCCGATGACACTGCGCGCCAAGTTGCCCCCCCCCACCTTTCAATTTTTTTTGCTTACCGCCGAAATATCTAACTCTTCCCCCCTCCCCACCCCCTTTTCTCCCTGACCACGAGCCACATTTCCCCTGTTTACTCCTTCCTTCCTTCCCAAGCTATAGCCGCTTCCTCGCTTGCTTTCCTCGCTCTCGCCGTCTCGCATCCGACTGCCGCGGACGCCATGGTCTTCTTTGACCTCTCCAGGACGCCATGGTCTTCTTTGACCTCTCCAGCGGTTCCTCCGACGACGACGACTATGTCACCAGCCGGGTATGCCTCTCTCCTCTCTCTCGCCCCCCAGGCTTAGGGTTTTGATTTGTAATAAAGGATTTTAACCCGGAGGCCGATTTGAGCCATTTGTTCCTCTTGTAGCTCCCTAGGACCATCACTTGCAAGGAATGGAGCGGGGTAGCTGAAGATCTGCCTGCTCGTTGTCACCATCAATCTCCATGCGTGAAGTTAGCGGCTTTTGAATCTGTGGTCAGTGGGAGGAAGTTTCTGGCATGTGCAGAGAAGGTTAGCCCCACTTTCGTTGTTACAAATCATTCGTTAGATGTGGTTCAGACCTTGTCACTGTGCTATGTTAATATGGATGTGATTAAGACACTGTCAAAGTTTCTACCTAGTATCTAAAAATGTTGCCATCTCATCAGCGGTGCCCTGAGAAAACTATTTGGCACCGCTTCAACAGTTTGTGCACCCAACTTTGCTCCACACATCTGAGCAGCCAAGTAGTAAAATACTAATACTTTATGGCATGAAGGAAATTGGCATCGGAGCAACTAGGTGCTCCGGTTCCCCGAATTTTTCCTCTGGCAACGACTCGGCAGTGCAGGGCATCGGTGCCAAATGTAGCAACAGTTGATTTGACACCAGTTTTGGCCTACACAGTGGAGGGCCTTTATTGGTATTAGTTCTATGTTATTAAAATTGTGCATGTACATACCTGTTAGTATTAATTTGATGGCATTGAAACACTGTCACTGTGCTATTGCAGTTATATTTAGCTTCCTCATAAAATGGTCAATTTTTTATTATAGTACCTGACTAAGAACTTAATTATAGCTTGTGATGTTCCTGAATTTGGTTGTTATCTCAGTAGCAATTAATTCATTTGCACATTGAACTTTTTGAGAAGATATGTCATAATGAACGTGTTTCTTCACTTTTTCAAAATATGTATGTGGTGATTTTCTAAGTTGCTAGAAACCCATTTTTCCTACAACTGTAACTGATTTAGTTTTAAATATTATAGGATGAATGTAAGTGTTCTTACCTGGAGTGGGTTGATCAAGAGTGGCCACCGTATTTGAAGATGTGCCTAGCAAAGCTTTGGAGCATGTTTGAGGAATAGAATAGAGATAGGCTTAGAGAAAATGTTGTCAACGCTGAAGAATATTTCAAGGTACTGGAAAAAAAAGGAAGATGGAGAATGAGCTCAGATTTTTTAAATTAGACTGTGCTAAGATGGTGTTTGCGAAGGAGGAGGCACTTTCCCAGTTGGTCAGTGCAAAACAGGTTCTTACTGAACTGAAAGCAGAGGTGGAGAAGACTAATTTTGGCTGATCATGCATCAGTCGATCAGGGAAATGAATATATTGTTCTAATATTGTGCTCAACATACTTTGTGCTTATGAAGGTGAACTAGCTATATGATGTACTGTGCTGTATTCTCGTACCTATCGTACAATGATGTTAAAATATATTTGTGTGCCTGATATGAAAGTGGTAAACAGCTGTTCGATATGAAATTGGAATTTGCTTAGTACTGGATGTATTAATAGTAAACTAATAAACCTGCTAAATGGGTCATGGATTTTAGTAAAAGCGTGTGTGATGGATAGCCCAATGGCATACAGTTTTCTTCATCGAATCGTGTGTGATATACTTGAACAACGCAAACGTTTGTTCCATAATTACTGTGTGGGATGGCAAGACGATCTCCCACGGCTTGTCCTACGAAAGCGTCTGCGTTATCTCCCCCGATCGCACACGAACGGAAAAATTGTGTGCGATGTACATATGAATGGAAACGTTTGTCTGGGATTCACTGTGTGGGATCTACACACGAACGGAAACGTTTGTCTGGGATTCACTATGTGGGATGTACATACGAACGGAAATGATTGGGCCAGTATAATTGTCTGTGATGGCTCGCCCGATCGCACATGAGCTCCTTTTGCCCCTCGTGTGTGACCGTAGGCCCTATCGCCAATGGTTTCTGGGTCGTGTGGGAAGGACCCCCCCTATCGCACACACAGGCAAGGCGACGGTTTAAAACTCTGTCACGGAAAGGGGGTAAAAACCGTTTGTATAGCAAGTCGCCGCACCAGTGTATGAGCGGTCGTATGGAGTGCCAACAGCTCCACAACGTCAATACAAGACACTTTCGTGAAGGCACCCAAGGGAGGACAGAACCCTAGCCTTCGCCACAACCTCCAGAACAGAAGAGGAGGAGATCCGAAGAACCTTCAGAGATCTTCTTAGTTTTGGTCCTTTCATCTCCATCATCATCATCACCACCTTCACTATTGTAAGAGGAATTCCAGTTTGCAAGAACAATTGTAACTCTATTCAATCTCACCTGGAGATCAAGACTATTTGAATCATCCATTTCATCTTATTGTGGATCTTCACGGTATTATCGATATGGTTTTCATGGGTTTTATCTCCATTGTGATTGATTCCCCTCTTATGATGCGTGAGTAATTCCCTATAGGCGTAGGAGATGTAGGTGAGTGGTAAGATTCATATGTGCCTATTCTATATGTCGTCATTTGTATTTGTAGTAGTATGATCTGTCTAGTACATTGTTATGTTGTGGTGAACTCTATGCGTGTTGTCCAATTTAAGGGCCCATGCAGCATGATCTCAAGACCTACACATGTAACACATATTGTTTGGGAAATCTGTGACCTCTGACGTGACAGGTGGAGATATCTATGAGGACCGAAGATAATATGAGATAACGGTGATCCATTAAACCTAATGCTTGGTTCCGGTCCAAGGACCTTTATTGTGGAAACGACCACTCTGTGGCAATGGAGAAGCAGGACCATAGAATGAAATATAATCCCACGTGGAGGAGTTTCATAACCTTAGGGTGATCTGCCTACAGAACATACATATCAAATACTATGAGTATAATACAAGGTAACTGGTATTACCGTCGCACTGGCACACCTGATATATTCTTACCATGAACTGAATTCTCTCCGCGCCTAATCTCTCCATTGCGGGAAACACAACCTTTATTTTTGTTCATGATATTTATTTATACAAGTTTTACCTTCATTACTTTAAACCTTTTATCCTTGTTACTCTGGTTTACCCGTTTGCTAGGACAGTAACAGTATTTGCAGAAGCTCTAGCAGTTACTTCACACAAGAACTATGACATCTTGTGTGTGACAGAAGAGCTATTATAAATACTCTCCTCCGCTCTTCGTTGGGACGATTACTCATTGGGATACTTTTGCGAATGTGCTACACTACCCTGTTTGGCTTGTAGGCATCAACCTCTACAGTCTCCAGGGCCCCATCAACGATATGAGTGGCCTCGCCGAGTCCCTTCGAGGCATGTCCGCCTACATGAATTCAAGCTTCTCCAACTGGAGCCAAGGATGGGCTCCTGACCAACCGCCACAATGATCCTGCTGGTTTGAGCTTGAAAGGCTTAAGCTTGGGGGAGGTCATCTCCACGTCTACATCAAGATGTGGTGGTATTTGAATAAATTGTAATGAGATTGTACTTAAGCTCGTTGAGCTTCAAAACACTCGTGTTGGTCTGTTCCAACACTTTGCTTTTTATTTGTTTTTGTTTTTGCCTTTGCGATTTATTTTTTGCAAGTTAGTTTTCAAAAACCCAAAAAAAACAAAAATAGAATAAGCTTTGCTTTGTTCTTGTTCTTTTTACCCCTTCGGGTTCGTTTGCAATTTTGTTTTCACAGGAGTTGACCTACACCGAATAACGAGGAATGCAAGAATAAGGAAGAGAAGTGTGTAAATTCACTACCGTGAAGGTATGTCCTACGACTCCCGTCTTTTGCACTTGGAATACTTAGAGTAGATGTAGTAGTAGTATGTGTGATATGTCCAAGAGGGAGTCAGTCTTGATAATTAAAACAAGGGTTTTGCTCTAGTAGCTGAAAGAATTTTCTAGCCTTTGTTCTGTTTAGTCTAGATAACCAAGACTTGCCGTGGGACTATTTTTGAATGAAATGATCTTAACTAAGAATAACCATGCACAAGAGAAAGTCTACAGAGACTTGGGTGTTGAGAAAAATTGTAGAAAAGATGTTGTTAGAAATGCACAACCCCATATGTTAATTTTAATAGACTTGATAGCACTTGTGGATAAAATTGTCTAGAGGAACTTAGTTGAAGGGTGAACGATATTATGCCAAAAATCCGTGTTGTATCTCTACATGGTGCTTCAGCTTCTCGCTGGTGCCATGGCCCTGCTACTATATGCACATGTACGTGTGTAAATGTGGCTTCGTCACCTTTCTTGATGTTATGCCGAGGACTCCGCTAGCCAATGAACGATCCACCAGAGCTATGGCTTGGATTTTGGCTATGAGTTTGTTACCGTACATAGTGGCAACACTACAAACGAATATTATTCGGCTTTCTCTTGAATGGGTGTGTATGTGGTAAATAAATGGGACTGGTCAAAAGAGCTCTAAAGAGACATATATCAGAGGTCCATAGTTCCCAAAAATTAAGCCACATCGAAACTTTATGCATGATCACTTATTTCGCATTATCCCTTCACGTGACAACCAACATTTCAGCAAACAATGATTGAAATGAAGTGCTTGAGAACCTTGAGGATGAGATAATTGTGGGTATGTTTATGAGCACTCTAGCATCATGTTTTTCTACATGCCTTTCCTCTCCCTAATTTATGTTTTTATGGCTCCATCAAAGAAAAACTCTTCCGTGCATTCCTGGCAAGCAACTCTTGTCTAGAATAAATAGAATTGAGTGTTGCGAAGTTGTTTTATCTAGTAGATCAAAAAAATTGTGTTGATTATCTTTGCTTCACTAACACTTGCACAATAACCATGCCACCACTACAACTACACTAAGTTTTCAGGTCAAGAAGCGGAGGGCTATCTAAGCGTACCAATCGTAAGTGAACCAAAACCTTCTCGTTATTTCGGTTTAAACAACTGAGTTCCTTATGATTCGGATTTCTCTCTATGTTGCTCGAGGACGATCAAGTTTAAGCTTGGGAGACTTGATGAGTGATATTTTTACACTCATTCACCCTTTGTTTAAACCGATATCTTTCATTAAAACCGAGATATTCGCTCCGATATTGCCACTAATGACTGATGAATGCAAATGATTCCACAAATCCTCTCTTTGATATGTTTCCACGGGAAATGGGCTCCAAAGGGAAGAAATCATGTGTGAACGTGGAAAGGAATGGAAATGGAGATAGAAGAAATCATCAGGAGGTGCACCAGCGAAGACAACACAAAAGACGGCGTTCCATACGACCGCGAGCGCTCATATGAGCGGTCGTATGGCGTGAATTCCGAGGCGCCTCGTCCACCTGAACAACTTTTATAAAGGGGGCCACGTCGAAATGTCAACAGAACATCTGCGAGCGAAGCCAGAACAGAGCCATCTTCATCCCCTCTCATCAACCCTAGCCGCCGCCATTTCCATCTCCATAGCCGCCATAACCACCATAGTGCTTCCTCTCTAGATCATACTTGTAATCGTGCATCGCACAAGGCATCCATTGTAAGACATATTATCAATCAATAGATCTTTAGGATGTGTTCTTCATGCGATCTGATCTTCATGTGTGAGTAGTTCGGTAAGGTATGGGTTGAGGCATAGGCCTTGCAACCCGTTGTATTTGTTGTAGGGATCAATAGAAGTGCTTTGAATTAACATACCATATGTGTGAAATAAAAGTGTTCCCTAGATGTTTCTTGTCTCGTCCGTGATCTTCATCCCTGCAGGTACCCAGGATCATGGAGATCGAGCCATGGAGAGGCTAAGGGCAAGGAGAACGTGAAGTGTTATTCTGAACACCAGTGACAGAAGGGTTTAGTACGGTAACACGGATCCAATCCTTGGGGATTCATGAGGTGTAGTCATTAAACACCCAAAGCTCTTGTCTGATTATTATAATATTAATTATCAAGGCAACCCCGCGCGACGGATAGGGCCTTCGGTTGGACAATTGATTCTTGATGCAGGACTCGTGCCGGTCAAGATGTTATTTGGACACATCCCCCACTTCGGTTCGTAACAAGCACATCTCGATGGGTGACTTCCAACGCACAAATTAAGATCATATTTGGTCCCAACGCTAATACATGGTTGTAAGCATTAATACCTCATACCCGTACCTATTTTTATTATAAGTGTTTCATCACAACTAGCTTGATTGATCCGGTCAAAAGCTGGAATTATTTCTTTGACAGAAGCTTGCTAGAGACCATCGCTTCAAGGGAACCTTCCTCTCGCGGGTTCGATAACCCAAGGTCACCTCTTTGGGGAAATAGGTGTGGGGTACTATCTGTTCCTTTACCGAATCACTAAAAAGGAAGTATCACGGACATTGTCAATCGGGGTGCGAAGGATCCGGAGATCACTAGGGCCTCCGACTGCAAAATTGTTGTTTAGGTCGCGTCCCCGTTGGACGACTGAAGGATCAGGATGCCGCGGTCGACTGGTGTCCAGCAGCTCCTGTTCGCTGACGATCATGTTGTGCTCCAGCTATGCCAGTCGGGAGCGTTCCGCCAGGGTCTCCTGGCAAGCGGCCTCAAGGGCCCTGTTAGCCGGCGAATCACCCGGGATGGGAGTGTGAAGGACTCGCTCGGTCGCCTCACGCTGTTCCCAGATGGCCGGGTCCTCATCGACTGCACCTCCTCCGAATGTCGTGCTCGGGCGGTGGCGTGCCAGCCATGAAGACTTCTCCTACATATGCCTGTGATCCGCGGCTCTCTTCTCCCTCGGAGACGGACTCCTAGAGAGGATAAATGGACTCAGAATCCATCATTCCCACGAGCCGGCTCGCAGAACGATGGAACTGAGGGCAAGGTTTGTCGGATCGCTTCCGATGACAACGCGGCGCCAGCCGGAACTCCCGAGTCGGTGGCTTGGTAATGGATGCTCCCGCGAGCCGGCAGGTCAGCGTTGTTCAACGGGGCATCGGGATGCCATGCTAAACCGTCGATGGGGAACTCGAGGACCCCGAATCGGATGCTGCCAGCCGGAACCGATGACGATGAAGCCAAACGCACCATATCGTCATTAGACGCTAGCCCCACGATGGGCGCCAACTGTTGTGGATATAATCCTGACAATACTAGGGGGGTATGGATATATATAGAGGCAATCGTATCTAGCGATCGGTGCGGTTGGGAGTACGCTCAAGGAATTATACAGGTCCGGGCCCTCTGCGGTGGAGGTAATACCCTACTCCTGTGATGATCTGTGCTCTTGGCGTAGGGTACAATGTTAGTATGCTCAACCGTCAGCCCGAGGCTTCCCTCTTAGCTTATATAGAGTGCGCCAGGTAGGGGTACATAATGGGCTGGTATTAATGATATTCATGGCCTCAGGTGTGGCCGACTATTTCCTGGCATTTATTACTGGTAACTGTCGTATTTAACTAGATTATACCACCGTTGGGTAAATGCCGCCATTATGACATTGTGGTCGAGAGGTATCCTAGGCAGCGGCTGACTGGAGGCATAGCCGACTGCTCCACTCGTCTCCGGCCGAGTGCCTGCGGTCGACAGTCGGGTGTCCTGGCATCCGGCTGTTAGGACTTAGCGCGGTCACACGCCACCCTCCTTATCTCTGATGGGCTGTCGATAGAGCCCCTTGGCCCATTACCTTCTGGGCCGTATCTTATACGAGTCTTGGGCCTCTAGCGGGCCACTCGTATACTTGGGCCTACCGCGTATTTGTAACCCCGACAATACCACTTTTTAGAATTAATCCGAGGCGCATAGTCGATCATCCGAGGACCAAGCAATCACAAGAGGCACGACACCGACATTTGTCAACGATGGGCGGGAAACCCCCAGGGCTTTGGTATGGTGGTGGAAGGGTTAAGAATAAATTTTTGGTTATCTCCGTTCGGCGGTGGCGAGACGATGATGTCGTCTTCGGCATGGAATAAGGTATCTCCGCCTTGCCCACATTCCGGTGATGCTTCTTCATGTCACCGGGAGGCGCGTGGAAGATCATGTGTGCCCAAATTTGATTCTTCGGGGTTTGAAGTTTTCTTCTGCAGGTTTGTCTCGGCCACACTGTCCTCCGGAGCGGACAACGTGGTTGTGCGTCCTGTTCCTCTGGCCCCTGCTTCGATTGATGATGGTTGACCAACCCCGGCCTCATAGGGGACGCGTGTGATTTGTGTTCCCCAACTTTGTCTGGTCGGATTTTGGGCGTTCTACGTGTCCTCTCCGACGTTCTTCTTTGGGCGCGATTTGCTATGCTTATCGCAGCCACCGGCGTCTTCTTGTCTACATCGACGACTTCTCAACCGCTACTTCTACAAACTTCTGGGTTTAAATAAGTTCACGCCGATGAGACGGAGGCCCAAAGGCGGCAACGAGTTTTGCCCACAGTGCGCCACTGGTGGATGTTGGGGGAAGAAGACTTCGGCACCCCCAAAAGTTTGGTTGTATTTTTCAATTTTTGTAAGGGTGCATTTGTAAGGTTCTGTGCTGCTTAATATATGGCATTTGGCCTTTTCTATTAAAAAAATGCCCTTCATAGGTAAAATAAATACAATGGAAAACCAAGAGGTGAAAGTTGTTTTTTGATATTCATATAAGAAAGAGGTGGCACATGTGCAGAGCCATTATGATACACCGGTATTCCATATGCCATCCTAACATCCTTTCAATATATTTCATTTCTTACAAATTCGCACAAATAGTGGATGTAACAAACTGCTAGATAAATTTCATTAGCAGCACAAATTTTATTTCCATTGATATTTATCTTTGTTTTGAACTGATTTATCTAGCAGTTTGCCGCAAAAAAAACCTAGCACACGCAGTTGCACGCGTGAATGACCAGTTTTAAAAATTAGTAGTTTGTTTATCTTTTTATAAGAGCTTATTTCCACGTGGTGATGCCCAGCCCTATCTTGACCATGACACCAAACGAGCTGTATGGAGTTACGATGTCGCCAAAATGAGCTCATCCTGTCAACGTTCCGCGCGCAAGTCGCTCCACAGGGTGCCAGGTCACTCTGCAAACCTTGTTAAAACATCAGACGCAGGTACACGATGTTCTCGGGGCAGGAACGGACCTCGGACGCAAGAACAGGAGGCTTCGCCATGGCTAGCTACGTTGCTCACATCTGGCTCCGGCGGACGTCCGTGGAGCAGCAGGCGCACCAGCTCATATCCCGGGCTTCGAATTTCTACACGAGAATCACAGGGTACACATACATACTGTACTACGTACTATATTCTTCTACCGAATGCTCCTTTTCTGTTCCCTACATGTGTTAATTTTGTATAGAGAACTAGTAGTGGTATCTAGCATGGAAGTCCGGCTGCATGAAGTAGTTCAGAGATTCTCTTCCCACTCCGTCCAGCTAGCCGCCCCATGATTGACCCCTCCCCCGACAGTGCCTGAAATTCTGGCTTGGAGCTGAGAGCAGATACTTGCGGGGTTAATTTGTCAGTCTTGCTATTTTAAAGTGCATGTTGATCTCATGTATTAGTCCACCGCGATACCATACGGGTATCTGCGCGAGAAACTGAAACCGGTACCATTTCAAAATTACCCCATGAGAACCTGAAAACCAACTAGTATGATGCAAATAGTGATTAGTGAACTAATAACGATTGAAAAAACCCTGAAAAACTGGCGACAGAAAATAGGAGAGAAAACTTAGACAGGAAAAGGCGAAGAAAAAAATAGAAAGGATAAATTGGCGTACTGCACTCGCTCGAGGGGACGATTACAAGTAGTTCAAAGTCTGAGGAACAGTTATGGAGCCGACTTTGGAAGCTGATTGTTGGGCCTAAAGTGTGGGTTTTCTGGTGGGGGATCCTTCGTGGAATTCTACCCAATGAGGCCACACTGAAGCATCTGACACATCAAATTGCTGAGCAGGTTAGTATTTGCCTCGCAATGGAGAAAAACTTGATACATGCACTAGTGTCGTGTGAACACGCTAGCGATTCTAGACCGGATCAAAACCTTCATTCCATTTGAAGTTGCCAAGGCTGCAACTTGTTACTTGGGCCAAGGATTTTTCTTGTAACCAAATGTTTTCAAAGGAAGACAGAGCACACATTATTATTATGTGAGCTATCTGGTCTTCTAGGAACATTGGACTCATAACCAGGAGGCCTTCGATCCAAGAGTGACACTGAAGTGACATTGCTCCGGAACAGTGTCGGGAGCCGCCCGATTCAGGTTGGGTGAAGATTAGTACTAATGGAGCCATAGCAGCTGATGAGCGCAAGGAGGAGGTGGAGGGGTTGCTCGTTCGCACATTTCCTATCTTCGTACTTGGTTTAAGCCCTATATCGGGGTAACGGATCCTCTCATCGCAGAAGCGGTAGCTCTCTGCGACGGAGTTTTGCTTGCCAAGTTGTGGGACTTCACCGATTAGTATAAATACAAACTATCTTGAGGTGGTCAGCCTCTGGAATTCTCGCCACGGTTCTTGGTCAACTGTGTCTCCTATATTCTTAAAAATTGGGGAGTTTGTTTCTGGTTTTCCTTCTTATTCAACATGTTCGTAGGACTGCAAATAAGTCGGGTCATCTTTTGTGCTAAGCATGCATGCTTGCACCAACCAATAGGATGTTGTATGCAATGATCCTCGTGCAAGTTGCTAAAGTTTGATCCTCCCATTTCAATTGCGAAGGACTAACTTGTAGACTCTGTTCTTCATGGTAGTTATTACGGGATTTTTTTAATTTCTTGGTCCGGTCCTTGCTCTTATCCTTCTCCTTGATGACGATGATCATTATGTTTCTCTTCGCGGTGGCTCGGGACAACGCAACATATAGCTGACCATGAGAGAAAACCAGATCAAGTAGATACACGTGACAATCGGGATGGTCTGCCCTTGCACCTTATTGATCGTCATGGCAAAGCTAAGCCTAATCGGAAGCCTCTTCCTCTTGAATCTGGGCGAGAATATGTCGTCGTTGCAGGTCGGAGAAGTATCCAAGGAAGGACACCCCCCCTTACCGATGTGTTGTCCTAGCACGATTTTTGTGTCGATGCGTTCCTCTAGAAACCCGAACAATAAGCCTCGTGTCATCACACGGTCCATCAACTAGCTCGCTCAGAGGTATAGCATGGCAGTTTATCTTCAATCTAAGCACATGTGAAGATAGCCCGTTGAGAGTTAACGAGTTCAGGAACTCAAGAGCACAATACTCGTCCTTCGCAGTATCAAAGTTGTGGTAGATTACCTCTTCACCCAAAAGCGCTTTATCATGCATATATTTATCTTTTCAATTGTCATGCTTCTTATCACATGTCGATGATACCATTTCACATGAATTTTTCATATTCAACAAGCAAAAATACAGTAAAATAACTTCGGCCAACAAAGAAAAAACTTCACATATATCTCTCAAATGTGCAATTTCCTCCGGTCAACAATTCTATATACTTGAAAGAAAGTGAAAACACCCTAAAACATGAAACAATTCAGCAATATAAAATAAAAATATGTATTTGTTAGAGTGTGTGTTATGGGTACACATATGAAATCTTGATATCATCCTCCTGCTGCTCAGTGTGCTTGGTGCATAAATTTGAATGCCCGTTGTTGCTTTTAGATTTGTATGCTTGCTTAAGTGTCACCCCAATGTCAAGAGAAGAATCTTGCCCAATGCATATTTTATTTGATTTCTATTCTTGCTCTATACTTTTTGTTGATATGTCCGCATGCTTTATATTAACAATTTGATTTAAACGTCATACACATGTTCTGGATGGTAGTAGTAACTATAAGAAACCCTTGGACATTTTGTTGATTCTTACAATTTTCAATACAACCTAAGTTGTACGTGATGCATAATGATTGACATGTAAACTTGGGCTGCTTTCTGAATTTGTAACTTCGAGGGGAACATGAGTAGTAATATAAATCTACTCATCGGGGTTACGTTATTTAGACTTGTTTGTGCAACTTTGTAGGTAGTGAGATTAACTTGAACACCTTAACTCTAGACGGTGTCAAAGTTATGGAAGAACGCTTAGCAGATGAGCCAAGTGCCATATGCAACTAGTGATTTGTACTCGAGGGGCTAAGTTCTCAAGGAAACAAGTAAGTACATTGTTGATTGCTTTTCGCTTTATTTACCACTTTGATTGTTGTCGTGCTCTTAGTTATCTGAAGTATATCTCATGTTTGCATTGGGTATAAATTGGATCATAGCTAATGAAATTCCAAAAAGAAGAACAACGATATATAGGCAAGCCAAAAAATTGGCTACCAATTGGTTGGTTGTGAACTTCCTTTGCCAGCCTCACAAAACTTGTCAATTTTTGGCAATTTTTGACCTTGTCAAATGTTGGCAAGCCAATTTTGGCTCCTAACCAAGTATGCTTGAAACCCTGATGCTGGTGAAGGCGGTGTTGGGCGGCATCGACTAGGATGAGGGAGATGCGAGCTGCTTTGGGTAGTGTCGGTTGAGGTGGGGCGGCATGTGGTGGCGCTGAGGTGAGGGAAGGCGAGAAATGGTTTGAAGGCGGCTTTGGGTGGCATCGAGGTAGGGAGTGGCGGGTTTTGATGGTAGGACCTGGTCACGGTGACCTTATCCGCGAGCAGCCTAGGTGACAATTATCTCATCTACGAGGAGCATGTTTTGTGTTTTTTTTTCCTACATCCAACTTGAGTTGTGAGGAAAAAAACCAAAGCAAACTTTGTTATGAAAAGAAAACCAACGCGAACAGAACGAATGAGTGTTAGCGTCCCAGGCCCAACTCCCAACCTATGTCCCATGTTCGGGCGTTTCTGATGCACATTAGACAAACCACTATATGCGCAGGGTCCATCACATCCCATAAGACTAGCCTGACGGGAGTGTGGCACTCTCCCTTATAAGGTGGTACTAGCCTCCTGGGTCATTCGGACGTTTCTAGTGCGCATCGGACACACTACTATAAGCGAAGAGCTCACCACATCCCAAAAGACTAGTATAAAGAGAGTGTTGCACTCTCACTTATAAGGTTGTCATAGCCTACCCCGTAACGAGGTGCGACTAAAGTCACTAACAACGCCTAATAGCCACTAGCCTAACAAGGCGGTGCCCGAATCGAGGAGTAAAGATGCATAGGAGAGACCGGCCTTCCAAACTTTTATTGTAGTTCTTAGTTTATAGTTTCTAATAAAGCATCTGTTTTTCCTTTTCCATAGAGTGGGAGGACGGACGAAATGGAAACTAACGACTTCCCGACACTAGGACAACCACAACGCGCGACCGCATTTGGTATGTTCACGTCCATTTGGGTCGAAACGGACAGAAATCGCGGCCCAACGCGGCGACCCAAACGGACGGGTGTCTGTTTTTCGTCCGCCCGCGACCCATATATGGCCCAAATTTGGGCAGGGTTTGCGTCGGCGCGGACGCACGCGACACTCGTCCTTGTCTCCCCCTTGGCCCTCACGTCGGTGGCACGTAGGCCGTTCTCCCCCTTCCCCCCTCCACAACCGACACCATCCGCCCTCGCCACCGCCGCCCACTTCCTAATGCTTGGACACTGCACAGGCCTCCTCCCGCATCCACCCACTCCCCCAACATCAACGTCGCATCCGAGGAGCATTCTTGTCGGCATTGGTGGCCTCTTCTCGCCACCTTTGGTGCAAGGGAGTCCACAGTCGCTGGCACTGACCTCCCCTCCACTTCCGTGGCCCCCAGCCACCGGCCGCACTTGCCTCCGCTTCGACAGGCCTGCTGCCTGTACAGGGCGGGCATGGGGATCTTCACCGGCCGCTACTACACCACACCAGTGGCGGTGCCAGAAAATTAGTCTTGTGTAGTCAATTTAAAGTAGTGTAGTCAAATATATGAATTTCTATTAATTTTTTCCAAGATTTATACATGTATGTGTTGATTTTAACAAAAAGCTGGGTAGTCAATTGACTACCCAGCTCATATGTGGCTTCGCCACTACACCACACCTGCATGGTGTTCCGCGCTTTGCCCGTAAGGTACAATGGATAGTGGGGATGAATTCTTTTTCATCAACTCATTTGTAATTCAGATTGATTCGTCGTCGTACGGTGAGGATTTTGTGGTTGCTACTTTGGTCATCAATGAGCACATTGCTTGGCAACGGCCGAGGTTCAGGCGGTCTATTCCAGGTCATGCGCCGAGAGCGGCCATTGCCTACTCTTCGCCGACTACTTTTAGTGCATGTCCCCACTCTTCAATCCCAAGCTTTTCTGGCACCGTTTTCGGATGGCGAGACATGTGTTCAACCGTATTCGGGAGGGAGAGGTGGTGTATGATGATTACTTTAGAAGCAAACAAGATGCCATTGGAAAGGTTGGCTTCTCCTCTTATTAGAAATACATTGCGGCTATTCGGATGCTTGCATACGGAATTTCCGCTGATCTTGTTGATGAGTGTGTCTGCATGAGTGAGTCCACATGCCTTGCATCATTGTACAAGTTCTGCAAGGTTGTGGTAGCCAGGGCCGGGCCGGCAAAATCCGGGGCCCTGTGCGAAACTGAAAAAGGGGCCCTATCTAAAAAAATGAACTAACGAGCAATTATAATGTATATATCTCGCAGAAAAAATTATAATGTATATAATATAATGTCTTACATAACAATTGGACATATAAAAAAGTCATACCTATCCAACTCCCGGTTGCTATTTATTTGAACATCCTCATTCTTTTAGTATTCTTTGAAATGAAATCTTCAATGATATCCTCGTAATCAATCTTCTCCAACACTTCACTCTCAAGTGCTATTGTGGCCAAATCAACACGTCGACGAGTCTGAAATTTGAGACAGGAGGCGAGGAAGGCAACGGCGGCAGCGGCCTATCGCCCTGAATCCGAATTTCGATGATCCGATCGATCTAATGACCAGGGACCGAGGGACGAGGCGTCGAGGTGACGAGACGTTCCTTTCCTGTAGCCACGAGCCCACGATCTTCGAGAGTTTCCTTTCCTGTAACCATGATCCCGATCCCTGCAGCGATCGAGTAGGAGGAGTCGAGGAGAACGATCCCCGATCCCGTTTCAGCGCTCGTCGCTCGATGGCCTCGTCGCCTCGACTCCAGCCCACTCCAGCACCTAGCGGCCCAGTACGCTTAAGTTTTTTTTATACTAGGCCTATATAAAAATTTTGGGCCCCCCTAGAATTTTGGGCCCTGTGCGGGCCGCACATTTTGCACCACTGTGGGCCCGGCCCTGGTGGTAGCAGTGTTTGACCCGGAGTACTTGAGAGAGCCAAATGCCGCGGATACAACCTGGTTGTTGGCGATAAATGCAGAGAGAGGCTTTCCGGGAATGGTGGTACCATAGATTGTATGCATTCGAAGTGGAAGAACTGTCCATTTGCTTGACAGGGGCAATATAAGGGGCATGTGAAAGCTTGCACTGTCATACTTGAAGTTGTGGCTTCACAAGATCTCTGGATTTTACACTCTTTTTCTGTATGGCTGGTTCTCACAATGACATTAACGTGCTTCAATGCTCTCCGGTGTTTAGAAGGCTTGTAGAAGGCAACTGCCCAAAGGTCAACTTTGAGATCAATGACCACCACTACAACAAGGGATACTACCTAGCTGATGATATCTATTCTCAGTGGTCAACTCTTGTGAAGAAAATCTCCAATCTGGTAGGAGAGAAGAGGGATAGGTTTGCCCAAGCACACGAGTTTACCCAATTTCATACAGAAATGCATGATTGGGCAACACACGTCCAACTTCAAAATGTTTTGATTGAGCATATGTGGACTCACCTTGGCAACCAATAGATGTATCCGTTCTTTCTTTCAATGTATTTGTGACAATTTAAATTTGATTTTAAACTATGAGATTTTTATTTGGTTGTAAACTATTTATTATTGTCGTGTAAAACTATGTGATTTATTTGATTGTGCAATGTTAGTTTAGATATATGCATGAAAAAAGTGTGCACATTTGGTCGCCGGCCGGCCGGCCGGCCGAACAGACCAAATGGGTCGGCCGGTTGGGCGCACTGCCCACGAAAACACGAACGCGGCCAGACGCCGCCCTTTGATCGAGCCAAACGGATAAAAAAAAGGACCAAATCCGCGTCGCTTAGTTGGAGTTGGCCTTATCTCCCCTTTATTGACGTAGAAGATGTTTACTAGAGCTAATGATTCACTGAGCAAATCCTGATCCCACACTTTTTTTTAGCACATCCTGATCACACACTTCACGCACTTCATCGTGACCACACCTCACCGTCGGCCCAGGCCCAAGCCCAACCTTTGACAATTGTTGATAGGTGGCGGAGGCCGCCAGCAGGCAGGTAGCGGCATACATCCACGTCCACATCGTCATCCATCTCTCAACCGTAATCCCACGTCCCCAACGCCGTGCATTCAAATCCTTCATTTTCCGGCCCCATCCTCCCGCGCCCGCGCGCGTGTGGACCAGGATTCGTGGCGCGCGAACCGTTGGCCACGATCGAGCGTTGCGTTATCGTGAGCCTATCCGGTCTCGCGAGTGGCGTTCCGGGGGATGAGGCGCCCAGTGGCCGGGATCCACCGGCCGTGGCGAGCCGCACGCCGTCGCGCGCACCCGGCCCGTGTTTGTCCGCACGCACGCGCTCCCCGCACTATTTCTTGCGCGTATAAGGAGGGCACCAGGCACTGCCCATCTGCACAATGTCGACCGCCGCGGCTAACTGGTGCTACGCAACCGTCGCGCCCCGCTCCTCCACCATCGTCGCCAGCCTCGGCACCCCCGCGCCCTCCAACTCCTCCTCCTTCCGCCCCAAGCTCATCAGGAACACCCCCGTCCAGGCCGCGCCCGTCGCACCCGCATTGGTACGTACGCAACTGCATGCATGCACCATGCATATCCATCCTAGCTCTATCCGGCCTTCTTAAGCTTGGCTAAGTTTGGCATCATGGTATGTCCTTTGCTGTTTTGGGAACGGCATGGGTCACGGGTCCCTTTGCTCCACGCCACATGCCTAGATCTTCTTCCCAGAATATGGGAGAACGGCAACCATAGCTAACCAAAATGCACCTTATTGTCGCGCTCAAAAAACCAAAACGCATCACTGCACAGTTGACCAGCTCTGCACATGGGGCTTGCATGTCGCCATGATCTCCTATACTCTTGTAACCTTTTCTATTTATATAAAAGCAATCATTGAATAGTATATATATGGATCTAACAGACAAAGGCATTGTTTTCTTAAATCCTCTCTCTCTCCACCATCAACATGCATGTTAACAAACTGGATAGAATATGTGGGACGAACGGGTTTCCAAAGAGGTGGCCAGCGATAATGTTAATTAAACATAATAATGTGCTCTGGATTGAAAATAACTCCACAAAGTCTCAAGTGTACAGGAGAAAGTTTATACTAGTGCATAAACATGTAGCGGCTTTTCCTTAAAGCGATAAGGTGGAGTCTATCGGACATTATTGCTAAGACTGAAAGGACACCAATTAAGCTAGGTCTACTCTATGTTTCTAGCACTCTCTTGGTTCTTGGAGAAAAATGACCATCCTTTGGCTTTGATGTTGAGTAGTTTGACTTTGATTCACAAAAGTTTGCAGAAATAACGACTAGGTCATCCACTCCCTCAGCTTCCTTTTTTTTTCATTGATAAGAAGCTTCCTATTTTCCTCTTTTTGAGTTTTCAAACACCACCTAGGCAAGTTACTACACTAAATCCAACTCGAAGGTTATAACAAATCTTCATTTATTGCAATAAAACAAAGAGTAATTGCAGAAATATCAAACTTTTATATCGAAGAATCTACATAGAACGCGTTAACCATGGAGTCGTTAAGGCAGTTGTTACTGTAGCTTTTATCTAAGTACGTAAGGTACTCCTAAGCCAACTTTGTTACCGCTAGCCTGTACGAGGAGGCCTGATTTTTTGTTGGTATCAACGTCACACCGCTTACACGTACTGATGTGATGCAGAGCTTGAAGCTGATTGCAACCCGCAACCATGTGTAGTAGTATACCACTATCCAGCTTCTCCACCTGAGATGTCATCAACAAAGAAAGAATCCCACATATATGTCGTCCCATTGCTTTAATCTTATTAGTCAATTTTAAGGAAGGGGCTGAAATATTACTATTTGGCATCATGCTTCATGCATGTCAAAGAGCAGAAACGACGTCATAGCAAGCAGTTACAGTCTGTTCCTAAATAAATAAATAAAAGGTTCGGCGACTGCTTTGGGCAGCAGACGCGGGCCGGAAGGAGTCGTGGCGGAGATTCAGGAGCAACTGCCTCTGCCTGCCCCTCGTCGTCGTCGTCGATTGAGGAGGCCGGGAGCGATCCGTTGCATTCCAGTAATTCAGGAAGCGGCGGTCTCGGCAGTTTGTCCTCCTACGGGATAGAGGCGTCATTTCAGCTCCGCCTCATCATCTTTTGTTTTTTTGAGCATTATCATACCCCGCCTTCCTCATCCATGACGGGGAAGATGCTACCGTGACAAAAATGCTACACATACGGACTGTTTACAGGACAGCTACGGACCTTCCTTAACTTCTTTTCACTGCCCCCTGATTTTCAACCGGGTGGGGCCCGGCCCTCACCCTTAATCCAATTAAAACAT
This sequence comes from Elymus sibiricus, assembly GCA_039707655.1. NCBI lineage: Eukaryota > Viridiplantae > Streptophyta > Magnoliopsida > Poales > Poaceae > Elymus > Elymus sibiricus. The sequence continues at coordinate 247,938,917 of CM077668.1, forward strand.
GCCAACTCAAGAATCAGCCTGTAAACTTAAGTAAACGTCTGTACGTGTAGCATTTCTCCGTCCGTGAAGGGGGGCCCGCGGGTGGAACTCGTGGGGTGGCCTTCCGCGGCCCCAGCATTTGGATTAGCGCACCCGACGTTGGTTGAGCAGAGGATGAGGAGCCCAGCACATTGCCAATTGTCCTTGGATCTGGGAGCCGGTGATTACCCCACCTTCACCACATGCACCTGGGCAAACGCTTCTGGGGATCTGAGATACTGCTAGGCATAGGCAGGACACAATTGAATGTCCAACCAGGCTGGCTGGCAGAAACGAGTATCCTCATGGCATCTCCAACAGGCTGTATGTAAGTTTTATTGGTAAAATGTCCATGTCATTTCACCTTGGAGCTTGTGCAAAGGTTGTTGGTTAATCTACATACAACATTGCTCTCTCTTCACATTTATTATATGCCACATCATCACTATATCCTAGGTGGCAAATTTACCAACACCTATCTTACAACCGTTGGAGATGCCCTGATATGCTTTGACTAGTGAAATGTGTCTAGTGGCAATTGCATCACGCACCAACTACCGTCTTCCTTCCTTGCTTCGTATAGTAGCTTCCTCTCGACTCAATTCCTATTTATTTTTTATTTTTTTGTGGGGGAAATCCTTTCCTTTTTATTTGATTCATTAATAACGTTAATAAAATTATAAAGTAGTACTAAAACAGACAACCCCATATACGGTTTAAATAAAGAAGGACAAAAGGATAAACATAAGCAGGTCAGGCCAGCTTCAGTTCACGGGCTACTGTAATGATCTGATCAAAACATACTAAAAGAAAGAAAGAGAAAGAGAGCAGCTGCCATTGTGATCGGCCATTTGGCCACAAAGCCAGCCAGCCCCTCCTTTGCTGCTAACTTCTTTCGTTGCCTTCTTCTTTCCACGTGCCATGTTTGCCAGTAATCCATCCATCCGGGCCGGGGAGAGGAGAGAAAAAACAAAAGAGTAGAGTCGCGAACGCGATAGTTGAAGATGAGCGGCTGCCTGTGCCTCCCCTGCTGCTATAAGAAGCCCCCCGGCGGGGAGAACAACCCAGCAGCAGCAGCGATAGATTCTTCCTCCTCGTCACTCCTCCAGAAGCCTACCTACCATCCACCACCTCCTCCACCCTCCAACAAGGTCCGTCCCCCTCCTCCCCATGCTCACTCCCCACATGCCAACCATAAACTGCTCCATCCATCCATCCACCTCTTCTTTTTCCGTTTCCTTTTCTCCGCCCCCCCTTTCGATTCAGTTCACAGCTTGCCCTTTCAGCTTTTTTTTTTTTGGTTGTAAAGCATTTAGTTATCCTCTTGCATCGCCTTTCTTTGCGCACGCTCTCCCTCTCCGTGGGCAGAGCTCTCTCTCTCTCTCGAAATTCGCATGATGCATATCAAGTGTTTATTTGTTTCTTCTTGCTGTGTGTGTGTGTGTGTGGCGACGGCAACTAATTTGGTGTTGATCCTCTCCTCCCCTTGCAGATGGACGCCGCCGTGGAGCGCCTCAAGACCGGGTTCGAGAAGTTCAAGACCGAGGTCTACGAGTAAGTTACCTCTGATCCTGTCTTGCTGCTTCAACTGATGATGTTTTGTTTGGTTCGATTTGAGTCTTCTTCTTCAACTGATTATCTGTCCGTTTCCGTTTCCTCTTGGCAGCAAGAAGCCCGATTTCTTCGAGCCCCTCAAGGCCGGCCAGGCACCCAAGGTATGTAGAGGAGTCCTACTGTACCCCATCATTTCTTCAGCCACAAAATTTGTCTCTAGCAGCTACTCTAGTTGTTCTGTAGATTTGGGATCGGGAGTACTAGACTACTACTCCTAGCACTTGTTGTTCTGGTAGCAGAACAGTGTTTAGTCTTAGCGCAGCAGCGGAAGAAATTCTCTGTTCGCATTAGCCGGCGCATAACCCGGGATACACTTTGTGGGTGCCCATAGCATTTCCTGCTTTGGTCAAAGTAGATGAAAGAAAACTGCCGCTTGTCCTAATTGCATGGCCTGACCGTAAGAGGGGACAGCTTGTCGCCATTGCCGGCCAGTTGATACTAGGTTATGTGCTAACACAACCACCACTGTACTACCGTACCAAAGATGGGCAGTAGGCGATCTCAAGCTGAAACCAGTACACCTGTGGATCTCCTTCCGAATGAACCCCCACCTGTCGTGCGCATCCAGGAAATCGGATCGCGCTGCGGTAACGACTCCCATGTGCGATGCCATGATATGATTTGGCTTATTGAGATGTCACCGTCCCTATCACTCACTTTGTGGTCTTGTGGTATTAGAATATGGTTCTTTTTCCCCTTTTCTGTTGTTGTAGTAGGAGGACTAGCAGCTAGGATAACTTGACGTTCAGAATCTTGCAAGTACAAGAAGAAGCATTTTATTTTTATTTTTCTGGGATTCTCCATTGGCGTGCTTGCTAACGCCCTTGGCCGTGTTGAATTTCGATCCCAGCCGTCTGCTGCTATCCTTTTTTCTTTGAAAATACTGTAGAAAATAGCCGTCACCCCGCACTATCGGAGTTGAACATGAACATCTTTTGATGATGGCCATTTATATGGAAGCTTCATCATCTTGGCACCGGCCGCGTCAGACCCCACGCGCAAGAACCGTGAACAGCAAGTCTTGCTCCGTCCCCGGGGTATTATTTATTGTAAGCAGAGAAGAAATACTACCTGAACAGGGCATAGCTAGCTGGAGCTAGCAGTCTATGGCTATGGCGCTGCCGCTCTGCGTGCTACTCCATGATTAAGCAGGCCCCATGGAGGGAGCTATCAATCGGTGGACCGCCCATCACACATTAATGTGCCTTGTGCCTTTTACGAAAGAGTTTGGCCGTATCCTTTTAGAGATTGGCATATGCTTATCTTAATCAGGTTGGCCTATGCAAGCACGGAGTCTCTCTCTCGCAGTAGTACTACCTGAGAGATCGGTTTAGGCCGAAGGCTACTTTACAGAGAGACAGTAATACAAATATACCATCCACAGCTGATCATCCGTGCCACAGCCCACGGTGGTGCTGCTACTGCAGGATGAAAAGATCTTGCAGTACTTCTGCCGTGTCGCCATCGGAGGAGCAAGTTGGGGAGTGTGGGCAGTGGGCCTGTCTTCTTTTCTTGCAGAAGAAACCGCCGGTGGTCCTGTCTTGATAACTCGCAAAAATGCATGGCCCATAATCAAGTCCTTCGTCGGGTCTACTGTCACGCGTCATAATCAAGTGTTTAGTCGGTAATTTGGTTTGGAAGAGAAGCCTGTGCAGTAGGCTGCCACGGAGGGAACCTTCCCGCTACTTGCTTTGCTCGCCTTTCTGTCTCCCGTACGTCTCCAGTTTCTTCTCGCGAAAACACAATCTCTCTCTCTCCTCTGGATAAAAAGTGGGCTGGGCCGGAGACAGGTCAAAAGTGGCAGCCTTTAGCGCAAAGCTGTGTGTGTCAGAAGGAAACGCCTACTCCACCTATCACGCTTATCAGCACACCTGCTTATATTTGTTTATGCGCTGAACAACGCATCTGCTTATCACTAACCACTGTGAAATGTTCACTAATATAAACCCCAGAAAGTGGATTGAGTGCTTAGTAGTGGAGTGGAGCATCTTTTCTTTCTTTGTTCCTTGATTGACCTGGTGATTGGCTGTGCAGTACATGGTGTTCGCGTGCGCCGATTCCCGTGTGTGCCCGTCGGTCACCCTGGGCCTGGAGCCCGGCGAGGCCTTCACCATCCGCAACATCGCCAACATGGTCCCGTCCTACTGCAAGGTCCCGCCCCGTTTCCCTGTTCCTCGGTCCGTTTTTCATCGCCGAGGTGCATTATTGACGTATTTTTTTCCTACCCTTTTGTCAACTACAGAACAAGTACGCCGGTGTTGGATCCGCCATCGAATACGCCGTCTGTGCTCTCAAGGTCAACTCCCTCCCTCTCTCCCTCTTTCTTTCTCCAGTGCTGTCACTTCTAAAATAGGAGTGCCATAATGCATTATTGCACTAGTGGATTTTGCTGTCACAGGACTACTACTAGTAAGAACAAGTGAACATGGACACTGACTGTATTTTAGAGCATGGCCTGAACATGGACTTTTGCTGCAGGTTGAGGTCATCGTGGTGATTGGCCACAGCCGCTGCGGTGGAATCAAGGCTCTGCTCTCACTCAAGGATGGCGCCGACGACAGCTTGTAAGTAGAGTAAAACGGTTCAAATCTTATTCCCGCCAGTGCTAGCGTCCATTTGTTCTGTTTGTGACTGAAGCTCTCTGTCTATTTGATTGGTCTTGGTCAGCCACTTCGTCGAGGACTGGGTCAGGATCGGGTTCCCGGCCAAGAAGAAGGTGCAGACTGAGTGCGCCTCCATGCCTTTCGATGACCAGTGCACCGTCCTCGAAAAGGTTCGCACCGTTGGCCATCTGCCATCTCATACTTTGCTCATATACTCTGTACTCGTAACTTGTAGTTTGCTCCACAATTCTGCATGTGGATTGTATAACTGATGATTGGTACGCTGACCAAGAGATATTTCTGAATCGTTCCCACAGGAGGCTGTGAACGTGTCCCTCCAGAACCTCCTCACCTACCCGTTCGTCAAGGAGGGTGTGTCCAACGGAACCCTCAAGCTGGTCGGCGGCCACTACGACTTCGTCTCCGGCAAGTTCGAGACATGGGAGCAGTGAATCTTCCCCAGCGGTTAACTCCTACATATACATGCGTATACAAGCGTACATATATCAAGATATCGTCCGACCGACCGACCGACCGATCGATGTGAATCCAATGCCATGGAGTGCGTACTCGTTATTTTCCAGTACTGGATGCCGGATGGCCCGATGTGAATTTGCCATAAGCAATAGAACCTTTTTTCTTTTACCATTTTCTGACGAGGAATTGTACTACCTATGTGATGCATAATTTGATCGTCCTGTGATCAAAAGACATCATATATAAGTTTAATAATATTTTCATTTTTTTTTGAAAAGGAGGATGCACCCCGGCCTCTGCTTCTGGGAGATGCATGCAGCCACTTTATTAATTATTCACAAAGACCTTACAAAGTAATACATCAGTAAGCCTGAAGCCACCATCTTGGCAACACCTGTCGCTACTCCTATGCCCTTGATGAAGGGGTGCCGAATATCCGAGCCGAATACCAAACAGACATCGCACCAAAACCTAACATCTAAAGCCGGATGCCCTAGCCCAGCCACATACCGGGACTGTGTCACACACCGGTCTGGCGCACTCTCAGAAGCCGCCGCCACCGTCTTCCACTGGTCCATCTCCAGAGCAGGCACTGACGCACCGACCTTGTCAGGCCTGCCATCGACGCCACCACGGCGCCAGACAGCGCCACCATCCTGCACGTATCCATCCGCCCGCGCCCGTCGCCGAAACTCCGCAGCGCCATGCCGCTGGGATCCGCCGTCGGCCTTGCGGTAGATGGAATACCGCTCCTTCTCTAGTCCCCTCCAGCCAGCACATGCTCCAAAACGATGCCCCCAGGAGGGCGAACGACACCAAAGGCGCCGTCATCGTCCGATCCGGGAGACCCAGATCTAGGGTTTCCCCCGGAGCATCCCGAGCCTGATGACGCAAACTGCAATGACGATGCCTCAACAAGGAAACGACATCGGAGACGCCGCCATCGTCTGCCATGATCGAAGTCGGCGCGATTTTCATCGGCAGTCGCGCCACCAGTCTGTACGCCGCCGGGGTCGCTGGTCCCTTCCACCTGAGCAAACTCCCAAGACGATGCCCTCAAGAGGGACTACGATACAAAAGCACCGTCATCGCTCGGTCCCAATGAGACCTAGGGTTTCCCCCGGAGTTGCCCGCGGTGTGAAGGACCCAAACCAGGGTTGAATCTCGGCGTGATCAGAAGAACCCGTCGATATCCACCTAGTTGCCGGCGGTCCTGTAACACCCCCTTGTAATATGCTACAGTGATAATCTTCTAATCATGCCAAGTCATCTTCATTTGCAGTGCTAAGTCATCATTTGTTCATATCTCATTTCAAATTCCACTTTAAACAAAAATTCAAAATGCAAGTCAAAATAAAAGTTGATCTAATTTTAAAACAAAATAGTTCATAATATTGCAAATAATCCCAAAGCAATTAAAAAAATGAAACCAACATTATTTGGATTCCCAAATTGACCCTAGCAACCAAAACAGTGTACCAGCAGCATTTAAATTGGTCTTTTCAATTTGTAAAAATGTTTGAAAATTTCCAAATGCCCTGAAACTTTTTGTGCAACACCACAATATTGTGCTTGATTTATGTGCAAAGTTTCACATCTAACAAAAATCATTTAGTAGCTAAATTAAATAGGAAACGGAGAAGGAATAAATAAAACAGAAAAAGAAAAGAAGAACTACACTGTGCACTTGTAGCCCACTGCTACAGTGCACAACCCAGCCCACCAACGGCCTTCTCCTCCCTCTGTACAGGCAGGAGGCAGAGGCATGGCGTGGCGGCCATCCCGGCCACCATGGCCGCCGTGTCGGCCATCCCGCGACTCCTCTCGGGGATAAGAGCATCCGCAACCCAGCGGACGAACCCTAGTCCCCTATCCCCCTCTTTCTCGCTCTCCCTCTCGTTCCCGAGCTTGCAGCCGCACTGCCGTCACCGAGCCCTCATCGAATCTGCGGCCACCGGCCACCCCGAGCCATGCCACGGTGTCCAGCCGCTCCGTGGAGGTCGTCTCCATCGCCTACCGCACTGGATCGAGCTCGAGGAGCAACGCCGACGCCGCCCCCATCCTCTTCCTCGCCACGGCCGCCGCGGCCATCGCCGTCGATCTCCTCGCCGGAGACTCTCCGGCCTTGGCAAGCAAGTCCTCGGCCTCCTCGCCCTCCTCGCCAGAGACTCTCCGCCCATGTTAAAAAAAAAGAAGGAAAAAATATAATAAAAAAAGAAAAAAGAAATAATTAGTAAAATAATTAATTAATTAATTAGTAATTAGCCTAATTACTCACTGACAGGTGGGCCCCCAAGTCAACTTTTGACCAGTCAACGGTTGACCAGTCAACTGCTGAGTCAGCAGTTGACTGGCCCCACCTGTCAGCCCCTCATGCGCAATGGTGGGTACACTTTTTGTGTACCCATAGCATTTTACTGTTTTATTTTGAAATAGATAATAATTCAGAAAATCCAGAAAATCATTAAAAACTTTGAAAAATCATAGAAAATAAACCGTAGTTCGGATGAAAATAATTTATATATGAAAAACGATCAGAAAAATAAGACGAATCCGAATATGCCACCCACATACCTGTCACATGCCTCCAACACTACAAACATGGAACCTTCCCCTACGGATCCATATACCGGTAATCACCTAAAGCCGGGAAAATATTCCCAGATATTTTCCTGCTACGTCTGTAACGAGTAGCACTGCGTTAGGTCACCCCCAGCACAGCATATTGCCTTGTCATGCATCTGTGTGCATTTGTATGCTTGTATTTATCTGTTTCTTCCCCCTCTTCTTCTCCGGTAGACTCCGAGACCGCTGTCGAACCGGGGATCGACTACACCGTTGAAGATTCCTTTTCGCCTGCAGAGCAACCAGGCAAGCAAACCCCCTTGATCATTCCTATATCACCTATTCCTTCTTCCCCGTGCTTGCATTAGAATTTGCTACCGTATTTGATTGCTCCTATTCTGATGCATAACCTGATTTTGTAACTGCTGTTGATACCTTACCTGCTATCCTAAAATGCTTAGTACAGGTTGGTTAGTAATCCATCAGTGACCCCTCATCCTTGTCCTTGTTGCCCCGCTTTATTTTCGGTGCCCCGATCTATGTGATCGATGGACTGAGACCAGCACATCACCGCACACCCCCTGGGTTGTACGACTCTGCAGAGCTACTATCGAGTGCCGAGGGTGATACCTCCTACCTCAGTCCTGATGATAGCTCTGTAGCGTAGCTAGTCGGTTGTGGATTACTGAGGGTGATTCCTCTTTCACCACCTCCGATGATGCCTCTGTCGTGCAACCCCTCAAGTGTGAACCCATCGAGGGTGATTCCTCCAAGTTCACCTTGGCGGTTACATCGAGTGGGAATCCATCGAGGGTGATTCCTCGGATTCCTCTTTGATGTTACGGACACACGGGTACTTTGACATTTACCGCAGTCCTTTGTTAAAGTCGGGTCGACCCCGAGGGGTACCCGCGAGAGATACATATGAAAGTCGGGCGGGCCCGGAGAGCACCCGCGAGAGTTACTGTAGCGGCTGGCTGTTTAGCGGTACCACCCAGGTTGTGGTGGTAGCTCCGGACAGCCGTCACTAAAATTAATAATGCACTAACAGATTTGGGTATTGATCTGAGTTGGCCACTGGCCTATACGCACTACCACCACGCGGGATAATGGTTTAATGGGGCCCTCGGCGCCGTATGTATCAGCCGAAAGCTCTGTCAGATGTCCAGTTCAGCATTGCGCCACGGCCGGGTCGACATCCCAGAGGTGGTGCCTGGATCGCCCTGCTCGCAACGACCCGGAGTGCAAAGGGAGATGGGCCCAAGACCCCTGAGCACTTAGGATGTAGACCGGCGGGGACCTCTCTGCTGAGCCTAGGTAGGACTACGTCGTGTCGATCAGCCGAGGCCGGGCATGACCCAAAAAAGTGTGTCCGGCCAGAGTTAATCGAGCGTGTTGGGTAACAGTAGTGCACCCCTGCAGAGAAGATTATCTATTCGAATAGCCGTGTCCACGGTAACAGGACGCTCAGTGTTGTATCCCGATCTACTACAACTTGAACTGGATACATGTTACTTAAATTGTACGCTCCGGGATCGCTTTCTCGCAGGGAGTCGAGGAAGGATCTCTGGGCTTTGCTACTACTTGCTTGTTGCTTTATTATATACTACTAATCTGCACTCTTCTAATGCTGCAAGACGCTGCAAGATGCTAGTCTTCGATAGGCTAGGCCTTTCCCTCTATTCTGGCATTTCTGCAGTCTAATCCACAGATACAGCCCCTTCATTTGATACTGATGCATAAATAGAATAGTTCTGATGTAAGTCTTGCGAGTACTTTGGAGGAGTACTCACGGATGCTTTGCTACCACTTTTCCCCATACCCGTTTGCTGCGATCAGATGGCGGAGTCCCGAAGACAGCTGATCCCGCCGACTACTACTACCACGGTGGAGCCTACTACTACGTGAAGACCGACGACCGGGAGTAGTTTAGAAGGCTCCCAGGCAGGAGGCCTGCGCCTTTTCGATCAGATGTCGTTGTTTTGCTCAGCCTTCTTAAGGCAGGCTTGTTTAACCTTTGTGTCTGTATTCAGATACTTTTGTGTTGCTTCCGCTAACGCTTGTTCTCGAGCTTATGTATTCGAGCCCTCGAGGCCCCTGGCTTGTAATATAAAGTTTGTATTATTTTAATTTTGTGTCTAGAGTTGTGTTGTGATATCTTCATGTGAGTCCCTAGGCTTGATCGTGTGCATTTGCGTGTATGATTAGTGCACGGTCGGGCCGGGGCATCACAGGTCCGCACCCGCCACCGCGCCGTCCGCAACCCGGTGACCATGGACAGTCACCAGACATCACGAACGCGTCCAGCCACCAACCACGGCCAGATCTGGCCGAGGCTAGCGACCCCAACCAGCGATCCCGCGCCGCCGCAGCCCTCGTCGCCATATGCTTGGATCTGATGGAGCCGCCGCCGCAGCTAGCCGCCCCGCCTCCCCAAAGCGCCATCACGTCCCACCAGGAATTCCGCGCAGCCGCCGCCGCTCCGTCGCACCGCCGCGCCCGCAGCACGGCCGGCCGCGTCGTCGCCGAGCCGCCCCGCGCGAGCGCCTCGCTCCTCACCAGCACGCCGCGTCCCGCGCCGCAGAGCACCAGGGGAGGAGGGAAAATGGCCCCGCCGCCACCGACACCAGCCGGGCTTTGCCCGGCGGCGCTCTCCGGCGGCGGCGAGGAGTAGGGAAGGTGGGGAAGAGGCCTCTGGCGGGCGGCGGCTAGGGTTTCCCCCTGGCCGCCCACGGGGGCGGACGAGGGGATTAAGACCTAGATGGATCATGAACAGTTTACCCTTTTATTACCCTTTGTTCTTGCGGTTTTTCATCTGTTGTCTGGCACTGCTCAGCTGTTTGCCCAGCCCAGCAAGAAAGAGTTTGTATAGCTAAAGGAACAGAAATTGACTAAAGACACTATACAAACTGACTGGAAGATTTGAGGTCTCGCAGTAATGTCTTGATTACTAATGACCTCGTCATTGGAATTACATAGTGGGTGATCTACGCTCATGTGTAGGAACTATCTTCACTTTCGTTTTTTCCAGAAAGAAAGGTCTACCTTTCGGCGATGGATATTGTTTGTGCAAACTAATAGTTGCACTCTGCTCTGTCAGCTGTCAATTTCCAGTCTCCGGCGTCTTAGCGCATATCAGTCTAAAAGGATCGATCACATTTCATTACTTGGTGCAAAATGACAAACTTGAAAAAAAAAAGCAATTTAAGGAAAAATTGACAAGACTATCTACGGAGTAGTATATGATACTTAAGCAAATAGACATATATACCACACACCATATTGACAAAAAAAATGGAAACAAAAGGAAAGAGGGATCGAGGGCTAAAAGAATTGAGGTATATGGGTTCTCCGGCTTCGGTCTAGAGTGGTTGTGGTTCATGTTTGAGTGCAGAAACGCAATAGACAATGGCAATGAACGGTAATGAAAACCGTGTCTTTGTATTAGAATGATTGTGTTATATATAACACTTGAACAAACAAATGTGAACAGGGAGACGCCTTTACAGGATATGTCGGTTTGAGTTGGAACCAACACGACGGTGGCTGAAAGGCAAGTACCTGTGATTTAGTACAAGCAGGGGATCAATCCCTTAATTAGCACATAGTTAATTAATGGACCCTAATAACTGGGGAACGTTATTTCCTGTTAGGCATTGCCCAAACTTAAAATACTGGTATGGGCTTCATTTTAGAAAAGGTATACAAACAACATTAAAATGCATGGTGTACATAATTAAAATGCCGTTATGTAATTGCCCAGGCTGATGGGCGAGCCAATTTCTTGCTTCGCTCTACCGATGAAAGTGCCGGATAGTCAATGGTAATCAGAAGATCTATGGTTTTTGATAGAAGGTAATTGAAAAAACGATTCATTCCTTTGCTTTGTTTCAGATATCTATTCAATAAGATGATCTGACCTTACCTTTTTTTTCCGGAACACGCATGAGCTTTGCGTGTTGATTCATTAAGGTTGGAGGGAAAAAAGTACAAAGTACAATGTTACGAGGAGTTGAGCTCAAACGAACGCCACCACTCACACCCTAGGCTATTACTCGCTAACTCCCACCATCTGCCTATTCCTAGCACGAACTTGCCAAGCAATTATCCAAGTTCGCCACTCGGTTACAATTTTTTCTACCACCACTGCTTTCACTGATGAGACCTTGTCAAATGTCCAACTGTTCCGCTGCTTCCAACTGAAGAACATGACAAGGTTAATCAGCGCATTCTTCTCCTTCCTTTGCTTGGCGGGTGTGGATTCATGAACCATTTCCGACCATTCTACTATATTAGAGTCCACAAGAGGGGTAAGACGTGCCAGGCCAAGAGCATGAGCCACCGAGTGCCAGACTGTCCTGGAGAAAGGGCACTGGATTAGGAGATGGTTGATGGACTCATCCTGCTGCGGACATAGCGTGCACATTGGCTGGTGGGGGAGGCCCCTCCTCTGCAGCCTGTCCGTCGTACAACACCTATTGTGAATGACAAGCCAGCCAAAGAACTTGATTCGAAGAGGAGCCGACGAGGACCACAGTTCTTTAGCTCCGGGGAGCCTAGTTTTGCTGGCGAAGAAAGTCTTGTATGTGGAATCTGCCGTATATGCTCCAGAATTAGTCCATATCCACCTAAAGCAATCCGGTGCTTCCGAGAGGACGTCACGGACTGCCCGAACCTTTTCCCACAACACACAAAACTGGAATAGATAAATAAGAGTGTCGAACCCAACGAGGAGCTAAAGGTAGAATCAATATTCCCTTCAAGTTCTATCGACCACCGATACAACTCTACGCACACTTAACGTTTGCTTTACCTAGAACAAGAATAAAACTACTTTGTAGGTGTAAGGATAGGTTTGCAAGAATAAAACTAGAAGTACTTACCAAGATAATAAAGCTAAGATTACTTTGCGAGATAATAAAAGTTAGTTGTTTAGTAGAAAGCTTTTTGTAACACAACGAGAAAGATTGTCCATAGGCAATTGAATATGACATGTGTGATAATTATCATATGCAATGAGGGAGAGGCATACGCTAACATACTTTCCGTACTTGGATCATATGCACTTATGATTGGAACTCTAGCAAGCATCCGCAACTACTAAAGATCATTAAGGTAAAACCGAACCATAGCATTAAGTAACAAGTCCCCTTTACTCCCATACGCAACAACCCCCTTACTCGGGTGTAAGCTTCTGTCACTCTAGCCACCCACTATAAGCGAATCATGAACGTATTGCAAACCCTACAGCAGAAATCCCACACGCTTGCGCGACACGGAGGGCACCATAAGACAGCACCATATCAACATAAAACTCATATCAATCACACCATACCACAATTAACCCATAGGACAAAAATAATCTACTCAAACATCATAGGATTGCCATACATCATTGGGTAATAATATATAGCATTAAGCACCATGTTTAAGTAGAGAATTACAGCGGGAATAGAGAGGTTGCACCGCTGCATAGAGGGGGAGAGAGTTGGTGATGACGGCGGAGAAGTTGTTGGTGTAGATCGCCGTCATGATGTTTCCCCCGGCGGCGCTCCGGCGCCACCGGAAGAGAGGGGGAGAGAGCCCCCCTCCTTCTTCTTCTTGCTTGGCCTCCCCCCTAGATGGGAGGAGAGTTTCCCCTCTGGTCCATGGCCGCCATGGCTCCCGGAGGGCAGGAGCCCCTCCGAGATTGCATCTCTCTATCTCTCTCTCTGTTTCTCTTTTGTTTCGCGTTCTGTTTTCTGGCCCTTCACCGTTTCTTATATTCCCGGAGATCCGTAACTCCGATTGGGCTGAAATTTTGAGGGAATTTTTATCCGGAAATTATCTTTCTTGCGGCGAAAGAAGGGCCCCAACTGGCGTTCGAGGGAGTCACAAGGCAACACGGCGCGACCCCCCTGGGCCGCGCTCTGTTGCCTTGTGGCCACCTCTGGCACCGTCTTGCGTTGATTCTTCTTCCTAAAAATCACATATATTCCAAATAATTCTCCGTAAAATTTTATCGCGTTTGGACTTCGTTTGATATGGATTTTCTGCGAAACAAAAAACAAGCAGAAAACAGGAACTGGCACTGGGCACTGGATCAATATGTTAGTCCCAAAAATAATATAAAATGTTGCCAAATGTGAAAGTTGTAGAATATTGGCATGAAACAATCAAAAATTATAGCTACAACGGATACGTATCAGCATCCCCAAGCTTAATTCCTGCCCGTCCTCGAGTAGGTAAATGATAAAAAGATAATTTTTTATGTGGAATGCTACCTAGCATAATCTTGATCATATAATCTAATCATGGCATGAATATTAAGATACGAGTGATTCAAGGCAATATTCTATAATTTGATATAAAGACATCAATACTCAGGCATACCAACAAACAATCATGCCTTTCAAAATAAAAATGCTAAAGAATTGTATCCCTAGCCCGTCATGCTCAATCATTGATCCAGTCATGATGCACACAACATTTAACTATACTCAATGCATAAGAATGACAATAGTGCTCTCCAACTGGTGCTTTAATTGAGAAGGTGATGACTCAACAATAAAAGTAAAATAACATAAAAGTAAATAGATAGGCCCTTCGCTGAGGGAAGCATGGATTTGCAGAGGTGCCAGAGCTCGAAGCTTAAATCAGAGATGAATACATTTTGAGAGGTGTACTTTTCCTGTCAACGTCATGACCGAGGATTCTCAATATCTTCCATGCTAAACACATTATTGGCGGTTCCCAAACGGAAAGGTAAAGTTTACCCCCCCCTCAACCATTCAAACACAAGCCATGGCTAGCCGAATCCTCAGGTGCCCTCCATACAATAAACTTTCCGAGGGAGTTTGTTTCATTATAAATTTTTCATTTTGATTACAGGACTGGGCATCCCAATTACCAGCCTCTCTCGTGCAATGACAAGTGAATAAACACCCATCGTGAGAATAACCCGCTTAGCATGGAAGATACTGACCACCCCCTGCCGCTCCATGAGCAGTACGGGCACACAAAACAGATGCTTATTTGACTGATTGGAGGTGGCACATGCAAATTTACTTGGAACGGCAGAGTAATACCGCATATAGGTAGATATGGTGGACTCATCTGGAACAACTTTGGTTTAAGGGTTTGGATGCACAAGCAGCATTCCTGCTTAGTACAGGCGAAGGCTAGCAAATAGATTGAGAAGCGACCAACTAGAGAGCGACAACGGTCATAATCATGCATTGTGAATAATTAACATTGGATACTAACATGAGTAGGATATAACTTCGTCGCACAACTAGAGACTATACGTGCATGCTTCGGGAATCACAAACCTTAACACCAATATTCTTACTAAACCACAATCATTCACTAGTACCTCCCACATATTACCATCTTAATATCGCAAAACTATTGCAAGGAATCAAACATATCATAATCAATGATCTACAAGTTTTATGTAGGATTTTATGACTAACCATGTGAATGACCAATTCCTGTTAACTCTCTAAATAGATATAAGTGAAGCATGAGAGCTTAATTCTTTCTACAAAAGACCACGCTCTAATAAATATAAGTGAAGCAAAAGAGCATTCTATAAATAACGGTTTTCCAAATGTAGAGAAATAGGCATCCAAACTTCAAATGATATAAGTGAAGCACATGAAGCATTCTATAAAGCCACACTCAAAAGATATAAGTGAAGTGCATAAAGCATTCTTTAAATCAACCAAGGACCATCTCATACCAGCATGGTGCATTACTAAAAGAAAAAGAAAAAGCACACGATGCTCCAAGAATTTACGCATATCATGTGAACAAAACAAAAACCGAGACACACCAATAGTTGTTGAAGAAGAAAGATGGGATGCCTTCCGGGGCATCCCCAAGCTTAGACGCTTGAGTCTCCTTGAATATTTACTTGGGGTGCCTTGGGCATCCCCAAGCTTGAACTCTTGCCTCTCCTTATTCTCCTCATATCGATACCTCCTCGATCTTCGAACACTTCATCCACACAAAACTTAACCGAACTTTTTATTATAGAGGTTAGTACATATAACATCAAATCCCATCATGTCCTGCTGTAACATTATTGTATAATTATAATCAAACATTACCCACTGTATGCTATCACAATTCTATGGCTCCCAAGTCAATGGGGCTCAACAAGATTTCAAACATACGCAAATAAAGAAACTATAACAGCAATACTGTGCTCGTCTGTAAAGATGCAAATGAAACATATACTTATGTAACTCGAAAAATTCTGAAAAATTAGGAAAAAATAAAAACTTTGCATAGCAGTACTGTGTAAAAATTTCAGAATTTTTTCTCATTCCAGTAAATTATCAAAATTCAAGCACTACAGCAAAAGTTTCTGTTTTTTCACAGCACACACCAAACAAGCAATTTAAACATCCTAAAGGTAAATCTTGGCACATTATTTTTATAATACAATGGATTTGTACAAGGGGATAATTATTTTTGTTGAAAAGTTTCTGTAATTCAAGATTCACAAAGTTTCCTGGGGCATGAACAAAGTTCAAGGATATCCCCCACTTCAACGGTGCTTGTCTTTCTCACTTTCACTTTTCTTTTTGAAAAGTTTTAGGTTCCCCTCTATATTTTTTTTGTTTTTAAACTTTTTAAAAGCACACAACAGAATAAAATGACTCTCTAAAAGTTTCGGGTTGTCTCCCAGGCAGCGCTTTCTTTAAAGCCATTAAGCTAGGCATGTAGTGCTCAAGTAATCGATCCACCCGGATCCCAAGGTATATCAAAGCCAATTTTAATTAACAATGATTTGTAATTTAATAGTGAGCACAAACCAACATATATCATGCAATGACGAACTCTAACTCTCTTCCTATGCATTGGCATGTCATAAAAGAACAATTCATGCACATCAAATAAATGCCAATGCATAGTATAAACAGTTTCTTGCAATTTTATCGTATTGGAAACATAGAGAGGTGGAGTTGTAGTTCCTCTCTCATAATAATTGCAATTAGGAGCAGCAAGCACGTGCATATTATATCCATCAAAATCATCATGTGCAATAGTAAAACGCAACCCATCAATATAATCCTTAATAAGCGCAAATTTCTTCGATATAGTGTAGTTGGGAGAATTCAAAAAGATAATAGGACTATCATGTGTAGGTGCAATAGTAACAATTTCATGTTTAACATAAGGAACTATAGTAAGTTCATCTCCATAAACATCATTCAAATTGTCTTCATGGCCACAAGCATAGCAAGCATCAAGTTCATTTAAAAGGGATATTTCAAACGAATCCAAGGGATCATAGCATTCATCATAGCATTCATCCTTCGGTAAGCATGAAGGGAAATTAAACAATGTATGAGTTGAAGAGTTACTCTCATTAGAAGGTGGGCACGGGTAGCTAATCCGCTCTTCCTCCCTTTGTTCTTCGCTCTCCTCGTCATCTTTTTCATCTAATGAGCTCACAGTTTCAGCAATTTCTTCTTCCATAGATTCCTGCAAAATATTAGTCTCTTCTCGGACAGCGGAGACTTTCTTAATAAATTCATCAATATAGGCATTGTATTCATAATTCTCAGAGCAATATTTAAGAATAGTACAATTTTCAGATCTGTAAATAGCATCATCACAATCTTCATACTTTTCAAACAAAGATTCAATTTCATAAGCACCCTTAAAAGCAACAAATTATTCTATTTGTTCCACATCATAGTAATCATATACACCATTAGCATAAGAAGCTAAGGTTTCATTATCATTAAATTCACATTGAAAGGGGAGGTGTGGAGCCTCCATCTTAGAGCAACAAGTACAATCATATCTTAAGCATGAATCCCAAGCATACCAGCGCAATATTTTAATTTGATCCCATAAGTGTTTCCCTTTTTGAGACAAGTGATAATCCATAAAGTATTCTCGATGATCCAAAGTATCTCCCATTATCAAGTTGAATGGAGATTTATCAGGATTATCAAAGTAGTATTTAATGTTTTCCACATAACTAGCATCGAGGGTTTTAGGAGGTTCCCCATCTCCATGAGTAGCAAGTACAACTAATTTTTTTGGTATTTTCCGTTTCCTACCCATAACTAAAGATAGAAAACAAGAGCACAAAATAAAAACTATTTAGTGATAAAGCAAACAAGCACCCACGAGAATATCAACCCCACGCTATTGCTCCCCGGCAATGGCGCCAGAAAAAGGTCTTGATAACCCACAAGTATAGGGGATCAGTTGTAGCCTTTCTCGATAAATAAGAGTGTCGAACCCAACGAGGAGCTAAAGGTAGAATCAATATTCCCTTCAAGTTCTATTGACCACCAATACAACTCTACGCACACTTAACGTTTGCTTTACCTAGAATAAGAATAAAACTACATTGTACGTGTAAGGATAGGTTTGCAAGAATAAAACTAGAAGTACTTAGCAAGATAATAAAGCTAAGATTACTTTGCGAGATAATAAAAGTTAGTTGTTTAGTAGAAAGCTTTTTGTAACACAACGAGAAAGATTGTCCATAGGCAATTGAATATGACATGTGTGATAATTATCATATGCAATGAGGGAGAGGCATACGCTAACATACTTTCCGTACTTGGATCATATGCACTTATGATTGGAACTCTAGCAAGCATCCGCAACTACTAAAGATCATTAAGGTAAAACCCAACCATAGAATTAAGTAACAAGTCCCCTTTACTCCCATACGCAACAACCCCCTTACTCGGGTGTAAGCTTATGTCACTCTAGCCACCCACTATAAGCGAATCATGAACGTATTGCAAACCCTACAGCGGTAATCCCACACGCTTGCACGACACGGAGGGTACCATAGGATAGCACCATATCAATCACACCATACCACAATTAACCCGTGGGACAAAAAGAATCTACTCAAACATCATAGAATTGCCATACATCATTGGGTAATAATATATAGCATTAAGCACCATGTTCAAGTAGAGAATTACAACGGGAATAGAGAGGTTGCACCGCTTGATATGTCTCCAACGTATCTATAATTTTTTATTGTTTCATGCTATTATAGTATCAATCTTGGATGTTTTATATGCCATTATATATGATTTTTTGGGACTAACCTATTAACCCAGTGCCTAGTGCCAGTTTTCTGCTTGTTTTTGCCTTTTCAGAAAATCATTATCAAAAAGTGTCCAAACGAGAAAAAAAACTTTGGATTAATTTTTTCTGGACCAGAAGAGGCCCACGAAGCTTCGGGAAAAGACCAGAAGAGCCACGAGGAGGCGACAAGCCTGGAGGGCGTGCCTAGGGGGGTAGGACACGCCCCCCAGGCTTGTGGGCCCCTCGTTTCCCCTCCTGACCTAATTCCAGCGCTATAAATTCGCAAATATTCCCAATATACCAGAGAGACAGAAGAGAAAACCTTTCCGCCGCCGCAAGCCTCTGTTCTTCCGCGATCCCATCTGGAGGCCTTTTTCGGTACTCTGCCGGAGGGGGAATCGATCACGGAGGGCTTCTTCATCAACCTTGCTGCCCTTCCGATGATGTATGAGTAGTTTACCACAGACCTACGGGTCCATAGTTAGTAGCTAGATGGCTTCTTCTCTCTCTTTGATCTTCAATACCATGTTCTCCTCGATGTTCTTGGAGTTCTATCCGATGTAATCTTCTTTTGCGGTGTGTTTGTTGGGATCCGATGAATCGTGAGTTTATGATCAGATTATTCATGAGAAATATTTGAGTCTTCTCTGAACTCTTTTATGCATGATTATTATAGCTTTGTATTTCTCTCCGATCTATCGATTTGGTTTGGCCTACTAGATTGATTTGTCTTGCAATGGGAGAGGTGCTTTGTGATGGGTTCAATCTTGTGGTGCTCAATCCCAGTGACAGAAGAGGACATGACACGTATTTGTATTGTTGCCATTAAGGATAAAAATATGGGGTTTAATCATATTGCTTGAGTTTACTTTGTCTACATAATGTGATCTTGCTTAAGGCGTTACTCTGTTTCATACTTAATACCCTAGATGCATGCTGGATAGCGGTCGATGGGTGGAGTAATAGTAGTAGATGCAGGCAGGAGTCGGTCTACTTGTCTCGGACATGATGCCTATATACATGATCATTGCCATGAATCCGTCAAAATTATTTGCTTTTCTATCAATTGCCGAACAGTAATTTGTTTACCCACTGTATGCTATGTGTTCGAGAGAGAAGCCTCTAGTGAAAACTATGGCCCCCGTGTCTACTTTATCATATATAAAAAACCTAAAAATACCTTGCTGCAATTTATTTTATTTTATTTTATTTAGTATTTTAGTTTATCTATTTATCTCTATAAGATTTAATCCTTGCAAATAACTGCTAAGAGGATTGACAACCCTCTTATTTGCGTTGGGTGCAAGTGTTTGTTCTTGTGTGTGCAGGTGCGCTTAACGGAATTTTGCTTGGTTCTCCTACTGGATTGATAACCTTGGTTCTTAACTGAGGGAAATACTTATCTCTACTATACTGCATCATCCTCTCCTCTTCGGGGAAATACCAATGCAGTCTACAAGTAGCAGGAAGAATTTCTGGCGCCGTTGCCGGGGAGACATCATCAAAATTACCAAGTACCTTCGCACAAACTATCATTTACTTGCATTTATTTTATTTTCCTTTTATTTGCATTTGCCTCTCGTTTTCGTCTCCCCCACTTCTAATTTTTTTTACAAAAACACAAAAATATTTTATTTGCCTGCTTGCTTGCTTTTATTGCCTTCATGTCAAACACACAAGAACAGAAAATAAAACAAAAATTTAAGATAATATGGATCCACTTAAAGTTTTCTACTTGGATCATCTTCGATCCATTTGCGCTCGTGCCAAAATCCCAACTAGTTTAGTTGAGGGAAAATCATTAGATGACCATGCTCATTTCGTGCGTCACCGTTTGTCTCAAAAAGGGAGACTCTTATGGAATCAAATAAATTGTTTGCTATGTTATGCTTGGAATCTATGTGAAATTTATGATTTTACTTGTTGCTCTAAGAACCCTAAAAAACATCTTCCCTACCTATGTGAGTTTAATGATAATGAAATCTTATCTTCTTATGCTAAAGGTGTTTATAGTTACTATGATATCGAACAAATTGAAGAATTTGTTGCTTTTAAGGGTGTTTATGAAGTTGCTTCTTTGATTGAAAAGTATGATGCTACTCTCTACAAATCTTAAAATTTTGACATACTTAAATATTGCTATGAAAACTATGCTCCTAATGTCTATGTTCATGAATTTATTGAGAGAATGTCTGCTGCTTTGGAAGAAAATAATGCTATGCATGAATCCATAGATAATTATGATTCGATTGAAATATCCCCTCTTGATGAATGTGATGCTTGCTATTCTTATGGCCATGATGCCAATATTAATGATGCTTATAGAGATGAACTTGCTATAGTTCCTTATGTTATAAATGAAATTATTGCTATAGCACCCATAATTGATAGCTCCTTGAATGAAAAGCATGATTGCAATGATGTTACTATAAATTATATTAATGTCAATTGTGCTAATTATATTCCAAGCTACAAGCTTGGGGATGATAATTTTGTTATGTCTACTACTTATTGCAATGATCACGATTGGGGTGATAATGCTTCTTATGATCTTGAAAATTTATTTAAGCCTCATGATGAATATGCTATTGATAATAATGTTTGCAATAATATTAAAAGTGGATTTGGAAGAGCGTCAACTCTAGGTAATAATGATCCCACTACTTTGGAGAATTATCAATCTTATGAATTTTTGGATAAGAGTGGGTTTGGAGAGGTCATGACTTTAGTTGATGTTAATCCCACTATCTTGGAAGATTATAAAACTTTTATGCATGCAGATCATGAAGAGAATATTTTATATGATAGCTATATTACTCAATTTGACTATGATCCTACATGTAATTATTATGAGAGAGGAAAATATGGTTGTGGAAATTTTCATGTTACTCAATTACCTCTCTTGAAGTTCAAATTGTTAATACTTCGTTCTTCTTCCTTGCATATGCTAGATACTTCTTGTCCTGATAATTTGTTTGCTTATAAAATGCCTATGCATAGGAAGTATGTTAGACTTAAATATGTTTCTTACATGCTATATGATGCTCTCTTTGTGCTTCAATTCTGATCTTTTATGTGAGCATCATTAAAATCTCGAAGCCTATCTTAATGGCTATAAAGAAAGAGCTTGTTGGGAGACAACCCAATATTCTGTTCTTGAGTGTTTACACAATTATAGCCTCTGTTATGATTGTATTTTTTATGTTTTAATTAGTGTTTGTGCCAAGTAATGCCTTTGGGATGATGTTGATGATAGTATAATTGATGCTGTTTGGAAAACAGAAAGTTTTGTGTCCAGTGCAGGAATTTTAATTCTGTACTGGAGCGTTAGAAAACTCTGAAATTTTTACACAGTATTGGTATATGAACTGTTTAAATTTTCCTAATTTTTAAGAATTTTTGGATTTAAAGAAGTATGGCTTTTAAATAGATCTTTATAGACTGTTCTGTTTTAGACAGATTCTGTTTTTGTTGCATAGTTTGCCTATTTTGATGAATCTATGGATCGTATCGGGGGGTATGAGTCATGGAGAAGTTGGAGTACAGTAATATTATGCCAATATTAAATATGAATCAATTTACAACAGTACCTAAATTTTAAGATTTGTTTGTTATACTAACGGATCTCACGAGGTTTCTGTTGAGTTTTGTGTGCTGAAGTTTTCAAGTTTTGGGTGAGACTACGATGGATAAAGGAATAAGGAGCAGCAAGAGCCTAAGATTGGGGATACCCAAGGCACCCCAAGGTAATATTCAAGGAATAATCAAGCGTCTAAGCTTGGGGATGCCCTGGAAGGCATCCCCACTTTCGTCTACAATCTATCGGTAACTCACTTGGAGCTATATTTTTATTCATCACATGATATGTGTTTTACTTGGAGCGTCTTGGGATATAGTTTGTTTGATTTTGTTTGCTTTTTAGTTTGTCACAATCATCTTTGCTGAACACACCTTTTTGAGAGGGACACACATTATTCGCGATTTGTTAGAATACTCTATGTGCTTCACTTATATCTTTTGAGCTAGGCAGTTGCTCTAGTGCTTCACTTATATCTTTTAGAGCACGGCGGTGGTTATATTTTAAAGAAATAGTTGCACTATCATGCTTCACATATATATTTTTGAGAGTCTAATAATTAGTAATGGTAATATGCACGGGTTATGAATTTGGTCCTGATATGATAGGTATTCAAGAGGGATATAATAAAATCTTTCATGTAGATCACTGAATATGATAAGTTTGATTCCTTGCAATAGTTTTGCGATATTAAGATGGTAATATGTGGGAGGTATTAGTAGATAATTGTGTTTTAGTAAGAATATTGGTGTTAAGGTTTGTGATTCCCGAAGCATGCACGTATGATTTGTCGTTATGCTAAGAAGTTGGAGCATGATTTTTTGTTGATTGTCTACCTTATGAGTGGCGATTGGGGACGAGCGATGGACTTGTCCTACCAATCTATCCCCCTAGGGGCATGCGTAGTAGTACTTTGCTTCGAGGGCTAATAGACTTTCGCAATAAGTATGTGAGTTCTTTATGACTAATGCGAGTCCATGGATTATACGCACTCTCACCTTTCCACAATTTGCTAGCCTCTTCGGTACCGTGCATTGCGCTTTCTCACATCAAGAGTTGGTGCAAACTTCGCCGGTGCATCCAAACCCCGTGATATGATACGCTCTATCACACATAAGCGTCCTTATATCTTCCTCAAAACAGCCACCATACCTACCTATCATGGCATTTCCATATCCATTCCGAGATATATTGCCATGCAACTTCCACCGTTTCATTTTTATGACACAAATCATCATTGTCATATTGCTTTGCATGATCATATAGCTGATATAGTATTTGTGGCTCAGCCACTGTTCATCATTTTTATACATGTTACGCTAGCATCATTGCACATCCTGGTACACTGCCAGAGGCATTCATATAGAGTCATATTTTTGTTCTAGTATCAAGTTGTAATATTGAGTTGTAAGTAAATAAAAGTGTGATGATCATCATTATTAGAGCATTGTCCCAGTGAGGAAAGGATGATGGAGACCATGATTCCCCCACAAGTCGGGATGAGACTCCGGACGAAAAAAAGGCCAAAAAGAGCCACGAAAAAAAAGAATAAAAAAATAAATGAGAGAAAAAGAGAGAAGGGGCAATGTTACTATCCTTTTTCCACACTTGTGCTTCAGAGCAGCACCATGTTTTTCATATAGAGAGTCTCCTATTTTGTCACTTTCATATACTAGTGGGAATTTTTTTCATTATAGAACTTGGCTTGTATATTCTGATGATGGGCTTCCTCAAATGCCCGAGGTCTTCATGAGCAAGCAAGTTGGATGCACACCCACATAGTTTTCATGTTGAGCTTTCATACACTTATAGCTCTTAGTGCATCCATTGCATGGCAATCCCTACTCCTCGCATTGACATCAATTGATGGGCATCTCCATAGCCCGTTGATTAGCGTCGTCGGTGTGAGACTATCTTCTTATTTTTGTCTTCTCTTATTTATCTCTACCACCATACTCTATTCCACCCATAGTGCTATATCCATGGCTTGCGCTCATGTATTGCGTGGGGGTTGAAAAAGTTGAAGCGCGTTAAAAAGTATGAACCAATTGCTCGGCTTGTCATCGGGGTACTGCATGATAAATACTTTGTGTTAAGAAGATGGAGCATGACAAGATTATATGATTTTGTAGGGATAACGTTCTTTAGCATTTTTATTTTGAAAGACATGATTGTTTATTAGTATGCCTGAGTATTGATGTCTTTATATCAAATTATAGACTATTGCTTTGAATCATTCGGATCTTATTATTCATACCGTAAGAGAGAGAGATTACCTGATGAAACATGATAGGTAGCATTCCACATCAAAAATTCTGTTTTTATCATTTACCTACTCGAGGACGAGCAGGAATTAAGCTTGGGGATGCTTGATACGTCACAACATATCTATAATTTTTGATTGTTCCATGCTATTATAGAATCAATCTTGGATGTTTTATATGCCATTATATATCATTTTTTGGGACTAACCTATTAACCCAGTGCCCAGTGCCAGTTGCTGTTTTCTGCTTGTTTTTGCCTTTTCAGAAAATCATTATCAAAAAGTGTCCAAACGAGAAAAAAACTTTGGATTAATTTTTTCTGGACCAGAAGAGACCCAGGAAGCTTCGAGAGAAGACCAGAAGAGCCACGAAGAGGCGGCAAGCCTGGAGGGCGCGCCCAGGGGGGTAGGGCGCGCCCCCCAGGCTTGTGGGCCCCTCTGCCCCTCCTGACCTAATTCCAGTGGTATAAATTCCCAAATATTCCCAATATACCAGAGAGACAGAAGAGAAAACCTTTCCGCCGCCGCAAGCCTCTGTTCTTCCGCGATCCCATCCAGAGGCCTTTTCCGGTACTCTGCCGGAGGGGGAATCGATCACGGAGGGATTCTTCATCAACCTTGCTACCCTTCCGATGATGTGTGAGTAGTTTACCACAGACCTACGGGTCCATAGTTAGTAGCTAGATGGCTTCTTCTCTCTCTTTGATCTTCAATACCATGTTCTCCTCGATGTTCTTGGAGTTCTATCCGATGTAATCTTCTTTTGCGGTGTGTTTGTTGGGATCCGATGAATTGTGAGTTTATGATCAGATTATTCATGAGAAATATTAGAGTCTTCTCTGAACTCTTTTATGCATGATTATTATAGCTTTGTATTTCTCTCCGATCTATCGATTTGGTTTGGCCTACTAGATTGATTTTTCTTGCAATGGGAGAGGTGCTTTGTGATGGGTTCAATCTTGCGGTGCTCAATCCCAGTGACAGAAGGGTACATGACACGTACTTGTATTGTTGCCATTAAGGATAAAAATATGGGGTTTAATCATATTGCTTGAGTTTACTTTGTCTACATCATGTCATCTTGCTTAAGGCGTTACTCTGTTTCATACTTAATACCCTATATGCATGCTGGATAGCGGTCGATGGGTGGAGTAATAGTAGTAGATGCAGGCAGGAGTCGGTCTACTTGTCTCAGACGTGATGCCTATATACACGATCATTGCCATGAATCCGTCATAATTATTTGCTTTTCTATCAATTGCCCAACAGTAATTTGTTTGCCCACCGTATGCTATGTGTTCGAGAGAGAAGCCTCTAGTGAAAACTATGGCCCCGGGGTCTACTTTATCATATATAAAAAACCTAAAAATACCTTGCTGCAATTTATTTAATTCTATTTTATTTAGTATTTTAGTTTATCTATTTATCTCTATAAAGATTTAATCCTTGCAAATAACCGCTAAGAGGATTGACAACCCTCTTATTTGCGTTGGGTGCAAGTGTTTGCTCTTGTGTGTGCAGGTGCGCTTAACGGAATTTTGCTTGGTTCTCCTACTGGATTGATAACCTTGGTTCTTAACTGAGGGAAATACTTATCTCTACTATGTTGGGAACGTTGCATGGGAAACAAAAAATTTCCTACGCTCACCAAGATCGATCTAGGAGATGAACATCTACGAGAGGAGAGATTGCATCTACATACCCTTGTAGATCGCTAAGCGGAAGCGTTAAGAAACGCCGTTGATGTAGTCGAACGTCTTCGCGATCCAATCATGATCCGTCCCGCGAACTCCCGATCAAGTGCCGAACGGACGGCACCTCCGCGTTCAACACATGTACGGCTTGATGATGCCTTCACCTCCTCGATCCAGCGAGCGATGGTGAAGTAGTAGCTCGAGTCCTTCGGTAGCACGACGGCGTGGCGGCGGTGGTGGTGGAGCAATCTCAGCAGAGCTTCGCTAAGCTACACGGATAAAGAGAGAGAGGAACTACGAGGGAGAGGGAGGGCAGCACCGTGGCATAGATGGGTGCGGCTGCCCTCTCTCTACCCCTCTATATATAGGGGAAAAGGGAGGAGGAGGGGGCGCCCTAGGGTTTCCCCTAGGGGGGCCGGCTGCCAAACCAGATGGGGGCGCCCCTAGGGAAACCCTAGGGTGACTTGCCCCCCAAGCCAGGTGGAGGCAGCCCTAGGAGGGGCGCCCCACCCCTCTCTGGTGATCGTGAGATGGGGTGAGGGGGGCGCACAGCCCCTTGGTGGGCTGGTGTGCTTCCTCCCCTTGGCCCATGAGGCCCCCCAACACTTGCCGGGGCCCCCCGAAACCCCTTGCAGTTCTCTTGGTCATAACCCGGTACCCCCGGAACACTTCCGGACTCTGATTCCCTTCGTCCTATATATCGATCTTCATCTCCGGACCATTCCGGAGTTCCTCGTCATGTTCGGGATCTCATCCGGGACTCCGAACAACCTTCGGTCACCAACATAATAACTCGACTGTACTTATATCGTCACCAAACATTAAGTGTGTAGACCCCGCGGGTTCGAGAACTATGCAGACATGACTGAGACACCTCCACGGTCAATAACCAATAGCGGGACCTGGATGCCCATATTGGTTCCTACATATTCTACGAAGATCTTTATCGGTCGAACCTCGATGTCAAGGATTCAGTCAATCCCGTGCGCAGTTCCCTTTGTCCATCGGTATGTTACTTGCCCGAGATTCGATCATCGGTATCTCCATACCTAGTTCAATCTCGTTACCGGCAAGTCTCTTTACTCGTTCCGTAATACAAGATCCCGTGGCTAAGTCTTTAGTCACATTGCTTGCAAGCTTATTGTGATGCTGTATTACCGAGTGGGCCCTGAGATACCTTTCCGTCATACGGAGTGACAAATTCCCTGTATTGATCCATGCCAACTCAACAGACACCCTCGGAGATACCTGTAGAGCATCTTTACAGTCACCCAGTTACGTTGCGACGTTTGATACAGACAAGGTACTCGTCCGGTGTCAGTGAGTTGCATGATCTCATGGTCATAGGAACATATACTTGACATGCGAAAACGATAGCAATAAACTTGACACGATCATATGCTACGTTCATAGTTTGGGTCTTGTCCATCACATCATTCTCCTAATGATGTGATCCTGTTATCAAATGACAACTCATGTCTATGACCAGGAAACCATGGCCATCTTTGATCAACGAGCTAGTCCGGTAGAGGCTCACTAGGGACATGTTGTTGTCTATGTATCCACACATGTATTTGTGTTTCCAACCAATACAATTATAGCATGGATAATAAACGATTATCATGAACAAGGAAATATAATAATAACCATTTTATTATTGCCTCTAGGACATATTTCCAACATCTCCCACTTGCACTAGAGTTAATAATCTAGCATTACATGGTTATGAATCTAACACCCATAGAGTTCTGGTGTTGATCATGTTTTGCCCGTGGAAGAGGTTTAGTCAACGGATCTGCAACATTCAGATCTGTGTGCACTTTGCAAATGTTTATGTCCTCCTCCTTGATCGCATCGCGGATGGAATTGAAGCGTCGCTTTATGTGTCTGGTCCTCTTGTGAAACCTTGGTTCCTTGGCTAGAGCAATGGCACCAGTGTTGTCACAGAACAGAGTCATCAGGTCCAGTGCACTGGGCACAACTCCAAGATCTGTCATGAACTGCTTCATCCAGACACCTTCCTTCGCCGCCTCCGAGGCAGCTATGTACTCCGCTTCGCATGTAGAATCAGCTACCACGCTTTGCTTGGAACTGCACCAGCTTACCGCTCCCCCATTTAGAACATATACGTATCCGGTTTGAGACTTAGAGTCATCCGGATCAGTGTCAAAGCTTGCATCGACGTAACCCTTTACGACGAGCTCTTGATCACCTCCATAAACGAGAAACATTTCCTTAGTCCTTTTCAGGTACTTAAGGATATTCTTGACCGCTGTCCAGTGTTCCACTCCTGGATCACTTTGAAACCTTCCGGCCATACTTATGGCAAGGCTTACATCTGGTCTTGTGCACAGCATCACATACATGATAGAGCCTATGGCAGAAGCATAGGGGATGACACTCATCTTTTCTCTATCCTCCATAGTCGCTGGGCATTGAGTCTTACTCAACTTCACACCTTGCAAAACAGGCAAGAACCCCTTCTTGGACTGATCCATTTTGAACTTCTTCAAAACTTTATCAAGGTATGTGCTCTGTGAAAGTCCTATTAAGCGTCTCGATCTATCTCTATAGATCTTGATGCCTAATATGAAAGCAGCTTCTCCTAGGTCCTTCATAGAAAAACTCTTGTTCAAATATTCCTTCACGCTTTCCAAAAGTTCTATATTGTTTCCAATCAGCAATATGTCATCCACATATAATATTAGAAACGCTATAGAGCTCCCACTCACTTTCTTGTAAATACAAGCTTCTACGTAAACTTGTATAAACCCAAACGCTTTGATCACCTCATCAAAGCGAAGATTCCAACTCCGAGACGCTTGCACCAGTCCATAAATGAATCGCTGGAGTTTGCAAACTTTGTCAGCATTCTCTGGATCGACAAAACCTTCTGGTTGCATCATATACAACTCTTCCTTAAGAAAACCGTTAAGGAACGCTGTTTTGACATCCATCTGCCAAATTTCATAATCGAAAAATGCAGCTATTGCTAACATGATTCTGACGGACTTAAGCATCGCTACGGGTGAGAAAGTCTCATCGCAGTCAACTCCTTGAACTTGTGAAAAACCCTTTGCCATAAGTCGAGCTTTATAGACGGTGACATTACCGTCCGCGTCTGTCTTCCTCTTGAAGATCCATTTATTCTGAATGGCCTTTCGCCCTTCAGGTAATACTTCCAAAGTCCATACTTTGTTTTCATACATGGATCCCATCTCGGATTTCATGGCCTCTAACCATCTGTCGGAATCCGGGCCCACCATCGCTTCTCCATAGCTCGTAGGTTCATCGTTGTCCAACAACATGACCTCCAAGACAGGGTTACCGTACCACTCAGGAGCAGTACGTATCCTTGTCGACCTAAGAGGTTCGATAGTAACTTGATCCGAAGCTTCATGATCACCATCATCAGCTTCCTCTTCAACCGACGTAGGTTCCACAGAAACATCTTTCTGCGCAGTGCTACTCTCTGGTTGAAGTAAAGGTTCAACAACCTCATCAAGTTCTATCTTCCTCCCACTCAATTCTTTCGAGAGAAACTCTTTCTCGAGAAAGGACCCGTTCTTAGCGACAAACACTTTGCCTTCGGATCTGAGATAGAAGGTATACCCAACCGTCTCTTTTGGGTATCCTATGAAGACGCATTTGTCCGCTTTGGGTTCAAGCTTTTCTGGCTGAAGCCTTTTGACATAAGCATCGCATCCCCAAACTTTAAGAAACGACAACTTTGGTTTCTTGCCAGACCACAGTTCATATGGTGTCGTCTCAACGGACTTAGATGGTGTCCTATTTAAAGTGAATGCAGCTGTCTCTAATGCATAACCCCAAAATGATAGTGGCAGATTGGCAAGAGACATCATAGAACGCACCATATCCAATAAGGTTCGATTACGACGTTCGGACACACCATTACGCTGTGGTGTTCCAGGTGGCGTCAACTGTGAAACAATTCCACATTGTCTTAAGTGACTGCCAAACTCATAACTCAGATATTCTGCCCCTCGATCAGATCGTAGGAATTTGATTTTCTTGTTACGATGATTCTCAACTTCACTCTAAAATTGCTTGAACTTTTCAAACGTTTCAGACTTGTGTTTCATTAAGTAAATATACCCATATCTACTCAAATCGTCGGTGAAGGTGAGAAAATAACGATATCCACTGCGCGCCTCAATGCTCATCGGACCGCACACGTCAGTATGTATGATTTCCAACAAGTCTCTTGCCCGTTCCATTGTTCCGGAGAACGGGGTCTTAGTCATCTTGCCCATGAGGCATGGTTCGCATGTGTCAAGTGATTCAAAATCAAGTGACTCCAAAAGTCCATCAGCATGGAGTTTCTTCATGCGTTTTACACCAATATGACCTAAGCGGTAGTGCCACAAGAAAGTGGTACTATCATTACCAACTCTACATCTTTTGGCATCAATGTTATGAACATGTGTATCATCACTATCGAGATTCAATAAGAATAAACCCCTCACAATGGGTGCATGACCATAAAAGATATTACCCATATAAATAGAACAACCATTATTCTCTGATTTAAATGAGTAACCGTCTCGCATTAAACAAGATCCAGATATAATGTTCATGCTCAATGCAGGCACTAAATAACAATTATTTAGGTTCATCACTAATCCCGATGGTAATCGAAGAGCAAGCGTGCCGACGGCGATCACATCAACCTTGGAATCATGTCCCACGCGCATCGTCACTTCGTCCTTCGCTAGCCTCTGTCTATTCCGCAGTTCCTGCTTTGAGTTGCAAATGTGAGCAACCGCACCGGTATCAAATACCCAGGCACTACAACGAGAGTTGGTAAGGTACACATCAATAACATGTATATCATATATACCTTGTTTGGCGTTGGCCCCCTTCTTGTCAGCCAGATACTTGGGACAATTCCGCTTCCAGTGGCCGGTTCCCTTGCAATAGAAGCACTCAGTTTCCGGCTTGGGCCCAGCCTTGGGTTTCTTCACGGGAGGGGCAACTACTTTGCCACTCTTCTTGGAGTTTCCCTTCTTGCCCTTGCCATTCTTCTTGAAACTAGTGGTTTTATTGACCATCAACACTTGATGCTCCTTCTGGATGTCTGACTCAGCGACTTTCAGCATCGCAAACAGCTCGGCGACTGACTTGTTCATCCCTTGCATGTTATAGTTCAACACAAAGCTCTTGTAGTTAGGTGGTAGCGATTGAAGAACTCTTTCAGTGATCGCCTCTGGTGGGAGCACAACTCCCAACTCAGCCAGACGGTTGTAATACCCAGACATTTTGAGTATGTGTTCACTGACAGACCCGTTCTCCTCCATCTTGCAAGCATAGAACTTATCGCAGGTCTCATACCTCTCGATCCGGGCATTCTTCTCAAAAATAAACTTCAACTCCTGGAACATCTCATATGCTCCATAACGTTCAAAACGCCTTTGAAGTCCCGGTTCTAAGCCATACAACATGGCGCACTGAACTATTGAGTAGTCATCAACACGCGCCTGCCAGGCATTCATAACGTCCACAGACGCTGGAGGGGGTTGCTCACCAAGCGGTGCATCAAGGACATAAGCCTTTTGGGCAACCGTGAGGATAATCCTCAGATTACGAGCCCAGTCTACAAAGTTACTTCCATCATCTTTCAGCTTGGCTTTCTCTAGGAACGCATTGAAATTCAGGGAAGCTACTACGCGAGCCATTGATCTACAACATAAATTTGCAAAGACAACTTAGACTATTGTTCAAGATAATGAGTTTAGTTTACTTAAAATCTCCCACTCAAATCGACATCCCTCCGGTCGTCCGAATGTAACATGATCCAAATTCACCAACCCAAGTCCGATCATCACGTGAGATGAGGTGGTTTCAATGGTGAACATCTCCGTGTTGATCATATCTACTATATGACTCATGTTCGACCTTTCGGTCTCTTGTGTTCCGAGGCCATGTCTGTACATGCTAGGCTCGTCAAGTTTAACCCAAGTGTTCCGCATGTGCAAAACTAGCTTGCACCCGTTGTATGTGAACGTAGAGTCTATCACACCCGATCATCACGTGGTGCTTCGAAACGACGAACTTTCGCAACGGTGCACACTTGGGGAGAACACAATTTTATCTTTAAATTTTAGAGAGGGATCACCTTATAATGCTACCGTCGTCCTAAGCAAAATAAGATGCATAAAAAGATTAACATCACATGCAAATCATAAGTGACATGATATGGCCATGAACTTGTGCTTTTGATCTCCATCTCCAAAGCACCGGCATGATTTCCATCGTCAGCGGCATGACACCATGATCTCCATCATCGCGTCGCCATCGGGGTTGTCACGCCAACCATGATTCTACTACTATTGCTACCGTTTAGCGATAAAGTAAAGCATTACATAGCGCTTAATGATTGACACGCAGGTCATACAATAATTAAAGACAACCCTATGGTTCCTGCCGGTTGCCGTATTCATCGACATGCAAGCCGAGATAAACTATTACAAAATATGATCATCTCATACATCAAATATATTTCATCATGTCTTTGGCCATATCATATCACAGCATACCCTGCAAAAACAAGTTAGACGTCCTCTAATTTGTTGTTGCATGTTTTACGTGGCTGCTATGGGTATCTAGCAAGAACGATTCTTACCTACGCAAAACCACAACGGTGATATGCAAGTTGCTATTTAACCTTCTACAAGGACCGCCTTCGTCGAATCCGATTCAACTAAGGTGGGAGAGACAGACACCCGCCAGCCATCTTATGCAACAAAGTCGCATGTCAGTCGATGGAACCGGTCTCATGTACGTGGACATGTAAAGTTGGTCCGGGCCGCTTCATCCCACAATACCACTGAATCAAGAAAAGACCAAGGAAGTAAGCAATCTAAATATCAACGCCCACAAACTCCTTTGTGTTCTACTCGTGATGTCATCTACGCAAAGACTTAGCTCATGATGCCACTATTGGGAACGTTGCATGGGAAACAGAAAATTTCCTATGCTCACAAAGATCGATCTAGGAGATGAACATCTACGAGAGGAGAGATTGCATCTACATACCCTTGTAGATCGCTAAGCGGAAGCATTAAGAAACGCGGTTGATGTAGTTGAACGTCTTCGCGATCCAATCACGATCCGTCCCGCGAACTCCCGATCAAGTGCCGAACGGACAGCACCTCCGCGTTCAACACACGTACGGCTTGATGATGCCTTCACCTCCTCGATCCAGTGAGCGATGGTGAAGTAGTAGCTCGAGTCCTCCGGCAGCACGACGGCGTGGTGGCGGCGGTGGTGGAGCAATCTCAGCAGAGCTTCGCTAAGCTACGCGGAGAGAGAGAGGAACTACGAGGGAGAGGGAGGGCAGCGCCGTGGCATAGATGGGTGCGGCTGCCCTCTCTCTACCCCTCTATATATAGGGGAAAAGGGAGGAGGAGGGGGCGCCCTAGGGTTTCCCCTAGGGGGGCCGGTGGCCACACCAGATGGGGGCGCCCCTAGGGAAACCCTAGGGTGACTTGCCCCCCAAGCCAGGTGGAGGCAGCCCTAGGGGGGGCGCCCCACCCCTCTCTGGTGATCGTGAGATGGGGTGAGGGGGGCGCACAGCCCCTTAGTGGGCTGGTGTGCTTCCTCCCCTTGGCCCATGAGGCCCCCCAACACTTGCCGGGGCCCCCCGAAACCCCTTTCGCTTCTCTTGGTCATAACCCGGTACCCCCGGAACACTTCTGGACTCCGATTCCCTTCGTCCTATATATCGATCTTCATCTCCGTACCATTCCGGAGTTCCTCGTCATGTCTGGGATCTCATCGGGGACTCCGAACAACCTTCGGTCACCAACATAATAACTCGATTGTACTTATATCGTCACCAAACGTTAAGTGTGTAGACCCTGCGGGTTCGAGAACTATGCAGACATGATCGAGACACCTCCACGGTCAATAACCAATAGCGGGACCTGGATGCCCATATTGGCTCCTACATATTCTACGAAGATCTTTATCGGTCGAACCTTGATGTCAAGGATTCAGTCAATCCCTTACGCAGTTCCCTTTGTCCATCGGTATGTTACCTGCCCGAGATTCAATCATCGGTATGTCCATACCTAGTTCAATTGCCCAACAGTAATTTGTTTACCCACCGTATGCTATGTGTTCGAGAGAGAAGCCTCTAGTGAAAACTATGGCCCCGGGGTCTACTTTATCATATATAAAAAACCTAAAAATACCTTGCTGCAATTTATTTAATTCTATTTTATTTAGTATTTTAGTTTATCTATTTATCTCTATAAAGATTTAATCCTTGCAAATAACCGCTAAGAGGATTGACAACCCTCTTATTTGCGTTGGGTGCAAGTGTTTGCCCTTGTGTGTGCAGGTGCGCTTAACGGAATTTTGCTTGGTTCTCCTACTGGATTGATAACCTTGGTTCTTAACTGAGGGAAATACTTATCTCTACTATGTTGGGAACGTTGCATGGGAAACAAAATTTTTCCTACGCTCACCAAGATCGATCTAGGAGATGAACATCTACGAGAGGAGAGATTGCATCTACATACCCTTGTAGATCGCTAAGCGGAAGCGTTAAGAAACGCCGTTGATGTAGTCGAACGTCTTCGCGATCCAATCATGATCCGTCCCGCGAACTCCCGATCAAGTGCCGAACGGACGGCACCTCCGCGTTCAACACATGTACGGCTTGATGATGCCTTCACCTCCTCGATCCAGCGAGCGATGGTGAAGTAGTAGCTCGAGTCCTTCGGCAGCACGACGGCGTGGCGGCGGTGGTGGTGGAGAAATCTCAGCAGAGCTTCGCTAAGCTACACGGAGAGAGAGAGAGGAACTACGAGGGAGAGAGAGGGCAGCGCCGTGGCATAGATGGGTGCGGCTGCCCTCTCTCTACCCCTCTATATATAGGGGAAAAGGGAGGAGGAGCGGGCGCCCTAGGGTTTCCCCTAGGGGGGCCGGCTGCCACACCAGATGGGGGCGCCCCTAGGGAAACCCTAGGGTGACTTGCCCCCCAAGCCAGGTGGAGGCAGCCCTAGGGGGGCGCCCCACCCCTCTCTGGTGATCGTGAGATGGGGTGAGGGGGGCGCACAACCCCTTAGTGGGCTGGTGTGCTTCCTCCCCTTGGCCCATGAGGCCCCCCAACACTTGCCGGCCCCCCCCCCCCGAAACCCCTTTCAGTTCTCTTGGTCATAACCCGGTACCCCCGGAACACTTCCGGACTCTGATTCCCTTCGTCCTATATATCGATCTTCATCTCCGGACCATTCCGGAGTTCCTCGTCATGTTCGGGATCTCAACCGGGACTCCGAACAACCTTCGGTCACCAACATAATAACTCGACTGTACTTATATCGTCACCAAACGATAAGTGTGTAGACCCTGCGGGTTCGAGAACTATGCAGACATGACCGAGACATCTCCACGGCCAATAACCAATAGCGGGACCTGGATGCCCATATTGGTTCCTACATATTCTACGAAGATCTTTATCGGTCGAACCTCGATGTCAAGGATTCAGTCAATCCCGTACGCAGTTCCCTTTGTCCATCGGTATGTTACTTGCCCGAGATTCGATCATCGGTATCTCCATACCTAGTTCAATCTCGTTACCGGCAAGTCTCTTTATTCGTTCTGTAATACAAGATCCCATGGCTAACTCTTTAGTCACATTGCTTGCAAGCTTATTGTGATGCTGTATTACCGAGTGGGCCCTGAGATACCTTTCCGTCATACGGAGTGACAAATTCCCAGTCTTGATGCATGCCAACTCAACAGACACCCTCGGAGATACCTGTAGAGCATCTTTATAGTCACCCAGTTACGTTGCGATGTTTGATACACACAAGGTACTCCTCCGGTGTCAGTGAGTTGCATGATCTCATGGTCATAGGAACATATACTTGACATGCGAAAACGATAGCAATAAACTTGACACGATCATATGCTACGTTCATAGTTTGGGTCTTGTCCATCACATCATTCTCCTAATGATGTGATCCCGTTATCAAATGACAACTCATGTCTATGACCAGGAAACCATGGCCATCTTTGATCAACGAGCTAGTCTGGTAGAGGCTCACTAGGGACATGTTGTTGTCTATGTATCCACACATGTATTTGTGTTTCCAACCAATACAATTATAGCATGGATAATAAACGATTATCATGAACAAGGAAATATAATAATAACCATTTTATTATTGCCTCTAGGGCATATTTCCAACAGTCTCCCACTTGCACTAGAGTCAATAATCTAGCATTACATGGTTATGAATCTAACACCCATAGAGTTCTGGTGTTGATCATGTTTTGCCCGTGGAAGAGGTTTAGTCAATGGATCTGCAACATTCAGATCCGTGTGCACTTTGCAAATGTTTATGTCCTCCTCCTTGATCGCATCGCGGATGGAATTGAAGCGTTGCTTTATGTGTCTGGTCCTCTTGTGAAACCTTGGTTCCTTGGCTAGAGCAATGGCACCAGTGTTGTCACAGAACAGAGTCATCGGGTCCAGTGCACTGGGCACAACTCCAAGATCTATCATGAACTGCTTCATCTAGACACCTTCCTTCGCCGCCTCCGAGGCAGCTATGTACTCCGCTTCGCATGTAGAATCAGCTACCACGCTTTGCTTGGAACTGCACCAGCTTACCGCTCCCCCATTTAGAACATATACGTATCTGGTTTGAGACTGAGAGTCATCCGGATCAGTGTCAAAGCTTGCATCGACGTAACCCTTGACGACGAGCTCTTGATCACCTCCATAAACGAGAAACATTTCCTTAGTCCTTTTCATGTACTTAAGGATATTCTTGACCGCTGTCCAGTGTTCCACTCCTGGATCACTTTGAAACCTTCCGGCCATACTTATGGCAAGGCTTACATCTGGTCTTGTGCACAGCATCACATACATGATAGAGCCTATGTCAGAAGCATAGGGGATGACACTCATCTTTTCTCTATCCTCTGTAGTCGCTGGGCATTGAGTCTTACTCAACTTCACACCTTGCAAAACAGGCAAGAACCCCTTCTTGGACTGATCCATTTTGAACTTCTTCAAAACTTTATCAAGGTATGTGCTCTGTGAAAGTCCTATTAAGCGTCTCGATCTATCTCTATAGATCTTGATGCCTAATATGAAAGCAGCTTCTCCTAGGTCCTTCATTGAAAAACTCTTGTTCAAATATTCCTTCACGCTTTCCAAAAGTTCTATATTGTTTCCAATCAGCAATATGTCATCCACATATAATATTAGAAACTCTATAGAGCTCCCACTCACTTTCTTGTAAATACAAGCTTCTCCGTAAACTTGTATAAACCCAAACACTTTTATCACCTCATCAAAGCGAAGATTCCAACTCCGAGACGCTTGCACCAGTCCATAAATGGATCGCTGGAGTTTGCAAACTTTGTCAGCATTCTCTGGATCGACAAAACCTTCTGGTTGCATCATATACAACTCTTCCTTAAGAAAACCGTTAAGGAACGCTGTTTTGACATCCATCTGCCAAATTTCATAATAAAAAAATGCAGCTATTGCTAACATGAATCTGACGGACTTAAGCATCGCTACGGGTGAGAAAGTCTCATCGTAGTCAACTCCTTGAACTTGTGAAAAACCCTTTGCCGTAAGTCGAGCTTTATAGACGGTGACATTACCGTCCGCGTCCGTCTTCCTCTTGAAGATCCATTTATTCTGAATGGCCTTTCGCCCTTCAGGTAATACTTCCAAAGTCCATACTTTGTTTTCATACATGGATCCCATCTCGGATTTCATGGCCTCTAACCATCTGTCGGAATCCGGGCCCACCATCGCTTCTCCATAGCTCGTAGGTTCATCGTTGTCCAACAACATGACCTCCAAGACAGGGTTACCGTACCACTCAGGAGCAGTACGTATCCTTGTCGACCTACGAGGTTCGATAGTAACTTGATCCGAAGCTTCATGATCACCATCATCAGCTTCCTCTTCAACCGACGTAGGTTCCACAGAAACATCTTTCTGCGCAGTGCTACTCTCTGGTTGAAGTAAAGGTTCAACAACCTCATCAAGTTCTATCTTCCTCCCACTCAATTCTTTCGAGAGAAACTCTTTCTCGAGAAAGGACCCGTTCTTAGCGACAAACACTTTGCCTTCGGATCTGAGATAGAAGGTATACCCAACCGTCTCTTTTGGGTATCCTA
This sequence comes from Elymus sibiricus, assembly GCA_039707655.1. Taxonomy (NCBI): domain Eukaryota; kingdom Viridiplantae; phylum Streptophyta; class Magnoliopsida; order Poales; family Poaceae; genus Elymus; species Elymus sibiricus. Next base: position 247,976,966 of record CM077668.1, read on the forward strand.
TGAAGACGCATTTGTCCGCTTTGGGTTCAAGCTTTTCTGGCTGAAGCCTTTTGACATAAGCATCGCATCCCCAAACTTTAAGAAACGACAACTTTGGTTTCTTGCCAGACCACAGTTCATATGGTGTCGTCTCAACGGACTTAGATGGTGTCCTATTTAAAGTGAATGCAGCTGTCTCTAATGCATAACCCCAAAATGATAGTGGCAGATTGGCAAGAGACATCATAGAACGCACCATATCCAATAAGGTTCGATTACGACGTTCGGACACACCATTACGCTGTGGTGTTCCAGGTGGCGTCAACTGTGAAACAATTCCACATTGTCTTAAGTGACTGCCAAACTCATAACTCAGATATTCTGCCCCTCGATCAGATCGTAGGAATTTGATTTTCTTGTTACGATGATTCTCAACTTCACTCTAAAATTGCTTGAACTTTTCAAACGTTTCAGACTTGTGTTTCATTAAGTAAATATACCCATATCTACTCAAATCGTCGGTGAAGGTGAGAAAATAACGATATCCACTGCGCGCCTCAATGCTCATCGGACCGCACACGTCAGTATGTATGATTTCCAACAAGTCTCTTGCCCGTTCCATTGTTCCGGAGAACGGGGTCTTAGTCATCTTGCCCATGAGGCATGGTTCGCATGTGTCAAGTGATTCAAAATCAAGTGACTCCAAAAGTCCATCAGCATGGAGTTTCTTCATGCGTTTTACACCAATATGACCTAAGCGGTAGTGCCACAAGAAAGTGGTACTATCATTACCAACTCTACATCTTTTGGCATCAATGTTATGAACATGTGTATCATCACTATCGAGATTCAATAAGAATAAACCCCTCACAATGGGTGCATGACCATAAAAGATATTACCCATATAAATAGAACAACCATTATTCTCTGATTTAAATGAGTAACCGTCTCGCATTAAACAAGATCCAGATATAATGTTCATGCTCAACGCAGGCACTAAATAACAATTATTTAGGTTCATCACTAATCCCGATGGTAATCGAAGAGCAAGCGTGCCGACGGCGATCACATCAACCTTGGAATCATGTCCCACGCGCATCGTCACTTCGTCCTTCGCTAGCCTCTGTCTATTCCGCAGTTCCTGCTTTGAGTTGCAAATGTGAGCAACCTCACCGGTATCAAATACCCAGGCACTACAACGAGAGTTGGTAAGGTACACATCAATAACATGTATATCATATATACCTTGTTTGGCGTTGGCCCCCTTCTTGTCGGCCAGATACTTGGGACAATTCCGCTTCCAGTGGCCGGTTCCCTTGCAATAGAAGCACTCAGTTTCCGGCTTGGGCCCAGCCTTGGGTTTCTTCACGGGAGGGGCAACTACTTTGCCACTCTTCTTGGAGTTTCCCTTCTTGCCCTTGCCATTCTTCTTGAAACTAGTGGTTTTATTGACCATCAACACTTGATGCTCCTTCTGGATGTCTGACTCAGCGACTTTCAGCATCGCAAACAGCTCGGCGACTGACTTGTTCATCCCTTGCATGTTATAGTTCAACACAAAGCTATTGTAGCTAGGTGGTAGCGATTGAAGAACTCTGTCAGTGATCGCCTCTGGCAGGAGCACAACTCCCAACTCAGCCAGACGGTTGTAATACCCAGACATTTTGAGTATGTGTTCACTGACAGACCCGTTCTCCTCCATCTTGCAAGCATAGAACTTATCGGAGGTCTCATACCTCTCGATCCGGGCATTCTTCTCAAAAATAAACTTCAACTCCTGGAACATCTCATATGCTCCATGACGTTCAAAACGCCTTTGAAGTCCCGGTTCTAAGCCATACAACATGGCGCACTGAACTATTGAGTAGTCATCAACACGTGCCTGCCAGGCGTTCATAACGTGCACAGATGCTGGAGGGGGTTGCTCACCAAGCGGTGCATCAAGGACATAAGCCTTTTGGGCAACCGTGAGGATAATCCTCAGATTACGGGCCCAGTCTACAAAGTTAGTTCCATCATCTTTCAGCTTGGCTTTCTCTAGGAACGCATTGAAATTCAGGGAAGCTACTGCGCGAGCCATTGATCTACAACATAAATTTGCAAAGACAACTTAGACTATTGTTCAAGATAATGAGTTTAGTTTACTTAAAAACTCCCACTCAAATCGACATCCCTCCGGTCGTCGGAGTGTAACATGATCCAAATTCACCAACCCAAGTTCGATCATCACGTGCGATGAGGTGGTTTCAATGGTGAACATCTCCATGTTGATCATATCTACTATATGACTCATGTTCGACCTTTCGGTCTCTTGTGTTCCGAGGCCATGTCTGTACATGCTAGGCTCGTCAAGTTTAACCCAAGTGTTCCGCATGTGCAAAACTGGCTTGCACCCGTTGTATGTGAACGTAGAGTCTATGACACCCGATCATCACGTGGTGCTTCGAAACGACGAACTTTCGCAACGGTGCACACTTGGGGAGAACACAATTTTATCTTGAAATTTTAGAGAGGGATTACCTTATAATGCTACCGTCGTCCTAAGCAAAATAAGATGCATAAAAAGGTTAACATCACATGCAAATCATAAGTGACATGATATGGCCATGAACTTGTGCTTTTGATCTCCATCTCCAAAGCACCGGCATGATTTCCATCGTCACCGGCATGACACCATGATCTCCATTATCGCGTCGCCATCGGAGTTGTCACGCCAACCATGCTTCTACTACTATTGCTACCGTTTAGCGATAAAGTAAAGCATTACATAGCGCTTAATGATTGACACGCAGGTCATACAATAATTAAAGACAACCCTATGGCTCCTGCCGGTGGCCGTATTCATCGACATGCAAGCCGAGATAAACTATTACAAAATATGATCATCTCATACATCAAATATATTTCATCATGTCTTTGGCCATATCATATCACAACATACCCTGCAAAAACAAGTTAGACGTCCTCTAATTTGTTGTCGCATGTTTTACGTGGCTGCTATGGGTATCTAGCAAGAACGATTCTTACCTACGCAAAACCACAACGGTGATATGCAAGTTGCTATTTAACCTTCTACAAGGACCGCCTTCGTCGAATCCGATTCAACTAAGGTGGGAGAGACAGACACCCGCCAGCCATCTTATGCAACAAAGTCGCATGTCAGTCGATGGAACCGGTCTCATGTACGTGGACATGTAAAGTTGGTCCGGGCCGCTTCATCCCACAATACCGCTGAATCAAGAAAAGACCAAGGAAGGAAGCAATCTAAATATCAACAACCACAAACTCCTTTGTGTTCTACTCGTGATGTCATCTACGCAAAGACCTAGCTCATGATGCCACTGTTGGGAACGTTGCATGGGAAACAAAAAAATTCCTACGCTCACCAAGATCGATCTAGGAGATGAACATCTATGAGAGGAGAGATTACATCTACATACCCTTGTAGATCACTAAGCGGAAGCGTTAAGAAACGCGGTTGATGTAGTCGAACGTCTTCGCGATCCAATCACGATCCGTCCCGCGAACTCCCGATCAAGTGCCGAACGGACGGCACCTCCGCGTTCAACACACGTACGGCTTGATGATGCCTTCACCTCCTCGATCCAGCGAGCGATGGTGAAGTAGTAGCTCGAGTCCTCCGGCAGCACGACGGCGTGGCGGCGGCGGTGGTGGAGCAATCTCAACAGAGCTTCGCTAAGCTACGCGGAGAGAGAGAGGAACTACGAGGGAGAGGGAGGGCAGCGCCGTGGCATAGATGGGTGCGGCTGCCCTCTCTCTACCCCTCTATATATAGGGGAAAAGGGAGGAGGAGGGGGCACCCTAGTGTTTCCCCTAGGGGGGCCGGCGGCCACACCAGATGGGGGCGCCCCTAGGGAAACCCTAGGGTGACTTGCCCCCCAAGCCAGGTGGAGGCAGCCCTAGGGTGGGCGCCCCACCCCTCTCTAGTGATCGTGAGATGGGGTGAGGGGGGCGCACAGCCCCTTAGTGGGCTGGTGTGCTTCCTCCCCTTGGCCCATGAGGCCCCCCAACACTTGTTGGGGCCCCCCGAAACCCCTTTCGGTTCTCTTGGTCATAACCCGGTACCCCCGGAACACTTCCGGACTCCGATTCCCTTCGTCCTATATATCGATCTTCATCTCCGGACCATTCCGGAGTTCCTCGTCATGTCTGGGATCTCATCGGGGACTCCGAACAACCTTCGGTCACCAACATAATAACTCGATTGTACTTATATCGTCACCAAACGTTAAGTGTGTAGACCCTACGGGTTCGAGAACTATGCAGACATGATCGAGACACCTCCACGGTCAATAACCAATAGCGGGACCTGGATGCCCATATTGGCTCCTACATATTCTACGAAGATCTTTATCGGTCGAACCTTGATGTCAAGGATTCAGTCAATCCCTTACGCAGTTCCCTTTGTCCATCGGTATGTTACTTGCCCGAGATTCAATCATCGGTATGTCCATACCTAGTTCAATCTCGTTACCGGCAAGTCTCTTTACTCGTTCCGTAATACAAGATCCCGTGGCTAACTCTTTAGTCACATTGCTTGCAAGCTTATTGTGATGATGTATTACCGAGTGGGCCCTGAGATACCTTTCCATCATACGGAGTGACAAATTCCCAGTCTTGATCCATGCCAACTCAACAGACACCCTCGGAGATACCTGTAGATCATCTTTATAGTCACCCAGTTACGTTGCGACGTTTGATACACACAAGGTACTCCTCCGGTGTCAGTGAGTTGCATGATCTCATGGTCATAGGAACATATACTTGACATGCGAAAACGATAGCAATAAACTTGACACGATCATATGCTACGTTCATAGTTTGGGTCTTGTCCATCACATCATTCTCCTAATGATGTGATCCCGTTATCAAATGACAACTCATGTCTATGACCAGGAAACCATGGCCATCTTTGATCAACGAGCTAGTCCGGTAGATGCTCACTAGGGACATGTTCTTGTCTATGTATCCACACATGTATTTGTGTTTCCAGCCAATACAATTATAGCATGGATAATAAACGATTATCATGAACAAGGAAATATAATAATAACCATTTTATTATTGCCTCTAGGGCATAATTCCAACATACTATACTGCATCATCCTCTCCGCTTTGGGGAAATGCCAACGCAGTCTACAAGTAGCACCACTGCATAGAGGGTGAGACAGTTTGTGATGATGACGGTGAAGTTGTTGGTGTAGATCGCCGTCACGATGTTTCCCCCGGCGGCGCTCCGGCGCCACCGGAAGAGAGGGGGAGAGAGCCCCCCTCCTTCTTCTTCTTCTTGCTTGGCCTCCGCCCTAGATGGGAGGAGAGTTTCTCCTCTGGTCGATGGCCGCCATGGCTCCCAGAGGGCAGGAGCCCCTCTGAAATTGGATCTCTCTCTGTTTCTCTTCTGTTTCGCATTCTGTTTTCTGGCCCTTCACCATTTCTTATATTCCCGGAGATCCGTAACTCCGATTGGGCTGAAATTTTGAGGGGATTTTTATCCAGAAATTATCTTTCTTGGGGCGAAAGAAGGGCTGATTCGTCTCCGTCATATCTATAATTTTTGATTGTTTCATGCCAATATTCTACAACTTTCATATACTTTTAGCAACATTTTATATTATTTTTGGGACTAACATATTGATCCAGTGCCTAGTGCCAGTTCCTGTTTGTTGCATGTTTTTTGTTTCGCAGAAAATCCATAGCAAACGAAGTCCAAACGCAATAAAAATTTACGGAGATTTATTTTAGAATATATGTGATTTTTGGGAAAAAGAATCAACGCGAGACGATGCTCGAGGGGCCCACAAGCTCAGAGGGCGCGCCCCCTACCCTGGGCGCGCCCAGCAGGCTTGTGGTGCCCCTGTACAGCGGTTGGTTCCCTTCTTTCGCCACAAGGAAGCTAATATCCGGATAAAAATCCCCTCAAAATTTCAGCCCAATCGGAGTTACGGCTCTCCGGGAATTTAAGAAACGATTTTCTGCCAGAAAACAGGAACGCGAAACAGAAGAGAACAGAGAGAGAGATCCAATCTCGGAGGGGCTCCTCCCCTCTCGGAGCCATGGCGGCCATGGACCAGAGGGTAAACTCTCCTCCCATCTAGGGGGGAGGCCAAGAAAGAATAAGAAGGAGGGGGGCTCTCTCCCCCTCTCTCCCGGTGGCGCCGGAACGCCGCCGGGGCAATCATCGTGACGGTTATCTACACCAACAACTTCGCCGCCGTCAACACCAACTCTCTCCCCCTCTATGCAGTGGTGTAACACATCTTCTCCCTGCTGTAATCTCTACTTAAACATGGTGCTTAACACTATATATTATTATCCAATGATGTATGGCAATCCTATGATATTTTAGTAGATTTCTTTTGTCCTATGGGTTGATTGATGATCGTGATTGGTTTGAGTTGTATGTTTTATTTTAGTGCTGTCCTATGGTGCCCTACGTGTCGCGCAAGCGTGAGGGATTCCCACTGTAGGTTTGCAATACGTTCATAATTCTCTTATAGAGGGTAGCTAGAGTGACATAAGCTTACACCCGAGTAAGGGGGTTGTTGAGTATGGGAGTAAAGAGGACTTGTTACTTAATGCTATGGTTGGGTTTTACCATAATGATCTTTGGTAGTTGCGGATGCTTGCTAGAGTTACAATCATAAGTGCATATGATGCAAGTACGAAAAGTATGTTAGCTCATGCCTCTCCCTCATATAAAATTGCAATAATGATTACCGGTCCAGTTATCGATTGCCTACGGACAAATCCTTGTTCTACAAAAGCTTTCTACTAAACAACTAACTTTTATTATCTTGCAAATTACTCGTAGTTTTATTCTCGCTCAGTACTCCTAGTTTTATTCTTGTGAAGTAGTTCTAGCATTACACCTACAAAGTACTTCTAGTTTCATTCTTGTTCTAGGTAAAGCGAACGTTAAGTGTGCGTAGAGTTGTATCGGTGGTCGATAGAACTTGAAGGGAATATTGATTCTACCTTTAGCTCCTCGTTGGGTTCGACACTCTTATTTATCGAGAAAGGCTACAACTGATCCCCTATACTTGTGGGTTATCAAGGGCCCCAACCAAGGTTCGAGGGAGTCACAAGGCAACACGGCGCGACCCCCCTGGGTTGCGCCCTGTTGCCTTGTGGCCACCTTGGGCACCGTCTTGCGTTGATTCTTCTAAAAATCACATATATTCCAAAATAATTCTCCGTAAAATTTAATCGCGTTTGGACTTCGTTTGATATGGATTTTCTGTGAAACAAAAAACAAGCAGAAAACAGGAACTGGCACTGGGCACTGGATCAATATGTTAGTCCCAAAAATAATATAAAATGTTGCCAAAAGTATGTGAAAGTTGTAGAATATTGGCATGAAACAATCAAAAATTATAGATACGATGGAGACGTATCATGCTGGCGAAGAAAGTCTTGTATGCGGAATCTGTCGTATATGCTCCAGAATTAGTCCATATCCACCTAAAGCAATCCGGTGTGTCCGAGAGGACGTCGCAGACTGCCTGAACCTTTTCCCACAGCACACACAACTGGAAGATCATATCCAACGTGAAGGCAACTCTAAAGTGTCGAGTCCAATCATTCTGTTCCATTCCTTCCCAAACCGATAGCTGACGTTTATTCATAGGGATGGCACTGAAAAGGGCAGGCGCGATGTCTTTTGGTGCAGTGTTGTTCAACCATCGATCCAACCAGAACAGACTTAAACGGTCATCGCCCAAAGTGCATACCATGGATGCGTGAAAGATTGCATCCGCCTCCGGGAAGACCGAAGCAGTGAGACCCTACCACGATCGCAAGCTGTTTGTCCTTGCCATCCAAAGCTACCGAACTCGAAGGGCTGCGTTGAGCAGCCTCAAATTGTGAACTCCCAGACCACCAAACTCCGTTGGCCGGGAAACCATATCCCAAGCCACCTTACAGTTTCCCCCTTTTGCTCCTTCCATTCCTCTCCATAGAAAATCCTAGCAAATTTTCTCGATGCTCTTGATAACCCAAAAAGTGTCGGGCTTAGTGAAGCCCAGTTCCTAGCCGCTCATGATAGGGATTCTGTTTATGGCATGAGGTGAAGTTAGAAGCATACCTGGTTATATACTCATAGAGGCCTCCATACCTAGCTCCGGTATAACTAACAAAATAGAAACCTGTGACGCCCCCGACTTAATCGTGCACTAATCATACACGCAAATGCACACGATCAAGTCCAGGGACTCACGGGAAGATATCACAACGCAACTCTAGACACAAAATAAAATAATACTAGCTTTATATTACAAGCCAGGGGCCTCGAGGGCTCGAATACATAAGCTCGCTCACAAGCGTTAGCGGAACCAACAACAGTATCTGAGTACAGACACGAAGTTAAACAAGCCTGCCTTAAGAAGGCTGAGCAAAACAATGACATCTAGATCGAAAAGGCGCAGGCCTCCTGCCTGGGTGCCTCCGAACTATTCCTGGTCGTCGGTCTCCACGTAGTAACAGTCTCCGCCAGTGTAGTAGTAGTCGTCAGCGGGATCAGCTGACTCCGGGGCTCCGCCATCTTATTGCAGCAATCGGGTATGGGGAAAAGAGGTAGCAAAGCAACTGTGAGTACTCATCCAAAGTACTCGCAAGACTTACATCAGAACTATAGTATTTATGCATCGGTATCAATTGAAAGGGCTATATCTATGGACTATACTGCAGAAATGCCAGAATAGAGAGAAGGCCTAGCCTATCGAAGACTAGCATCATGCAGCGTCTTGCAGCATTAGAAGAGTGTAGAATAGTACATAAATATAATAGTAGCAACAAGTATAATAGTAGCCATGCCCAGAGATCCTTCCTCGACTCCCTGTGAGAAAGCACTCCCGGAGCTTACAATTAATTAAAGTAACATGTATCCAGTTCAAGTTGTAATAGATCGGGATACAACACTGAGCGTCCTATTACCGTGGACACGGCTATTCGAATAGATAACTTCCCTGCAGGGGTGCACTACTATTACCTAACACGCTCGATTAACTCTGGCCGGACACACTTTTCTCGGTCATGCCCGGCCTCGGCTGATCAACACGACGTAGTCCTAGCTAGGTTCCGCAGAGAGGTCCCCGCCGGTCTACATCCTAAGTGCGCAGGGGTCTTGGGCCCATCGCCCTTCGCACTCCGGGTCGTTGTGTCGCGGATCGGAGTCCAAGCCCACCATTGTCCTGGATGGCACTTGCCCCAACCGGCTCAAAATGCTGAACTGGACGTCTGACAGAGCTTTCGGCTGATACATACGGGACCGAGGGCCCCATTAAACCATTATCCCGCGTGGTGGTAGTGCGTATAGGCCAGTGGCCAACTCAGATCAAATATCCAAATCCGTTAAGCGTGTTATTAGTAACTCGCGGACATGAACATGGCTCAAGGCTCACCTCCGACTCCCTGTCGCACTGACTTGGTAACCCGCGGTCCAACGACCAGGGACCAGGCCCACCTCTCTCCTAGGTGGTCTCCACCTGCCCTGTCGTTCCGCCACAATTTCACTCGCGGGAGCTCTCTGGGCCAACCCGACTTTTGTATTCACTCGCGGGTGCTCCTAGAGCCGACCCGACTTTAGTAAGGAGCTGTCGGGACTCAGGTCCATCCCTTACTGTATGGTACCACCTGCCCTTCAGCACCCGTATAAACAATGTAATGTAATGGTGTAAACATGCCCGTGATCCTCGCCCAAAGGGGATCACGGCCCGATAATCTAGCTAGCCACACGGACAAGGGTGTAGGGCCAACTGATGAAACAACAACATAACTAAACTAGGCATGCTAGGATAACAGGTAATGTTGCAACAACAGGTTACAAAAGCAGGCTATGCATCGGATTAGGAGCTATCGAATACAGTAGCAAAATCTAATGCAAGCATGAGAGGGAAAAATGGGTGATATAGGTATGATCAAGGGGGTTTGCTTGCCTGGAAGCTCTGCTGAAAAAGGAAGAAGGGTCTTCGGTGGAGTAGCAGTCCTCGGGGGCAACGTCGGTCTCCGGGTCTACCGGAGAGAAGAGGGGGGAGGAAACAGATAAATACATAGCAAACAAAAGCACTCACAGAGCATGACATGGCAATATGCAGAGTAGGGGGTGACCTAATACATCCCTAAACCATTTTAGTTAATGTAGGAATTAATTTGGAATTATTTACCGGAGGTCATGCACTATTCATCTATCAAAAACAGGCCTAAAGTTACAGGTTGTCCTATGTAGAGGGTTCTAACATGCATACAGCTGACATATTCGGATTCGTTGGATTTTTCTGATCATTTTTCATATATAAATTATTTTCATCCGAGTTACGGTTTATTTTATATGATTTTCCAAAGTTTTAATCATTTTCTGGAATTTCTGGATTTAATTATATTTTGAAAATCATTTAAACTAAAATACTACGGGTACCCAGAAACGTACCCAGCTGACCAGCACAGAGGCTGAGAAGTGGGCCCGTTGACTGGGTCAAGGGTCCAGTCAGCAGAGGCTGACTGGTGGGCCCTCTGCTGAGTCAGCAGAGCACAGTCAGCAGATCTTATCCAAAGGAATAGTAACAGGGGCCCCACCTGTCAGTTTAGTTAAGTAAGTAAATAGTTTTTATTTGGAATAATTAAGCCGCGTGGGGCCCGGCTGTCAGCGGGTATTAGAGGGGGTAATTAGTGCCTAATGACGCCACATCAGCGGGTTAGGGCCGGTGATCACCGAAGCGCGGCAGCGTCACCAGAGCTCGCCAGGATCGCTCCACAGGCGACGGGAGGGGGCGCGGGTGGTCTCTTTCAAGAGCCCGTAGCGCGACGCATCGAACAGCGGCGGCGGCTCAGACTGGGGGAGCCGGAACAAGGCACGACGAGGAGGAGAGCGGCGGCAGTGCCTCGGCGGTGCGCGGCCTCGGCCCTAGCTAGCTATGGCACGGTAGCGAGGAAAGTGGGAGAGGGGAAGTGAGGCAGAGCTCACTGCGGGGCTGACGAGCGGCTCGCTGGCGACGGGGTGGTCGGAGTGTTGGCGATCGAGCGCCGAGGTGCCATGGCCGTGGTGAAGAACGACGGGTCGATGCGGCGACTCGGTGCTTCCCTGCTTGATCTGCTGCTTGGGGTCGATGAAGACGTCGATGGCGGTCTTCCTGGACCCCAGTAGACGGAGGACGGTGGCCGGTGGCCGCGTGGTCTAGGGAGAGGCGGCCATGGCAGCGCCCGGCCGAGGACGAACTCGAGGGAGAGAGGCAAGGAGGGGGGTTCTGAGCAGGTCTAGGGTTTCGGGGGAAGAGGGAGATGCCTGGGGGTGGCCTTATCCACGAGAGGGAGCCGCGGGATGCTCGACAGTGGCGCATTTGGCGTGGACAGGCACTTATTCCATTTCCTTTTTCTTTTACTTTTTCTGTTCCTTTCTGTTATGCAAATCATTAAGCTCAAAAATGACTTTTGTAAAATATGTAGCTGGACTCAATAATTAGTGTGCAATATACCTCACAGCCACAAAAAGTTTGGGGGCAAAATAATTCATTTGGATTTTGTATTGCATTTAAAAGAGTCAAAATGGTGCTGTTGGCCTGTTTTCATGATGTTAGAGTCATCTAGGGAATTTAGGTGACGTTGTTTTCCTGAACATAAATAGTTATGGAATATTTCCAAAATTATGAACTATTTAGTTTCCAAATTTGAACAACTTTTATTTTCACTTCACATTTGAATTTCAATTTGAGTTGGAATTTGAAATGAGATATGATTCCAAGGTGATCAAGCACTGCAAATCAAAATGATTTAGCATAATCATGAGGATCACTGTAGCTTATTACATAGGGGTGTTACAATTCTCCTCCTTTAAAAGAAATTCTCGTCCCGAGAATTAAGAGGTAGAAGGGAAAAGATCGGGGTATTCTTCACGAAGACGATCCTCGCGTTCCCAAGTTGCTTCATCTTCTTAATGATTCGACCACTGAACTTTAAGGAACTTGATTGCCTTCTGACGGGTTTGACGTTCAGCTTGATCAAGAATATGGATCGGATGCTCCTTATAAGAGAGGTCATCTTGTAATTCAAGCACTTCATGATCCACTGCTCGGATCGGATCCTTGAAACAGCGGCGGAGTTGCGACACATGGGAAACATCGTGAACTTGAGAAAGGTTCGGCGGTAGTTCCAACTGATAGGCCACTTCTCCACGTCTTGCGAGGATACGAAATGGGCCAATGTAGCGAGGAGCTAACTTGCCCTTGATTCTGAAACGGTGAGTGCCCTTCATCGGAGTGACACGAAGGTAAGCCTGTTCGCCAGGTTGATAGACCATTACCTTGTGTTTACGGTCATAATTGCTCTTCTGACGAGACTAAGCAGTCATCAGATGTTCCCGAATGATACAGACTTTATCTTCAGCGTGTTGGATAATGTCCGGACCAAAGAGTGGCCGTTCCCCAGTTTCTCACCAATTCAGAGGAGTTCGACACTTACGTCCATAAAGAACTTCAAAGGGTGCCATCTTCAGACTAGCTTGATAGCTATTGTTGTAAGAGAATTCAGCATACGGGAGATATTCCTCCCATTTCTTGCCAAAGGAGATGACACATGCGCGAAGCATATCTTCAAGCACTTGGTTGACTCGTTCAACTTGACCCTGGGACTGGGGGTGAAAAGGGGTGCTAAAGGACAGATGAGTACCCATAGCTTCTTGGAAACTTTCCCAGAACCTTGAGGTAAAGAGGCTGCCACGGTCTGAACTGATCTCCAACGGAACACCGTGGAGTGACACAATTCTGGAAACATACAAGTCTGCTAACTGACTAGCAGTGATTGTCTCCTTGACTGGCAGAAAGTGAGCAACCTTGGAGAATCGGTCAATGACGACAAAAATAGCATCATGACCCTTCTGTGATCTGGGAAATCCAGTAATGAAATCCATTTCAACTTTGTCCCATTTCCATTCGGGAATAGCAAGTGGTTGCAGAGTTCCGACAGGTCTTTGATGTTCGGCTTTGATGCGGCGGCAAACGTCACACTCAGCAACATAACGAGCAATGTCTCGCTTCATATCAGGCCACCAATACCGTTGACGAATGTCTTGGTACATCTTAGTACTACCCGGATGAATAGACAATGGTGTGTCATGTGCTTCTTTCATGACATCCGAGCGCGAGTCCAGATTGTGTTTTCTGGGGACCACTAGGCGGCCTTTGAAGAACAAGGCACCATCATCATCAACAGTGAAGAACGATGAATTTCCTTTGGAGAGATAGCTCTTGATCTTCTTGACTTCGGAATCATACTTCTGCCTTGTCTTGATGTTGTGCTCGAGATCTGGTTCAACAACCAAGGTATTTCGATAACCTTGAGGAACTATCTCGAGGTTCAGCTTTCGAAGCTCTTCATACAGGAGTGGTTGCTGTAGCTGAACCTCAAGTTCACAACAGTAGGATTTACGGCTCAAAGCATCAGCCATTACAATAGCCTTGCCAGGTGTATAAGAAATACCCAAGTCATAGTCCGTAATGGCCTCCATCCATCTGTGCTGACGGAGGTTCAGAGATGGTTGAGTGAACAAGTACTTCAGACTTTGATGGTCCGTGTAGATCTTGCAACGATTACCAAGTAGGTAATGTCGCCATAACTTCAATGCATAAATAACTACTGCAAGTTCGAGATCATGTGTTGGATACTTCTCTTCATGAGGACGCAACTGTCGAGAGCCATAAGCAATTACCTTGCACTCTTGCATTAGGACACAGCCTAATCCTTGACGGGATGCATCGCAATAAATCACGAAGTCCTTGCGAGAATGTGGAGGAGCAAGCACTGGGGCAGATGTCAGCTTGTCTTTGAGTGTCTGAAAACTTTCCTGACACTTTTCTGTCCACTCAAACTTAACGCTTTTGTGAAGCAGATCAGTCAGGGGCTTGGCAATCTTGGAAAAGTTCTCGACAAAACGGCGGCAATAACTGGCGAGTCCGAGAAAACTTTTGACTTGCTTGACATTCTTCGGGGGAGTCCATTCAAGGATAGCCTGAACTCGTTCTGGGTTAATAGCAATGCCATCTTTGGAAATCACGTGGCCGAGATATATCACTTCAGATAACCAGAACTCACACTTGGAATACTTGGCATACAGTTGATGTTCACGCAGCTTCTCCAGTAAAAGCCGAAGATGTTCGGCATGTTCTTCTTCATCCTTCGAATATACAAGGATATCATCCAGATAAACCACGACGAATTTGTCGAGGTAATCCATGAAGATGTAGTTCATTAACCGAGAGAAGGTTGTTGGAGCGTTGGTTAAGCCAAAGGACATGACAGTGTACTCGTAAGAACCATAGCGAGTAACAAAGGCTGTCTTCGGAATGTCCTCTTTACGAACTCGGATCTGGTAGTATCCCAATCTCAAATCAAGTTTAGAGAATAGTGAGGAACCAGCAAGTTGATCATACAGATCGTTGATTCTAGGAAGCGGATACTTGTTCTGAATGGTTGCCTGGTTGATAGGTCGGTAATCTTGGACCAACCGGTTTGTTCCATCCTTCTTCTTGACAAAGAGAGAAGGTTCTCCCCAAGCGGAAGAACTAGGGCGAATGAAACCCTTACGAAGTGACTTGTCAATTTCCTCCTTAAGCTCAAGGAGTTCATGAGGTGGCATGTTGTATGGGCGCTTGGCAATAGGAGTAGTGCCCGGTTTCAAGTCGATGACGAATTCGACAGCTCTAGCAGGGGGTACTCCTGGAAGTTCTTCTGGAATGACATCTTGGAATTCACGAACGACTGGAACGTTCTCTATTCCCTCAAGAGGTGAAGCATTCAATGCATTCAGAGCATAAATCTGGCTCTCGGCATTCTGGATTATCTGGGCTGAGTAGTTGATCACCTGGCCAGAAGGGTGTGTGAGCTGGACTGTCTTGGCGGCACAGTCGATCAAAGCATTATGGGGTGCCAACCAATCCATACCGAGAATAACATCCATGTTAGAAGCCTTGAGGGCGATGAGCGGTGCAGAGAATAGCAACCTTCTAATTTTGATCTGGTTGTTGTGACTTATCATATCCGTGTTCCATCTCCCACCGGGAGAATGAACCGATAAGGGAGGGTGCATCTCTTCAAATTGCATTTCGTGCTTGAGCGCAAATGCTTCAGATAAAAATGAATGCGATGCTCCTGAATCAAAGAGAACAGAGGCTGGTACGGTATTGACAGAAAGGGTTCCCAACACAATTTTGGTGTCCTGTCGAGCTTCTTCGATCTTAACATGATTGACACGAACACGACCGACTGCAGGCGGTCTTGCTTTAACTCTTCGGGGTTGCCTAGCTGGTGCATTCTTATTCAGAGGGCAGAACCTTGCAAAATGACCTAGCTGTCCACACTTAAAGCAATTCCCATCATTGGGGCGAGGAGCCTTAGCATTGAGCTATCCACTTTGGATATTCAATTGTCTTGGTGGTGGAGGCAGACGAGGTGCAACATAAGAAGGCCTCGGTGCAGGGGCAGGTCGGTGATGGACATTATGCGGAATCCACACTCTGCGCTTCTGAGCAGGCTGACCCGAGGATGAGCCAACATCACGAGTTCGCTTGAGCGACTCCTGGTACTCAGTCAGACCAGTTTCAGTTCGGAAAGCTTGGCTGACAAGCATTGCAAAGTCTGCGCAATCATGGGCAACAAGTGCTAGCTTTATATCGGGACGCAGTCCTTCACGGAATTTCTCCTGCTTGCGCGCGCCAGTGCAGACGTCATCTTCAGCATAACGGGATAAATCAAGAAATTACCGCTGATATTCATCCACAGTCATTTTGCCCTGTGTGAGTTTGCAGAATTCCTTCTTCTGGTCCATCATGTAGGAGATATGCCCTAGAGGTAGTAATAACAGTTATTTTGTATCTCCGAGTTTGTAATGAATGTTTATGATCCATGCTATAACTGCAATGATTCACGAGTCTGCAATATCCACGAGGCCCGGAGGGAAACTCATTTGCACGTGTGGTATAATAAACGGCAAAATGTATTCCTAGTCTTGCCTCTAAACTGGCTCAAGTATTGCATGATGATCCTGTTTTCCTGATCATGGGCATGGCTATGCCGGCAATTTTGAGGGCACAATGTTGGTAGAACACTTGTGTTGAATCAACCCGAATTGATGTTATGCTATGAGATATATTCGTCACAAGTTTATGGTTAATAACACAGAGATGGTTAACGTTTGCATGATTCCTTAGACCATGAGAGTATCGAGTTTCTTCATGCTTGCTTCATGAACTTTGGGGTTTGTTAAACGTCATCCGTAAATGGGTGGCTATTACGGCGGCTTACGGGTTCATGGAAAAGTATGTCAAGTAACTTGATAGCTCAAGATTGGGATTTGCTCCTCCGACGATGGAGAGATATCTCTGGGCCCTGTCGGTGTTACGGTATCCATCATCGTCTGGCCAGACACTTTGTGATTTGATCACGGGGATGCCGGAACACGGGAACGAGAAAAGAGAACAATACCGGCAACGAGGTAACTGGCATAGTGGATAAGTTGTTGATCCACGAGGATGCCAACATGTCTCACCTCGGGTAATTGTAACATATCGCGAAGCAACAGGAATAGCTCACGGCAACTGGAGGTTCACTCGAATATTCATTCGTGTGGGTATAGGGGTCAATATGGGTGTCCACGGCTCCGATGTTGATCATTGATCGGAAGGGGTTCCGGGTCATGTCTATGCTTCACCGAACCTATAGGGTCACACGCTTAAGGGTCATCTATCTGCTGAATACTAGACAGGGAGTCTGAGAGAACATCACCAAAAAAGTTTCGGACACCGGAAAAGTTTCGGTTAGCGGAAAAGTTCCGCAGAGAGAACACCGGAACAGTTTCGATAAAACTGAAAAGTTGTTTCAGGGGATACCATTAAGTCAAATTGGTTTCGGCACATGCCTGATAATTCTTGGAGGGTGCCAGAATCATTCTGGAAACTTCTGGGAATTTTCCGGAAGAAAAACCGGAAATGTTCCGGAGCTGCCGGAACCGCTTCGGATGCTTTTCGCATATGAAAATGACTAATCCGGAATTGTTCCGGATCGCATTGAAAATTATTTTAGTGGGTACTGGAAATGTTCTAAGCCCACATAAATATTTTCAGTTTGACCGGACGCTAAAAAATGTCGTCGTGAATAGTGAAAGTGCTTTTTGGGATATTTATGGAAAGTCACCTTTTGGGATATTTCCAAAAGGCTTCTAGAAGGGCTTGGGGGCCAAGGAAGCCCCTCATGGGGGGGGGCAAGGGGTGGCCGGCCAAGGGTGGAGCTCCTCCATGGAGCTCCACATGGCACCCCTTTTCCCTCTTATGCTTTTTTATGTGTGACATAAAGTGGGGGTAGTTTGGTACTTTGTGTGACCATCCTACCCCTTGGCTTTCCTATAAATAGAGGAGGTGAGGGCTGCCATCTCTTCATCCCTTGCTCTCATACACATGCTATGCTTTGCTAGCTCTCTCTCTCCCTCCCACGAAAAGAGTTTTTCGTAGAGCCGAAAGGCTGTCTGGGTTCCGGCAGGAACTAGTTCTGGACGGCGAAGCCCTGCCGGATAGATGACACCGTATGTGTGCAACCCCGTAGAGAGGTCGTAGTTTCGATCTTTTGCCCGAGGGGCTGTTCGAGTGTCCTCCCGAAGGGCTGTCCGAGTCTCCGTTCGAGTTTCGAGGGTCTGTCCGACCGCCTCCCGAAGGGCTGTCCGACGAGGGAGTTCATCCTCGCGATTGGGAGGTTGTAAATGCTAGCTGCGGGGATCTGCACCAACGATCTCCACCGACTCTTCTTCCGCTGCGCTTCGAGTCGGTACGGATCAGATCAAACCTTGTATGCAGTCTCCATAGTGGTCCTGGGCGTGCTCGCTATACCGAATTTTTTTTTCTGTCGCGTTCCCCAACAGTGGCATCAAGAGCCAGGCTATGCGTAGATGCATGTTATGATCTAGAGTACATGAGATGTATGGGTATTGCATAGTATAATTTTGTAGTAGATGAGATCTATTACTGAAAATTATTTGTGCGGGTAGCAGATGAAATCGGTTACCCGATGTTCCTGTTGCTTCCCGTGAATTTGCGTAGTCCTGATCTTGACGGCATGGTGGAATCTCACAAAGTTCTGGCAATCCGCGATCCTTTCATGCTGCTCCTAAGTATGCTGATTGACAGATCAACGAAGTGCTAATAGTTCTTTGGGTTCCACCATAGTTAAAGAAAGATGGATGTTTCGCAGACGATAGGGCAATGCAGATATGATCTGCACAGGGGTCACGCGTATGACGAAGTTTAGTATGGGGCTCGAGATTTTATTATCTCGTGTTTCATACACCCTGGAAAGTTAATCTAGCAACTTGAATTATCATACTTGACGATGAGCGTTGGTAGCTGCGGTTTGAGTCAAAACCTTAGAAGCCACGTAAAATAAAATTTTGTATAAACCGATTAGAGGCGTCTAACTTGGTTTTGCAGGATGGTTTGCATGTGATGTGGTATAGCAATGCTCATATTCAATTTGATTATGTATGAGATGACTATATAATGTAAATTAACATGACCTGCGTGTCATGATTCGGCATGATGGCTGGAGCCATATGATTGTCTCTTTAATGACCTGCGTGTCAACCTTATGTAATGCACTTATTTTATTAGCTATAGAGATAGCAATATTATCTGGTGCATCGACAAGGTGGTGGCAATCTTCGCGAAGGTATACACCGACGCAAATGCCAAAGACGAAGAAAGTTTGACTTCTCCGTCAGAAGGGGCTATACCATGTCATGCTAATTATGAATTGCCTGAGATGTTTATCCCTTATGTTGCACCCTTCTTGATTGCGCGGTAGTCGCTTTTTATTAGGCTGATCTCTCACTTAAAAAATATCAAGTAGTTAGTGTTCTCCCAAGTGTAGCACCGTCACGGCACCTATCTTTTCGGGGTGCGCCGTGTCACACGGGTACAAACGATTAGAGAAGTGTGAGGCGGGTGAGTTGAGACCTCGCAGCAAGATCACTTGGTTGTCTTGACGTTCAGGCATGACCGTCATGAGCTCGGAACACACGCATCGAAAGATGAACAAGAGTCACATAGAGATGTGATTGGCAAGTTGGCCTACCGATTAAGATTTTTGTCATCAGTGGTGTTACACCAATGGCGAACAATCAAGACACGGGTCTTGAATCGCTCACAATCAATT
This sequence comes from Elymus sibiricus, assembly GCA_039707655.1. Taxonomy (NCBI): domain Eukaryota; kingdom Viridiplantae; phylum Streptophyta; class Magnoliopsida; order Poales; family Poaceae; genus Elymus; species Elymus sibiricus. The sequence continues at coordinate 247,996,145 of CM077668.1, forward strand.
TTGAGAGATATAGATTTGAGTGGGAGCGCACTTTAGAATAAAATTGTTTATTCACTAGTGCAAAAATCATTATGAACAAAGTCTGAGTGAACTTGTGTTTTCCGTTGTATATCAAATGGCTCGCAACAACGCGTTCAACTTAGGCCCGATGTTAGAGAAAGACAAGTTAGCTGCGAATGGAAATAACTATGCGGACTGGGTCCGTACCCTGAGGATTGTCCTCAGGAGTGCTAAGAAAGTGTACGTGCTTGACGGACCTCTTCCACCTAAGCCGGCGGCAGCCGCCCCGGCAGATGAACAAAATGTCTGGGACACTAAGGATGATGATTTCAACTTAGTGCAGTGCCTCATGCTGTCTTGCATGAGTTCAGAGCTTCAAAAACGTTTTGAATTCCATAACTCCTTTGATATGATCAAGGATCTGGATGCTCTGTACAAGTTTAATGCACGGTCTGAACGTTTTGATATCATGAAAATGATGATGGAGACCAAGATGGCTGAGGGCAGTTCGTCAATATGATTGGCTACGCTGAAAGGCTTAAAACCCTGGAATTTCCACTTCCGCCAGAGCATGTTATGGACATGTTGCTCGGTTCACTCCCCCCATCTTACGGCGGTTTTATCATGAACTACAACATGAATGGGATGGACAAAACAGCAAATGAGGTGCTTGCCATGTTGAAAACTGCTGAAGGAGAACTGCGGAAAAATCACAAGCAAGTGTTGCTTGTGAATAAAACTGCCAGTTTCAATAAGAAAGGCAAGCCAAAGAAGGGCAAGCGCGCCGGTAAGACCGGCTTCCAACGCAAATCTAAGGGCGGAGCCAAGAATGAAACTGAGTGCTTCTACTGCAAGGGCACAGGACACTGGAAGAGAAACTGCAAGAAGTATCTGGAAGATAAGAAGTCCGGGAAAACCGGAAAAGGTATAATTGTTATACAAGTTAATGTCATTGACGTTTTGCTTGCTAGCGAAAATTCTAAGTCTTGGGTATTTGATACCGGATCGGTTGCTCACATTTGCAACTCGATACAGGGGCTTCAGAAGGTGCGCAAGCTGGCAAAGAATGAAGTCGTGATGCGTGTCGGGAACGGCGCTGGGATCGCCGCTCAAGCCGTCGGCATTATGCCTCTACGTCTCCCTTCAGGATTTATTTTGGAACTAAGTAACTGTTATTTTGTTCCGTTGTTGTGTAGAAACATTATCTCTGGATCATGTTTAGTGCACGATGGGTACTCCTACAAGTCTGAGAACAATGGTTGTTCACTTTATTGTAAGGATATGTTTTATGGATTTGCACCCATTGTTGGGGGCCTTTTCATACTAAATCTTGAATGTGAAAATGATGTCTTTAACGTGAATGCTAAACGCCTTAGGAAGGCTGATACCACCACCACTTTCATGTGGCACTGTCGCCTTGGCCACATCGGAAAGAAACGCATGCAAAGACTCCATAAAGATGGAGTTTTACCGTCCCTTGATTTTGAATCATTTGACACATGTGAAGCTTGCTTGATGGGGAAAATGACCAAGACGCCGTTCACGGGTCATCCTGAACGGGCGAGTGAATTATTGGAAATAATACATAGTGATGTATGTGGTCCAATGAGCACAATCGCACGGGGTGGGTAGTTCTACTTCGTAACTTTTACTGATGATTTAAGTAGGTATGGATATATCTACTTGATGAAGCATAAGTCGGAAACCTTTGAAAAGTTCAAGGAATTTCAGAATGAGGTAGAAAATCATCGTAACAAAAAGATTAAGTTTCCGTGGTCTGATCGCAGAGGCGAATATCTTAGTCACGAGTTTGGCCAACATCTGAGTGACCGTGGAATCGTTTCACACCTTACGCCTCCCGGAACTCCACAGCGAAACGGAGTGTCGGAACGACGTAACCGAACCCTGTTAGACATGGTAAGGTCGATGATGTCTCTTACAGATCTACCGATATCTTTTTGGGGTCACGCACTAGAAACTGCCGCTTATACATTAAACAGAGCACCGTCTAAGTCTGTTGAGACGACACCATATGAGATATGGCACGGGAAGAAACCCGACCTGTCGTTTCTCAAAATTTGGGGTTGTGAGGCATACGTAAAGCGTTTACAGCCAAGCAAACTTGATCCCAGATCAGACAAATGTTACTTTGTAGGTTATCCCAAAGAGACAGTTGGGTATTCTTTCTACCACGCCTCTGAGAACAAAGTGTTTGTTGCAAAACATGGAGTCTTTCTTGAGAAAGAGTTTCTCACTAAAGAAGTGAGTGGGAGGACAGTACAACTTGATGAGATTAGTGAATCTTAGGCAACCGTTGATATGGCTAAGGAACCGGAAGTAATTCCGCAAATTATCCCTACAACCGAGCCGGAAGTTGTCTCATGTGATGCGGAAACTTCAAACAATGTTGTAACTGAACCGCGCAGATCAGGTAGGGCTATCCAGCCACCTGAGTGGTTTCATAACGAAATCTTCATTCTTGAAGACGATGAACCTGCACACTACAAGGAAGCGATGGCGGGGCCTAGATCAAGGGAATGGCACAAGGCCTTGAAATCCGAAATGAAATCCATGTACGAAAACCAAGTTTGGAACTTGGAAGAACTTCCAGATGGCGTAAAACCCATTGGTTGTAAATGGATTTTCAAAAGAAAGACGGACGCGGATGGTAACATTACTATCCACAAAGCTAGACTTGTCGCGAAAGGGTTCACGCAAGTTCTAGGGGTAGACTACGACGAGACTTTCTCGCCCGTAGCTATGCTTAGGTCTGTTCGGATATTACTAGCAATTGCTGCTTATTTCAATTATGAAATATGGCAGATGGATGTCAAAACGGCTTTCCTAAACGGAAACCTTGAAAAGGATGTATACATGATACAGCCAGAAGGTTTTGTCGATCTTAAGAATGCTGGAAAGGTATGTAAGCTTCAGAAATCCATTTATGGTCTGAAGCAAGCATCAAGGAGCTGGAACATTCGTTTTGATGAAGTGGTCAAAGAGTTTGGCTTCATCAGGAACGATGAAGAATCTTGTGTTTACAAGAAGTTTAGTGGGAGCGCAAAAGCATTTCTAATCTTGTATGTGGACGACATATTGTTGATTGGAAATGACGTGAATTTTCTTAGCGAAATAAAAGACTCATTGAAGAAGAGTTTTTCAATGAAAGACTTAGGCGAAGCAGCATATGTATTGGGCATCAGAATCTATAGAGATAGATCAAGACGCCTGATAGCGCTTAGCCAAAGCACGTACATTGACAAGGTGTTGAAAAGGTTCAACATGGAGAACTCCAAGAAAGGCCTACTCCCCATGTCACCTGGCACAGTGCTTTGCAAGAATCAGTGTCCTCGGACCCTCGATGAGCGAGTACAAATGAATGATATTCCATATGCTTCGGCAGTTGGTTCTATTATGTATGCCATGCTATGTACAAGACCGGATGTTTCCTATGCGCTAAGTGTTAGCAGCCGGTACCAAGGTGATCCAGGATTGGAACACTGGGCCGCAGTCAAGGGTATTCTTAAGTACCTCAGAAGGACCAAGGATTTACTCCTTGTGTACGGAGGTGATGAAGAGCTCATTGTAAGTTGTTACACTGATGCAGGCTTCATGACTGACCCAGATGACTTCAAATCTCAATCTGGCTATGTTTTCATATTGAACGGCGGTGCAGTTGATTGGAAAAGTTCCAAACAAAAGACTGTGGCGGATTCTACGACGGAGGCGGAATATGTTGCTGCTTCAGAAGCCTCCAAGCAGGCTGTCGGAATCAAGCAATTTCTTGAAGACCTTGGTGTGGTTCCAAGTGCTCTGGACCCGGTGGAGATCTATTGTGATAATAGTGGCGCCGTGGCTTAGGCAAGGGATCCATGTTCGGACCATAAGACAATGCATATTCAACGCAAATATAAACTCATTCGACATCATGTCGAAGAAGGTTTAGTAAAAGTACGCAAAGTTCACACGGATCTGAATGTGTCAGACCCGATGACAAAGCCTCTACCACGAGCAAAGCATGAGCAACACCGGATAGCCATTGGTGTTAGGGAAGCCATGTAACTGGATTATGACTCTAGTGCAAGTGGGAGACTGTAGGAGATATGCCCTAGAGGTAGTAATAACAGTTATTTTGTATCTCCGAGTTTGTAATGAATGTTTATGATCCATGCTATAACTGCAATGATTCACGAGTCTGCAATATCCATGAGGCCCAGAGGGAAACTCATTTGCACGTGTGGTATAATAAACGGCAAAATGTATTCCTAGTCTTGCCTCTAAGACTGGCTCAAGTATTGCATGATGATCCTGTTTTCCTGATCATGGGCATGGCTATGCCGGCAATTTTGAGGGCACAATGTTGGTAGAACACTTGTGTTGAATCAACCCGAATTGATGTTATGCTATGAGATATATTCGTCACAAGTTTATGGTTAATAACACAGAGATGGTTAACGTTTGCATAATTCCTTAGACCATGAGAGTGTCGGGTTTCTTCATGCTTGCTTCATGAACTTTGGGGTTTGTTAAACGTCATCCGTAAATGGGTGGCTATTACGGCGGCTTACGGGTTCATGGAAAAGTATGTCAAGTAACTTGATAGCTCAAGATTGGGATTTGCTCCTCTGACGATGGAGAGATATCTCTGGGCCCTCTCGGTGTTACGGTATCCATCATCGTCTGGCCAGACACTTTGTGATTTGATCACGGGGATGCCGGAACACGGGAACGATAAAAGAGAACAATACCGGCAACGAGGTAACTGGCATAGTGGACAAGTTGTTGATCCACGAGGATGCCAACATGTCTCACCTCGGGTAATTGTAACATATCGCGAAGCAACATGAATAGCTCATGGCAACTGGAGGTTCACTCGAATATTCATTCGTGTGGGTATAGGGGTCAATATGGGTGTCCACGGCTCCGATGTTGATCATTGATAGGAAGGGGTTCCGGGTCATGTCTATGCTTCACCGAACCTATAGGGTCACACGCTTAAGGGTCATCTATCTGCTGAATACTAGACAGGGAGTCTGAGAGAAAATCACCGAAAAAGTTTCGGACACCGGAAAAGTTTCGGACACCGGAAAAGTTCCGCAGAGAGAACACCAGAACAGTTTCGGTAAAACTGAAAAGTTGTTTCAGGGGATACCATTAAGTCAAATTGGTTTCGGCACATGCCTGATAATTCTTGGAGGGTGCCAGAATCATTCTGGAAACTTCTGGGAATTTTCCGGAAGAAAAACCGGAAATGTTCCGGAGCTGCCGGAACCGCTTCGGATGCTTTTCGCATATGAAAATCACTAATCCGGAATTGTTCCGGATCGCATTGAAAATTATTTTAGTGGGTACTGGAAATGTTCTAAGCCCACATAAATATTTTCAGTTCGACCGGACGCTGAAAAATGTCGTCATGAATAGTGAAAGTGCTTTTTGGGATATTTATGGAAAGTCACCTTTTGGGATATTTCCAAAAGGCTTCTAGAAGGGCTTGGGGGCCAAGGAAGCCCCTCATGGGGGGGGCAAGGGGTGGCCGGCCAAGGGTGGAGCTCCTCCATGGAGCTCCACATGGCACCCCTTTTCCCTCTTATGCTTTTTTATGTGTGACATAAAGTGGGGGTAGTTTGGTACTTTGTGTGACCATCCTACCCCTTGGCTTTCCTATAAATAGAGGAGGTGAGGGCTGCCATCTCTTCATCCCTTGCTCTCATACACATGCTATGCTTTGCTAGCTCTCTCTCTCCCTCCCACGAAAAGAGTTTTTCGTAGAGCCGAAAGGCTGTCTGGGTTCCGGCAGGAACTAGTTCTGGACGGCGAAGCCCTGCCGGATAGATGACACCGTATGTGTGCAACCCCGTAGAGAGGTCGTAGTTTCGATCTTTTGCCCGAGGGGCTGTTCGAGTGTCCTCCCGAAGGGCTGTCCGAGTCTCCGTTCGAGTTTCGAGGGTCCTCCCGAAGGACTGTCCGCGACATCGTCCGGGGGACTGTCCGACCGCCTCCTGAAGGGCTGTCCGACGAGGGAGTTCATCCACGCGGTTGGGAGGTTGTAAATCCTAGCTGCGGGGATCTGCACCAACGATCTCCACCGACTCTTCTTCCGCTGCGCTTCGAGTCGGTATGGATCAGATCAAACCTTGTATGCAGTCTCCATAGTGGTCCTGGGCGTGCTCGCTATACCAAAATTTTTTGTTTTCTGTCGCGTTCCCCAACACATCAGACCTTGAGGAATGTGCCGTGCATGAAAGGCTGACTGAAATTCCTGCCAAGTGGTTACAGTTCCATTAGGCAGTATACCCCTGTGACTTTCCCACCATTGAGCAGCGGGACCCTTCAGGTGAAATGCCGCAAAGGTGACGTAACTGTCAGGGGCAACATTAGCTGACTCCATCTCAAACAGGTTGTCACGAAGCCAATCATCAGCATCCATAGGATTGGTGGAGTTGCAGAAAATGGACGGGTTGAGGCACACGAATTCTTGCAGTGTTATTGGGGCAGGCTATTGATGAGCATTCTGGTTTGGAAACTGGGCCATTACCCCGGTCATAAACCGACGATTCAGCTCAAACTGCTGCATCATTGCGGCAATATAGGGTGGAGGTGGAGGATCATCAGCCATCCTGCTACAACAACAGGGGAAGTTTAGCAAGAACAACTACATGTGTAAGGGGTCATTCATGACATAACATGAGCAATGAACAAGAAGGGCATTAGATACATATCAGTAGTCATTAAAGACATCCAGATCCATGCACAGAGTCGGTTACAAACGAACAGCACTAGTTCGGAAACACTCGCAACTAGACAAACTAGGCGGCATGCAGCACGCGATGGAGAGATACAACAACGGGACATAGCAAAGGCTACATCACGTCGGAGAAAACTACTGGGCGAGGAATCTGCAAGTGACAACGCAGGGTGCCCTCGATAAAAGGATCCTGCGGTCAGTGATCATTGTGAAGCAGAACCTGGCCCACAATTCAAAGAAGGTTGATTCAAATCTCCTGGTGGTGTGATCACGAGAACCTAGAGTCAGTGTCAGTAAAATCGTTAACCCGAATAGAAGAGAGAGCAGAGTCCCAGAGTAAGGAAGAGGAATAAAAGATCCTAATCCCATCCATTGGTGACGTGGGCCCGTAAGCCACACAGCCATGTTAGTAAAACAATTTTTGAAACACTAGACTCAACTTAGGCCAAGGAGTTGGAAGGGGGGGTTCCTATAGGCAGTCGGCTCTGATACCAACTTGTGACGCCCCTGACTTAATCATGCACTAATCATACACGCAAATGCACACGATCAAGCCCAGGGACTCATGGGAAGATATCACAACACAACTTAGACACAAAATAAAATAATACAAGCTTTATATTACAAGCCAGGGGCCTCGAGGGCTCGAATACATAAGCTCGCTCACAAGCGTTAGCGGAAGTAACAACAATATCTGTGTACAGACACGAAGTTAAACAAGCCTGCCTTAAGAAGGCTGAGCAAAACAACGACATCTAGATCGAAAAGGTGCTGGCCTCCTGCCTGGGTGCCTCCGAACTACTCCTGGTCGTCGGTCTCCACGTAGTAGCAGTCTCCGCCAGTGTAGTAGTAGTCGTCAGCGGGATCAGCTGACTCCGGGGCTCCGCCATCTGATTGCAGCAATCGGGTATGGAGAAAAGAGGTAGCAAAGCAACCGTGAGTACTCATCAAAGTACTCGCAAGACTTACATCAGAACTATACTATTTAGGCATCGGTATCAATTGAAGGTGATGTATCTGTGGACTATACTGCAGAAATGCCAGAATAGAGAGAAGGCCTAGCCTATCGAAGACTAGCATCATGCGGCGTCTTGCAGCATTAGAAGAGTGTAGAATAGTACATAAATATAATAGTAGCAACAAGTATAATAGTAGCCATGCCCAGAGATCCTTCCTCGACTCCATGCGAGAAAGCAATCTCGGAGGTTACAATTAATTAAAGTAACATGTATCCAGTTCAAGTTGTAATAGATCGGGAAACAACACTGAGCGTCCCGTTACCGTGGACACGGCTATTCGAATAGATAACTTCCCTGCAGGGGTGCACTACTGTTACCCAACACGCTCGATTAACTCTGGCCGGACACACTTTTCTCGGTCATGCCCGGCCTCGGCTGATCAACACGACGTAGTCCTAGCTAGGTTCCGCAGAGAGGTCCCCGCCGGTCTACATCCTAAGTGCTCAGGGGTCTTGGGCCCATCGCCCTTCGCACTCCGGGTCATTGTGTCGCGGATCGGAGTCCAAGCCCACCATTGTCCTGGATGGCACTTGCCCCAACCGGCTCAAAATGCTGAACTGGACGTCTGACAGAGCTTTCGGCTGATACATACGGCGCCGAGGGCCCCAATAAACCATTATCCCGCGTGGTGGTAGTGCGTATAGGCCAGTGGCCAACTCAGATCAAATATCCAAATCCGTTAAGCGTGTTATTAGTAACTCGCGGACACGAACATGGCTCAAGGCTCACCTCCGACTCCCTGTCGCACTGACTTGGTAACCCGCGGTCCAACGACCAGGGACCAGGCCCACCTCTCTCCTAGGTGGTCTCCACCTGCCCTGTCGTTCCGCCACAATTTCACTCGCGGGCGCTCTCTGGGCCAACCCGACTTTTGTATTCACTCGCGGGTGCTCCTAGAGCCGACCCGACTTTAGTAAGGAGCTATCGGGACTCAGGTCCATCCCTTACTGTATGGTACCACCTGCCCTTCAACACCCGTATAAACAATGTAATGTAATGGTGTAAACATGCCCGTGATCCTCGCCCAAAGGGGATCACGGCCCGATAATCTAGCTAGCCACACGGACAAGGGTGTAGGGCCAACTGATGAAACAACAACAAAACTAAACTAGGCATGCTAGGATAACAGGTAATGTTGCAACAACAGGTTACAAAAGCAGGCTATGCATCAGATTAGGAGCTATCGAATACAGTAGCAAAATCTAATGCAAGCATGAGAGGGAAAAAATGGGTGATATAGGTATGATCAAGGGGGTTTGCTTGCCTGGAAGCTCTGCTGAAAAAGGAAGAAGGGTCTTCGGTGGAGTAGCAGTCCTCGGGGGCAACGTCGGTCTCGGGGTCTACCGGAGAGAAGAGGGGGGAGGAAACAGATAAATACATAGCAAACAAAAGCACTCACAGAGCATGACATGGCAATATGCAGAGTAGGGGGTGACCTAATACATCCCTAAACCATTTTAGTTAATGTAGGAATTAATTTGGAATTATTTACCGGAGGTCATGCACTATTCATCTATCAAAAACAGGCCTAAAGTTACAGGTTGTCCTATGCAGAGGGTTCTAACATGCATACAGCTGACATATTCGGATTCGTTGGATTTTTCTGATCATTTTTCATATATAAATTATTTTCATCCGAGTTACGGTTTATTTTATATGATTTCCCAAAGTTTTAATCATTTTCTGGAATTTCTGGATTTAATTATATTTCGAAAATCATTTAAACTAAAATACTACGGGTACCCAGAAACGTACCCAGCTGACCAGCACAGAGGCTGAGAAGTGGGCCCGTTGACTGGGTCAAGGGTCCAGTCAGCAGAGGCTGACTGGTGGGCCCTCTGCTGAGTCAGCAGAGCACAGTCAGCAGATCTTATCCAAAGGAATAGTAACAGGGGCCCCACCTGTCAGTTTAGTTAATTAACTAAATAGTTTTTATTTGGAATAATTAAGCCGCGTGGGGCCCGGCTGTCAGCGGGTATTAGAGGGGGTAATTAGTGCCTAATGACGCCACATCAGTGGGTTAGGGCCGGTGATCACCGAAGCGCGGCGGCGTCACCAGAGCTCGCCAGGATCGCTCCACAAGCGACGGGAGGGGGCGCGGGTGGTCTCTTTCGAGAGCCCGTAGCGCGACGCATCGAACAGCGGCGGCGGCTCAGACTGGGGGAGCCGGAACAAGGCACGACGAGGAGGAGAGCGGCGGCAGTGCCTCGGCGGTGCGCAGCCTCGGCCCTAGCTAGCTATGGCACGGTAGCGAGGAAAGTGGGAGAGGGGAAGTGAGGCAGAGCTCACTGCGGGGCTGATGAGCGGCTCGCTGGCGACGGGGTGGTCGGAGTGTTGGCGATCGAGCACCGAGGTGCCATGGCCGTGGTGAAGAACGACGGGTCGATGCGGCGACTCGGTGCTTCCCTGCTTGATCTGCTGCTTGGGGTCGATGAAGACGTCGATGGCGGTCTTCCTGGACCCCAGTAGACGGAGGACGGTGGCCGGTGGCCGCGTGGTCTAGGGAGAGGCGGCCATGGCAGCGCCCGGCCGAGGACGAACTCGAGGGAGAGAGGCAAGGAGGGGGGTTCTGAGCAGGTCTAGGGTTTCGGGGGAAGAGGGAGATGCCTGGGGGTGGCCTTATCCACGAGAGGGAGCCGCGGGATGCTCGACAGTGGCGCATTTGGCGTCGTGGACGGCCATGGCGTGTTCGGCCTACCCTGCACTGTGCGAGGAGGGAGAAAGGCCGCCCTAAATGGGTCGGGCCAGCCTGTAGACCGAACAGGCCGAAGTGCACAGGCACTTATTCCATTTCCTTTTTCTTTTACTTTTTCTGTTCCTTTCTGTTATGCAAATCATTAAGCTCAAAAATGACTTTTGTAAAATATGTAGCTGGACTCAATAATTAGTGTGCAATATACCTCACTGCCACAAAAAGTTTGGGGGCAAAATAATTTCATTTGGATTTTGTATTGCATTTAAAAGAGTCAAAATGGTGCTGTTGGCCCTGTTTTCATGATGTTAGAGTCATCTAGGGAATTTAGGTGACGTTGTTTTCCTGAACATAAATAGTTATGGAATATTTCCAAAATTATGAACTATTTAGTTTCCAAATTTGAACAACTTTTATTTTCACTTCACATTTGAATTTCAATTTGAGTTGGAATTTGAAATGAGATATGATTCCAAGGTGATCAAGCACTGCAAATCAAAATGATTTAGCATAATCATGAGGATCACTATAGCTTATTACATAGGGGTGTTACAATTCTCCTCCTTTAAAATAAATTCTCGTCCCGAGAATTAAGAGGTAGAAGGGAAAAGATCGGGGTATTCTTCATGAAGACGATCCTCGCGTTCCCAAGTTGCTTCATCTTCTTAATGATTCGACCACTGAACCTTAAGGAACTTGATTGCCTTCTGACGGGTTTGACGTTCAGCTTGATCAAGAATACGGATCGGATGCTCCTTATAAGAGAGGTCATCTTGTAATTCAAGCACTTCATGATCCACTGCTCGGATCGGATCCTTGAAACAGCGGCGGAGTTGCGACACATGGAAAACATCGTGAACCTGAGAAAGGTTCGGCGGTAGTTCCAACTGATAGGCCACTTCTCCACGTCTTGCGAGGATACGAAATGGGCCAATGTAGCGAGGAGCTAACTTGCCCTTGATTCTGAAACGGTGAGTGCCCTTCATCGGAGTGACACGAAGGTAAGCCTGTTCGCCAGGTTGATAGACCATTACCTTGTGTTTACGGTCATAATTGCTCTTCTGACGAGACTAAGCAGTCATCAGATGTTCCCGAATGATACAGACTTTATCTTCAGCGTGTTGGATAATGTCCGGACCAAAGAGTGGCCGTTCCCCAGTTTCTCACCAATTTAGAGGAGTTCGGCACTTACGTCCATAAAGAACTTCAAAGGGTGCCATCTTCAGACTAGCTTGATAGCTATTGTTGTAAGAGAATTCAGCATACGGGAGATATTCCTCCCATTTCTTGCCAAAGGAGATGACACATGCGCGAAGCATATCTTCAAGCACTTGGTTGACTCGTTCAACTTGACCCTGGGACTGGGGGTGAAAAGGGGTGCTAAAGGACAGATGAGTACCCATAGCTTCTTGGAAACTTTCCCAGAACCTTGAGGTAAAGAGGCTGCCACGGTCTGAACTGATCTCCAACGGAACACCGTGGAGTGACACAATTCTGGAAACATACAAGTCTGCTAACTGACTAGCAGTGATTGTCTCCTTGACTGGCAGAAAGTGAGCAACCTTGGAGAATCGGTCAATGACGACAAAAATAGCATCATGACCCTTCTGTGATCTGGGAAATCCAGTAATGAAATCCATTTCAACTTTGTCCCATTTCCATTCGGGAATAGCAAGTGGTTGCAGAGTTCCGACAGGTCTTTGATGTTCGGCTTTGATGCGGCGGCAAACGTCACACTCAGCAACATAACGAGCAATGTCTCGCTTCATATCAGGCCACCAATACCGTTGACGAATGTCTTGGTACATCTTAGTACTACCCGGATGAATAGACAATGGTGTGTCATGTGCTTCTTTCATGACATCCGAGCGCGAGTCCAGATTGTGTTTTCTGGGGACCACTAGGCGGCCTTTGAAGAACAAGGCACCATCATCATCAACAGTGAAGAACGATGAATTTCCTTTGGAGAGATAGCTCTTGATCTTCTTGACTTCGGAATCATACTTCTGCCTTGTCTTGATGTTGTGCTCGAGATCTGGTTCAACAACCAAGGTATTTCGATAACCTTGAGGAACTATCTCGAGGTTCAGCTTTCGAAGCTCTTCATACAGGAGTGGTTGCTGTAGCTGAACCTCAAGTTCACAACAGTAGGATTTACGGCTCAAAGCATCAGCCATTACATTAGCCTTGCCAGGTGTATAAGAAATACCCAAGTCATAGTCCGTAATGGCCTCCATCCATCTGTGCTGACGGAGGTTCAGAGATGGTTGAGTGAACAAGTACTTCAGACTTTGATGGTCCGTGTAGATCTCGCAACGATTACCAAGTAGGTAATGTCGCCATAACTTCAATGCATAAATAACTACTGCAAGTTCGAGATCATGTGTTGGATACTTCTCTTCATGAGGACGCAACTGTCGAGAGCCATAAGCAATTACCTTGCACTCTTGCATTAGGACACAGCCTAATCCTTGACGGGATGCATCGCAATAAATCACGAAGTCCTTGCGAGAATCTGGAGGAGCAAGCACTGGGGCAGATGTCAGCTTGTCTTTGAGTGTCTGAAAACTTTCCTGACACTTTTCTGTCCACTCAAACTTAACGCTTTTGTGAAGCAGATCAGTCAGGGGCTTGGCAATCTTGGAAAAGTTCTCGACAAAACGGCGGCAATAACTGGCGAGTCCGAGAAAACTTTTGACTTGCTTGACATTCTTCGGGGGAGTCCATTCAAGGATAGCCTGAAATCGTTCTGGGTTAATAGCAATGCCATCTTTGGAAATCACGTGGCCGAGATATGTCACTTCAGATAACCAGAACTCACACTTGGAATACTTGGCATACAGTTGATGTTCACGCAGCTTCTCCAGTACAAGCCGAAGATGTTCGGCATGTTCTTCTTCATCCTTCGAATATACAAGGATATCATCCAGATAAACCACGACGAATTTGTCGAGGTAATCCATGAAGATGTAGTTCATTAACCGAGAGAAGGTTGTTGGAGCGTTGGTTAAGCCAAAGGACATGACAGTGTACTCGTAAGAACCATAGCGAGTAACAAAGGCTGTCTTCGGAATGTCCTCTTTACGAACTCGGATCTGGTAGTATCCCAATCTCAAATCAAGTTTAGAGAATACTGAGGAACCAGCAAGTTGATCATACAGATCGTTGATTCTAGGAAGCGGATACTTGTTCTGAATGGTTGCCTGGTTGATAGATCGGTAATCTTGGACCAACCGGTTTGTTCCATCCTTCTTCTTGACAAAGAGAGAAGGTTCTCCCCAAGCGGAAGAACTAGGGCGAATGAAACCCTTACGAAGTGACTTGTCAATTTCCTCCTTAAGCTCAAGGAGTTCATGAGGTGGCATGTTGTATGGGCGCTTGGCAATAGGAGTAGTGCCCGGTTTCAAGTCGATAGTCACTAATCGATGAGGTGTCTACCGGCAAGCTTCCGCCAGCACGTCCGCGCTCCACCTCACCGGACAGCTAGTCACTAATCGATGAGGTGTCTACCGCGCTGGCTGGTTGGTGAGGTTTGTCGGGCATGTGGTACTACGCAGGGAAAAGATTTGCCTTTAATGACACCCATCCAGGAGGCGTGTCAGGCTAATACGAGGTAGCTGGGCGAGCGGTGCAAAAACCTTGCCGGGGCTACCTCTAAACACATGACACCTGACAATGCATTTAATGCCTTTGTCCTAAACTGGCAGAGTTAGGTATGATAGCATTTTTTGCTATCCAATCACTATGTAATTACTGTTTTGCCACTGTGGTAACCCCTTGAGCTATAAAAGGAGGACCAAGGCAACAGTTAGAGGGGATTCGGACCCCTTTTCAAACATTAGCACATCTTGCATGTGTAGCTGCTCTCCCCACACCTTGCCAGGAGAAGCGTTCCTTGTACCTGTGCTCTCATACACCCAATACACAAAAGCAGGAGTAGGGTTTTACGCTTCTCACCGGCCCGAACCTGGGTAAATCCCTCGCGTCCTCCATTGATTCCGCTCTTTGTGCACGCCGATCTCCCCTGCCGAACCACAAAGGGGCTAGATGGCCCCATAGATGGTCGTACCCACGACATCTTTGGCACGCCAGGTAGGGGGGGTTCGCTTGCGTGAACCTGAATCAGTGGATTGCGCATCATCTTCATCAGCCTCGTCACCGTCATCCTCATCGTCGATGGCCCCCAAGAAGAAGGGCATCACGATGACGGCCCCTTCGCACGCATCCGCAGGCGGCGCAGCCAATGCGGGCGGTGCGGATACCGCAGTTGGCACAACCAGCGCAGGCGGCGCGGTCGCCATGCCCACCACGGTCGGCGTAGAAGACGAGCATGCTGGAGGCAGTTGACTTCCTCGATCCTCTGGCGAACGAAGCCGAGACGGCGCGGGCGGAGCGGATGGACGACCTCCTCCTCCTCCTCCTCGCCGCGCCGACGAACGCAATCACCGGAGCGGCAATGCCCGAGCCGGCGCTAGCCAAGATCCTGCTGCCGCGGCGTCCAAAGATGCTGCTTTAGGATAGACGCCGCGCCCCTCACACAACAGGTGCAGTACAGCTCCAAGCAGCGCTGACGACTCCGTGCACCGGCGGCCGCACGACAAAACTCCCGTTGATCAAATCCCGGATCCTTAGGCACCGCCTCCACCACAGCAACCTGCTGCTGATCATGTGCTGCGGCAGCAAGACCGCGATGGCGGTCCTGCTGGCTCTGCCAGGAGTAGAGCGACGTCGCGCTCTTCGCTTCCGGCCATGTCAGCCACAACAGCAGAAGCGATGGCGCGAGCCCAGATGCTGCTAAACTTCCCTCCAGCAGCAGAGAAGATGGATGAGTGGAGAGCCACCATCCAAAGCTTGATTGGGTTTGCCAAGGCCGGCAAATCACAGCAAGCGGAGCCCTCACGGCGTCCGCAAACGGCACCAGTAGCTCCAACTGGTGGCCGTGTTGATGGCGCTGCGCTAACGGTGCAATCACCCCAACGGCAGCAGTCTCAACAGCAGCAACACCAACAACCACGGCAAGCTCAACGATCTTTCGAGCCCGATGAGATATCGATGGCCTCTTCGGATCCGCGAGCGCGGCAAGACCAGCGGCAAGTGCTGCGAGACAGGCAGGTAGAACACGCCCGCACCACCATCGAACGGCGCCGGGAGGCGCGCCGTCAATCCGACGCGCGCAATGGCCCCATCATTGACGAGCCTGCGCTAGGGGTTGGCGGATATCTGCCTTACGAGGTCGGATGTCTTGCCTTCACCTGTGAGCTACGGCAAGTCCAATGGCCGTCCGTCCGGGCCTTTAAGCTAGAAGTACCAGAGAAGTACGACGGCAAGCTGAACCCGGCAGAATTTTTGGGCATCTACACGATTGCCGTGCAAGCTGCCGGAGGAAGAGATGAGAAAATCCTTGCCAACTAATTTCCGTTGGCGCTGAAGCCCAACGCGAGATCTTGGCTGATGAACTTGCCGGAGAACTCCATTTCTTCATGGGCAGATCTCTGTAATGAGTTTGTTGGTGCCTTTACCGGAGGCCACAAGGCCCCTGGGCAGCCCAGCGACCTGCAAGTGATTCCGCAAAGAGATGGAAAAACTTTGTGCAAGTACATCCAGAGGTTCAGCCGTGTGTACCGTAACATCCCAGATGTGCACCCCGCAGCCGTCATTGCCACCATCCACACGAATGTGTGCAATCGGAGGATGCGGGAGAAGATGAACGTCAAGCTGCCCAAAACCGTCAACGAGCTCTATACATTGGCGGATAAGTGCGCGCGCACTGAGGAAGGAAGAAGGCTTCCCGGGGAGGACGCTGGCGCCGAGGTAGATTCCGAAGATGACGATGTTGCCACCCCGAGGAAGAAGGGCCGAAAACGCAACAGGAAGCACAAAGGAAAAACTGTTATGGCTGTCGAGGGCTCCGGCAACTCTGAGTCCGCCAAGAAGGCTAAGACTGAAAACTCTGGCAAGGAGGCAGCTGTATGCGCCACTTGCCAGGAGGTGGCGGCAAACGAGAAGGCCAGCAAATCTGATGGGCCGTACTGCAAGATTCACCACACCAAGGGCCATGATCTCCAAGAGTGCCGACAAGTCGAGCACCTTGTTGGGAAATAGAAGGCTGAATATGAGAAACGTGACAAAGAGAAGGGTCAAGACGGTGCCGGTGGGTCTGGCAAAAAGGGCTGTGGCGGTCGAGGAGGCCGTCGCGGCAAGGCCAAGCAGCAGAAAGAGAAACCTGCTAGAGGCCGCGAAAAGAAAGAGGGAGATGATGGAAGTGAAGAGGAAGAGGACGATGGAGAGTCCAGTGAATAGGAATTCCAGAAGGCAACTGATGCCATGTGTGTTGACGGAGGAGCATCTTTGCACTCCTCTCACCGCCGGCTTAAACAGTGGGCACGCGAGGTTAATGCGGCAGAACCGGGAATGGGCTCCCAAAAGCTGCTCAAGTGGTCCCACACGCCTATCATTTTCAATGCCGAGGATCACCCTGACCTCATAACTGTGGTCGGATGTTTGCCGTTGTTGGTTTGACCGATAATTTGCAACCTCCAGGTCACAAAAATGTTAGTTGACGGTGGGGCCGACCTGAACTTGATTTCTCCAGAGGTAATCAAGAGGCTGCAGATTCCCGACGAGGAGCTCGAGAAAATAGGCATGTTTGAAGGAGTAAACCCGGGAAGAAGTCAGCCCAAGGGAAATATCACATTGCCGGTGACGTTTGGCGGGGAATTGAACTACAGGACATAAAAGATTGTGTTTGATGTTGTCAAAATCCCCTTGCCGTACAATGGAATTCTTGGCCGCCCAGCCTTGGCGAAATTCATGATAGCATCTCACTATGCTTACAACACGTTGAAGATGCCAGGGCCGATGGGTGTCATTTCCATCAACTCCGACAAGAAAGATGCAGTTATTTGCGTTGACAAGATGTACAGAGATGCGGTTGCAGCAGAGGCCGCTAGGGCGCCAGCTCCTGCCAAGAAGAAGGAAAGCAAGAAGTCCCGCAAGACCTCTAGCAAGGATTCCGGGAAGCGCACCTCTTCGGAGTGCTGCACGCCTGTTGAAGACTTGCCGGAATGCTCTACCGGTAAGAAATCCAAAGCTACCTCACTAGCAACCAAAAAGGTGCCGGCGAAGGAGGACGGCACTGACGGTACCTTCACCATCAGTGCCACCCTTGACAGCAAATAGGAAAGCGCGCTCATTGCCTTCCTGCGGGCGAATGTCGATGTGTTTGCGTGGCGACCATCTGACATCTCCGGTGTTCCCAGGAAGGTAATTGAGCACCACCTTGCCGTCTGTCCCCACGCTTGGCCCGTCAAGCAGAAGGTCAGGAAGGAAGCTTTGGAGCGGCAACAATTCATTGCTGAGGAAATCAAGAAACTTGAAGCAGCAGGCCTGGTCAGAGGTGTACTACATCCAACCGTAACACCCCGATTTTTGGCCCTTTATTTTTCTTTTGGATTTCTTCGAATTTTTATTTGGAATTTCTTTTTCCGTGGCTATGTGGTCTTGAAACCTGGGAAAATCTTCTCTCCTGCCACTTCCTAGTGGCTTGTCATTCTCAAATATATCCCAAGGCCATGTCATTTCCATCTTAGCCGAACTCCAATATTTATTTATTGGGAATATTCCTTTTTCTATTAAAGGAATAACCTTGTTTGCCCTAGGTTGTGAAGCAACCTATATTTCTGCCTTCCACAAAATTCCCACAAAATTCTCATAAATTCTTTGGATCATATCTCCCACCAATATGCCAAAACCCATCCTTGCCTAGTTCAAAAATAATTCAGGAATATCCATTTCCTATTCTGTCCAGCAGGGCACTTTGTGAAGGAAGTGCTATTTATATTTTCTTGATTGCCCTCAAAGGTTTTGGGAACTCTTTCACATCCAAATCATTGCCACATGCCAAAATTAAACTTCATTTGCCTAGTAAATCTTCCTCAGCAAATTTCCAAAGTTTCTGTCCAGAGAGAAGCTTTGTGAAGGAAGTACTATCTAGGCTTATCCTAATTATTTGAAATTTTGGTAGATCATCCATATGATCAAATCATGACACTCCATAAAATTTCATCTCCATCCAACAATCCATGAGAGCTCAACTTCAAATCTTGGTTTCTAGTCACAATTTCAGTTTGTGAAGCAACTATATTTTATATTGCTTCAAAAATTCTGAAATTAATCCAGGACCTAAATATCCCTAAATAATGTGAGAATGCCAAAATTCACATTATTTTGCCAAGCCATTTTCTCTGAAAAATTCTCCCAAGTTTCTGTCCACTTTGGAGCATTGTGAAGGAAGTACCATTTTTACTTATCCAAATAGGATGAAATTTTTATGGTATCTTGATGTGCCCAAATCATCACCCTCCACAAATTTTCAGCCCAACCCAGGCAACCATATGAGTGCTACTTCATGATCAAGTTTCTGGACCAGATTTGGCAGTTGTAAAGCAACTATGCTAAATTTTGGTCCAAATCCCTTCAAAATACACAGGATTGTAGTCCTTCCTACCCTAAGCCTCTGTGGCATCCTGGTTAGCTCATAGCCCCTCTAACTTGATCACAACTTCATGCTTAAGTTTGCAACAGCAAAGTTCAGTCGATCATTCCCATCAACTCACAGTCCCTTTGGTCGAACCATCACATCAGTGATACTGTAGGTTGAAGGGACAACGCTTTAGACATCTTTTTGCAGGCCATCGTGCCCTCTCCTCGCCATGCCACGCGGTGACCACGCGGTTGGGAAGCCGTTGTCGTGCTGTCTGCGTCGTTTGCTTCGGGCACTCTTCTGCTCATCGTTCCCGCGCGTCCCACCATGTCTACAGCGCCGACCACCCTCCCCTGCATCCACGTAGCCTCCTCCCCGCCCCTCCCGTCGCTGTCCGAACGTGGACACCGCGTGCCCGCGTAAGAATAGTGGCACAAAGGTGCCCTCCCTGCCCACGCAGTGCGCCACGGCTTTGCCTGCGTGCCTGGCACCTCCACTAGCTCCCTCTAGTCGCCATCAACACCTCGGCGCGTGCACGCGATCGTGCCAGGAGCATCAATCGCAAGCCCCCGTCGGCTTCCGGCTATGGCATCCCCGCCACGGCCATATAAGGCCACCCCGAGCCCTCCTCTCCTCACAAACCTCTCTCCCTCACTCTCAGAGACCCGCCCAGCTACTCCAATGAGCTCGAGGAGCTCTCCTCGCTCCACACTGTCGTCACGGCCGCCGCTCGGATCCCCTTAAATTAGCTCAATGCCGGCCTCCCCTCTCCTTCCTTCCACCACCCGGAGAACCTCCAGAGCCCGGCAGACCTCCCCGTCTCCTCGCTTTCTCCCCGGAGTGTCCGTGGGCGCGGCCTCAAAAACGGCCGACGGCCTCCGCCGCGGGCATCCCAGCCGCCATCGCCATAGCCCTCTCCGGCACGCGTGCTGCACCAGGACGGGTGCGGCGCTCCGCCCTGAGGCCGCCGGTGGCCGGACTTCGGCCGGAGATGGCCGGTGGCGTCGGGGCCGACGACGGCCGTGCCCAGCCTCGCCTCCTCTGCCTCCCATCGAGAGGAAGGAGACGACCAAGCCAAGCGGGTCCCACCTCCTCTCGGGTCCCACTCGTCAGTCAAACAAAGGAGTCAACCCTAGGCCCGCGCCGATTTAAGTGAAAGTGTATTTTCAATAATACGTTTTCGCATATAGGAAGCGTACTCTGTCCCTGCGTTGGGATGGAATACGTTTTCGTTTTCTGAAAGCGTATTTCAGAAAGTGCGCCTTCGGTTTAACCCAGCCAGCCGAAACCCTTATATTTCGGGCGTTCGCCCGTTAGCAGCAGAAAAGCTCACTTTTTAATTGTTTATCTGCCTAACGAACGAACGGCCGTAACTCCGCAACCGTGACTCCGATTCAAGTGATTCCAAAGCCCACGATCTCAGTTCGTCGAGGCCGTTCCGATGATATCATTTTCATGAGGTTGTCTCACTGTGAAAATGACCATTTTGCCCTTGCCCTTAAAACAGCTCCGCCGAGAGGGAAACTTTTCCGGCAATTTTTCCGCGAGTGTCTCCGCACTTCTCCCCGGTGTATCCTTCATCCCCAGGCAAGCCACGACAGCCACTTGCATGATGGCCTTGCAATAGGCATGGTTTCCACTCAAATATTTAAATGATTGTTTGCTCATTTAATTATTTCATGAATAATATCTGCTTGTGAATCCATGCTCGTTCTTATGCCTTGTTCATTTGCATCTAGTAAGTTGAATGATTATTATTATCATGATAGTTCTCGGATTTATTTTCAGATGCTAGTGATAACAATATGCTCATATGAATCATTATGGATGGATATGAAAATACTTGTTATATTCACGATCGTCATTATGCCATGTGCATGTGCATCCCGTAGAATAAATGAGTTATCATTTTTGATGCTATGTTGTTAAATGATTATGTTGCCCATCCATGGTTACACTGGTATCATGTTCATATGGATTGGCATCTCATCATGTTATTTTGTTATGACTCAGCTCATCACCATTCAAGTTGAACCTGACATTAATCGAACTTGAACAAATCTGTTGGCTGAGTCATGGTGCCACCGAATCGAGCTAACCAGTGCAGCCACACTTGCCTTATGGGGGCTCTAATGCGGTCTATTGTCATGCCTCTCGCCGGTGCCTCATACTAGGGAAGGTTATGTGCGCGCGCTACCCTGATCAGGTAGGCGGCCATAAGCCTTGAGTACCCAGCTTTCGTTTTGAGCTCAGGTCCCCGTTTGGGACAGTTTTGGTTTGGCCACGACGGTGGCAGCCACAGAGGTGGCGGATGTCACGAGTTGGCATCAGGGTAACCCAGGACATAGCCCAAAGGGGAGTTTGTCGGAGTGGCCGGGAGAGTGTCATGCAATAGACTGGTTTTGTCGGAACGTCGTTGGTCCACCCGAATGGGAGCACGAGGCCATGAGTTCCGTAGTGTGGGTACAGTGTACTAACCTCTGCAGAGTGTATAATCTATCAATAGCCGCATCCTCGGTCATGGACACAGTTCGTAGTAGGTCACACTGTGGGTCAACAGAAATAATAACCTGAATAATAACAACTCTGGTTCGATGAGAAAAAAAGTTGGTTGATCTTTATGTGGTCAGGCGATGATCACAGGTAGAGATCAAGCTCCGTGTGGTCATGAGATGATCACGATGGTATAGTTGATACCGAGCTTGGTTGATCCTGAGGTGATCGTGTGATGATCACGATGGTAAGTTTGTGGTTACGGGATAACCTCCGAACAGAGTAAGTTGGTCCATGAGACCTTAAACGTCGACCCCTTGCATGCTAGTACTAGTATCATCCTATTCCTATCATGAATTATATGTACATGCCATGCTCATCTTGTTGCCATGCTCATGTTGTTGCTATGCTCATGTTGTTGCCATGCTCATGTTGTTATAGTAGTATCGTGTTCATCTTTGATGATTAACCGGTAAATGCCATGCTGTTGTATGTCTTGATTGCTTTGGTTGCTGTGAGCTTGCGAGTACATTCAAAGTACTCACCTGGCGTGTCATGCCAGATTGCAGGTGATGCCGTGATTGCTTGTTTGTCGAGGATCCCGAGGTTGCTCTCTAGGATACGTCCCAGCCAGAGTCCCTGCGGAGTGGAGTTCATCACCGTCACCGTTGTTCCGCTGCTAGAAGTTATTCCGCTACGAGTTGTTCCGCTGCTAGCATAGAGCTATCTGAGCAGGCGTAGTGTCGCCGTGCCCCTGTAACTTTGTATTTATCGGACCCTTGCACCCATGTTATTTGTAATAAAGAGTTGATTTGTTCTATGCCCAGCAGTGCCGTATTCCAGAAGACTTGATCTCTGGGCTAGAATACGGGGTGTTCCGGTCTCTCTGAGCCGGGGTGCCACACCATCTTGGTTGGCAAACCCAGTTGTGGTGCGTAAAGCAAACGGAAAGTGGAGACTTTGCATTGACTACACTGATATTAACAAAGCATGTCCAAAAGATCCTTTCCCTTTGCCGTGCATTGATCAAATTGTAGACTCTACTTCCGGCTGTGATTTGCTCTCCTTCCTTGATGCATATTCTGGGTACCATCAGATATTCATGGCCAAGGAAGATGAGGAGAAAACCGCATTCATTACTCCATGTGGCACATACTGCTTCGTGCGTATGCCTTTCGGGTTACAAAGTGCTGGTTCAACCTTTGCAAGGGCAGTCCAGATTGGTTTTGAGCTTCAGCTGCACAGGAATGTGGAAGCATATATGGATGATATAGTGGTCAAAACCAAGGACAAGTCAACCCTCATTCAAGATTTAGAAGAAACATTTGCAAACTTGCGCAAGATCAATTTGAAGCTCAACCCCGAGAAGTGTGTGTTTGGCGTTCCATCCGGCAAGCTTCTCAGATTCTTTGTATCTCAACGTGGAATTGAAGCAAATCCCGACAAGATCAAAGCGATTGAGCAGATTCAAGCACCAAAAAGCGACAAGGATGTGCGGCGTCTTGCCGGCTGTGTTACTGCCTTGAGTAGGTTCATTTCAAGATCCGCCGAGCGCGCCCTGCCGTTTTTCAAGATTTTGAAAAACGCAGGTCCAATGAAATGGACTCTGGAAGTGGAGGCCGTGCTGCAGGACTTGAAAAGATACCTCTCCTCCGTGCCAACGCTAGTTGCGCCTAGACCACAAGAGCCGTTGCTGCTATATGTAGCAGCAACGAACCAAGTGGCTAGTGCTGCACTAGTGGCACAGAGGGAAGTTGGTGATGAAGAAGTAGTCGCGGCAAGCCCGTCCAGCGACGAACCGGAATCTCCTCCGGCAAGGTCCGACGCTGACAAGTCAGAAACAGCACAAGCAGATGAAACTAACCAACAAATGATGCCAAAGAAGAAAGTGGTGCAGCGGCCCATATATTTTGTTAGTTCCCTTCTGCAGGGGGCTAGATCAAGATACTCTGGGGTGCATAAATTGCTTTTCGGCCTTTTGATGGCCTCGAGAAAGCTGCGTCACTACTTCCAAGCACACGAGATCACCGTCGTCACTCGCTTTCCGTTGCAACGCATTTTGAGAAATCCAAAGGCAACTGGCAGGATAGTGGAGTGGGCGTTGGAATTGTCAAGCTTTGCACTTAAGTTTGAAAGCACTTCAACCATCCAGAGCAGAGCCTTGGCGGAGTTCATTGCGGAATGGACACCAACGCAAGACGAAGAAATTCAAGAAACAACTCTCCCCGGCAAAGAGACAGCTAAAGAATGGATCATGTACTTTGACGGTGCCTTCTCGCTGCAAGGCGCCGGTGCTGGAGTGCTGCTTGTCGCACCCACCGGAGAGCACCTCAAGTATGTGGTTCAAATGCACTTTCCCAGGGAGCAAGCTACAAACAACACTGCTGAGTATGAAGGGTTCCTTGCCGGTCTTAGGATCGTGGTGGACCTTGGGATCAGGAAACTGATCGTCCGCTGTGACTCGCAGCTTGTTGTGAAACAAGTAAAAAAAGATTACCAGATCCCATTGATGGAAGCATATGTGGAAGAAGTGAGGAAATTGGAGGAACACTTTGACGGGTTGCAAACAGAGCACATCCCTCGGGCGGAAAACAGCATCGCTAACCACCTGTCAAAGTGTGCCGCTCAAAAGCTACCTGTGGAACCGGGAACTTTTGTGCTCCATTTGAATCAACCAACAGTCACTCCATCAACACAGGCCAGTAAGAGGAGGAAGTTGAATACCGGCAAGTACTTTCTGGCAGAGCTCCCAGAAGCCGTCGGCAAAGGGGTTGCCGGGGACAACAACACGGTTGTCGGTGAGCAGTGGCCTTGCGTAGAATCTCAGGTTCTTGTCGCTGAGGCAAGCGCTCCCGCGGCCGAAGAAACGCCTTTAGTCGTTGTCGTCGAGCCGCAGGCTCCGGCATGGGCACACAGATAGTTCATTTCCTTCAAACAGGAGAACTTCTCGATGTGCAAGAAAAAGTTGAGAAAGTAGCCCGCCAGTCAAGTATGTATCAGTTTGTGGATGACACACTATACAGAAAGTGACCAAACGGTGTGAAATTAAAGTGTATTCGCCGGGAAGATGGACTGAAGCTGTTGGCGGAGATACATGGAGGCATATGTGGCTCTCACATAGGTTCAAGGGCACTTGCCGGCAAAGCTTTCCGGCAAGGCTTCTATTGGCCCACTGCCCTCCAGGATGCAACTGAGCTAGTAACTAAGTGTGAAGCATGCCAGTTCCATTCAAAGGACATACATCAACCATCTCAAGCTCTCCAAATAATCCCTCTCTCCCGGCCCTTTTCGGTCTGGGGGCTCGACATCTTGGGCCCCTTCCCCCATGCTACCGGGGGCTTTAAGTTCTTGTACGTCGCCATTGACAAGTTCACAAAGTGGCCTGAAGTGGAGCCGGTGAGGAAGGTGACAGCGCAATCAGCCGTCAAGTTCTTCAAAGGATTAGTTTGCCGTTTTGGGGTCCCTAACAGGGTCATCACCGACAACGGCACACAATTCACGAGCCGCACCTTCATGCAATATATCTAGGACCTTGGCGGCAAAATCTGTTTTGCATCTGTTGCTCACCCGAGAAGCAACGGCCAAGCGGAAAGGATGAACGCTGAAGTGCTGCGTGGCCTCAAGACAAGAACCTTTGACAGGCTGCGCAAATGTGGAAGACGATGGATTGATGAGTTGCCGGCAGTTCTTTGGTCACTCAGGACGACACCAAATCGAGCTACCGGCCAGACACCCTTCTCCCTAATCTATGGTGCAGAAGCGGTGCTCTCCACGGAACTCATATATGGGTCACCTCGAGTACTCGCTTACGATGAAGCTGAGCAAGAGCAGCTGTGGCAAGATGACGCAAAGCTCCTTGAGGAAGATCTTCTTCGGGCGGCTGTGCGAGCTGCACGCTACCAACAAGCCTTGCGCCGCTATCATAGCCGCAAAGTGCATGCCCGAAGCCTTGAGGAAGGCGACCTTGTTCTTCGGCACGTTCAGTCCGCCAAGGGATCAAACAAGTTGACGCCGAAGTGGGAAGGCCCTTATCGGGTAGTACGAGTCACCAGACCTGGTGCAGTCCGTCTGGAGACCGAAGATGGCACCCCAGTGCAAAACTCATGGAATATTGAGGATCTTCGCAAGTTCTACCCATAAGGCACGGTTGCCGGGCCTCCCGGCAACCCCTTTTGCACAAGCTTTGTCGGCAAGACTTGTAACCCTTTGTACAAAGCCAGGCCCAGACCCTGTGCATAATAAAGCTAAGTGTTTCGCAACTCTTCCTACATGTTCATTTATATATGGATGCATGTGATGTTGTGATTTACACTTTAGTTTGTATGAAATGGCTAATGAGCCGTCAAGGTTCCCAACCCACTCTTTTTTCTTCTTTCTTTTTCTTAAAAGGACAGAAGAATCCCTCGCGTCCAAGTTTCCCGGGGGGAGTGATGATGGAGTACCATTTTAATGACGTTCAAGTAATCATTTCATATGACGAGGAAAACAGTGCGAGGAAAAGCTAAGTTGAAAAACTTCGAAACAATTTCCTTGTTACATTTGCAATTTCCCTTGAACGATTATGTGTTTGTATGAGAAACCTACACGCGAAGGAATCTTATCGCGGTCAGTCCGCGCTCTAGTTTGCCTCGAGTCCGCTCGGCAAGCTTAGCAGCTGCGTTCTGGCCCGGCAAGTTACCTTGCCGGCAGCGGCACTTCCAGCAGGCTGCTAAGGACCCATTCCTCGGAGCGTTCGCGGCAAGTGTGCGCACCGACAAGTTTCCCAACAACGTAGGGAGCGCGATCATACAAAGGCAAAATAAAACAAGGGGAAACGACATACATTCATCCATCAGCACAAGTTATATTACATAACATAAACAGTGCAGATCTAACATAAGATCAAATGTATCTTTTACATGCAGCACAGTGATGGATATAATAGCAAACTCAGTCCCGACGATCGCCCTGGACTCTAGGAATTTGGAGAACCTTGTCGGCAAGAGGGGCAGCGATCTTGTTGGCAGCAGTAATGTCGGTGTTCGCCGGCAGCCTCCTAAAGACCCCAGAGAGATCAAGGCCGAGATTGCGATGAGCGATTTTGAGCAGCACCCTGTACACAATTTCACGCGCAAACTTCCGGGATTCATCAACGAATGAAGCAGACCTGTCCTCATGATACGTCTTCAAGGCGTCGATAAGACCCTCAATGAACTTGGTCAATCTGACGCTGGTGGCCTCCTTGTCGTTGACGGTGAAACCCCAGCTCTTCATGTCCATCACGGCGATTTGGGAGCTGATGCGCTCGGCAGCATTAACAAGCCTGCCGGTCTCATGCAATTGGGCGTAATTGTTCGCAACCTCCTTCTTCAAGGCCTCTTCCCTCTCCAGTTTCTCCGTCAAGACTCTCTCTCTCTCCTTGGCGGGTTCTGAAGCTGTTACCATGGTGGCCAGTTGGGATTTCAGATCTCCAATTGTCTTGACGGCGGCATCAAGATCTTGGCTCTTGGACGACAGCTGCGTTTGCAAGTCCCCAAGAGTGCGGGCTGCCTTCAGCGCTTTGTCCTTGAGAGCCTCAATTTCTTTACCGCTGCCGACAAGGTCTTCCTTCAATTTAGCCACCTGGGACTCCAGTTCTGCCTTGGCGGAGGCAGCGGCAGCAGCCTTATCAGCAGCCTCCTTAAGCTTGGCGGCATTCTCCAAGGCCTGGGCTTCAATGGATTTCTTGTGCCCGTCTTCCAGCTCTTGAGTCCGCTGCTTAAGGAGTGTTTCAATCTCCTCATCCTTGCCACGGAGAGTGGCGGCAAGGGCTCCTTCCCGTACGGCAAGATCTTTCTCTTTGGCATTGAGCAGCGTTTCACGCTCTGTCAGCTTGCCATCATGGATTGCTGCTTCTTCTTTGGCAGCATTAAGATTGCAGGCCTGCTGACTGTACCATGTCACAGCTCGTCCGCCTTCTCTCTCAGCTTCTGGTCAACCAGATCCGCAGCTTTGCGCTCTTCCTGAACCTTGTCCCACCTCCGACTGTACCGTTCCTGGACACCTTTGAAACCGACAGCCATGATTTCCATGAAGGCGAGATATTCGGCGTTGTCGGTTGCATCGGTGGCTTCGTCGCTTCTTTGAGCCAAAGGGAGCAGGATCCAGGCTATTTTTTCATCAAAGTTTAGCCCCGCAGTACCAGATGAACTGGGGACTCCAGACCCATGCTGAGGAGAGATCAACGGCAAACTGCTTGACGGGACCTGCAAGGTTGGCGCTACTAGTTGGTTGCCGGGGTTCGGCGCGTTGAAATTAATGGGCGCCTTCTCCACATCCATCCTGGCGGGGTCACACGTGTTGCCGGAGGATCTCTCAGATTCTTCGGGGAGTATTCTGTTCTCCTCGGCAACTTGCACAAGGCCCTCTTCAGCGGCAATCTTGGCGGCTTCATCAGTGGCGTCCCTTGCGATATTGGCTACCTCCACAAGGACTTCGCCTTCTTCAGGAGAGGTTGGAGCTGTGGATTGAAGCAGGAATAAGGATGAAATAGGATTCGAAATTATAAGCCAAGTTCAAGAAAACAAAAAAAGAAAGTTTTTTCCGTGAGAGGTGTGTAAAGGCAAGAGGATTACCCGTTGGTGTTTGCTGAGGAAGGGCGTCTCCTTCCCTGGCAACTCGCATTGCCGGTGCGTGGTCGTCGGCGGCCCCGCTTGTCGAGGTGGCCTCCGTACGGGCAGGCTCATCGGTGGAGGCCCTTGTCGGGGAAGCGCTCTCCGGAACGTTGGATGGCGGGGGAACCATAGAAGGCTCCGCCTCTTGATGATCTTCTTCTTGGCGGGCCTCCCCCGCCTCTTTGTCAGGCTCAGGGGGAGGAACTTCAATACCAGTGCCGGTGGGCAGGATCTGCGCCACGTCCTCACACCGGGGGCTGGGCTGGAGACTGATAACAATAGATTCAGCTGTCACAACCCCCTGCCCGGCACTCACCGCAGGATCTTGTGCTGTTGCAGACCTGGCCCACTTCGACCGATGCACAAGTGGTTCTGGGTCCCTGTCAAGACAGAAGAAATCAAGTTAAAATGGCAATCAGATGGAATCAAGGCTTGATGGAGATAAGCGAAATCACTTACTCCTCCTCCTCCTCGGACTCGCCAAGGACGTCGAAGTCGTACATCACTGGCGGAGGTGACTCCCTAGCCCTCTTAAGTGCTGGGGGAGGTGAACCCATCGGCTGAGTGGATTCGACTTCCTCGACAACTTCTTGCCGAGGGGATGGAGGCTGAGTTCGGGGATGCCGGGTTGATTGCCGGCGTACTTCTTCTTGGCGACCGGTCTTTGTGGTCGTCTTCTTCACCATAGGGCCAGCTCCTGGCGAAGAAGCACGCGCCGGCTCTTGACTGACCGCCCTCCGAAGGCGGCACCTCTTATTCAGGGCTCGAGGTCCTTCTTCTTCTTCGGGCTCCCCGGCAGCCTCAGTCCCGGCAACCTCGGTCCCGACAACCTCAGCTTCAGCAGTCTCATCCCCGGCTGGCTCTTCTTGTTGCTCTTCGGCAACTTCTTCCTAAGATTGCTCTTTGTCATCATCCTCAGCTGCCGCGGCACCAGAGCCACCTGCCGCGTTGATCCTCGTGATCTATGTGGCCTTGCTGGCGATATACGCCAGTTCTTCATCCTTGGTGGCCCGGATGAGATCCGTTTCCTTCCGGGAAGCTTTCTCCATCAGGTTGGAGGCCCAATCCATCTCATTCACCAAGGTGGGCATGGGCCAGTCCGCTTTGACTCCGTGGGCATCACAGTCCGGCATCATCGACAGGATGGAGTCCTTGGTGGAGTTGATATGCAGCGGGATAATTCCATTCGGCAAATGGAACACACCAGTTTTCCGGAACAACTGTTCGCAGAGGCAGGCATGCTCAATGACCGTCAAGTTGTTGCCGGTCCCAGGATACAATCTCATAATGTCAGCGGCGTTCTGGTATTGCCAAGTGAATCTTTCTCTCTTCTGCAGCGGCGCGATGCATCGCCGGAGGAAATCAGCGCCAACCATTTCTATGGTCAGCTTGGCGGCCTTGAGGCGGGCGATTCTATTCAGCGCCGGGCGTAGTTTCGCATCGGTGGTGCCAAGAGCACTCCAATTCTTGCTGCACTGGACTCTCACTGTGCGCGGTATGCAGAACTGAGGAAAATCCTTTTCCTGGATCCAGCACCACTCCGCCCTCCACTCATCCCATTTGAGGTGAAGTTGCCCGGGAAGGTACTGGCCCTTGGTTTTTGCCCTGGGGATCCATGTCATGCTGTCGGAGAGCGATTTGTACTCGATGCGAGGGACGAAGAAGTGGCGGAATAGATCCACATTGGGGGCAACTCCGATGAAGTTCTCGCACAGATGAGCAAAAACCGCCATACAAGTCATCGCGTTTGGAGTAAAATCCAACAATCTGAACCCATAGCTAAACATCATCGCGCTGAAGAAATCTGAGAATGGGGGGACCAGACCGCAATAAAAATAGGCGCAGAAGAATGGATATGAATCTGCGGGATCCTTGTCGCCTTCAGGAAGCACCACTGGGGCCTTGTCATCCTTGGTGTCCCTTCCCCACATGTATGCGTACCTCCTGATCAACTCGTTGCCGTCCAAGGAGCACGGCGAGAAGATCGCATTTTCCCTCCGTCGCTTCTCCAGCTCTTCCAATGCCTTCTTCTTCTCCTCCGCCTTGGGGTCGAGTGGCTTGGCAGGCTTCTTCCCCGCTGTGTCGGCTCTCTTGGGCAACATCAGAGCTCGGGGAGGAGGAAAGAGGTTGAACTGGGATGCGAGTCGGCAGTGGCGGCGGCGGCGGAAGTGGTTCTGGCGAGAGGAGGAAGATGAAGCAGGGGAAAGACAGGGGCGAATGAGCAGCACCTCCTCGCAGTTGCCTTTTTATGGGGAAGACGCGAGGGGGCTGGCTCTTCACTGTTTACCCCCGCGGCGCTTTTTACAGGCGCACTACCGCGAAATAACCGCAACAGTCCACGTTCCCATGCCCCGCATTTAATGCGTGGATTGGACGTGCGTCAGGATAACCATCATGACTAAAAATTACAGCGGTAGTTACCGCGTGTCTGTGCATTGTTTGGGCCTAGCCCAACGACGCTTCGGACGCGCGTATGGCCCAGGCCCGGGGGCTCCTGTCGGTGTATAAAACATGGGTATTTTATACCCTGACTTATGCACAGACAGTGGCAGCCTCCTTTCCGACCAAGGCTTGCCGGGATTCGCCAAATAACTAGATCCAAGACCCAGTTGCGGAAGCTGTTGGAGAGAAGCTCAAGAGGAAGCGCCAACAAGCACTCAACTAGTGATGAAGATGAAG
The DNA here is from genome assembly GCA_039707655.1 of Elymus sibiricus. NCBI lineage: Eukaryota > Viridiplantae > Streptophyta > Magnoliopsida > Poales > Poaceae > Elymus > Elymus sibiricus. The sequence continues at coordinate 248,026,887 of CM077668.1, forward strand.
ACATTTCTTGTCGGCAAGGCCGAACCGGCAAGGTGAAGACCCGGCAAGCTCCGTACCGGCAAGCTTCCGCCAGCACGTCCACGCTCCACCTCACCGTACATCTAGTCACTAATCGGTGAGGTGTCGACCGCGCAGGCTGGTTGGTGAGGTTTGTCGGGCACGTGGCAGCACGCAGGGAAAAGATTTGCCTTTAATGACACCGGTCTAGGAGGCGTGTCAGGCTAATACGAGGTAGCTGGACGAGCAGTGCAGAAACCTTGCCGGGGCTACCTCTCCACATGACACCCGACGATGCATTTAATGCCTTTGTCCTAAACTGGCAAAGTTAGGTATGATAGCACTGTTTGCTATCCAATCACTATGTAATTACTGTTTTGCCACTGTGGTAATCCCTTGAGCTATAAAAGGACGACCAAGGCAACAGTTAGAGGGGATTCGAACCCCTTTTCAAACATTAGCACATCTTGCATGCGTAGCTGCTCTCCTCACACCTTGCCGGGAGAAGCGCTCCTTGTACCTGTGCTCTCATACACCCAATACACAAAATCAGGAGTAGGGTTTTACGCTTCTCAGCGGCCCGAACCTGGGTAAATCCCTCGCGTCCTCCATTGATTCCGCTCTTTGTGCATGCCGATCTCCCCTGCCGAACCACAAAGGGGCTAGATGGCCCCATAGATGGTCGTACCCATGACAAATAGTTTTGCGATATTAAGATGTTAATATGCGGATGTACTAGTGAATGATTGTGGTTTAGTAAGAATATTGGTGTTAAGGTTTGTGATTCCCGAAGCATGCACGTATAGTCCTTAGTTGTGTGATGAAGTTGGAGCATGATTTATTATTAATTGTCTACCTTATGAGTGGCGGTTAGGGACGAGCGATGGTCTTTTCCTACCAATCTATCCCCCTAGGGGCATGCGTAGTAGTACTTTGCTTCGAGGGCTAATAGACTTTTGCAATAAGTACGTAAGTTCTTTATGACTAATGTGAGTCCATGGATTATACGCACTCTCACCTTTCCGCAATTTGCTAGCCTCTTCGGTACCGTGCATTGCCCTTTCTCACCTCGAGAGTCGGTGCAAACTTCGCCGATGCATCCAAACCCCGTGATATGATACGCTCTATCACACATAAGCCTCTTTATATCTTCCTCAAAACAGCCACCATACCTACCTATTATGGCATTTCCATAGCCATTCCGAGATATATTGCCATGCAAATTCCATCGTTCTTTTTATATGACACACATCATCATTGTCATATTGTTTTGCATGATCATATAGCTGACATAGTATTTGTGGCTCAGCCACCGTTTGATGTCTACTACACAACTTATTCTTGTAGACTCGTGTTGGGCCTCCAAGCGCAGAGTTTTGTAGGACAGTAGCAATTTTCCCTCAAGTGGATGATCTAAGGTTTATCAATCCGTGGGAGGCGTAGAATGAATATGGACTCTATCAAACAACCCTGCAATCAAATACAAGAAATCTCTTGTGTCCCCAACACACCCAATACAATGGTAAATTGTATAGGTGCACTAGTTCGGCGAAGAGATGGTGATACAAGTGTAGTATGGATAGTAGAAATAGGTTTTTGTAATCTGAAAATATTAAAACAGCAAGGTAGCAAGTAACAAAAGTGAGCATAAACGGTATTGCAATGCTTGAAATCAAGGCCTGGGGTTCATACTTTCACTAGTGCAATCTCTCAACAATGCTAACATAATTGGATCATATAACAATCCCTCAAGTCCGACAAAGAATCACTCCAAAGTTCCTATTCGCGGAGAACATAAGATATAAATTGTTGTAGGGTACGAAACCACCTCAAAGTTATTCTTTCCAATCAATCTATTGAGCTATTCCCATAAGTGTCACAAACAGCCCTAGAGTTCATACTAAAATAACACCATATGAACCGCATCAACCAACTCTAATGTCACCTAGATACTCCAATGTCACCACAAGTATCCGTGAGTTGATTATTCGATATGCATCAAACAACTTCAGATTCATAATATTCAATCCACACAAAGAACTTCAAAGAGTGCCCCAAGATTTCTACCGAAGAAAGTAGGACGAAAACGTGCATCAACCCCTATGCATAGATTACCCCAATGTCACCTCGGGAATCCGCGAGTTGAGTGCCAAAACATACATCAAGTGAATTAATATAATACCCCATTGTCACCACGGGTATTCATATGCAAGACATACATCAAGTGTTCTCAAATCTGAATATTCGACAATAACGAAACCTCAAAGGGAAAAGATTCGATCCATCACAACAAGGATAGAGAGGGAAGAAACACCATATGATCCAACTATATTAACAAAGCTCGCGATACATCAAGATCGTGCCAAATCAAGAACACGCGAGAGAGAGAGAGATAAAACACATAGCTACTGGTACAAACCCTCAGCCCCGAGGATGAACTACTCCCTCCTCGTCATGGAGACCGCCGGGATGATGAAGATGGCCTCCGGTGATGATTTCCCCCCTCCGGCAGGGTGCCGGAAAAGGGCTGTAGATGAGATCGTGGAGGTACAGAGGCTTGCGACGGCGGAGTCAAAGTTCTAGGGTTATTTCTGGGGGTTTCTCTATTTATAGGATTTTTCAGCGTTGGAATCAGGTCAGACGGAGCCACATGGGCCCCACGAGGTACCAGGGCGCTGCTGGGGGGGTGGCGCACCCTGGTGCCTCGTGGGCACTGGGTGGCCCACCTCCAGTGGGTCTTGGTTCCAGTATTTTTTATTTATTCCATAAAAAATCTCCAAAAAGTTTCATCCAATTCCAAGAACTTTTATTTCTGCACAAAAAACAACACCATGGCAATTCTGCTGAAAACAGCGTCAGTCCGGGTTAGTTCTAATCAAATCATACCAAAACCATATATAATTATTATAAACATGGCATGAATACTTCAGAAATTATAGATACGTTGGAGACGTATCACGCGTCGACGTGCGAACGAGGTGTACGAAGACGGCCGGTACTTCGCCAGGAAGGCCAAAGGCGCTAGGCGCCTCATCGCTGCGTGGAGGTGGGCCGATAAGCTCCAGCGTGCTACCGACGAGGATCTTTGGTGGGCGCCCAATGAAATGGCAAGATTGTTTGTGCGCGTCCGCCAGCAAGAGGCAGATCGGCACATCAAGCGCTGCAAGGCGGAGGAAGCGAAGAACTCCCTTCGCGCTGGGAAGCCGCCGTGCACCAGGGAGCTGCTAGTGAGGGGCTACCGGAATACTGGCCCCATAAGGAGGGATTATTAGTTTTAGTATTGTTCGTTTTCAATTTTATGCATTGTACTTAGTAGTTAAGTATGGGGTCCCAGTTAAGTATCATCACGTATTGTTCGTTTTCGTACTAATTTCTATCTAGCTGTTTACCATCCACATGTACAGAATGGAAAACATGCACATTGAAACAGAACAATATATAAGAACAGAAAACAGAGTACACACATTGAAACAGAGAAATAAACAGAGCAATATTATGATTGTTGGGAATACATAGCAATCAACGTCGAAATGACTCAACAAAATAAAACGCGTCCGTGACCACCACCCCTGCCTACGGTAGCTCTTGCCTCTGCCTGAACTTGTGCAGGCGTTCATCCAAGCGGTTGACACGCTTGCGGTACATCTGGAGCGCGATCTCGAGCTCCAAGTTGGCTATTTCATCGGAGATCACCAGCTTGAGGATGCGACGGCCATGTTCCTCTACTGCGCCTATGTGGACACCTGGGCCAAGGAGGTGCTCGAGCCTAGCGACCAGCGCGTTGGCATCGAGCGGGCCGCGGACAAGGCGAACGGCGCGACCCATGCGAACGGCGCGGCCGGCTTCCGGTGCAAGCACGGCGTGGCCGGCCTCTGGTGCTAGCACGGCGCTGACGGCCTCTGCCCACTCCTGGCAAGGAATGGGGCTACTGACGGGCCGTGTAGCCAGCTGCAACGCCCTGTCGATAGCAGGCAAGCACCGATGGAATCGCTCTTGCTATGCGGCGAGCCGCAGCCTATCGGCGTGGATGCGCCTATCTTGCCCTGCGGGGCACCACCGATCATGTTGTGCGTCGAGATGCATCCTCTCGGCGCTGAGTTGCCTTTCTTGATCCGCGGTGCTGAAGCGTCGTCCGCCAAGGGTCTGCTCAACCCTGGCGATGACGCGCAACACGGCGTCGTCCATCGCGTTGCCGGGGACGCCCTTGACCTCAACGGGCTGTGGCGCCTGCTCGTTTACCTCGTCGAGGAGGTTGATGGTAGAGGCGGTGCTTCGGTGGGTTGGCATGCTTGGAAAAGGTAGCTAGAGGGGCTATAGGCTGCGCTTGTGCCTCGGTGTGTCGCGCGCCGCCTAGGCTTATGCGCAATCGCTGGGTGGCGGCAGGAAACCGATGGGGAAATGGCGGGAAATGGTGGCGTGTTCATAAAACGCTATCAATTAATGGAAACTTAGCATAGAAGGAAGCGCGAGCTAGCACGACGCGTGCGCGCACATTGCTTGCCCGCGGGTGTGATCCATATATCTCGTGTGCCCAACAGAGCACACTATTCACACAAAAAAATATTGTTCTGTACACAGAGAGCGTAGATGTTGTGCAGACTGAGAAAATCACATCGCACACGGATTAAACTACGGAACCCGTCAGTGATGATTTCATCAATCGCTGATAATTGTTTACCAACAAGCGTTTGCCTACAACACACATGACTTATTTGGAGCAATCGTCTGTGTTATTATCGGTCTTCCCACACATTTTTGATTACTGACCTGTTTGCCATGTATCACACACATCTTCTTAAGTTGAACCGTTTCTGTTGTGTTGGGTAATCACAAACAGTTCATCCTAGTAAATACCAAAACCCCCAGAAATAACAGGGGCCCCACAAGCCACTTGGGCGCTCCACCAGAACTTGGGGGGTTTTTGTTGTGTTGTGGGGGGTGGCGCGCCCAAGTGGCTTGTGGGGCCCCTGTGGGTCTTCTGCTGCTCCCCCAAAGGTTCCTGGGTCTGTTTCCTTCCAGAAAAAATCGTCAAAAAGTTTCGTTGCATTTGGACTTCATTTGATATGGATTTTCTGGAAAACCAAAAACAAGCAGAAAACAGCAACTGGCACTGGGCACTAGGTCAATATGTTAGTCCATAAAAATCATATAAATGCCATATAAAAGTGCACCAAAATCATACAAAACTATAATAAACATGGCATGAATACTTCATGAATTATAGATACGTTGGAGACGTATCACTGTTCATCATTTTTTATACATGTTACGCTACATTATTACACATCTTGGTACACTGCCAGAGGCATTTATATAGAGTCATATTGTTCTAGTATCGAGTTGTAATATTGAGTTGTAAGTAAATAAAAGTGTGATGATCATCATTATTAGAGCATTGTCCCAGTGAGGAAAGGACGATGGAGATAGTGATTCCCCCACAAGTCAGGATGAGGCTCCAGATGAAAAAAAGGCCAAAAAGAGCCCAGCAAAATAAATGAGAGAAAAAGAGAGAAGGGGCAATGTCACTATCCTTTTCCACACTTGTGCTTCAGAGTAGCACCATGTTTTTCATATAGAGTCTTATGAGTTGTCACTTTCATACACTAGTGGGAATTTTTCATTATAGAACTTGGCTTGTATATTCTGATGATGGGCTTCCTCAAATGCCCGAGGTCTTCATGAGCAAGCAAGTTGGATGCACACCCACTTAGTTTCAGTTTGAGCTTTCATACACTTATAGCTCTTAGTGCATCCGTTGCATGGCAATCCCTACTCCTCGCATTGATATCAATTGATGGGCATCTCCATAGCCCGTTGATTAGCCGTGTCGATGTGAGACGATCTTGCTTTTTGACTACCCCTTATTAATCTCTATCATCATATTCTATTCCACCCATAGTGCTATGTCCATGGCTCGCGCTCATGTATTGCGTGAGGGTTGAAAACTCTGAAGCACGTTAAAAAGTATGAACCAATTGCTCGGCTTGTCATCGGGGTAGTGCATGATTAATACTTTGTGTTAGGAAGACTAAGCATGATGCGCTATATGATTTTGTAGGGATAGCGTTTTTAGCATTTTTATATTGAAAGGCATGATTGTTTGTTGGTATGCCTGAGTATTGATGTCTTTATATCAAATTATAGACTATTGCTTTGAATCACTCGTTTCTTAATATTCATACCGTAAAATAGATTACATGATAAACATGTTCGCTAGCATTCCACATCAAAAATTCTGGTTTTTTATCATTTACCTACACGAGGACGAGCAAGAATTAAGCTTGGGGATGCTGATACGTCTCCAACGTATCTATAATTTTTGATTGTTCCATGCTATTATAGTATCAATCTTGGATGCTTTATATGCAATAATATGCTATTTTATATCATTTTTTGGGACTAACATATTAACCTAGTGCCCAGTGCTAGTTGCTGTTTTCTGCTTGTTTTTGGTTTTTCAGGAAATCAGTAACAAACGAAGTCCAAATGCTACGAAACTTTTTAATGATTTTTTTCTGGACAAAAGAGACCTTGGAAGCTTCGGGAGGAGGCCACAAGGGGCTGCGCCCTGATGCCTTGTGGGCCCCTCGTGGCTCCTTTTGACCTAGTTCCACCTCTATAAATTCTCAAATATTGGGAAACCAACAGAGAGCCCCACGAAATAACTTTTCCACCGCCGCAAGCTTCTGGTCTTCCGCGACCCCATCTGGAGGCCTTTTTCGGTGATCTGCCGGAGGGGGAATCGATCACGGAGGGCTTCTTCAACAACCTTGCTGCCCTCCCCCCCCCCCCCCCCCCCCGATGATGTGTGAGTAGTTTACCACAGACCTATGGGTCCATAGCTAGTAGCTAGATGTCTTCTTCTCTCTCTTTGATCTTCAATACAATGTTCTCCTCGATGTTCTTGGAGTTCTATTCGATGTAATCTTCTTTTGCGATGTGTTTGTTGCGATCCGATGAATTGTGGGTTTATGGTCAGATTATTCATGAGAAATATTTGAGTCTTTTCTGAACTTATTTATGCATGATTGTTATGGCTTTGTATTTCTCTCCGATCTATCCATTTGGTTTGGCCAACTAGATTGATTTATCTTGCAATGGGAGAGATGCTTTGTGATGGGTTCAATTTTGCGGTGTTCTATATCCTAGTGACAAAGTTGGGGACAAGACATGTATTTGTATTGTTGCCATTAAGGATAAAATGACGGGGTTTATTCATATTGCTTGAGTTTACTTTGTCTACATAATGTCATCTTGCTTAAGGCGTTACTCCGTTTTTAACTTAATACTCGAGATGCATGCTGGATAGCGGTCGATGGGTGGAGTAATTGTTGTAGATGCAGGCAGGAGTCGGTCTACTTGTCTCAGACATGATGCATATATACATGTTCATTGCCTTGAATATCGTCATAACTATGCGCTTTTCTATCAATTGCCCAACAGTAATTTGTTTACCCACCGTATGATATGTGTTCGAGAGAGAAGCCTCTAGTGAAAACTATGGCCCCCGGGTCTACTTAAATCGTATAAAAAACCTAAAAATACGTTGCTGCAATTTTATTTACTTTATTTTATTTTGCATTTTATTTTATCTATCTATCACTATCAGAATTAATCCTTGCAAATAACGAGTTCAAGGGGATTGACAACCCTCTTGCCCGCGTTGGATGCAAGTATTTGCTTTTGTGTGTGTAGGTGCTGTTCACGAGGTTCTGCGTGGTTCTCCTACTAGATTGATACCTTGGTTCTCACTGAGGGAAATACTTATCTCTACTGTGCAGCATCACCCCTCCTCTTTGGGGAAATCCCAACGGAGTTTACAAGTAGCAAGTATCCACTACCGGAGGTAACTAACGATGAGGCATATAATGTCTTTGTTGAACAAGTTGCATCCAAGGTACGTGAACTTGATGATGAAAGAAAAAGTTATTCAGTAAGTTACCAGCTAAGCAAGAAGATACTTTTGAACCTACTATAGAGATTGAGATAGGACTTAATAAGTTCAATGCTTTATGTGATCTAGGGGCAAGTGTTTCCACTATCCCCAAATCTGTTTATGATAGTCTCAATCTTGGTCCTTATGCTAATACTAAGATTATATTGAATATGGCTAACTCTACTCTTACTCGGGCAGTAGGCATTAAACATGGACTTATAGTTCAAATAAATGATTGCCCTGTCATGATTGATCTTGTCATAGTAGATATGCCTGAAGATCCAATTTCTCCTATAATTATCGGTAGACCTTTTCTAAGGACTATCAAAGCTATGGTCTCGGTGTTCTAGCACCACCTTGATCACCACTATGGTCTAGCTATCCGACCGAAAACAAGCGCTTCGTGGGAGGCAACCCACGCGAATAAAGTAGACAAGTAAGTTTTTATTTTTGTTTTTAATAAAAGAGTGATTGAAGTTCCATATGAAGAAGTGAGTTTGGAAGAGTTGTTCTAATGAAGGCCTAGCCTTGTGCAAGATGATTTATAGTGATGTTTGAATTCCTGGAAATATGTCTATGTATTGTCTTGGAACTAACCCCACAGGAGAGCAAAGAAAAAGAAAAATCTTGCAAGAGACAGATCAAAAGACGGCGTTTAAAACGCCCGCCAGCGGTCGTATGAGCAGTCGCATGACGTGCCGGAGGCTCTAGCGCAAAACAACCAGAGGCAGCAGGAGAGAAGACGGTGTTTCAAACGGGCGCGAGCGCCCGTTCGAGCGGTCGTTTGACCCTTTTGCAGAAAACGAAGAAAATTCCAGAGCGTTTGACAGTGTTCCAAATGGGTGCATGCGCCCATTCGAGCGGTCATTTGGCATCTTCGACCAGAGCACAAAAAGAACAGAATGAAAGACGGCGTTCAAAATGGACGTTGGCATCTGTTTCAGTGGTCGTTTCATCAGCACGCACGCAAAGGTGAGTTAAACCGGTTTGAAGACCGCGTTCCATATGGGCGCTGGCGCCCGTATGAGCGATCGTTTTGCGCGTCGGCGGCTCCAATAAGCCCGAGGAAGGAGGTATTTCGCCCCCATCTCTCTCTTTTCTTCTTCTTCTTCCTCCAAACCTCTCCAAACCCTAGCAAAACTTCGCTCGATCTCTCTACTCATTCGTTTTCAGTTCGAATCCTTCCGTGTGATCGATCTACGGTACGTTTCTCCTCCGATCCCCAATTTATTTTTCGTGAATCCACGTTCTACATGCCTAGCATTGCCATGTTTAGGATATGCATATTTTTGATTCAAACTTGAGTTTGGCATGGATTTGTTGATGTTTCTAGAGGAGTAAGATGTTGTGAGTACGGTAGGATCATTAATGTTTCATTATATTGGACTGAAAAAAATGTTGTATAGATGTTTACACGGCGGTCTTCTCGTGTACGCGATGGTTCGAGTTCATCCACCGCACAACCGCAACATGTTTTCACTCAGGGGATCGTCTTCACCGACCGTGGAGCGAGGAAGAAATTCCAGAAGCTCTCCGCAAGGAAGATCAAAGTAATCAAATGGGCTTGTGCGAATACTCTCGCCAAGCTAGGTATCACTCACGATTTTAATTTGCTTTGTCATAATGCCGGGTTGCATCATTTTGTTTATCAGGGATGTGAGACTTATGAACGATTGACGCTTGAGTTTCTTACTACTCTCTCGCACAATGTTGGTTTAATGCCAAATGCATATGAGGAGGAGAGGATCACTTTCCATATCCTTGACCAAGACTTTAACATCACTTTTGTTGAGTGGTGTAACTACTTTGGCTTCCCCAACAATGATGATGATATTAGATATGTTTATGATTTCACTGACCCGCACCCAAGGCGATCCTTTCTTCGGATGAGTCACCATGGCTCTAACCACAGAGCCAGTTGCATTGAAAGTCCTGCTATACATTATTTCTACTATGTTATCACTAACTCGTTGCAGGCACGAGGAGAAGTTTCTGAGGTGAATGATGAGAACATGCTAGTTCTCGGGAAAGCAGCAAACCTGGATGTCAGTTATTCACCCAACCTAGGGGCAATACTTTTGCTACACCTCGCGCATCAAGCAAACCATGCACAAGGAGATATCGTGTGTGGAGGAGTGATCAGCATGTTGGCCAACTCCCTTGGCCTCAACTACAATCATCTCCGCCCCATTGTCGGTAACACCCTTGTTAACATTCGTGTTCTTACTAGCGCTGGTATGGTAGTAGTTCATAATGGCCGTCATTGTATAAAAATTCCTGGAGTGCCGTACTTGTTACCCACACCTATGCCTAAACGTTTCTCCATCGAGAATGGACAATTGCATTATGTTGCATAGGAAGGAGATGCAACTTTTGACCAAGAAGGGCCAGAACCTGAACAAGTAGATGAAGAAGAACTCGCCACCGACGAAGAGGAGGAGCAGCCCCAGCAACATTACACCACCTACACGGACCTCAACAACCTCCAGGGCTCTATCTATGAGATGAGCAACCTCGCATCGTCCCTGAGAGGCACGGCTGCCTACAAGAACATGAGCTTCTCCAACTGGAGGCAGGAGTGGGTTCCTGACCAACCGCCGCAATGATCTCGCCGGTTTGGGCTTGCAAGAGCCTAAGCTTGGGGGAGGTTATCACCACTTCTACATCAAGATATGACGGTATTTGAATGAGTTGTAATGAGGTTGTACTTAAGCTCGAGGAGCTTCAAAACACTCGTGTTGGTTTGTTCCAACACTTTGCTTTTTATTTGCTTTTGCTTTTTATTTTTGCCTTTGTGATTTTTTGGTTGCAAGTTAGTTTTCAAAAACTCCAAAACCAAAAAAATATATAGAATAAGCTTTGCTTTGCTCTTGTTCTGTACTTAGCCCCTTGGAGTTTGTTTGCATTTTGTTTTCAGAGGAGTTGATCTATGCCAGGACAACGAGGAATGCAAGAGTAAGGAAGAGAAGTGTGTAAATTCGCAACCGTGAAGGTATGTCCTACGACCCCCGTCTTTTGCACTTGTATACTTAGAGTAGATGTAGTAGTTGTATGTGTGATATGCGCAGAAGGGAGTAAGTCTTGATAGTTGATACAAATGTTTTGCTCTAGTAGCTGAAATAATTTTGTAGCCTTTGTTTTCTTTAGTTTAGACAACTAAGACTTGCCGTGGGACAGTTTTTGAATGAAATGTTATTAACCAAGTATAACTTTGCACAAGAGAAAATCTCTCAAGACTTGGGAGTTGAGAAATTGTAGTGGAAGTGATGTTTAACATGCTCAACCCCATGTTGTTAATTTTAATAGACTTGAAAGCACTTGTGGATTAAATTGTCTAGAGGAACTTAGTTGAAAGGTGGGTGAGATTATGCCAAAAATCTGTGTTGTATATCTCAACATGGTGTTACAGCCTCTGGTTGGTGCCATGGGCTTTGCTACTATATACGCGTTTACGTGTGTAAATGTGGCTTCGTCACCCTTCTTGATGTTATGCTGAGGACTCCGTTGGCCAATGAATGACCCACCAAGAGCGACAGCTCGGATTTCGGCTATGAGTTTGTTACCGTACGTAGTGGCAACACTACAAACGAATATTATTCGGCTTTCTCTTGAGTGGGTGTGTATGTGGTAAATAAAGGGGACTGATCAAAAGAGCTCGAAAGAGACATTATTGCTAAAGGTCTAAAGTTCCCAAACATTAAGCCACAGCGAAAACCTATGCTTGAACACTTATTTGGCATAATCTCCTTCACGTGACAATCAAAGTTCCAGCAAACAATGATTGAAACAAAGTGTTTAAGAGCCTAGAGGAGGAGACAATTGTGGGTGTGCTCATGAGCACTTGAGAATCATATTTTACTACATGCTTTCTACTCCCTAACTTATGTTTTCATGGCTCTATATAAAGAAACTCTTCCGTGCATTCCTGGCAAGCAAGTGTTGTCTAGATTAAATGAAATGAAGTGTTGCAAAGATTGCTTTATCTAGTAGATTAGAAACTTTGTGTTGATTATCTTTGCTTCACTAACACTTGCACTATAACCATGCCACCGCTATATCTATGATAAGTTTTTAGGTCAAGAAGCGAAGGGCTATCTAGGCATACCGATCGTAAGTGAACCAAAACCTTCTCGTTATTTCGGTTTAAACAACTGAGTTCCTTCTGCTTTGGATTTCTCTCTATGTTGCTCGAGGACGATCAAGTTTAAGCTTGGGGGAGTTGATGAGTGATATTTTTACACTCATTTCAACCTTGTTTAAACCGATATATTTCATTAAAAGAGAGATATTCATTCTGATATTGTCACTAATGGCTAATAAGTGCAAGGGATTCCACAAATCCTCTCTTTGATATTTTTCCACGGGAAATGGGCTAAAAAGGGAAGAAATCATGTGGGAGAAAGGAAAGAAAGGAAAATGGAGAAGAGATAAGTCACCAGGAGGCGCCAGAAGGCCGCCAGAGTCAAAGACGGTGTTCCATGCGACTGCACGCGCTCGCATGAGTGGTCGTTTGGCGTGGAAACCGAGGCAGGTCGTCCACCTGAACAACTTTTATAAAGGGGACCCCATCAAAATGTCAACAGAGGAGCGTCGGGGAGAGCGTCGAGAACAGCCAGAACATCTTCATCATCATCTTCATCCACAAACCCTAGCCGCCACCATTTCCATCTCCATAGCCATCTCCACCACCATAGTGCTCTCTCATCTAGTTCATACTTGTAATCGTGCATCGCACAAGGCATCCATTGTAAGACATATTGCAATCAATCAATCCTAAGATGTGTTCTTCAATGTTTTCTTCTTGCGATCTGATCTCCATGTGTGAGTAGTCCGGTAAGGTATGGGGTGAGGCATGAGCCTTGCAACCCCAGGTATTTGGTGAAGGGATAAATGGAAGCCTTTGACATAACGTTTCATATGTGTGAAATAAAATTGTTTCGTGAAGTGTCTCTTGTCTTGTCCACGATCTTCATCCCTGCAGGTACCCGAGATCATGGAGATTGAGCACCGGTGAGGCTAGGAGCAAGGGGGCCGTGAAGTGTTATATCGAACACCGGTGACAGTAAGGATTAGTAGGGTAACATGGATCATAACCTTGGGGATTCATGAGGTGTAGTCATTAAACACCCAATGCTTTTGTCTGATATTATTATCTTAATTATCGGGGCAACCCCGCGAGACAGATAGGGCCTTCGGTAGGACAACTGATTCTTGATGCAGGACTCGTGCCTATCAAGATGTTATTTGGACACATCCCCCACTCCGATACGAAGCAAGCACCTCTTGATGGGTGACTTCCTGAGCACAAACTAATATCATTTTTTATCCCAACACTAATACATGGTTGTAAGCATTAAGACCTCACCCCCGTACCTTGTTTTTATTATAAGTGTTTGAATCACAATTTGCTTGCTGATCCGGTCAAAAGCTGGATTTGACACTTTGGCAAAAGCTTGCTAGAGACCATTGCTTCAAGGGAGTCTTCCTCTCGTGGGTTCAATACCCAGGGGTCACCTCTGGGGAAATAGGTGCGGGATACCCTTTCTTGTTCCAATACCAGATCAATAAAAAGGAGATATCAATGAGCAAGCAAGTTGGATGCACACCCACTTAATTTCAGTTTGAGCTTTCATACACTTATAGCTCTTAGTGCATCCGTTGCATGGCAATCCCTACTCCTTGCATTAACATCGATTGATGGACATCTCCATAGTCCGTTGATCCACCGAGTTGATGCGAGCCTTTCTTCCTTTTTGACCTCTCCATATTAATCCCCATCACTGCATTCTATTCCACCTTGTGCTATGTCCATGGCTCACGCTCATGTATTGCGTGAAGTTGAAAATGCTGAAGCGTGTTAGAAGTACGATCCAGTTGCCTGGTTTGACACCAGGGTGCTCATGATTTATATTTATGCGGTGAAGGCGGAGTCATGCCATGCTAACATGATAAAATGAGTAGGGAATAACATTCGTTAAGGATCGTATATTTTGAAAGTTTAATGATTGTGCTTCTTATGTTCTTGGATATTATTATGTTGGTATTGTTAATTCATCGTTTCTTAATATTTATACCGTAAAAGAGATTACATGATAAACATGTTAGGTAGCATTGCACATCAAAAATTCTGTTTTTATCATTTACCTACTCCAGGACGAGCAGGAATTAAGCTTAGGGATGCTGATACGTCTCCAACGTATCTATAATTTTTGATTGTTCCATGCTATTATAGTATCAATCTTGGATGTTTTATATGCAATTATATGCAATTTTATATCGTTTTAGGGAACTATCCTATTAACCTAGTGCCCAGTGCCAGTTGCTGTTTTCTGCTTGTTTTTGGTTTTTCAGTAAATCAGTACCAAAAGGAGTCCAAATGCTACGAAACTTTTTGAAGATTTTTTTCTGGACAAAAGAGTCCCTGGAAGCTTCGGGAGGAGACCAGAAGCCTCACGAGGAGGTGACAAGGCAACAGGGCGCGCCCAGGGGGGTGGTCGCGCCCTAATGCCTTGTGGGCCCCGCGTGGCTCCTTTTGACCTAATTCCACTTCTATAAATTCTCAAATATTGGGAAACCAACAGAGAACCACCTCGAATAAGTTTTCTGCCGCCGCAAGCTTCTGTTCTTCCGCGATCCCATCTGGAGGCCTTTTCCGGCACCCTGCCGGAGGGGGAATCGATCACGGAGGGCTTCTACATCTACCTTACTGCCCTTCCGATGATGTGTGAGTAGTTCCCCACAGACCTATGGGTCCATAGCTAGTAGCTAGATGGCTTCTTCTCTCTCTTTGATCTTCAATACAATGTTCTCCTCGATCTTCTTGGAGTTCTATTCGATGTAATCTTGTTTTGCGGTGTGTTTGTTGGGATCCGATGAATTGTGGGTTTATGATCAGATTATTCATGGGAAGTAATTGAGTCTTTTCTGAACTTTATTACGTATGATTTTTATAGCTTTGTATTTCTCTCCGATCTATCCGTTTGGTTTGGCCAACTAGATTGATTTATCTTCAGCGGGAGAGGTGCTTTGTAATGGGTTCAATCTTGCGGTGCTCTATATCCCAGTGACAGAAAGGGACAAGACACGTATTTGTATTGTTGCCATTAAGGGTAAAACGACGGGGTTTATTCATATTGATTGGGTTTACTTTGTCTACATCATGTCATCTTGCTTAAGGCGTTACTCCGTTTTCATTAACTTAATACCCTAGATGCATGCTGGATAGCGGTCGATGGGTGGAGTAATAGTAGTAGATGCAGGCAGGAGTCGGTCTACTTGTCTCGGACGTGATGCCTATATACATGATCATTGCCTTGAATATCTTCATAACTATGCGCTTTTCTATCAATTGGCCAACAGTAATTTGTTTACCCACCGTATGCTATGTGTTCGAGAGAGAAGCCTCTAGTGAAAACTATTGCCCCCGGGTCTACTTTAAACATAAAAAGAAAACCTAAATTTACTTGCTGCAATTTTCTTTCTTTTATTTTGTTTTGCAATTTATCTATCTACTACTACAAGATTTAATAATTACAAGTAACGAGTTCAAGGGGATTGACGACCCTCTTGCCCGCGTTGGGTGCAAGTATTTGCTTTTGTGTGTGCAGGTGTTGTTCACGAGGCTTTGCGTGATTCTCCTATTGGTTCGATAACCTTGGTTCTCGCTGAGGGAAATACTTATCTCTATTGTACTGCATCTCCTCTCCTCTTCGGGGAAAATCCCAACGCAGCTCACAAGTAGAAAAGCCCGCCACCCACACCCACCGAAACTGTTGGGTCATCAAGCAAGCCTTGCAGGCCGGGGGAAAGCAACACGATGGGGATGGGCCGGACAGGGCAATGCTGGTCCAAAGCAATTCCCCCCAAGAGGTGAGGGACATAAACTGTTGGAAATATGCCCTAGTGGCAACAATATTGTATTATTATATTTCCATATTCATAATTAAGTGTTTATATTTCATGCTATAACTGCTATGATCCTAAAATGTGCGATTCAGTGGAAAACTCATATGCACGTATGAAATGATAAACAGATAAATTAAAGGTTCCTAGTCTTACCTCTAGGACTAGCTCAAGTGTTGTTAGTGATCACGTTTTCTGGATCTTAGGATATCGTTAAGCTTAATGATAGTCCTAAAACAACATTGAGAATATGACGTTAGAAGAACGATCATATATATTGAATCAACCCAAACTTGTTTGTTATGCATTGAGATAATATCGTCTATAATCAATTGTAATAACACGGAGTGTTAACATGTGATTTTGCTCCTTAGACCATGAGAGTATTGTAGTCACTTCTTACCGTACGGTGGACTTTGGGGTTGCTCAAAAGTCACCTGTAACACGATGATCATAATGACAACTTACAGGCTCATCGAAAAGTTTGACAAGGGACTACATAGCTCAAGAGTGGGATTTGCTCCTCCGACGATGGAGAGATATTCTTAGGGCCCTCTCAGTGTGACGGCATCCATCATTGTCTGGCCAGACACAGGTGACTACGTCACGGGGATGCCGAACGCGACAACGAGAAAGAAGAACAAAACCGGTAACGAGGATAACGGTATAATCAGCATGTGATCACTCAGGAGGATACCGATGCATCCCGGGTTTTGTGAAGTATCGCGAAGCAAAGGGAACATCACATGATAACAAAAGGTTCACTCGAATATCATTCGTGTGCTCATAGGGATCGATATGGACGTCCACGGTTCCGCTATCGGTCATTGAACGAAGGGTTTCGTTCATGTCTATGAGTTACCGAACCTACGGGGTCACAAGCTTAAGGCAATCATGATCTGCTGAGTGTTAGTAGGACGGGAGTGATGAGAATGTATTTGTGGAATTGTTTCATAAATATTCGAAATAGTTTCGAGAGGATCCGGAAGCGTTTCGGGGTCACCGGAAGGGTTTCGGGGTCACCACAAGTAAAGGGGATCAATCGTAGTCCTTTCGATAAGTAAGAGTGTCGAACCCAACGAGGAGCAAAAGGAAATGACAAGCGGTTTTCAGCAAGGTATTTTCTGCAAGCACTGAAATTATCGGTAACGAGTAGTTTGATAGCAAGATAATTTGTAACAAGTGACAAGTAGCAATAGTAACAAAGAGTGCAGCAAGGTGGCCCAATCCTTTTTGTAGCAAAGGACAAGCCGGAACGATCTCTTATAGTAAGTAAAGCGTTCTCGAGGACACATGGGAATTTCATCTAGTCACTTTCATCATGTTTGTTTGATTCGTGTTTGCTACTTTGATAATTTGATATGTGGGTGGACCGGTGCTTGGGTGCTGTTCTTACTTGAACAAGCCTCCCACTTATGATTACCCCCTCTCGCAAGCATCCGCAACTACGAAAGAAGAATTAAGATAACTCTAACCATAGCATTAAACATATGGATCCAAATCAGCCCCTTACGGAATAGCGCATAAACTAGGGTTTAAGCTTCTATCACTCTAGCAACCCATCATCTAATTACTACTCCACAATGCATTCCCTTAGGCCCAAAGATGGTGAAGTGTCAAGTAGTCGACGTTCACACGACACCACTAAGGGAATCAACAACATACATATCATCAAAATATCGAACGAATACTAAATTCACACGATTACTTATGACAAGACTTCTCCCATGTCCTCAAGAACAAAAGTAACTACTCACAAATCATATTCATGTCCAAGATCAGAGAGGAGTTGAATAGCATAATAGATCTGAACATATAATCTTCCACCAAATAAACCAACTAGCATCAACTACAAGGTGTAATCAACACTACTAGCAACCCACAGGTACCAATCTGAGGTTTTGAGGCAAAGATTGAATACAAGAGATGAACTAGGGTTTGAGATGAGACGGTGCTGGTGAAGATGTTGATGAAGATTAGTCCTCCCATGATGAGAGGATCGCTGGTGATGTCGATGGCGACGATTTCCCCCTCCCAGAGGGAAGTATCCCCGGCAGAATCTCTCCGCCGGAGAGCAAAAGTGCTCCTGCCCAAGTTCCACCTAGAGACGGCGGCGCACCGTCCCGAAAGTCTTCACTATATTTTTTCTAGGGCAAATGCACTTATATACCCGAAAATGGGGGCCAGAGGCTGGCCAGGGGCCCCACGAGGTACCAGGGCGCGCCTGGGGGGTGGCGCGCCCAGGTGCCTCGTGGGCACCTGGGTGGCCCCCTCTGGTACTTCTTGCTTCCAGTATTTTTTATTTATTCCAAAATAAATCTCCGTAAAATTTCAGCTCATTTGGAGATGTGCAGAATAGGTATCTCTGACATAGCTTTTTCAGGTCCAGAATTCCAGCTGCCGGCAATCTCCCTCCTTGTGTAAATCTTGCATATTAAGAGATAAAATGCATTAGAATTGCTCCACAAAGTGTTATATTGATTAAAAACACTATAAATAACTGTAGCAAAAGATGATGCAAAATGGACGTATCAACTCCCCCAAGCTTGGACCTCGCTTGCCCTCATGCGAAAGCCGATATCAATAATCATGTCCACATGTTTAGAGAGAGAGGTGTCGATAAAAAAAATATGGACATAGTAGCATCATGATCATTATTATAACAACAATATTTATTATCATAAACTTCTCATGAGCAAGTAACAATTCATCACAACAATGGAGTATAAGGCATAAACTTTCTTGAAAACTAACAAACTATGTTCTCAGTCAACAATGCAATTGCAATTCATCATATTTTTAGGAAGGGTATCATGTAGGAGCTTTTCAGCAAGTCCACATACTCAACCATCATTTAGTCTTCTATGATTGCTAACACTCACGACATATATATGGAGCAAAAAGTTTCAGCCAGACACATAGAAAGATAGGGGCTTGTGAGTTCGCCTCCCAACTTATTCACCTCAAGGGTGATGTCAAGAATAATAACTCATGATCACTCATATCCAACTGGATATATATGCTTAGATCTTTCCCCACCACATGATGCTTACAAAAGAGAAAAATAAAAAGGAAATAGAGGAGAACACTATTGACTCTTGCATAAAAAGTAAATACATAAAAGTAAAGGATAGGCCCTTTGTAGAGGGAAGCAGAGGTTTTCATGCGCTTTTTGTTGTTGCATGCAAGAGCTCTTAATGCAAAGGAACGTCACTTTATATTGCCCCTTGTGATAGCAACCTTTATTATGCAGTCTATCGCTTTTATTTCTTTACCATCACAAGTTCGTACAAAGCTTATTTCCGTTACAATAAAAGTTCAGACATATTTAGAGGCAATTTTTATTGCTTTTTGCACCGATGACAACTTACTTGAAGGATCTTATTCAATCCATAGGTAGATTTAATGGACTCTCATGACATGAAACTGGGTTTAAGGGTTTTGGATGCACAAGTAGTATCTCTACTTGGTGCGGATTTTTGGCTAGCAAAGATATTGGGCAAGCACCACATGTTGGAGGATCTATAACAATATAACTTCTACGTGAATATGAACAAACATAACTCATTACGTTGTCTTCCTTGTCCAACGTCAACAATTTGACATAAAATACTTAATGGGGGCTCATAATCATAAAAGATGTCCAAGATAGTATATTTGCATGTGAATCTTCTCTTCCCTTATTAATTCTTTCATGAATTGCATCATTGACTAATGCTATGTTTGTTAACTTCCAATAAATTTTACCACTTATACTTTTCTTTATGTAATGTCATTACTTTCCATAGGATTAGCATATGATCTTTTTCATTATTTTCATTGCTAGAATTGGAACATGAAAGTAAAGAAGCAAAAACTCAAACTACTCTTTATTATATAACTCTCAACTCGATTACATAGATAGATAGATCACGAAGCTAACACTCGAAAATAGATCATACTAAACTTTTATTCAACTAGATCACGAAATAACTAAGGATCGAACTAAAAATAGATAAAGATAATGAAAGGGATGGTGATATGATACCGGGGCACCTCCCCCAAGCTTGGCACAAGCCAAGGGGAGTGACCATACCCATGTACTCAAGTCTCCTTCTTCGGTGATGGTGGTGGCGATGAAGTGGTGAGCTTGTCCTTCAACTCAAGCAGATACATCAATCTGCGGTTGATGCTCCGAAGGGCGATGTTTTGCTCTTCCAACAAAATAACTTCACGAGTGAGAGATGTATTCTGAACACTAACTATTTCAAAGACTCTTAGGGCTTCAATTACGGATGGGGAGAGATGATCATATAAAGGTTGAAGGATATCTCCCTTCTCTGCGGTCTCCTCCATGGGGATGGCTTGCCCTCCTTCCGGAGCCTGGGCTCCTGCAACTTCCTCGACCTTGTCCTCCTTGCCATTGTCTTCTTCTCCCGAAAACAACTCGTAGTAAACCTCGCTGTAGGGGCGTTTGCCCGGCGATGGTTGCACAATGCGGTGTTTGGCACGGAGCTTTTGGGGAGCCATGTCGATCTAAATCTGTCAGAAAAATAGCACAAAACAAGAACAAAGGAGATTTCTACGATACGGTGGTCAAAACGTCCGGAAATATATATAAAGATTTTTTTATCTTGCAAAACAAGTAATCCAGGAGAAAACGGAGTCGGGAAGGCTCACGTGGGGCCCATGAGCCACCAGGGCGCGCATGGGGGGGTGGCGCGCCTTGGTGCCTCGTGGGCACCAGGTGGGTCCCCTCGGCTGTTTCCTATTTTTGTATTTTTTCTAATATTCCAAAACTGACAGAAAGTATTTTTATGGAATTTTTGGAGTCGGTTTACTTACCGTATCACGTACCTCTTCCTTTTCAGGGTTCTGGAGTGTTCCGGAAGGTCTCTCTTATGTATTCCTCCGGTGTAATTGTTTCAATAATATTAGTTTCAACATTAATGGGAGTACCTGAAATATAGTGCTTAATTCTTTACCCATTCACCACTCTCAGATTAGTGCCTTCGGAGTTATTTATTTTGATGGCTCCGGAGCGATAAACTTCTTTGATGATATACGGTCCTTCCCATTTAGAGAGAAGTTTTCCTGTAAAGAATCTCAAACGAGAATTGTATAATAGAACTTGCTCACCTACTTTAAATTCCCGTTTTTGAATTCTTCTATCATGCCATCTTTTAACTTTTTCTTTAAATGATTTGGCATTTTCATAAGCTTGGGTTCTCCATTCATCTAATGAGCTAATATCAAATAACCTCTTTTCACCGGCAAGTTAAAAATCATAATTTAGTTCTTTAATTGCCCAATATGCTTTATGTTCTAACTCAAGAGGTAAATGACATGCTTTTCCATAAACCATTTTATAAGGAGACATGCCCATAATGCATCGTCAAGTTTCTTAGACCAATTCTTTCTAGATCTATTGACGGTTTTTTGCAAAATTAATTTTATTTCTCTATTGCTCAATTCAACTTGACCACTAGTTTGAGGGTGATAGGGAGATGCAATTCTATGGTTGACATCATATTTAGCAAGCAATTTACGGAATGCACCATGAATAAAATGTGAACCACCATCAGTCATTAAATATCTAGGGACTCCAAACCTCGGGAAAAATAACTTCTTTGAGCATTTTAATAGAAGTGTTATGATCAGCACTACTAGGTGGAATAGCTTCTACCCACTTAGTAACGTAATCAACAGCCACTAAAATATGAGTATACCCATTGGATTTAGGAAAAGGTCCCATATAATCAAATCCCCAAACATTAAATGGTTCAATAGCAAGTGAATAATTCATAGGCATTTCCTGACGTCTACCAACATTACCAATTCTTTGACATTCATCACACGATAGGACAAACTTACGAGCATCCTTGAAAAGAGTAGGCCAATAAAAACCAGATTGCAATACCTTGTGTGTAGTTCTGTCTCCCGCATGGTGTCCTCCGTAAGCCTCGGAATGACACTTCCATAGGATTTGTTCCTGTTCATGCTCAGGTATACAATGCCTAATAATACCATCTACCCCTTCTTTATAAAGATGTGGGTCATCCCAGAAGTAATGTCTTAAATCAAAGAAGAACTTTTTCTTTTGTTGGTACGTGAAACTAGGTGGTATGTATTTAGCAACAATGTAATTAGCATAGTCCGCATACCATGGAGTAGTATGAGAAGCATTTATGATAGCTAATTGTTCATCAGGAAAATCATCATTAATAGGAAGTGGGTCATCCAGAACATTTTCCATTCTAGACAAATTATCTTCTACGGGATTCTCAGCTCCCTTTCTATCAATAATATGCAAGTCAAATTCTTGTAGCAATAGAACCCACCTAATGAGTCTAGGTTTAGCATCTTTCTTTTCCATAAGATATTTAATAGCAGCATGATCGGTGTGAACAGTTACTTTAGAATCAACTATGTAAGATCTGAATTTATCACATGCAAACACAACTGCTAGAAATTCTTTCTCAGTAGTAGCATAATTTCTTTGGGCACTGTCTAGAGTTTTACTAGCATAATGGATAACATTTAATTTCTTATCAACTCTTTGTCCTAGAACAGCACCAACAGCATAATCACTAGCATCACACATAATCTCAAAAGGCAAGTTCCAATCAGGTGGTTGGACAATAGGTGCAGTGGTTAAGGCTTTCTTAAGTGTTTCAAAGGCTTCTTGACAATCATCGTCAAAAACAAATGGAACATCTTTTTGCAAAAGATTGGTAAGAGGCCTAGAAATTTTAGAGAAGTCTTTAATAAATCTCCTATAGAAACCAGCATGACCAAGGAAACTTCTTATATCTTTAATATCTTTAGGACATGGCATTTTCTCAATAGCATCAACCTTAGCTTTATCAACTTCAATACCTCTTTCAGAAATTTTATGCCCCAAGACAATGCCTTCATTCACCATAAAGTGGCACTTCTCCCAATTCAAGACAAGATTGGTTTCTTCACATCTCTGCAAAACTCGACCAAGGTTGCTTAAGCAATCATCAAAAGAAGTTTCGTAAAGAAAAATCATCCATGAACACCTCAACAATCTTTTCACAAAAGTCAGAGAATATAGCAGTCATACATCTTTGAAAAGTAGCAGGTGCATTGCATAAACCAAAAGGCATATGTCTATAAGCATAAGTTCCAAAAGGACAAGTAAAGGTGGTTTTCTCTTGATCGGGTTGTGATACAGGTATTTGAGAAAAACCAGAATAACCATCTAGAAAACAAAAGTGTGTATGCTTAGACAATCTTACTAACATTTGACCAATAAAAGGTAAGGGGTAATGATCTTTTCTAGTAGCTTTGTTTAATTTTCTAAAATCAATTACCATCCTATAACCAGTTACAATTCTTTGTGGAATGAGTTCATTTTTATCATTAGGAACAACGGTAATACCTCCTTTCTTAGGGACACAATGAACGGGACTTACCCATCTACTATCAGCTATGGGATAGATTATACCTGCTTCCAGAAGTTTTAATATTTCAGTTCTTACCACCTCTTTCATCTTAGGATTTAATCGTCGTTGGTGGTCGACAACTGGTTTAGCATCAGGCTCCATATTAATTTTATGCTGACATAGAGTGGGACTAATGCCCTTAAGATCATCAAGAGTATATCCAATAGCAGCTCGGTGCTTCCTTAGAGTTTTTAGTAATCTCTTTTCTTCATGAGCTGAAAGGTTAGCACTAATAATAACAGGATATATTTTCTTTTCATCAAGATAAGCATATTTCAATGTATCGGGCAATTGCTTCAATTCAAATACAGGATCACCTTTAGGCGGAGGAGGGCCTCCAATAGTTTCAACATGCAAATTATGTTTAAGGATAGGTGGTTGATCAAAGAACATCTTATCTATTTCATTTCTTTCATTCATATGCATATCATTTTCATGGTCTAGCAAATATTGTTCTAACGGATCAGTAGGAGGTACGGCAATAGAAGTAAGACCAATAATTTCATCTTTACTAGGCAAGTCTTTATCATGAGGTTGTCTACGAAACTTGGAGAAACTAAACTCATGTGATATATCACCAAACTTAACTCGAACCTTTTCTTTAACACAATCAATTTCAGCATTAACGGTATTCAAGAAAGCTCTACCAAATATAATGGGACAAAAATTATCTTGTTGTGAGCCAAGTACTAAGAAATCAGTAGGGTATTTGATTTTGCCACACAATACTTCATCATCTCTAACAATCCCAAGTGGTGTAATAGTGTCTCTATTCACAAGCTTAATAGTAACATCAATATCTTCAATCTCAACAGGTGCAATTTCATGCATTACTTCTTGATATAAAGAAAATGGAATAGCACTCACACTAGCACCCATATCACACAAACCATGATAGCAATGATCTCCAATCTTAATAGAAACAACAGGCATACCAACTACGGGCTTGTTCTTGTCTAACTTATCTCATTCATTTCTAACAGGTTTAGCAATTCCAGCAGCCTCCTCACAAAAGTAAATAACATGCCCATCTATATTATTGACTAAGAGATCTTTAACCATAGCAACATTAGGTTCAACTTTAATTTGTTCCGAGGGTCTAGGTGCTCTAATATTACTTTTGTTAACCACAGTTGAAGCTTTAGCATGTTCCTTAATCCTAACAGGAAAAGGTGGTTTCTCAATATAAGCAGTAGGCACAACTGGATCAACATGGTAAACAATAGTTTCTTCTTTAACACTAACGGGTTCCTCAATCTTTTCTTTAATAGGGGGATGATATTTAAACCACTTCTCCTTAGGGAGATCAACATGAGTAGCAAATGATTCACAAAAGGAAGCTACTATCTCAGAGTCAAGTCCATATTTAGTGCTAAACTTATGAAAAGCATCGGTGGCCATAAAAGATTTAACACAATCAAACTCAAGTATTATACCTGACTCATTACCTTTGTCGAGTTCCCAATCTTCTGAGTTGCGTTTAATTCTTTCCATAAGATCCCATCTGAATTCAATAGTTTTCTTCATGAAGGAGCCAGTCGAAGAAGAATCGAGCGTAGTTTGATTATCATGAGAAAGCCGAGCATAAAAATTCTATAAGATAATTTCTTTTGAGAGATCATGATTGGGGCATGTGTACATCATGTACTTAAGCCTCCCCCAAGCTTGAGCGATGCTTTCTCCTTCACGAGGCCAAAAATTATATATATAATTCCGATCATGATGAACCAAATGCATAGGATAATTTTTTTTGATGGAATTCTAGTTTCAATCGGTTCCAGTCCCATGTATCAGTATCATCACATAGCTTATACCACATCAATGCCTTTCCCTCCAAAAATAAAGGGAATACTTTCTTCTTAACTCCATCTCCGGATAAACCTGCAAGCTTAAACACTCCACAAATTTCATCCACATAGATCAAGTGCATATCAGGATGTACTGTTCCATCTCCTGCATAAGGATTAGCTAGCAATTTCTCTATCATACCCGGAGGAATCTCATAATAAATATTTTCAGTAGGTGTAGTAGGTTGAGGAGTAACTATTTGTGTTTCCGGTCGAGGTGAAGATACCCCGAACAAACCCCTCAAAGGATTACTTTCCATAGTGACAAGTGGCAGTAAATTTCAGCACGTAATATAAATGTTTCCTTACCAAATTCCACTCACCAAAGGCCCTTCACTCCCTGGAAATAGCACCAGAAAAGAGTCTTGATGATCCACAAGTATAGGGGATCAATCGTAGTCCTTTCGATAAGTAAGAGTGTCAAACCCAACGAGGAGCAGAAGGAAATGACAAGCGGTTTTCAGCAAGGTATTTTCTGCAAGCACTGAAATTATCGGTAACGAGTAGTTTGATAGCAAGATAATTTGTAACAAGTGACACGTAGCAATAGTAACAAAGAGATCAGCAAGGTGGCACAATCCTTTTTATAGCAAAGGACAAGCCGGAACGATCTCTTATAGACTTATAGTAAGTAAAGCGTTCTCGAGGACACATGGGAATTTCATCTAGTCACTTTCATCATGTTTGTTTGATTCGCGTTCACTACTTTGATAATTCAAGGTAATGTTGGTAGACGTCAGGAAATGCCTTTGAATTATTCACTTGTTATTGAACCATTTGATGTTTGGGGTTTCGATTATATGGGACCTTTTCCTAAATCCAACGGGTATATACTCATATCTTAGTTGTTGTTGATTACGTTACTAAGTGGGTAGAAGCTATTCCAACTAGTAGTGCTGATCATAACACTTCTATTAAAATGCTTAAAGAAGTTATTTTCCCGAGGTTTGGAGTCCCTAGATATTTAATGACAGATGGTGGTTCACATTTTATTCATGGTGCTTTCCGTAAGTTGCTTGCTAAATATGATGTTAACCATAGAATTGCATCTCCTTATCATCCTTAGTCTAGTGGCCAAGTTGAATTAACAAATAGAGAAATAAAATTGATTTTGCAAAAGACCGTTAATAGATCCAGAAAGAATTGGTCTAAGAAACTTGATGATGCATTATGGGCTTACAGAACTGCATAAAAAAATCCTATGGGTATGTGTCCGTATAAAATGGTTTATGGAAAAGCATGTCATTTACCTCTTGAACTAGAACATAAAGCTTATTGGGTAATTAAAGAACTTAACTATGATTTTAAACTTGCCGGTGAGAAGAGGTTATTTGATATTAGCTCTCTGGATGAATGGAGAACCCCAGCCTATGAAAATGCTAAGTTGTTTAAACAAAAAGTTAAAAGATGGCATGACAAAAGAATCCAAAAATGAGAATTCAAAGTAGGTGATCATGTTTTATTATACAATTCTCGTTTAAGATTTTTTGCAGGAAAACTTCTCTCTAAATGGGAGGGGCCATATGTCATCGAAGAAGTTTATCGCTCCGGAGCCATCAAAATAAAGAACCCCGAAGGCAATAATCCGAGAGTGGTGAATGGACAAAGAATTAAGCACTATATTTCAGGTACTCCCATTAATGTTGAAATTAATATTATTGAAACAATTACACCGGAGGGACACATAAAAGAGTCCTTCCGGAACGCTCCAGAACCCTGAAAAGGGGTAGGTATGTGATACGGTAAGTAAACCGACTCCAAAAATTCTATAAAAATTATTTCTGACAGTTTTGAAATATTAGAAAAATTAAAAAAATAAGAAACAGTCGAGGGGACCCATGTGTTGCCCACAGCGCGCCCTGATGCCTTGTGGGGCCCACGTGTGCCTTCCCGACTCCGTTTTCTTCCCGTATGCTTGTTTTGCAAGATAAAAATTCTTTATATATACTCCCATATGTTTTGACCACCGCATCGCAAGTTTCTCCTCTGTTCTTGTTTCGGGCTATTTTTCTGACACATCTAGGTCGCCATGCCGTCTCCAAGCTCATCCAAGGACAAGTTCTACGAGAAGGTCATCAACCCGTACCTATCGGAGGTGATGAAGCACCCTCAGGCCACTGAGATGCGTGAGGGGGTGCTCCACATCCGGGATGTTCAAGGGCCTAAGAAGACCGGGAGCGAGAAGGCCAGGCTGGAAGCAGTGGAACAGGAGATCTTCAAGTGCCAGGGCATGGTGGAGCGCGGACTTTGTGCTAACCACTCAATGATCACGGAATTCATCCATGAGCACAAGGTGGACGGCAAGAATATTGGGGACGTCATATTCAACTCAATGATCGAATTGATTATCTTCAGGCCCAAATATATGACCTACGAGTATGAGGCCAAGTTCAAAGGTATGAATTTAGCTGCAAATATCAGGACTCCGGAAACACGTTCGTCCTTTTATGATGGAGAGCCTATGCCTTGGAAGACGGAGGACCAGCCCACTACCTCACCATCATCACCATCACCGAAGAAGGAGACTTGAGTACATGGGCATGGGCACACCCCTTGGCTTGTGCCAAGCTTGGGGCGGGGGGGGCCCCGGTATCGTATCACCATCACTTTTTCATCATCATTATCTATCTTAGTTCGATCCTTAGTTATTTTGTGATTTAGAAGAATAAAGTTTTAGTATGATTTAGTTTCGAGTGCTTGCTTTGTGATCTATCTATCTATGTAATCATGTGTGAAAGTTATATAATAAAGAGTAGTTTGAGTTGAGTGTTTTGCTTTTGATGATCCAATCTTAGAAATAAAGAAAGAATAAAAATAAGATCATATGCTAATCCCATGGGGACTGATGACTTCACATAAAAGAAGTATAATTGATAAAACTTGTTGAAGGTTGACAAACATAGCATTGGTCATTGTAGCAATTCATGAAAAAGTAATAAAGGAAGAGAGGTCTCACATATAAATATACTATCTTGGACATTTTTTATGATTGTGAGCCCCCATCATACATTTTATGTCAATTAGTTGACGCTGGACAAGGAAGACAACGTAATGGGTTATGTTTGCGTATATTCACATAGAAGTTATATTGTTTTGGATCCTCTAACATGTGGTGTTTGCCCCCTATCTTTGCTAGCCAAAAATCCGCACCAAGTAGAGATACTACTTGTACATCCAAAACCCTTAAACCCCATTTCATGTCATGAGAGTCCACTATATCTACCTATGGATTGAATAAGATCCTTCAAGTAAGTTGTCATCGGTGCAAAAGCAATAAAATTTGCTCCTAAATATGTATGAACTTTTATTGTAAGGGAAAATAAGCTTTGTACGATCTTGTGATGGTGGAGCAATAAAAGCGACAGACTGCATAATAAAGGTCGCTATCACAAGGGGCAATATAAAGTGACATTCCTTTACATTAAGAGCTTGCACATCCAAAAACAAAAGCGCATGACAACCTCTGCGAAGGGCCTATCTTTTACTTTATGTATTTACTTTCATGCAAGAGTCAATAGTATTCTCCTCTATTCCATTTTTATTTTCTCTTTTGGCAAACATCATGTGGTGGGAATTGATCCATGCATATATATCCAGTTGAATATAGGTGATCATGAGTTATTATTGTTGACATTACCCTTGAGGTAAATACGTTGGGAGGCGAAATTATAAGCCCCTATCTTTCTATGTGTTCGACTGAAACTTTTGCTCCATAAGTATGACGTGAGTGTCAGCAATCATAGAAGACTAAATGATAGTTGAGTATGTGAACTTGCTAAACAAAGCTCTTACATAGACTCTTTCTGATAATATGATGAATTGCAATTGCTTCAATGACTGAGATCATAGTTTGTTAGTTTTCAATTTGGTTTGTGATTCATACTTTAATTTGTGGATGAATTGTCAGTTTTTCATGAGAAGTTTGATGATGATATATTGCTGTTATAATAAGGATCATGATGCTCCAAGTCCGTATTTTATTTTTATCGGTGTCTCTCTCTCTAAACATGTGGTCATGATTATCGATTTCGACTTTTCGCTTGAGGGCAAGCGAGGTCTAAGCTTGGGGGAGTTGATACGTCCAATTTGCATCATGATTTCCTACTGTTATTTATTATGTTTTTAATCATTATTTCACTTTATGGTACAATTCTTATGCCTTTTCTCTCTTAATTTGCAAGATTTACATGAAGAGGGAGAATGCCGGCAGCTGGAATTCTGGACCTGAAATAGCCACATCAGATATACCTATTCTACAGAGCTCCAATTGACCTGAAATTTTACGGAGATTTTTTATTGAGTATATAAAAAATACTGGAGAAAAGAAATACCAGAGGGGACCCACCAGTTGCCCACAAGGCAACAGAACGTGCCCCCCTAGGCGCGCCATATTGCCATGTGGGGCCCACAGCTGGCGTCTGGACCCCTTCTTCTGCTATATAAGGTCATTTGCCCTAGAAAAAATATAGAGAAGACTTTCAGGACGAAGCGCCGCCGTCTCGAGGTGGAACCTGGGAAGGAGCAATTTTGCTCTCCGGCGGAGCGATTCCGCCGGGGATACTTCCCTCCGGGAAGGGGAAATCGAAGCCATCGACATCACCAACGATCCTCTCATCGTGGGAGGACCAATCTTCATCAACATCTTCACCAGCACCATATCATCTCAAACCCTAATTCATCTCTTGTATTCAATCTTTGTCTCAAAACCTCAGATTGGTACCTGTGGGTTGCTAGTAGTGTTGATTACATCTTGTAGTTGATGCTTGTTGGTTTATTTGGTGGAAGATTATATGTTCAGATCCTTAATGCTATTCAATACCCCTCTGATCTTGAGCATGAATATGATTTGTGAGTAGTTACTTTTGTTCTTGAGAACATGGGAGAAGTCTTGTCATAAGTAATCATGTGAATTTTGTATTCGCTCGATATTTTGATGATATGTATGTTGTTGCTTCCTTTAGTGGTGTCATGTGAATGTCGACTACATGACACTTCACCATCTTTGGGCCTAAGGTAAGGCATTGTGGAGTCGTAATTAGATGATGGGTTGCTAGAGTGACAGAAGCTTAAACCCTAGTTTATGCGCTATTCCGTAAGGGGCTGATTTGGATCCATATGTTTCATGCTATGGTTAGAGTTATCTTAATTCTTCTTTCGTAGTTGCGGATGCTTGCGAGAGGGAGTAATCATAAGTCGGAGGCTTGTTCAAGTAAGAACAGCACCCAAGCACCGGTCCACCCACATATCAAATTATCAAAGTAGCGAACGCGAATCAAAGAAACATGATGAAAGTGACTAGATGAAATTCCCATGTGTCCTCGAGAACGCTTTGCTTATTATAAGAGATCGTTTCGGCCTGTCCTTTGCTACAAAATGGATTGGGCCACCTTGCTGCACTATTTGTTACCGTTACTACTTGTTACTTGTTGCGAATTATCTTGCTATCAAAACTATTTGTTACCGCTACTTTCAGTACTTGCAGAGAATACCTTGCTGAAAACCGCTTGTCATTTCCTTCTGCTCCTCGTTGGGTTCGACACTCTTACTTATCGAAAGTACTACGATTGATCCCCTGTACTTGTGGGTCATCATCCTCCTGGACGCCGGCTTCCTTGGCGTGTACTCCAAGGCTTCCCAATCCTAGTCTTCATAGGGACCATGAGCTGGGAGGGCGGCTGATACGTCCAATTTGCATCATGATTTCCTACTGTTATTTATTATGTTTTTAATCATTATTTCACTTTATGGTACAATTCTTATGCCTTTTCTCTCTTATTTTGCAAGATTTACAGGAAGAGGGAGAATGCCGGCAGCTGGAATTCTTGACCTGAAATAGCCACATCAGAAATACCTATTCTACAGAGCTCCAATTGACTTGAAATTTCATGGAGATTTTTTATTGAATATATAAAAAATACTGGAGAAAACAAATACCAGAGGGGACCCACCAGTTGCCCACAAGGCAACAGGGCGCCCCCCCACCGGGCGCGCCCTATTGCCTTGTGGGGCCCACAGCTGGCGTCTGGCCCCCTCCTTCTGCTATATAAGGTCATTTGCCCTAAAAAAATGAGAAGACTTTTGGGACGAAGCGCCACCGTCTCGAGGTGGAACCTGGGCAGGAGCTATTTTGCTCTCCGGCGGAGCGATTCCGCCGGGGATACTTCCCTCCGGGAGGGGGAAATCGAAGCCATCGACATCACCAACGATCCTCTCATCGTGGGAGGACCAATCTTCATCAACATCTTCACCAGCACCATCTCATCTCAAACCCTAGTTCATCTCTTGTATTCAATCTTTGTCTCAAAACCTCAGATTGGTACCTGTGGGTTGCTAGTAGTGTTGATTACATCTTGTAGTTGATGCTAGTTGGTTTATTTGGTGGAAGATTATATGTTCAAATCCTTAATGCTATTCAATACCCCTATGATCTTGAACATGAATATTATTTGTGAGTAGTTACTTTTTTTCTTGAGGACATGGGAGAAGTCTTGTCATAAGTAATCATGTGAATTTGGTATTTGCTCGATATTTTGATGATATGTATGTTGTTGCTTCCTTTAGTGGTGTCGTGTGAACATCGACTACATGACACTTCACCATCTTTGGGCCTAAGGGAAGGCATTGTGGAGTATTAATTAGATGATGGGTTGCTAGGGTGACAGAAGCTTAAACCCTAGTTTATGCGCTATTCCGTAAGGGGCTGATTTGGATCCATATGTTTCATGATATGGTTAGAGTTATCTTAATTCTTCTTTCGTAGTTGCGGATGCTTGCGAGAGGGGGTAATCATAAGTGGGAGGCTTGTTCAAGTAAGAACAGCACCCAAGCACCGGTCCACCCACATATCAAATTATCAAAGTAGCGAACGCGAATCAAACAAACATGATGAAAGTGACTAGATGAAATTCTCATGTGTCCTCGAGAACGCTTTGCTTATTATAAGAGATCGTTCCATCTTGTCCTTTGCTACAAAAAGGATTGGGCCACCTTGCTGCACTTTTAGTTACCGTTACTACTTGTTACTAGTTACGAATTATCTTGCTATCAAAACTATCTGTTACCGCTAATTTCAGTACTTGCAGAGAATACCTTGCTGAAAACCGCTTGTCATTTCCTTCTGCTCCTCATTGGGTTCGACACTCTTACTTATCGAAAGGACTACGATTGATCCCCTATACTTGTGGGTCATCAAGACTCTTTTCTAGCGCCGCTACCGGGAAGTGAAGCGCCTTTGGTGAGTGGAATTTGGTAAGGAAACATTTAGATTACGTGCTGAAATTTATTGTCACTTGTCACTATGGAAAGTAATCCTTTGAGGGGCTTGTTCGGGGTATCTTCACCTCGACCGGAAGCAATAAGAGTTTCTCCTCAACCTATTGAACCTACTGAAAATATTTATTATGAAATTCCTTCGGGTATGATAGAGAAACTGCTAGCTAATCCTTATGCAGGAGATGGAACAGTACATCCCGATATGCACTTGATCTATGTGGATGAAATTTGTGGATTGTTTAAGCTTGCAGGTTTATCCGGAGATGGAGTTAAGAAGAAAGTATTACATTCATCTTTGGAGGGAAAGACATTGATATGGTATAGGCTATGTGATGATACTGAAACATGGGACTGGAACCGGTAGAAGCTGGAATTCCACCTAAAATTTTATCCTATGCATTTGGTTCATCGTGATCGGAATTATATATATAATTTTTGGCCTCGTGAAGGAGAAAGTATCACTCAAGCTTGGGGGAGACTTAAGTATATGTTGTACACATGCCCCAATCATGAGCTCTCAAGAGAAATAATTCTTCAAAACTTTTATGCTCGGCTTTCTTATAATGATCAATCCATACTCGATACTTCTTCTGCTGGTTCCTTTATGAAGAGAACTATTGAATCCAAATGGGATCTTCTAGAAAGAATTAAACGTAACTCTGAAGACTGGGAAATCAACAAAGGTAACGAGTCAGGTATAAATCTTGAGTTTGATTGTGTTAAATCTTTTATGAAAACTGATGCTTTTCGTAAGTTTAGTACTAAATATGGACTTGACTCTGAGATAGTAGCTACCTTTTGTGAATCTTTTGCTGCTCATGTTGATCTCCCTAAGGAGAAATGGTTTAAATGCCATCCACCTATTGAACTGAAAGAAGAACCTGTTAGTGTTAAAGAAGAAACAATTGTTTACCATGTTGATCCAGTTGTGCCTACTGCTTATATTGAGAAACCTCATTTCCCTGTTAGGATTAAGGAACATGCTAAAGCTTCAACTGTGGTTAACAAGAGTAATATTAGAGCACCTAGACCTTCTGAACAAATTAAAGTTGAACCTAGTGTTGCAATGGTTAAATATCTTTTGGTTGATAATATTGATGGACATGTCATATATTTCTGTGATGAAGCAACTAGAATTGCTAAGCCAGACCCTAAAGATAAAAACAAACCTGTAGTTGGCATGCCTGTTATTTCTGTTAAAATTGGAGATCATTGCTATCATGGTTTATTTGATATTGGTGCTAGTGTGAGTGCTATTCCGTTTACTCTCTATCAAGAAGTCATGAATGATATTGCACCTGTTGAGATTGAAGATATTGATGTTACTATTAAGCTTGCAAACAGAGATACTATTTCACCACTTGGGATTGTTAGAGATGTTGAAGTCTTGTGTGCTAAGATCAAATACCCTACTAATTTTCTTGTTCTTGGATCACCACAAGATGATTTTTGTCCTATTATATTTGGTAGACCCTTCGTGAATACTGTTAATGCTAAGATTGATTGCACTAAAGAAATTGTTAGTGTTAATTTTGGTGAGATGTCTCATGAGTTTAATTTCTCTAAGTTTCATAGACAACCTCATGATAAAGAATTTCCTAGTAAAGATGAAATTATTGGTCTTGCTTCTATTGTTGTGCCTCCTACTGATCCTTTAGAACAATATTTGCTTGAGCATGAGAATGACATGAATATGAATGAAAGAAATGAAATAGATGAATTATTCTTTAAACAAGCACCTATCCTGAAACATAATTTGCCTGTTGAAACCTTGGGAGGTCCACCTCCACGCAAAGGTGATCCCGTGTTTGAATTGAAGCAATTACATGATACTCTTAAATATGCTTATCTTGATGAAAAGAAGATATATCCTGTTATTATTAGTGCTAACCTTTCAGAGCATGAAGAAAAGAGATTACTTAAAACTCTGAAGAAGCACCGGGCTGCTATTGGATATACTCTCGATGATCTTAAGGGCATTAGTCCCACTTTATGTCAGCATAAAATTCATATGGAGCCAGATGCTAAACCCGTTGTTGATCATCAAAGAAGGTTGAATCCTAGAATGAAGGATGTGGTAAGAACTGAAATATTAAAGCTTCTGGAAGCAGGTATAATTTATCCCATAGCTGATAGTAGATGGGTAAGTCATGTTCATTGTGTTCCTAAGAATGGAGGTATTATCGTTGTTCCTAATGATAAAAATAAACTTATCCCACAAAGAATTGTAACTGGTTATAGGATGGTAATTGATTTCAGGAAATTAAATAAAGCTACTAGAAAAGATCATTACCCCTTACCTTTTATTGATCAAATGTTAGAAAGATTATCTAAGCATACACACTTTTGTTTCCTAGATGGTTATTCTGGTTTCTCTCAAATACCTGTGTCGCCTGAAGATCAAGAGAAAACCACCTTTACTTGTCCTTTTGGAACTTATGCTTATCGTCGTATGCCTTTTGGTTTATGTAATGCACCTGCTACCTTTCAAACATGTATGACTGCTATATTCTCTGACTTTTGTGAAAAGATTGTTGAGGTTTTCATGGATGATTTCTCCGTTTACGGAACTTCTTTTGATGATTGCTTGAGCAACCTTGATCGAGTTTTGCAGAGATGTGAAGAAACTAATCATGTCTTGAATTGGGAGAAGTGCCACTTTATGGTGAATGAAGGTATAGTTCTTGGGCATAAAATTTCTGAAAGAGGTATTGAAGTTGATAAAGCTAAAGTTGATGCTATTGAGAAAATGTCGTGTCCTAAAGATATCAAAGGTATAAGAAGTTTCCTTGGTCATGCTGGTTTCTATAGAAGGTTTATAAAAGACTTCTCTAAAATTTCTAGACCTCTTACCAATCTCTTGCAAAAAGATGTCCCATTCGTTTTTGATGATGATTGTGTAGAAGCCTTTGAAATACTTAAGAAAGCCTTAATTTCTACACCTATTATTCAACCACCTGATTGGAACCAACCCTTTGAAATTATGTGTGATGCTAGTGATTATGCTGTTGGTGCTGTTCTAGCACAAAGAGTTGATAAGAAATTGAATGTTATTCATTATGCTAGTAAAACCCTAGACAGTGCTCAAAGAAATTATGCTACTACTGAGAAAGAATTTTTAGCAGTTGTGTTTGCATGTGATAAATTCAGATCTTATATTGTTGATTCCAAAGTTACTGTTCACACTGATCATGCTGCTATTAAATATCTTATGGAAAATAAAGATGCTAAACCTAGACTTATTAGGTGGGTTCTTTTGCAACAAGAATTTGATTTGCATATTGTTGATAGAAAGGGAGCTGAGAATCCCGTAGCTGATAATTTGTCTAGAATGGAAAATGTTCTTGATGACCCACATCCTATTAATGATGATTTTCCTGATGAACAATTAGCTATGATAAATGCTTCTCGTAATACTCCTTGGTATGCAGACTATGCTAATTACATTGTTGCTAAATACATACCACCTAGCTTTACATACCAACAAAAGAAAAAGTTTTTCTTTGATTTAAGACATTACTTTTGGGATGACCCACATTTATATAAAGAAGGAGTAGATGGTATTATTAGACGTTGTGTACCTGAGCATGAACAGGAACAAATCCTACGTAAGTGTCACTCCGAGGCATATGGAGGACACCATGCGGGAGACCGAACTGCACATAAGGTACTACAATCTGGTTTTTATTGGCCTACTCTTTTCAAGGATGCACGTAAGTTTGTCCTTTCTTGTGATGAATGTCAAAGAATTGGTAATGTTGGTAGACGTCAGGAAATGCCTATGAATTATTCACTTGTTATTGAACCATTTGATGTTTGGGGTTTCGATTATATGGGACCTTTTCCTAAATCCAATGGGTATACTCATATTTTAGTTGCTATTGATTACGTTACTAAGTGGGTAGAAGCTATTCCAACTAGTAGTGCTGATCATAACACCTCTATTAAAATGCTTAAAGAAGTTATTTTCCCAAGGTTTGGAGTTCCTAGATATTTAATGACTGATGGTGGTTCACATTTTATTCATGGTGCTTTCCGTAAGTTGCTTGCTAAATATGATGTTAACCATATAATTGCATCTCCTTATCATCCTCAGTCTAGTGGTCAAGTTGAATTAACTAATAGAGAAATAAAATTGATTTTACAAAAGACCGTCAATAGATCCAGAAAGAATTGGTCTAAGAAACTTAATGATGCATTGTGGGCTTACAGAACAGCATATAAAAATCCTATGGGTATGTCTCCGTATAAAATGGTTTATGGAAAAGCATGTCATTTACCTCTTGAGTTAGAACATAAAGCTTATTGGGCAATTAAAGAACTTAACTATGATTTTAAACTTGCCGGTGAGAAGACGTTATTTGATATTAGCTCCCTGGATGAATGGAGAACCCAAGCGTATGAAAATGCCAAGTTGTTTAAAGAAAAAGTTAAAATATGGCATGACAAAAGAATCCAAAAATGGGAATTCAAAGTAGATAATCATGTTCTATTATACAATTCTCGTTTAAGATTTTTTGCAGGAAAACTTCTCTCTAAATGGGAGGGGCCATATGTCATCGAAGAAGTTTATCGCTCTGGGGCCATCAAAATAAATAAATCCGAAGGCAATAATCCGAGAGTGGTGAATGGACAAAGAATTAAGCAATATATTTCAGGTACTCCCATTAATGTTGAAACCAATATTATTGAAACAATTACACCGGAAGAGCACATCAAAGAGTCCTTCCGGAACGCTCCAGAACCCTGAAAAGGGGTAGGTATGTGATACGGTATGTAAACCGACTCCAAAAATTCCATAAAAATTATTTCTGTCAGTTTTGGAATATTAGAAAAAAATTAAAAATAAGAAACAGCCGAGGGGACCCACGTGTTGCCCACAAGGCAACAGGGCGCGACCCCCCCTGGGGCGCGCCGTGATGCCTTGTGGAGTCCACGTGTGCCTTCCCGACTCCGTTTTCCTCTCGTATGCTTGTTTTGCAAGATAAAAAATTCTTTATATATACTCCAGTATGTTCTGACCACCGTATCGCAAGTTTCTCCTCTGTTCTTGTTTCGGGCTATTTTTCTGACAGATCTAGATCGCCATGGCTCCCCGAAGACTCCGCACCAAGCAACGGATCGTTCAACCTTCACCCGGCAAACGCCCTTTCAGCGAAGTATATTATGAGTGGTCGTCCGGAGAGGAGGACATAGCTATGGAGGAGGAACCCGGAAAGGTCATGGAGGACCGGATTCAAGGAGAAGAAGATCAAACCATGCACAAGGAGGAGCCTACGGAAAAGGGAGATTCATGGCAAACTCTTTATGATAAATTTCCCCCATCTGAAATCGATACACTAAAAGTTTTTGAAGCAATTTGTGCTCAGAACACTTCGCTTACTCGTGAATTTATTGTGTTAGAAGAGCAGAATCATGCCCTTCGAAGGATCAATCGTAATCCGGAGTACTTGCTGAAGTTGAAGGACAAGCCCACTACCTCACAATCACCACCATCACCGAAGAAGGAGACTTGAGTACACGGGTATGGGCACTCCCCTTGGCTTGTGCCAAGCTTGGGGGAGGCGCTCCGGTATCGTATCACCATCACTTTTTCATCATCATTATCTATCTTAGTTCGATAGTTAGTTATTTCGTGATTTAGAGGAATAAAGTTTTAGTATGATTTAGTTTTGAGTGCTTGCTTTGTGATCTATCTATCTATGTAATCATGTGTGAAAATTATATAATAAAGAGTAGTTTGAGTTGAGTGTTTTGCTTTTGATGATCCAATCTTAGAAATAAAGAAAGAATAAAAATAAGATCATATGCTAATCCCATAGGGAGTGATGACTTCACATAAAAGAAGTATAATTGATAAAACTTGTTGGAAGTTGACAAACATAGCATTGGTCATTGTAGCAATTCATGAAAAAGTAATAAAGGAAGAGAGGTCTCACATATAAATACACTATCTTGGACATCTTTTATGATTGTGAGCCCCCACCAAATATTCTATGTCAATTAGTTGACGTTGGACAAGGAAGACAACGTAATGGGTTATGTTTGCTTATATTCACATAGAAGTTATATTGTTTTGGATCCTCTAACATGTGGTGTTTGCCCCCTATCTTTGCTAGCCAAAAATCCGCACCAAGTAGAGATACTACTTGTGCATCCAAAACCCTTAAACCCAGTTTCATGTCATGAAAGTCCACTGTATCTACCTATGGATTGAATAAGATCCTTCAAGTAAGTTGTCATCGGTGCAAAAGCAATAAAATTTGCTCCTAAACATGTATGAACTTTTATTGTAAGGGAAAATAAGCTTTGTACGATCTTGTGATGGTGGAGCAATAAAATCGACAGACTGCATAATAAAGGTCGCTATCACAAGGGGCAATATAAAGTGACGTTCCTTTACATTAAGAGCTTGCACATCCAAAAACAAAAGCGCATGACAACCTCTGCTTCCCTCTGCGAAGGGCCTATCTTTTACTTTATGTATTTACTTTCATGCAAGAGTCAATAGTATTCTCCTCTATTCTGTTTTTGTTTTCTCCTTTGGCAAACATCATGTGGTGGGGATTAATCCATGCATATATATCCAGTTGAATGTAGGTGATCAAGAGTTATTATTGTTGACATTACCCTTGTGGTAAATACATTGGGAGGCGAAATTATAAGCCCCTATCTTTCTATGTGTTTGACTGAAACTTTTGCTCCATAAGTATGACGTGAGTGTCAGCAATCATAGAAGACTAAATGATAGTTGAGTATGTGAACTTGCTAAACAAAGCTCTTACATAGACTCTTTCTGATAATATGATGAATTGCAATTGCTTCAGTGACTGAGATCATAGTTTGTTAGTTCTCAATTTGGTTTATGGTTCATACTTTAACTTGTGGATGAATTGTCACTTTTTCTTGAGAAGTTTTATGATGATATATTGCTTTTATAATAAGCATCATGATGCTCCATGTACGTATTCTATTTTTATCGACGTCTCTCTCTCTCTAAACATGTGGTCATGATTATCGATTTCGACTTTTCGCTTGAGGGCAAGCGAGGTCTAAGCTTGGGGGAGTTGATACGTCCAATTTGCATCATGATTTCCTACTGTTATTTATTATGTTTTTAATCATTATTTCACTTTATGGTACAATTCTTATGCCGTTTCTCTCTTATTTTGCAAGATTTACATGAAGAGGGAGAATGCCGGCAGCTGGAATTCTGGACCTGAAATAGCCACATCAGAGATACCTATTCTACAGAGCTCCAATTCACCTGAAATTTCACGGAGATTTTTTATTGAATATATAAAAAATACTGGAGAAAATAAATACCAGAGGGGACCCACTAGTTGCCCACAAGGCAACAGGGCGCGCCCTATTGCCTTGTGGGGCCCACAGCTGGCGTCTGGCCCCCTCCTTCTGCTATATATGTTCATTTGCCCTAGAAAAAATAATGAGAAGACTTTTGGGACGAAGCGCCGCCGTCTCGAGGCGGAACCTGGGCAGGAGCTATTTTGCTCTCCGGCGGAGCGATTCCGCCGGGGATACTTCCCTCCGGGAGGGGGAAATCGAAGCCATCGACATCACCAACGATCCTCTCATCGTGGGAGGACCAATCTTCATCAACATCTTCACCAGCACCATCTCATCTCAAACCCTAGTTCATCTCTTGTATTCAATCTTTGCCTCAAAACCTCAGATTGGTACATGTGGGTTGCTAGTAGTGTTGATTACATCTTGTAGTTGATGCTAGTTGGTTTATTTGGTGGAAGATTATATGTTCAGATCCTTAATACTATTCAATACCCCTCTGATCTTGAACATGAATATGATTTGTGAGTAGTTACTTTTGTTCTTGAGGACATGGGAGAAGTCCTGTCATAAGTAATCATGTGAATTTGGTATTCGCT
Source organism: Elymus sibiricus (assembly GCA_039707655.1). Taxonomy (NCBI): domain Eukaryota; kingdom Viridiplantae; phylum Streptophyta; class Magnoliopsida; order Poales; family Poaceae; genus Elymus; species Elymus sibiricus. Next base: position 248,067,196 of record CM077668.1, read on the forward strand.
TGATATTTTGATGATATGTATGTTGTTGCTTCCTTTAGTGGTGTCGTGTGAACATCGACTACATGACACTTCACCATCTTTGGGCCTAAGGGAAGGCATTGTGGAGTAGTAATTAGATGATGGGTTGCTAGAGTGACAGAAGCTTAAACCCTGGTTTATGCGCTATTTCGTAAGGGGCTGATTTGGATCCATATGTTTCAGGCTATGGTTAGAGTTATCTTAATTCTTCTTTCGTAGTTGCGGATGCTTGTGAGAGGGGGTAATCATAAGTGGGAGGCTTGTTCAAGTAAGAACAGCACCCAAGCACCGGTCCACCCACATATCAAATTATCAAAGTAGCGAACACGAATCAAACAAACATGATGAAAGTGACTAGATGAAATTCCCATGTGTCCTCGAGAACGCTTTGCTTATTATAAGAGAACGTTCCGGCTTGTCCTTTGCTACAAAAAGGATTGGGCCACCTTGCTGCACTTTTAGTTACCGTTACTACTTGTTACTTGTTACGAATTATCTTGCTATCAAAACTATCTGTTACCGCTACTTTCAGTACTTGAAGAGAATACCTTGCTGAAAACTGCTTGTCATTTCCTTCTGCTCCTCGTTGGGTTCGACACTCTTATTTATCGAAAGGACTACGATTGATCCCCTATACTTGTGGGTCATCAGCGGCCCACGGCATAACCGACCTAGAGGGCCCTCGGCATGCCTACTTGGGTCGGCTCCCCGTATGGTCAGGCACCCCTGGGCCATAACACCGTTAGTAGCTCCTGAACTAGTCTTCAAACTTGGCCATGCCTTGGTCGGAGTTGATTTGGGACGTTTGCTTCTGCAAGCTTGTCTAGGTCTTAGCCGCTTCACAAAGCTCCCCTGAAAGTGAATCTTCATCATCAATCGGCTTGAGAGAATGGGTTGCGCATCACAGTCGATTTCCTTCAGCTACCATGCTCTCCGAATCTTGCCTGTCTATGCAGACATATAAAAATTTAAAAGTTTTAGAGCCTCGGTTTTTGGGGGATCAGACCAGGCTACAACCCAGCTGGTCAAGTCGAACCAGCTCGGTCCTGCTAACTGCTGGTCAACCTGACGCTTGCGAGGGGCCGCGGGGCCCATTAAGGCCACGCGGCAAGCGTTGTAAAAGCAATCTCAAATTGACAAAAAGACATGAATGGACGGAGCGCCTTGGACGCCAGCGCCATAAACGGAACGCCTTGGTACTGGCACATATTATGCGCGATGTTTGTTACTTTGGGTGAAATTCTTAATCATCCTTCTTGTGTTCTCCAAGATAAATTGTTGCAGATGAAGAGCTTGCTAGGAAGCTCTCAGAAGATCTTGGAAAGAGACAAAAGCTTGTGCTATCACAAGGCAAAGTTAAGCATCTTTTCTTTTCAAGAAGAAAGGGTGATGGCAAGGTAGTTGAGGATGAATCTCTTCCCCTTACACAAGCCAGAAAAAAAATACTTTCTAAAGCAGAAATAGATGAGACTTCTGAGAAAAAAAGGAAAGCCAGTCAAGAGGTAAATAAGGAACAAATGAAAAATTTGCATGCCTGGAAAGGGCAACTCTTACTCTAGGTTACATCCTCAACGAACTTACTTCTTGTTGATTACATGAAGAAGAGTCAAGAAGAATGCAATTTTGCTATGTTGAACTGCTCTTATGTCAGAGAAAAGAATCCAATGGATCCTAGATTTCATTCCAGAGTTCAACAAGACTTTAATGAGACAGTTTTTTGGCCAACGTCACCATCCTCTCGCTGGTCGTAGGGATACTCTCGCCACGCCGGTTGTCACTGTTGGCGCCGCCTCATCGCAGCGCCGCTCTTCTTCTTCCTCACACAACTCTCCTTGTGATTTCTCTCAAGAACACTGATGAACAAAAGGACACACATCAGGGAACACACACACACACACACGCATATACCAGGGAAGAAAGCCAAGTAGCTTTGCCGAGAAGCTCCCTTCCTTGGTCACACAAGTGCTACATTGTTTCCCAGCCCTCACAGCCTCCTTTCATTCACTCAAAAGGAACTATTTATACGAGGACTTGACACTCCATGGTGCATGCAGCCACTACCACCATGCACCACTCACGCCACTAACTAGCCCTATTCTCATGCCCACTAATACAACTAACCCACGTACATGCATGACTACCTGTTAACTAATCCTAGAATCACTCCAGGATATCCACAGGACCCGGCCACCATGCAAACATATACACCTATCTACGTGCTGACTAAAGTGAACATCCAGATACCATAAAAATCAAGATTAAAAAGCTAACAATCACCCCCTAATCTTGATTCTCAATTCGTGACTATCGGGTCGCCCGCAACCTCTTGCCACGCCTTTTGTGTTTGCCGACCTACGCACAAAACGCATGCCATCATGCCATCTTGCCAAGCACAGCTCCCATCACCACGCCGTCTCCATCTTGCGGCATCACACCGTCAAACACCTCCTTGTCGTGAACGACGCCGTCGCAGCGTCGGTCACCACCACCGTCTCCATCTAGTCGTGGTCGACGTCGTCGCAGCGCCCATCACCACGTCCTCTTGCCGCACATGGCAGCCACCTATTGCCGGTGACGACGCCGTCGCGACGCCGATCATGACGCCCTCATTATCTTGCGGCATAACACCGCAACCGCATGTTCGCCACCGGTGCCACAACTCGCCGGTGACTCGCCTCCATGTTGTCGCCGATGACGCATCTTGTGGACGACTCGGACATGGAACTCCTTATGGCAATGGTCTCCGCTCCATGGCCATCACCTCCTTGCCGCCGGTGACGCAACTTACCGGACGGCATACCTTTCTCCATCGCTCGTAACGCAGCTTGACGAGGATGAAGACACGCACGAGCCGCCAGCAGCATCGTGCCGCCAACGGCGTGCACCTTGCGCCGACGATCTCCACCTCTCATGGAGTCCGCCGCGCCGCCACCACCGCCTCAGATCGACAAGGCTCTGATGCCAATTGTTGGCGCCGCCTCGTCGCAGCGCCGCTCTTCTTCTTCCTCACACAACTCTCCTTGTGATTTCTCTCAAGAACACTGATGAACAAAAGGACACACATCAGGGAACACACACACACACACGCATATACCAGGGAAGAAAGCCAAGTAGCTTTGCCGAGAGGCTCCCTTCCTTGGTCACACAAGTGCTACATTGTTTCCCAGCCCTCACAGCCTCCTTTCATTCACTCAAAAGGAACTATTTATACGAGGACTTGACACTCCATGGTGCATGCAGCCACTACCACCATGCACCACTCACACTCAAAAGGAACTATTTATACGAGGCTCCCTTCCTTGGTCACACAAGTGCTACATTGTTTCCCAGCCCTCACAGCCTCCTTTCATTCACTCAAAAGGAACTATTTATACGAGGACTTGACACTCCATGGTGCATGCAGCCACTACCACCATGCACCACTCACGCCACTAACTAGCCCTATTCTCATGCCCACTAATACAACTAACCCACGTACATGCATGACTACCTGTTAACTAATCCTAGAATCACTCCAGGATATCCACAGGACCCGGCCACCATGCAAACATATACACCTATCTACGTGCTGACTAAAGTGAACATCCAGATACCATAAAAATCAAGATTAAAAAGCTAACAATTCGGTTGTCACTCGCAAGATGGCTACGCTGCATGGACGCACTGTGTTGTTGTGGAGGTCAGGTGGCTGCTTGAGACGGAGGCACTGCTATGACAATGAGCGACTGGTGTGGCGAGGACGTTGATGCTGCAATGGCGAGCCATGGATGCTTCAAGGCCAGGTGGCGGATGCTACGACGGGGAGCCTATCGACAGCTACTGCAAGCCACTCGACAATGACGCTGGCTATTGCGACGTGATGCTGCAAGGCGATGACAACGATGTTGCTACCGGCGACGATGACTTATGCGAGCATTGAAGGTGATGCTTTGAGTAGCGAACCCTGAGGCTGCGAGCTCTTGCACCCGTGCTGCAAGCGAAGATGACACCACTATAGGTCGGTCACCGACGTGATGCCGTGAACTGTCGAAGATGGATGCTACAATCTGTGACAGGGCCCGATGACTACCATGAGGTGTTATGAGGGAGCTGTGAGATGCTACAACAACGTCCGCCAGTTGTTGCTACACTACCGTTTGAATGCGACGAGGCTGCTATGAGATCTTGCAAGGATCCTGCGAGCTACTGTGCTCCAACGGCGCGCATTGCAGGGAGCCGGTCGGCGCTGCTCCGAGCTAGGAAATGTTCTCCAACGGCGCGCATTGCAGGGAGCCAGTCGGCGCTGCTCCGAGCTAGGGAAACGGGAAGACACATGTGGTAGACATTGAAACACGTGGGGGAGAGGATGTTAAGGATCCTGTTTTTCGATGAGGCACGTACTAGCAACGAGGACAACATAATACTTTTATGCAATGGTCACGTGTGCGCCCATCTAAGAAACTCCAACAGTTCCCCTAGAAATCTTCCTCTGAAATTGTTTTTTTGGCCTTCCCGTAAAATTTAGGGGAAGTTTCTCGAAAGCAACTTTTGTCAGTTCCTCTAATCTTCTTCCCCTAAATGCATTTTTATTTTATTTTTAATTAAACAAAAAAGTAGATGATCGCAAGGACTCACCAATCAGTGACATCGGCGGGCAGTGCGGTGGCCGCCGGCAAGGGGCGAGGCGTAACAGCGGGCGCAGACGGCGGCGGTGGCGGGCGTGACGGTGACGGCGGGCACGGGCGACGGCGGGCAGCGGAGGGCTTGGCGGACAGCGCCAGCCCCGGGGGACGGCGGCCGGTGTCGCGGGCGAGGTAGCATCGGGCGGCGGGCGGCGCGGCCGTGTTTCGGCGTGGGCGGCGCAACGGCTTTCCATCAAAGTTTCGACGGAGCGGCGGCGTTCCGGCGAACTGGCGCAGAAGTTTCAGGCGGTTGCAATCCTGCCAAAAAGATACGAGAAGGCATCTTCGCGTCAATAAGCGAGGAGAAAGAACCTCTTTTACGGGATCCTCTAAAGGTAAAGTCAGTTTACGGTTCCCGTAAATAATGGTTTTTTTAGAGATAGGGAACTGTTAGAGCAACTCCAACGCGCCGACCCAAACGGACGCGCATTTTGTCCGCTTTTCGTCCGTTTGGGTCGGCGAGGCGGACGGCCGCGTCCGCTTTTTGATTTGGGTCGGCATGTGCGCCCAACGGGACGCAGACCCATATTTGAGCGCGGCCAAAAAAAGTGTGAATAATAAACAAGTGGCGGAAATTAACGTAATAAAACATATAATTAAACATAACTGGCCGGTCAACCGCCTGCCAAAGTCCACTTAAACATTAATTAAACAATAAAAAAACTACGCGCCCGCACGCTGCCCTATACGTGTGCCTTGCCCTTGCCCTTGACGTCCTCGTCGCCGCCAGTGAGGTCGATGAAGACGGGAGGCGGCCCAGCCCACCCGAACGCGGCTTGATAGGCCGCCAGGGCAGCCTCCTCAGGCGTCTGCTGCGGCGGCGGCATTGCGGCCAGGCGGGCGCGCTCCTCCTCTTCCTCGAGGCGCAGCGCCTCCTCGTCGCGGCGCAGCGCCTGCTCGTGGCGCATCTGCCGCTCGCCGTCGGCCGCCTCCTCGGCGAGCCATTGCGCCTTCCAGCGCTCGAGGTGGGCCGCCTCCTCGTCCGGCGTCGCGGCGTAGTGGACAGGAGGCGCGCTCACCCACTCGCGGAGCTGGCCGGTCCACGAGTAGGACTCCTCGGGCCAAGTGGGCGGTGGCAGCGACCGCTTCCGCGTGGGCGTGGGCTCCGGCTCCGGCTCGGCCTTGGGCTCGAAGAACGGCGGCGGTGGCGGAATGAAGAGCGGCGCGTGGACGGAGTCCCCCGCCGCCGACAAGGCGATGGTGTGCTCCAGCCCATCCCAATGGGCGTCCTCCTTGAGCCGGCTGGCCTCTAGCGCGCGCTCCAGGGCCTCCTCCAGGGCGGCTTGGTAGGCCGCTTCCGCCGCCTCCTCCTCCGGCAAGACTTCTGGAGGCGGCGGTGGAACGGCGTGGTCGATGTGGACGCCGCGGCGGCGCTCCTCCTCGTGCTCTAGCGCAAGCCAGCGCTCCCAGTTGGGGGAGTCTGGCGCGTAGGCACGCATCGCGCACTGCTCCGGCGAAAGAAGCTCGCACCGCTTGCGGACCTCCTCGGCGTGCGCCCGCGCCGAGCGCGGTACCGCCGGAATGGGGATCCGCTGCGGGTCCAGATGCCAACTGTGCGGCAGGTTACTGCAGGGGCCGGCGGTACTGCCAGTGCCACCGTGCCTGGTAGACTGGTATGTACAGGCGCTCTCGCTCCCGCGGTGGCGAGCTGCGTCTAGCCGGCGGCGGAGGAGGAGGAACCGCGCGAGCCACGCGGGAAGAGCTCGCGCCGGCGCTGAACTTCCCCTTCCCGCCGAAGAAGCCCATTGCTGCTGGCTGGCTTGCTAGGGTTTGGGGCTAGGCTAGGGTTTTCTAGTCGCCGGCGAGGGAGCAAGTGTGGCCAGATGTGGACTGGGAGATGGAAGTGGATAAGGCCGGCCCCGCCGCACGCTTCCATTAAAAAGGATGGGCACGCGGTCCTTCCACACACTGCCAGGCGGGCCCGAGGTAGGTGCTGGCGTTTAATACGACCGCGTGTGGTGGTTGGCCGGCCGACATGTGGGGCCGTGGCGGACACCCAGGGGACGCGCGGCGCGTCCGTTTCGTGTCCGCGTGGACGCAAACCAGGCGCAAATTTGGGCTGAAAATGCGTCGGCGCGGACAACAAGCGGACGCAATTTGGTTTTGGGTCGGCGCGTTGGGCCGACGTTTTTGTCCGTTTCGACCCAAACGGACAGACGCGGAGGATTTGGATCGCCGCTTTGGAGTTGCTTTAGAGTTTGCTCTGACGGCGGGCAGTGTGGACGATGCACGATCTTATCGATCGGCCGAAGCTAGCGTTGTCCTGTTACATATAACTCAGATCAGGTCCTGAAATTTATCCGAACCCGTTCAAATCTGATGGATGTTAATCTCCATCCGTAAGTGCTTTTCACAGATTAAAGCAAGAATCGGATTGGCATCTGGTACTAAAAACGAAGAGATAGAATCCATGTCATCCAACGAGCAAGGGTTTTAATTCCGTCATCCCCAAATCTGCAGAACTCTTCCGTTCCCGGCGGGCGGCGGCTGGTTTAGGCGGCGAGCTGACGGCGGATCTCCATCAATTCCTTGGTGTTCTTCGGTCCCCTCCTCTCTTTCTCACTAGTAAACCACGCGGAGACGATCCAAGATGGGCGGCTGCTGCTGCTGTTTCCCCTCCAAACCCCCAAGGGAGAACCCAATGCACCCAGCCGCAGAGCCGCTCATCCAGCGGAAGCCCAATCACACCCCGGTGATCACCCATACTCACAAGGTCCAACTCTCTCTTTCTTTTGCTCCTTGGATCTGCTTGATGCATCAAGCGTACGACCGTGGTTGCCGGTCACTTCTGATCGTCGTGCGTTGGCTGGTCATATTCTTGCAGGGTCTGAACCCTGTCGTGCGCCTGAAGACCGGCTTCGAGCGTTTCAGAACGAATGTGTACAAGTATGTCTTGAAGCCCAAAGAATTATGTGTCTTTGTTCAATATGGATTTGTGCTGAATTGAATTTGTTATTCTGTGGTGGCAATTGGTACTTGGCAGCAAGAATCCGAAGCTTTTTGAATCGCTTAAGAAGGACCAGTCCCCCAAGGTATGTGCCATCTGGTTGATACATACATGAATGTTGTTCAAAGTGGCCACTGAGTGTACTCTACATGTTGTCTCCACCGAGCATTCCTTTAGCTCTGCAACTTGTGAAGTTTGTCAGTAAATTTGGAACCTTAACCAAGGCTGTATTCGTGAGATATGTTAATATCCCCGTAATTACCTGCCTAGGCTAGCCTTGCAGAATGTGGCAGTGTACATGGAACTCAAACATATTACATAAACCAGTATGATAAGAAACATCGGCTACGAAGCACAATTATTTAGTTTCTAGAAAATAGCAATTTCTCATTTGCAAGATTGCTATTTGGGCCCAGGGTATGGCTGACCTTCATGATTCACTTCCCGGTACCTTTATTTTGGTTGAAGGATAAATTACATGAAGGGATGCCTGATGGCAACAGCTTCCCACCTCTGGGCAATTGAGCAATTATTACACTTGCTGCAACTGATGTGCTTCTGATATACATTTGTGCTTGTTGCTGACAACACTCTTAATTCATTCTTACTTGCAGTACATGGTGTTTGCATGTGCTGACTCGCGTGTGTCTCCAACAATAACCCTCGGACTGAATCCAGGAGAGGCCTTCACTGTTCGAAATATTGCCGGAATGGTTCCTGCCTATCAAAAGGTTCTTTATTATGTACATTGTTTCATTCTATATTATTGTGGGCTATTTAGTAACTCTAGCTTGTGTATTTGAGATGTATACTGAGCTGCACTTGCATATTGGTTGCAGACAAGGCACTGCAGCATCGGGTCAGCCATCGAGTTTGCCGTGGTTGTCCTCAAGGTTGCTTCTTCCTTCTGGTTTTTAATATCCTTGACACACGAAAGTGTACTTTTATTCAGGAATACAACTGTCTCATACAATTTTGCAGTTAATTTATTTATGCCAGTGTGGCAAGGTTGGTTGGTAAATTGATAATTAGATAATTAGTCAATCTGGTAATGACTTCCTCATGCCTTGTGCCTTCCATTTTAAAAAGGAGATAGTTTCTGTTTCATGTAGCATCTCTAATTTGCCCTAGATGTGATCCAATAACATAAAGAAGAATTTTGCCTCTCTCCATGGGTATATGTATGCTCTTCTCTTTAAGCGAAATAGGCTCTCTTTTCACGGGCATATATCTTGTCAATTGCAAATGTTGTCATTTGTGTTCTGTTGGGTCCAGTCTAGGAAGGTGAAACCGTGAAAGTGATGTGCTCAGAGAAGAGAACTCTCCTTAGGGAAAAAAAATATTATCTCTCTCATTAAGGTATAAAAAATGTACGTTTTCTCATAGCAACTCTCGAATCAATGTGTGGCTATAGCCATTCTACCCAGCCATAAGTATCATCAGGACAGTTTATAAATTTAATCATGTGTCAAATGATTCTAATATGGTGAAGTATTGTTTCAGATCATAGTTTGTCGTTTGGAGTTGGTATGGTCTGTAGAACTCCGTTAGTTATATTGCACTCACTTAAAATATCGAAATGGATACCTTGGATAGTTTTGGCAAGCAATATTGTAAGCTGACATAAACTTGCGCTTGCTACCAATTATAAAAGTTTGGTATATTCTCCATCAAAAGGACTTCATAGACATCCATTTGGCAGGTTGAGTGCATTGTTGTGATTGGTCACAGCCGCTGTGGTGGAATTAGGGAACTACTCTCGCTGAAGGACGAAGGGCCTAATGCCTAGTAAGTAAATGTCTCCATACTTATTATGTACCGAAAAAATCATATATACACAAGGGATACAAATAAGGGATTGCTGGATGGGCAACCCAAACGAGTCCTAGAGGAGTGAACTAAAAGCCTAAAACATAGCTTCAGTATTAGTATGTCCTCTCACTAATTTTTATTGAGCTGACTGTTTGTATTGTTACTTAGCCACTTCATTGAGGACTGGGTGAAGATCGGTATGGAGGCCAAGAAGAAGGTCCAGAGGGAAAACAGGTTGTTGCCTTTTGACGACCAATGCACCGTGCTGGAGAAGGTACGAATACGATTGCTTAAAACATTTTCATTTCCTGTTGAGCAGAATAGTGGGCCAATTGTGCACCACTGGTTTCCCTCTACTTACTATATCGTTTTGGCACCTTTCATCTTTAGGAGTTAACAAACGTTCCATAGTAGCCAGATAAACGCTCATCTTGCATTTCTGAATGGTATGTGTGCAGGAGGCCGTCAACGTGTCCCTCAGAAATTTGAAGTCGTACCCGTTCGTCAAGGCCAGATTGAGCAAGGGCACACTGAATTTGATTGGTGCCCGCTATGACTTCGTCCGCGGAAGCTTCGAAACGTGGAATGCCTAAAGCCAAGTAGTGCAGAAATGTTTACTAAGCTACTCCCTCCGTCTCATAATATAAGACGTTCTTATATTATGGGACGAAGGGAGTAGTTGCATATATTTCCTCTAAAAAGGCTAGTTGAATACTACATCGCTGTTGCTGGGTTTGCATTCCGTGTGAGTCCTTTGCCAGAGGTTCTGACGTTTGTTAGTTTCTGACGATAGATTTGGCGTAGTATGGCAGAGAGATTTTGCAGTACAGACGGAAGGTAAGGCTAGTATTGGATTTGGAGGATGGCGCCAAGGAGACATGTGTCTGTGTGTGTGTGTTTTGATGGAGTAATTTGCAAAATACCACCACATTTGTGGACTTAGATCAACTTTTTTTTTTTTTTGCAAAAACCATCTGGTATAGCGTAACAGTTTTGTGGAAAGGAAAACACTTGAATCCAGCCGGCTGATTTCTCGAGAAATCAGTCGCGTCCCCATCCAGCCACGCGTCCTGGTCCCACAGCCATCCGTGTCCATAGCGCTCGGTCAACACGAGATATGGCCTTGTGGAAAACACGGATCGTTCACTAAACGCGTGTTGACACCGTTTCTGGCGGATGGGCCCTGCTATAAATGCTGATGTCACAACAAATCTTAACACCCTTTGACCTGACCGTGAAACTAGAAGTAGGGGCCCACCCTTCAGCGTCTCATGCTTACTGTCGTCGGGTGTGGGCGCCCGCACGGAAGCATGCGCTGCATAGGGGGAGAAGTGCCGGCGCGACTCGGCCGTAGCAAGTGCCAGCGGCGTGCACTTGCACTAAAGAATGAACAATGACTTGAACTGAAGAGCGAAAAACTGCCGCATCAAGAATCTCACACAAGATGATAAATGACTAAAAAAAAACATGACTGACTTTAAAATTTAAACTAAAGCCGCGACACTTTTTTTGGATTGGAGGGAATACTGATAAAGACACTGAAGTACTGAAAGACACTGACGACGCGTTTGGTTCGACAGTTTTGCACCGTCTCCCGATTACACCGTTTAGCGAATGCGTTACCTGCGTTTGGTTCGGCTGGGCCGGTTTCAATCACCCTGTAATCAGATACAGCGCTTCGCAAAGCCCAAAACGGGATGCACCGAGCGGAAACCGAAAACGCTCGTTCCCCTTTCTTCTCCGCTCATCCTGAGCTCGCCTCCGCCGAGAGGAGTCTCTCCCTTCCCCGGCGAGACCTCCCCGGCTTCTCCTTCTCCGACACAAGCAGCAACGCCGGCAGAATCTCCTCCAACCCCGCCGCGATCAGCAGCGTTGGCCGGATCTTCACCATCCTACCACGAGCAGCAACGCCGGCCAGAGCTCCCCTTTCTCCGTCTCGAGCAGCCACGCCGGTCGGATCTCTTCCTTCTCCATCGCGATCAGCCATGGCCGCCGGACCTCTCCCCATCCCTATCGCGAGCAGACACGCCGGTCTGGCCTCTCCCTTGGTCCCTTCTTTGCCTAACGCTCTGAATTGAGAAACCAACGCTTCGTTGAAGACACATCACGTAATCATCCAAACCCCAGCATAATACAGCGCATTCTGATTACAAATCTGAAACTGTTACCTGTGTTGAACCAAACGCGTCGTGAGTTTTGACTGATAAGCAAGTAGTGAACAATCAGGAAAGATGGGAAACTCTTCTGCATGCGTCGATCACATCTACAGCAAGACCGAAGGCCGGCCGTCTCCTTCACGGGCTGCTATCCTGCTACTACTTCGCGGTGGTCGTAGAGGACGTCATCTCGCCATAGTGAACGAGCTTTCTGAATCTGCCGATTGGCATTAGCTTGTCATACACGGCCATGTCCACACAAATTTCCAAGAGGACCAGGAGCAGCGATCAACGGCGGCGGCTGTTCAAACCGGCAAATTCTACTTTGTTTGAGTGACGGTGACGATGCCCACGGTGGCCGTCAAACTTATTGATTCTTGTTTGATGGAGGCCAGCAATATACATGAACAATTTTACTGTTCATCAGGGAGGGTGTGAGCTCGGGATCAAAAGAGCACTTTCGCTCTCGTTGACTCCTCTAGAATAATGCATTTGGGAAGAAAAGGCTTTTCAAGTGGTTTTGCAAGGCAGCCAGTGGCACTGTGGCAGTAAAGGTGGAATGCTTATTGGAGTCAATCTGGATGTCATGGATGCAGACCTCATTGGGGAGGATCAATTTCTCCATGGTGTTTGAGTATAGAGGCTTTTGTGATAATTGTGCTTGGGTGGATGTTTATGGTCCAACCAAACGGTCTTTAAGAGCTATGTTTCTGTCAGATGCTTTGAGATTCGTATGGACACATGGCGTCTTCTAAGAGGGATCTCACGTGATTACAAAATAGACTAGGTCTCATAGAATGGTTTTCTCAGTTTACGCTAAGTAAGGGCATCTTCAAGGCGGACCCACAAACCGCCCGCAACTGCCCGAACCGCGTGGTCCAGACGCGGTTTGCCATCCAGCGCGGGCCTGTATCGGTCCGCCGAGTGGTCCGGACGTATTTTTTATGGCAAACACGGGACAAATGTGGGTGGACTTTGCGGGAGTCCGGACAGCAGTCACGTAGGACTCCGACACCCCTGGCCCACCCAAAAACCCTTCCCGGACCCCGCGTCTTCATCCTTCCCATTTTCTCTCCTTCCTTCTTTCTCTCTTGCCTTCGCCACCGCTCCACCACCCCTGCCGGAACTCTACGTCTCCGTCGCCTCCAGCATTCCAGGCGGGCTCCACCCCGCTTCTCCTCCGTCGCCGTTCAACCTCTCTCCTCCGACTGCCCCGCCAGGTACCTCCGCTACTGCTATACTCACCACGCCCGGCAACTGTTCGATGAATTGCCGGAGCTAAAAAGGTTTTCCCTTCTTCTTTCAAGCAATGGATTCCAATTTGGAGTACATATACAAGCATTATGTTGAGTCGTCCGACGAGGAGGACTACACGGATGAGACGACGATGATGCAGGCGGTCGTTGAAGACGCGGAATGTGCGGAGGAGTATATTCTCAATTTCAAGGGATCGATCAAAGGGTCATTGAATGCTCAACCACAATAGGGCGCATGGCCATTTGACACTAATGGCCGGCTACTTTGGCCCCGATGCACTCTTCGCTGACCATTTTCGTCGGCGTTCTCGGATGCGCAAGACTGTCTTCGATCGTTTGTACCATGGCGTCCGGTCCTATGATGACTACTTCGTCTTGAAGAAGGATGCCGTGGGAACGGTTGGCTTCTCTGGTTACCTAAAGTGCACGGCCGCACTCCGGATGCTTGCATATGGCTCGACCGCTGATTCGTGGGATGAGTACCTACGGATGTCTCAGAGCACATGCAGAGATGCCATGGCCAGGTTTGCAACTGTCGTGGTCGAGGTGTTTGGACCTCAGTACTTGAGAGAACTAACTGTGGCAGACACCGAGAGGCTCTTGGCAATCTCAGAAGCAAGAGGGTGGTCAGGTTTGCTTGGATCTCTTGACTGCATGCATTGAAAATGGAAGAACTACCCGAAGGCTTTACAAGGGCAATATCAGGGTCATGTTAAGAAGCCCACCATCATTCTTCAAGCAGTTGCATCACATGATCTTTGGATTTGGCACGCTTTCTTTGACATGTCCGGGTCTCATAATGACATCAATGTGTTGCAGCGATCACCATTGTCTGCGAGGCTGACTGAAGGAAAAGCACATCCTTGGCACTATACTGTTAATGGACATGAGTACAACATGGACTACTATCTGGTTGACGACATCTATCCTCCGTGAGCTACCTTTGTCAGCACCATCTCTAACCCAGTTGGCCAGAAAAAGTCTCACTTTGCCCAAAGACAAGAAGCAGTTAGAAAGGATGTCGAGAGGGCATTTGGAGTTCTGCAGGCCCGTTTTACAGTTCTTCGTGGAGCTGCTAAACAATGGGATCCGGAGATCTTATGGGAGATGATAACATGTTGTGTGATCATGCACAACATGATTGTCGAAGATGAGGGTGAGGATGCTGCCACAGCTCTACAATTTGAGAACATGGGCGTTCCTATCGAACTTCCAGACCAGAATCCGGCCACATTTGAAAAGTTTATTCAAATGCATCAACAAATTCGGCATCGACCAACTCACGAGCAGTTGAAGGAAGATCTGATTGAGCATCAGTGGCCGGTTAAAGGGGACAACAATGTTGGAATGTAATATTTGAACTTTTTAAAATTTGAACTAGTGCTGCATGCGACTATTTGAACGTCTGTACTCTATGTATGCGACTATTTGAATGTCTGAACTTTATGTATGCGGCTACTTGAACGTGCAGACTTAAAAAAATTTGAGGAAGACCGGATATATGCGGATAGTGTTGAATGTCGGTCTCCTATATCCGTGTCCGCGGACGGATGCGGGTGGAAGTTTACATGTCGCCGTTGGAGATGCCCTAACTCCATGCGCGCGTGTGTAAATTGGCATGCAGATTTTGCGGCTAAATTAGAGGCGTCTCGCCCCTAGAGTTTAGTTTCTCTGCCTCCCATTTCCTGCCGCGCGGCCTTCCCTGAGTTCCCTCCATGCCCTCCGTTACATTCCCCCCAATGCCGCCATGGCACCTCGCCGCCGCCACCGCACAATCTCCCGCCTCGTCGCGAGGTCGGCGTGCCCGCCATGGCGGCGCGATGATATCCGCGTCCTGCTGTCGTGCCGCGGCCCTCGCCTCCCTCCTCGCCGCCGCCGTGGCCACCGCGTTCCTCACCTTCGCGCTGCCATCGTCCCACAGCGTGTCCACCACCAAGTACACGGGAGAATTGTCCGCCGCGAGCTTCCCGCCGCCGCCACATCCAACATTAGCTACGGTGTCACCTCCCCCGCTGTCCCCGCCGCTTGCAAAGCCAGCTACGTCCGCGGCGAGGCCTCGAAAACGAGAGGTACGTACGGCACTACTACGTGTCTGCATGCAGGTTGGGAATCGACATTAACGGTGTTGTCTATTTTCTTTCTGTGTTGTGGTGAATTAATATGATCAGCCGTCGTATTGGAGGATGGCGCCTGAGGAGGCGCTGAGGTACACCAAGAAGGAGATAATGGCCGCCGAGCTGGTCGTCGCCGACCCCGACCTGTACGCGCCTCTCTTCAAGAACGTCTCCCAGTTCAAGAGGTACTAGCAGAGACATGCTCAACATTAATCTCTACATTTTCTTAGTAATTCAGACATCCAGTGAGTGACTAAACACGCCATAATTTAATTGTAGCAAAATGTGATCATCATCCAGGAGCTACCAACTGATGGAACGGATACTCAAAGTTTACATTTACCAGGACGGTCGGCGGCCCATCTTCCACACCCCTCCCCTCAGCGGCATCTACGCGTCCGAGGGCTGGTTCATGAAGCTCCTCAAGGAGAGCAGGCGGTTCGTCGTCGCCGACGGGGCCAAGGCGCACCTCTTCTACCTGCCCTACAGCTCGCAGCAGCTCAGGCTCTCGCTCTACGTGCCCGACTCCCATAACCTGCGCCCCCTGTCCGTCTACCTCAGAGATTTCGTCAAGGGCCTCGCCGCCAAGTACCCCTTCTGGAACCGCACCAGAGGCGCCGACCATTTCCTCGTCGCCTGCCACGATTGGCTAATCAAATCATCTGGATGACTCAACATTTTCGTATCGCAGTTCGATATAACGGGAGTAATTCTGAATTTGCTTGCAGGGACCTTACACGACCACGGCGCACCGCGACCTCTCCAAGAACAGCATCAAGGCGCTGTGCAACGCCGACAGCTCGGAGGGGATCTTCAGGCCCGGGAAGGACGTGTCTCTCCCGGAGACGACCATCAGGACGCCCAAGCGGCCCCTCCGGTACGTTGGCGGGCTCCCCGTCTCCCGGCGGCGCATCCTCGCATTCTTCGCCGGCAACGTGCACGGCAGGGTCAGGCCGGTGCTCCTCCAGCACTGGGGCAAGGGGCAGCACGACGACATGAGGGTGTACGGGCTCCTCCCCGGCAGGGTGTCCAGGAGGATGAGCTACATCCAGCACATGAAGAACAGCAGGTTCTGCCTGTGCCCCATGGGGTACGAGGTGAACAGCCCAGGATCGTGGAGGCCCTCTACTACGAGTGCGTGCCGGTGATCATCGCCGACAACTTCGTGCTCCCCTTCAGCGACGTGCTCGACTGGAGCGCCTTCTCTGTGGTGGTCGCGGAGAAGGACATACCGGACCTCAAGAGGGTACTCCAGGGGATCTCGCTCCGGAGGTACGTGGCCATGCACGACTGTGTCAAGCGGCTCCAAAGGCACTTCTTGTGGCACGCCAGGCCCCTGAGGTACGATATGTTCCACATGATCCTGCACTCCATTTGGCTCAGCAGAGTGAACCATGTTGAACTTGACGACTGAGAAAAGGTCATGTCCATGTATTTGTATGGAGCTGAAATTCTACATGTAGGATGGTTTGAAAAAGAAAAATGTGTACATGCAAGTTGTTTTCTCACCATGAATTCAGTGTACAGTGACAACTGACAAGTAGTCGAGTAGTACAAGTGGAGTAGTACAATGACTATTCTACTTGACTTTGAAAAGCTTAATTAGAGCACTATATGAACCTCTTTACAAGGGATTTTCTGACGAGTCAGATGTCAGGACCGAGAACAACGTACGGTATCAGTCGATCGTATGATTTGTGACAATATATAAAATGCAAAATTTACATGAAGAACGCCGGCAGTTACTCCTCATCCCCAATTTCAGCCACACCGAAAAGGGAAAGGAAAAGGGATGAACCCTATCTATCATAATTAGACCATGCTGAAGAGATTAGCCGTGGAGATGAGCGAGCTTGCGGCGAGCGCTATGAAGGCAAGGAAGGACAGCCACACGGAGCTGGTGATCTTCCTGTTGAAGGCGTCCTGGCTGAACCTCGACACCCACAGATCGTTGCGTGACGCGGCAGCCGACGACGCGGACATGAGGAGATAGGCCAGGACCTGCAGCACAGCCAGGAAGACGATCATGAGGCAAGAAATCGCAGAGCAACTCGATTGTTGGGCGTGAACGTTTCTCTTGCCTGATCAAGGAACAGGCTGAAGTAGTAGCTTGACATGCTCCTGTAAATAAACCTCGTCGCGACCAGACGGCGGATCTCACCGAGCGATTGCGCGATCGAGTAGACGCAGACGATCACGTTCACCGCCAGGGCGTACCTGACATGCCATGCAATTGGGAAGAACAGAAATTATTTTTCCTCCCAATCCCAAGAAGATGAAGGAAGCCAAGAACTCTGCTTGCAAAAGCCAGGATAATGAATTCAGGTTCAGGGACTGCGGTGGTGCTGAAGTGGTTGCTGAGCGATTGCGCCGCTTCGCTTACTTTGGTGTTGTTCTGAACCTATACCAGGGATGGAACTGCGTTCTAGTTTTAGCATGCCAAGAGTAATTGGCACGCGCCTACTTCGGTGAAAATACATTTTACAGTGCGCGCGTCCTCTGTTTCCAGGACCATGATTTAAACTTAACATTTGGTGTATTTCATCAACAAATAAAATCCAAGGTGAATTCTGAATTCGAATCAAGGAATGCAGGATGCTAGTACTGTTTTATCGTGTTAATGTATCGAACTAATTAACCAGAAATTAAAGGAGCCAGATACTTACTCCGTGGTAACTGCTTCATTAAAAGAAAGATCAAATAACTCATTCAACCGTCAAAACCCGGCCGGACATATCCGAAGTAAATGCAGGGGGAAAAGAATCATGTACTGCAAGCAGGTGATCACTAACCTGTACTGATCGTAGCGATCGAAGTGATCGCCGTCCCAGCCGGACGTCCGGGCGCTGGCCATCACCGCGAAGGACGCCAGGCTGAGCACCGCCGTGGCCAGCCGCAGCGCCACCGACAGCGGCCTCCTCTCCCCGACCGCGGCCACCGCCGCCACGTCGCGAGGCACCGTGTTGGGCGCGCCTCCGTTCTCTGCTGCCGCCGGCGTAGTGGCGCGATGGCGGTCGATTCGGGGCTTGCCGAGCTGCAGCGGCGACGTGACGGCTTCCTCGACAGGGTCGAACTGCACCGCGATCCCCGTGGCCGGCGGCTTCCATGACTCCGTGCGCTTCGGCGTGCTCTGGGCGCTCTTGTTGTTGGTTGTGATGGCGAGACCCGGGGTTAGAGGCGATGGCGGCGTCAGCGACGAAGAGGGCGATGGCGAGGGGGACTTGGCGACGGACCCTTGCGACGGCGTCCGGACGAGGCCGGGCGCAAGGCGGAGCTGCGGCCGGCAACCCGGCAACGGCGCCTGCCCGGCGGCCGCACCGTCATCGCCGTTGCCGGTGGGGGAGTTGGGCGGCAGCAAGCGGTGCGGCGAGGGGAGGCGCACGAGCGAGAGGGTCGGGCTCTTGCTAGCCGCTCTCCCGTTGGTTTCTTGCGGCCACGGTGGCGTTTCTTCGCGCGCCTCGTCGAGCGAGGGCGTCGGCGTGTGGTAGTCCTCGCCGGGCGTCGAAGGCGACGAATCCGGCCGAGGCGGCGTGTCGGGCAGTGGAACGGGCGGCGGAGGCCTCAGTGGCGGCGGGGCACGGGGAGTCTCAGCCATGTGTGACCGGTGCGCGCGGGCCGTGGCAAAAGGAGGCGGGTCGATGGAAGGATGGGCTCCCGTGTTAAGTATCGGAGGTTACGTGTTTGCCCTGTCGATCGGTTTAGTATTTGCTTTGCTTCCTTCCTTCCCTCCTTTTTCTCCCACTTCTTTCCTTTTGTTTTCTGTTTTCTTTTTCCGACCTGTCCGTTGCCTTTTGCTGTTTTGCAGCACCGGTTCCCCCTCTTTCTCCTGAAATTCCGTTTGATTCAGTATCTAATTAGCCTCAGGTGGTATTTAATTGGCTTTTAGCGAGTAGCAGTGGTTTAATAGTTTATACTCTACCAACAACCGCAGCGCGTTTGGCAATATTTAGGAAGGGGAACGGGGGTTTAGAGCAGGATCAGTGACTCCCCCCTCCCCGTGTTGTCCTTGTGTGCCGACTCGGGGGGCGATTAGGATTTCCCCCGTCGTAGCCACCTTCGAGCGCTCCACCTCATCGCCGTCGCCAGTGGCCACCGGCTGGCCCGCGACGGCGGCGAGGCCTCCCCACCTCCTTCTCTCACATCCCTGCTCTCGCTCCTCCCGGTGGTTCCTCCCAAGTCGTGATCTCGTCGTCGGCAGCTGCATCTCGTAGCTCCTTCTTCATGGCTGACGACGGTCTGGTCGGGTCTTGGTGGCATCGCTCCTCCCATCGTGGTGGGCGTCGGGCATCGCCCGAGCCATTTTTTTTTTTAACTAAAAGCCATACTTCTAATTACTGAGGATACACATATGGCTCCTGCTTTTATTTTCACCTTGGGTGCCGGCCCAGCCACGGGCTCCAGAGGGCGTAGTTGTTCCAATGGATCTGACAGGTCAGTACATGGACTCGGTCGACCGTCGCCGGGCTGCCTCATGTGTGGACCTTCGACGGTGCGTGCAGGTCTGGGTTCTGTGGTGCTCGGGCGTGATTTGATTTAGTTGGTCTCTCGCGGGAGGTTGGGGTGCAGGTTGTGGTGGAGCGCCGGTGCGGCAGCGGAGCTGTCCGACTGCGCATTGTTGGTTCGTCTCTTGGTGGGAGGCGGGCAAGGTTTGCCTTTTAGGCTCCGGAGCGGCGGCTTCGGGTGGTTGGCATGGTGGTGCCCTTGCGATAGGGGTCGTCATGCGGGTGCTGGTGGGCCGTCTTAGCCGTGAGGGCGGCGAGGTGGCTCATGTGGAGGTACCCGTGGTGCGAGTGTGTATGTCGAGGCTTCGACTTGTGACCAAACCCCCAATATGGGGCGTCGTCGTCTTCGTATTCGGCTACCACAACTCGCCGGCCGTTGGCTATGCTTGTGATGGTTTGAATAGTGAATTTTGGTGGTGGAGGGTCATTCTCCAGACTGAAAGCTCTGCCCGCCGATGTCGGTGCCGGTGTCAGCGAAGCGCTTGAGCGCCGTTTTCCCTCCTCCCCCCCCCCCCCCCCCAAAAAATCCCCATTGCAAACATTTCAAACTCAAAATTTAGACGAAATTTAAAGTAGTTTTTCTATATTAAATGCAAAATTTGACGAAATTTAACTAGTTCCATATATTACACCCAACTATGTTGGTCTCCTTGGTGGTCTTGGACCGAGGAGGGGTCGGACGGGCGATGACCCACAAGTATAGGAGATCGCAACAGTCTTTGAGGGTACTATTTCACCCAAATTTATTAATTCGACACAAGGGGAGCCAAAGAATATTTATGAGCCTTAACAGTTGAGTTGTCAATTCAACCACACCTGAGAAGCAAATTCTCTGTTGCAAAGTATTAGTAGCACAGTAATATGATAGTTTTGATAGTAGCGGTAGCAGTAGCAATAGTAACAGTAATAGTGACAGAAGTAGTTTTGTAGTAGTTGGAACATTAGCAGTAGTAGTAACTTAGCAAACACAATATGAGATAAGCGTAGGCATGGAGTAGCCATGGATATTATGGATGACATCAACCATGTAACAGTCACAACCTAGAGCGATACACAATAGCTCCAATTCATCAATCAAATGTAGGCATGTATTCCGTATGTAGTCATACGTGCTTATAATAAGAACTTGCATAACATCTTTTGTCCTACCCTCCTATGGCAGCGGAGTCCTAATGGAAATCTAAGGGTAATTAAGGCGCTCCTTTTAATAGAGAACCGGAACAAAGCGTTAACACTTAGTGAGTACATGAACTCCTCATATTACGGTCATCATCAGAGTGAATCCCAATTACTGTCACCTTCGGGTCTGCGGATCATAATACGTAATAGGTGCATACAACTTGATAGATAGGATCTAAAACTCACTTATGTTCATGAAAACATAATAGGTTCGGATCTAAAATCATGGCACTCGGGCCCTAGTGACAAGCATCAAGCATAGCAAAGTCATAGCAACATCAATCTCAGAACATAGTGGATACTAGGGATCAAGCCCTAACAAATTGACTCGATTACATGATCAATCTCATCCATCTTCATCTACCTCCAGTATGCCTACAATTGAATTACTCACTCCCAGTGGTGAGCATCATGAGGTTTGTTGATGAAGAGGGGTTGTTGATGACGACGGCGACGAATTGCCCCCTCCGGAGACCCGAACGGACTCCAGCTCAGGCCTCTCGAGGAAGAACAGGAGGCGGCGGCGACTCCGTATCATAAAACACGATGAAACTTCTTCTCTCTTTTTTTTTCTCAGGAAGACGGTACTTATGGAGGTGGAATTAGGCCAGATGGAGCCACGTGGGCCCCATAAGGCACTAGGGCGCGCCCTGGGGGTGGGCGCGCCCCCTGCCTTGTGGGCAACTGGTGGCCCCCCTCCAGTAGATCTTTGCGTCGGTATTTTTTTTATATATTCAATAAAAAAGTCTCCGCCAAGTTTCGTCCAATTCTGATAACTTTTATTTCTGCACAAAAAAACAACACCAAGGTAGTTCTGCTGAAAACAGCATCAGTCCGGGTTAGTTTCATTCAAATCATGCAAATTAGAGTCCAAAACAAGAGCAAAAGTGTTTGGAAAAGTAGAAACGTTGAAGAGATATCAAAGCCCCCAAGCTTAACTCATTGCTTGTCCTCAAGCAATTCAGTTGATAAACTGAAAGTGACAAAGAAAAACTTTTACAAACTCTATTGTTTTTGTTGCCGTATATAAGCTTAACTAGCAACCAAGTTTTCAGCAAAGATCATGAACTAACCATGTGAATGATAACACTTAGAACTCACATTTACTCATATCAATGGCATAATCAACTAGCGAGCAATAATAATATATCTCAGATGCCAACACTTTGTCAAAACAATCATGATATAATATGACTCTCTCTAGCCCTTTCTGAGACCGCAAAACATAAATGCAGAGCACCTCCGAAGTTCAAGCAGCGACTAAACATTGTAATTCAGGGTAGAAGAGATCCAGTCATGCTCACATCCAACATTAACTAGACTCAATGCATGTTAAACTAAGAATGACAATAGCGCTCTCTATGTTGGTGCTTGAATGAGAAGGTGATGACTCAACAATGAAAGTAAATAACATGAAAGTAAATAGAAGGCCCCTTTTGCAGAGGGAAGTAGAGATTTGCAGAGGTGCCAGAGCTCGAAGCTAAAGCAGAGATGAATGCATTTTGAGTGGTACTCCCCCACAACCATACAAACACAAGCCATGGCTAGCCGAATCCACGGGTGCCCTCCAATCAATTAACTTTCTAGGGGGAGTTTTGTTTTTGTTTTTATCAAGTTATGCAGGACTGGGCATCCCTTTTACCAGCCTCCCTCAAGTTTGACGAGCGAATAAACTCTCGTCGCAAGTTAAACACACTTATGGAAGATATTGACCGCCCCGTCGCTCCATGAGAGGTACGGGCATACAAAACAGATGTTTATTTGAAGGATTAGAGTTGGCACATGCAAATTTACTTGGAACGGCAGGGTAATACCGTATATAGGTAGATATGGTGGACTCTTTTGGCACAACTTTGGTTTTAGGATTTTGGATGCACAAGCAGTATTCCCGCTTAGTACAGGCAAAGGCTAGCAAATAGATTGAGAAGCGACCAACTAGAGAGCGACAACGGTCATAATCATGCATTGAGAATAATTAACATTGGACATGAGCATGGACAGGATATAAACACTCTGAACATAAATATCATGAAGGCTATAATGGTTTTGAATCAACTACATGCGTGAACATGTGCCAAGTCAAGCCACTTGAATTCTTCAGAGGAGGATACCATCCTAACATACTACATCACAACCATTTTAATGCATGTCGACACACAAGATAAATCATTATTCACTCCTAGCTACTTAAGCATGGCATGAGCAACTATAATCTCTAATTGTCATCACAAACATGTTTACTCATAATATGTTAAATGAAGACTACTGAGTTAAACATATTTACAAAAACAAAAACAAGAAGAGTTCAGACCAGCTTTCCTTCATCACGGTCACTTCATCAAATTATTGTAATTATTGCCTTTCACTTGCACGACCGAATGATGTGAAAATATAATAGTGCAAGGGTGCCATGGACTAAGCTGAAATCTGTAAACACTTTATACAAAGGAAAAGACAAGGAAATATTGGGCTCTTCGTCAGATCAACAATAATTCTTACGGGGTCTTCTCCTTACAACGACTCAAGAAAAGAAAGAAATTCAGAGAAACACACTGAAATATTTTTGGAGTTTTTAGTTTTTCTGAAGAAAGCGAAAGAAAGAAGAAAAATGAAAAGCGAGAAAAACTATTTACACCAAAGAACTCCCAACAAACAACGAAAGAATAAACGATAAATCTTTTTGGGTTTTCTTTTACTACTACGAACTAACTAAACGAGAAAGAAAAACCGAAAAGAAGCGAGAAACATTTTTTTTGGATTTTTCAAAGTTTTGCAAACACATGAAAGAAACAAACTAAAACGGAACATGAATATACAATGGAAAACGATGAACACCGACAACTGCAATGAATGTGTGAACATGAATGTAATGTCGGTGAGAATACGTACTCCCCAAGCTTAGGCTTTTGGCCTAACTTGGTCTATGGCCACTGATAAAATCCGTCTGGTCCTTGGAGAAACTGGGTTGGCTGCGGCACTCGAGCGTCCCATGGTTGGGCCTCGCTCTCCGCAGCAGCTAGTGCACCCTCATAGGCAATGATGTCATCAGGCATAATGATATATCCGTTCCTGGCATTAGCATCAAACAAAGCAGGGGCAAGCAGTGCAATAACCTTACGTGTTTCCTCACTAAATACCAAATTGTACAGATAGCGATGACGAGGTTCAGGTTTATCAATAAAATGATGGGCTATCATGGATTCATGATCTAAGTAAACCTTAGGTAGCAGGCGGTCATCAGGGTGAATAGCAACTTTAAGATTTCTCGCGAGACGAGTATCATAAATACCACCATGTATACTACCTCGAGTTCTATTAGTGTGCAAACGGCGTGCGATGATGCCTCCCAAGCTATAAGTTCTATCACTGAAAAGTGCACAACGTAAAATGGTGAGGTCAGGGGCACTGAGCATACCACCCTCCTGCCTAGCAGTCAAACATTTTCCTATAAATAAACCAAAGTAATGCACAGCAGGAAAATGCATACTAGTAACTCTAGCATTAGAAACTCCTCTAAATTCCCCCACAGTTAAAGTGGGAATGAATTCCTCAAACTCACTAGGTCGAGGATCATCCAACTCATCCTCTGGAAGCAGCATGCATATCGCACAAAAGTCTACAAATGGAATCTCAAAGGCTTGTTCATATAAATGGAAGCGCACCATAGGAATTTACAGTCTAGGTAAGAAATAGAAATTTTTGCACAAAGGAATTCTTGAGAAGTTAATACTGATCACACTTATCTGTGACGAAGTTGGTCAAGCCGGCATTTGCCACGAATTGTTCGAACTCATGTTGAAAGCCGGCTTCGCTCATGGTGTCACATGGCCACTCACATGGCCGTACCTCCGCTCTATGAGGGAGGTTGACCTCGGGCATTCCCCGCGAAGTTCCTTCTGAACTCCGGCTCGAGGAGCACCATCGTGAATAACCTTCTCATCATTTTCCTCCGATGAAAAAATTCAGAAATTTTTGGGACACCAATAAGAGGTGAATAAAACTTAACAAAGCTGATAGCAACAACTCCCACAAGTGTCTAGAGGCTATATCAAGCATTCAAACTACTTAGAACCAAATGAATTCAACATGCAAGCTCATTTTCTTGGTCACCACAACAGCAAAATAAGCAAAGTATAAGCCACTAGAACAAAAACTAATTGGACCATTGGAGGAGTCACATACCAAGGAACAATTTCTCCGAACAGTTTCGGAAATGGAGCCCCGGGCAAGGAGATCGAAAATCTCAGGTTTCGGGGCAAGAACACGAGAACTAGAGCTACCACAATTTTTTCTGGAGGAATAAGAAGCAGTGGGAAAGTGCACTAAGTGAGCGGGGTCCTGTGGGCCCCACAAGCCACCAGGGCGCGCCTAGGGGGGTAGGCGTGCCCTGCTGCCTTGTGGACAGCAGGTGCACCCCATGGGGTGTGTCCAGTGCCAAAAATTCTGATTTATTCTATAAAAATCATGTCAAAATTTTACGATATTCTGAGCACTTTTATTTTTGGGTCATTTTTTATTGCACAGATAATTCAGAAAACAGGATAAACATGGTATTTTTCTTTATTAAACTAAAAATAACAGAAAGTAAACTAGAGTTACAGAAGGTTGTGCTTACGGAATTCATGACCATATGCCCCTAAAAAGAATCCATTAATAAGGTTGATCAGGTCTTATTAACAAATTATTTTCGAGTGACATAAAACCGAAGAATTTTTGTATAGCACTATGTTACCTCAACCGGGGTATGCATTTTCCCAACAATAAGAGTTTGATATTTATTTTCAGGAACCGGAAGAGGAAACTCAAAATCTCAAATAATGATTGCTACTTGTAGACTGCGTTGGTATTTCCCCGAAGAGGAGAGGATGATGCAGTATAATAGAGATAAGTATTTCCCTCAGTTAAGAACCAAGGTTATCAAACCAGTAGGAGAACCACGCAAAATCCCGTTAGCAGCACCTGCACACACAAAAGCAAACACTTGCACCCAACGCAAATAAGAGGGTTGTCAATCCTCTTAGCGGTTATTTCCAAGGATTAATTCTGATAGTGATAGATAGATAAACTAAAATACTAAATAAAATAAAAGTAAATAAATTGCAGCAAGGTATTTTTGGTTTTAATATATGATAAAAGTAGACCCGGGGGCCATAGTTTTCACTAGAGGCTTCTCTCTCGAGCGCAGAACATACGGCGGGTAAACAAATTACTCTTGGGCAATTGATAGAAAAGCAAATAATTATGAAGGATTCATGGCAATGATCATGTATATAGGCATCACGTCCGAGACAAGTAGACCGACTCCTGCCTGCATCTACAACTATTACTCCACCCATCGACCGCTATCCAGCATGCATCTAGGGTATTAAGTATGAAACAGAGTAACGCCTTAAACAAGATGACATGATGTAGACAAAGTAAACTCAAGCAATATGATTAAACCCCATATTTTTATCCTTAATGACAACAATACAAATACGTGTCATGTCCCTTTCTGTCACTGGGATTGAGCACCGCAAGATTGAACCCATCACAAAGCACCTCTCCCATTGCAAGATAAACCAACCTAGTTGGCCAAACCAAATCAATAGATCGGAGAGAAATACAAAGCTATAATAATCATGCATAAAAGAGTTCAGAGAAGACTCAAATATTTCTCATGAATATTCTGATCATAAACTCACAATTCATCGGATCCCAACAAACACACCGCAAAAGAAGATTACATCGTATAGAACTCGAAGAACATCGAGGAGAACATGGTATTGAAGATCAAAGAGAGAGAAGAGCCATCTAGCTACTAGCTATGGACCCGTAGGTCTGTGGTAAACTACTCACACATCGAAGCCCTCCATGATCGATTCCCCCTCCGGCAGAGTACCGGAAAAGACCTCCAGATGGGATCGCGGAAGAACAGAGGCTTGCGGTGGCGGAAAGGTTTTCTCTTCTGTCTCTCTGGTATATTGGGAATATTTGGGAATTTATAGCGCTGGAATTAGGTCAGGAGGGGCTACGAGGGGCCCACAAGCCTGGGGGGCGCGCCCTACCCCCCAGGGCACGCCCTCCGAGCTTGTGGCTCCCTCGTGGCTCCTCTGGTCTTCTCCCGAAGCTTCGTGGGTCTCTTCTGGTCCAGAAAAAATTAATCCAAAGTTTTTTTCTCGTTTGGACTCTTTTTGATAATGATTTTCTGAAAAGACAAAAACAAGCAAAAAAACAGCAACTGGCACTGGGCACTGAGTTAATAGGTTAGTCCCAAAAAATGATATATAATGGCATATAATTGCATATAAAACATCCAAGATTGATACTATAATAGCATGGAACAATCAAAAATTATAGATACGTTGGAGACGTATCAAGCATCCCCAAGCTTAATTCCTGCTCGTCCTCGAGTAGGTAAATGATAAAAACAGAATTTTTGATGTGGAATGCTACCTAACATGTTTCATCATGTAATCTCTCTTACGGTATGAATAATAAGATCCGAATGATTCAAAGCAATAGTCTATAGTTTGACATAAAGACATCAATACTCAGGCATACTAATAAACAATCATGTCTTTCAAAATAAAAATGCTAAAGAAAGTTATCCCTACAAAATCATATAATCCTGTCATGCTCCATCTTCTTAACACAAAATATTTATCATGCACTACCCCAATGACAAGCCGAGCAATTGGTTCATACTTTTTAACGCGCTTCAGCTTTTTCAACCCCCACGCAATACATGAGCGCAAGCCATGGATATAGCACTATGGGTGGAATAGAGTGTGGTGGTAGAGATTAATAAGGGGAAGTCAAAAATAAGAAGATAGTCTCACATCAACGAGGCTAATCAACGGGCTATGGAGATACCCATCAATTGATGTCAATGCGAGGAGTAGGGACTGCCATGCAACGGATGCACTAAGAGCTCTAAGTGTATGAAAGCTCAACATGAAAACTAAGTGGGTGTGCATCCAACTTGCTTGCTCATGAAGACCTCGGGCATTTGTGGAAGCCCATCATCGGAATATACAAGCCAAGTTCTATAATGAAAAAATCCCACTAGTATATGAAAGTGACAAAATAGGAGACTCTCTATATGAAAACATAGTGCTACTTTGAAGCACACGTATGGAAAAGGATAGTAACACTGCCCCTTCTCTCTTTTTCTCTCATTTTATATTTTTTTCTTTCTTTTTTTCTTTTTTTTCGTGGGCTCTTTTTGGCCTCTTTTTTTTCTTTTTTTCCTCACTGGGACAATGCTCTAATAATGATGATCATCATACTTCTATTTACTTACAACTTAAAAAATTACAACTCGAAACTAGAACAAAATATGACTCTATGTGAATGCCTCTGGCGGTGTACCAGGATGTGTAATGATACTAGCGTAACATGTATAAAAGTGATGAAC
This sequence comes from Elymus sibiricus, assembly GCA_039707655.1. Taxonomy (NCBI): domain Eukaryota; kingdom Viridiplantae; phylum Streptophyta; class Magnoliopsida; order Poales; family Poaceae; genus Elymus; species Elymus sibiricus. The sequence continues at coordinate 248,095,240 of CM077668.1, forward strand.
GCTGGCTGAGCCACAAATACTGTGTCAGCTATATGATCATGCAAAGCAATATGACAATGACGATGTGTGTCATATGAAAAGAACGGTGGAAGTTGCATGGCAATATATCTCGGAATGGCTATGGAAATGCCATGATAGGTAGGTATGGTGGCTGTTTTGAGGAAGATATAAGGAGGCTTATGTGTGATAGAGCGTATCATATCACGGGGTTTGGATGCACCGGCGAAGTTTGCACCAACTCTCGATGTGAGAAAGGGCAATGCACGGTACCGAAGAGGCTAGAAAATTGCGGAAAGGTGAGAGTGCGTATAATCCATGGACTCGCATTAGTCATAAAGAACTCACATACTTATTGCAAAAGTCTATTAGCCCTCGAAGCAAAGTACTACTACGCATGCCCCTAGGGGGATAGATTGGTAGGACAAGTCCATCGCTCGTCCCTGATCGCCACTCATAAGGTAGACAATCAACAATAAATCATGCTCCAACTTCTTAGCATAACGACAAATCATACGTGCATGCTTCGGGAATCACAAACCTTAACACAATTATTCTTACTAAACCACAATTATCTACTAGCACCACCCACATATTACCATCTTAATATCGCAAAACTATTGCAAGGAATCAAACTCATCATATTCAGTGATCTACATGAAAGTTTTTATTATATCCCTCTTGAATACCTATCATATTAGGACCAAATTCATAACCCGTGCATATTACCATTGCTATTTATTAGACTCTCAAAAAGATATAAGTGAAGCATGAGAGTGCAACTATTTCTTTAAAATATAACCACCGTCGTGCTCTAAAAGATATAAGTGAAGCACTAGAGCAACTGCCTAGCTCAAAAGATATAAGTGGAGCACATAGAGTATTCTAACAAATCACGAATAATGTGTGTCCCTCTCAAAAAGGTGTTTTCAGCAAAGATGATAGTGAAAAACTAAAAAGCAAACAAAAGCAAACAAACTATAGCACAAGACGCTCCAAGTAAAACACATATCATGTGATGAATAAAAATATAGCTCCAAGTGAGTTACCAATAGATTGTAGACGAAAGAGGGGATGCCATCCGGGGCATCCCCAAGCTTAGACGCTTGAGTCTTTCTTGAATATTACCTTGGGGTGCCTTGGGCATCCCCAAGCTTAGGCTCTTGCCGCTCCTTATTCCTTTATCCATCGTAGTCTCACCCAAAACTTGAAAACTTTAGCACACAAAACTCAACAGAAACCTCGCGAGATCCGTTAGTATAACAAACAAATCTTAAACTTTAGGTACTGTTGTAAATTGATTCATATTTAATATTGGCATAATTCTACTGTACTCCAACTTCTCCATGACTCATACCCCCCGATACGATCCATAGATTCATCAAAATAAGCAAACTATGCAACAAAAATAGAATCTGCCTAAAACAGAACAGTCTATAAAGATCTATTTAAAAACTATACTTCTGTAACTCAAACAATTCTGAAAAATTAGGACAACGTGGGAAATTTATATATCAATACTTTGTAAAAAATTCAGAATTTTATCACGCTCCATAAAAATCAAAATTCGAGCACTGGACGCAAAAGTTTCTGTTTTCAAACAGCATCAATCATACTATCTTCCAAATCATCCCAAAGGCATTACTTGGCACAAACACTAATTAAAAGATAAAAACACAATCATAACAGAGGCTACAATTGTGTAAACACACAAAAACAGAAATAAAAAGTTTATTGGCTTGTCTCCCAACAAGCTCTTCCTTTATAGCCATTAAGATAGGCTTTGGGATTGTAATGATGCTCAAGTGAAAGACAACAATTGAAACACAAAGAGAGCATCATAAAACATGTGACAAACACATTTAAGTCTAACATACTTCCTATGCATAGGCATTTTATAAGCAAACAAATTATCAAGACAAGTACTATCTAGCATATGCAAGTAGAAAGAATGAAGCATTAATAATTTCAACATAACGAGAGGCAATTTAGTAACATGAAGATTTCTACAACCCTATTTTCCTCTCTCATAATAATTACATGTAGGATCAAACTCAACAATATAACTATCATAAACAATATTCTCTCTATGATCCACATGCATAAAAAAATTATAATCTTCCAAGATATTAGGATTAACATCAACTAAAGTCATGACCTCTCCAAACCCACTTTCATCAAAAATTTCATAAGATTGAACACTCTCCGAATATGTGGGATTCTTTTTTCCTAAAGTTGACACTCTTCCAAACCCACTTTCAATATTATTGCAAACATTATTATCAATATCATATTCATCATGAGGCTTAAATAAATTTTCAAGATCATAAGAAGCATCACCCCAATCATGATCATTACAATGAGTAGTGGACATAACAAAATAATCATCCCCAAGCTTGTAGTTTTGCATATAATTAACACAATTGACATTAATAGAATTTATAATAAAATCATTGCAATCATGCTTTTCATTCAAAGAGCTATCATGAATCACTTTATAAATTTCTTCTTTTAACTCTTCATCACAATTTTCAGATTCATGATTTTCAAGCAAAACTTCATAAAGATAATCTAGATCACTCAACTCACTAGCAATTGGTTCATCATAATTGGATTTTTTGAAAAGACTAGCAAGTGGATGAGGATCCATATCAATAGTTTTTTAGCAAGCAAAGATGCAAGCAAATAGGAAGCACATGGCAACACAAGCAAACAAACGAGCAAATAAAAATATTTTTGTGTTTTTGTAAAATTGTTTCAGAAGTGGGGGAGATGAAAACAAGAGGCAAATGCAAATAAAAGGAAAATTAAAATAAATGCAAGTGGATGATAGTTTATGCGAAGGTACTTGATAGGTTTTGGTGATGTCACCCCGGCAACGGCGCCAGAAATTCTTCCTGCTACTTGTAGACTGCGTTGGTATTTCCCCGAAGAGGAGAGGATGATGCAGTATAGTAGAGATAAGTATTTCCCTTAGTTAAGAACCAAGGTTATCAATCCAGTAGGAGAACCATGCAAAATCCCGTTAGCAGCACCTGCACACACAAAAGCAAACACTTGCACCCAACGCAAATAAGAGGGTTGTCAATCCTCTTAGCAGTTATTTGCAAGGATTAATTCTGATAGTGATAGATAGATAAACTAAAATACTAAATAAAATAAAAATAAATAAATTGCTGCAAGGTATTTTTGGTTTTAATATATGATAAAAGTAGACCCGGGGGCCATAGTTTTCACTAGAGGCTTCCCTCTCGAGCGCAGAACATACGGTGGGTAAACAAATTACTGTTGGGCAATTGATAGAAAAGCAAATAATTATGAAGGATTCATGGCAATGATCATGTATATAGGCATCACGTCCGAGACAAGTAGACTGACTCCTGCCTGCATCTACTACTATTACTCCACCCATCGACCGCTATCCAGCATGCATCTAGGGTATTAAGTATGAAACAGAGTAACGCCTTAAGCAAGATGACATGATGTAGACAAAGTAAACTCAAGCAATATGATTAAAACCCATCTTTTTATTATTAATGGCAACAATACAAATACGTGTCATGTCCCTTTCTGTCACTGGGATTGAGCACCGCAAGATTGAACCCATCATAAAGCACCTCTCCCATTGCAAGATAAACCAATCTAGTTGGCCAAACCAAATTGATAGATCAGAGAGTAATACAAAGATATAATAATCATGCATAAAAGAGTTTAGAGAAGACTCAAATATTTCTCATGAATATTCTGATCATAAACTCACAATTCATCGGATCCCAACAAACACACCGCAAAAGAAGATTACATCGGATAGAACTCCAAGAACATCGAGGAGAACATGGTATTGAAGATCAAAGAGAGAGAAGAGACATCTAGCTACTAGCTATGGACCCGTAGGTCTGTGGTAAACTACTCACACATCATTGGTAGGGCAGCAAGGTTGATGAAGAAGCCCTCCGTGATCGATTCCCCCTCCGGCAGAGTACCGGAAAAGGCCTCCAGATGGGATCGCGGAAGAACAGAGGCTTGCGGTGGCAGAAAGGTTTTCTCTTCTGTCTCTCTGGTATATTGGGAATATTTGGGAATTTATAGCGCTGGAATTAGGTCAGGAGGGGCTATGAGGGGCCCACAAGCCTGGGGGGTGATACGTCTCCGTCGTATCTATAATTTTTGATTGTTTCATGCCAATATTCTACAACTTTCACATATTTTTGGCAACATTTTATATTATTTTTGGGACTAACATATTGATCCAGTGCCCAGTGCCAGTTCCTGTTTTCTGCTTGTTTTTTGTTTCATAGAAAATCCATATCAAACGAAGTCCAAATGCAATAAAATTTTACGGAGAATTATTTTGGAATATATGTGATTTTTGGGAGGTGGAATCAACGCAAACGGAGGCCCATAGCTTCCACAAGCCACCTGGGCGCGGGCCCCCTGGCGCGCGGTGGTGCCTCGTGGGCACACCGTAAGTCAGTTGAGGCTCTTCTTCGGCCGCAAGGAAGCTACGGAGTTACGGATCTCCGGGAATTTAAGAAACGGTGAAGGGCCAGAAAACAGGAACGCGAAACAGAAGAGAACAGAGAGAGAGATCCAATCTCGAAGGGGCTCCCGCCCCTCCAGGTGCCATGGAGGCCAAGGACCAGTGGGGAAAACCTCCTCCCGTCTAGGGGGGAGGCCAAGCAAGAAGAAGAAGGATGGGGGCTCTCCCCCCCTCTCTCCCGGTGGCGCCAGAACGCCGCCGAGGCAATCATCGTAATGGCGATCTACACCAACAACTTCGCCGCCGTCACCACCAACTCTCTCCCCCTCTATGCAGCGGTGTAACACCTCTTCTCCCCGCTGTAATCTCTACTTAAACACGGTGCTTAATGCTATATATTATTACCCAATGATGTATGGCCATCCTATGATGTTTGAGTAGATTCTTTTTGTCCTATGGGTTGATTGATGATCGTGATTGGTTTGAGTTGTATGTTTTATTTTGGTGCTGTCCTATGGTGCCCTCCGTGTCGCGCAAGCGTGTGGGATTCCCGCTGTAGGGTTTGCAATACGTTCATAATTCTCTTATAGTGGGCGACTAGAGTGACAGAAGCTTACACCCAAGTAAGGGGGTTGTTGCGTATGGGAGTAAAGAGGACTTGTTACTTAATGCTATGGTTGGGTTTTACCTTAATGATCTTTGGTAGTTGCGGATGCTTGCTAGAGTTCCAATCATAAGTGCATATGTAGGAGATATGCCCTAGAGGCAATAATAAATGTTATTATTTATCTCCATGTTTGTAGTTAAGTTTATATTCCGTGCTATAACTGCTATGGTTCTCGAGTCTACAATAACCACGAGGCTCGGAGGAAGACTCATATGCACGTGTGGAATAATAAACGGTAAAATGTATTCCTAGTCTGGCATCTAAGACTAGCTCAAGTGTTGCATGATGGTTTTGTTTTCCTGATCATGGGCATGGATATGCCGGCAACTTTGAGGGCACAATGTTAGGAGAACACTTGTGTTGAATCGACCCGAATTGATGTTATGCTATGAGATTCATTCGTCACAAGTTAATGGTTAATAACACAGAGAAAGTTAATGTTTGCATAATTCCTTAGACCATGAGAGTGTCGGGTTTCTTCATGCTTGCTTCATGAACTTTGGGGTTTGTTAAACGTCATCCGTAACTGGGTGGCTATTACGGCGGCTTACGGGTTCATGGGAAAGTATGTCAAGGGACTTGATAGCTCAAGATTGGGATTTGCTCCTCCGACGATGGAGAGATATCTCTGGGCCCTCTCGGTGTTACGGTATCTATCATCGTCTGGCCAGACACAAATGTGATTTGATCACAGGGATGCCGGAACACGGAAACGAGAAAAGAGAACAAAACCGGTAACGAGGTAACTGGCATTGTGGACAAGTGTTGATCCACAGGGATGCCGATGATTCTCACCTCGGGTATTTGTAACATATCGCGAAGCAACAGGAATAGCACACGGCAACTGGAGGTTCACTCGAATATTCATTCGTGTGGGTATAGGGGTCAATATGGGTGTCCACGACTCCGATGTTGATCATTGATCGGAAAGTGTTCCGGTCATGTCTATACTTCACCGAACCTATAGGGTCACACGCTTAAGGGTCATCTATCTGCTGAATACTAGACAGGGAGTCTGAGAGAAAGTCACCGGAAAAGTTTCGGAGACAACGGAAAAGTTCCGGAGAGAACACCGGAATGGTTTTCGGTAAAACTAAAAAGTTGTTTCAGGGTATACCATTAAGTCAAATTGGTTCCGGCACACGCCTGGAAATTCTTGGAGGGTGCCAGAATTGTTCTGGGAACTTCTAGGATTTTTTGGAGAAAAAAACCGGAAATGTTCCGGAGCTGCCGGAACCGCTTTGTTTGCTTTTCGCTGAAGAAAATCATTGAACCGGAAATGTTTCAGAACGCGTCCAGAATTATTTTAGTGGGTACTGGAAATGTTCTAGGCCTACATAAATATTTTCGGTTCAAACGGTCGCGAAAAAATGTCTTCGTGAATAGTGAAAGTGCTTTATGGGTTGGTTTCCAAATGGGTTTTTTCTTCTAGAAGAAAATCACTTTTGGTGAGAGAGAAAGGTGTGTGAAAGGTGGTGGGCACCCCCCAAAGGGGGCAGCACCAAATTTCGTCCATGGTGGTGTTGGGGGGCCCCCTTGGGGTTTCCTTCCACCTCATGGTGGATATATTCGACACACACCCTTATGTGGCATTTGGGTGAAAAGATCTTGAGCCCCTTCTGGTCTTTTTCACCCCTTTCCTCTACCCCTTTCTCCTCCTATAAATAGAGGTGGAGAGGGCTCTCCAAAATCAGAAATTCTCTCACATACAAATGCCATGCAATTATCTGGCTTCTTCTCTCCCTCCCCGCGAAATAGTTTCGTAGAGCCGAAAGGTTGTCTGGGTTCTAGTGGGAACTAGTTCTGGACGGCGAAGCCCTGCCGGATAGATGACACCGTATGTGTGCAACTCTGTAGAGAGATCGTAGTTTCGGTCTTAGTTCGAGAGTGCCTCCCGAAGGGCTGTCCGAGTGACTGTCCGAGTTTCGAGGGTCCTCCCGAAGGGCTGTCCGAGTGACCGTCCGAGTTTCGAAGGTCCTCCCGAAGGGCTGTCCGCGACACCGTCCGAGGGACTGTCAGACTACCTCCTGGAGGGTTGTCCGAGGGGCAGTCAAGGGAGTACATCCTCGCGGTTGGGAGGTTGTAAATCCTAGCTGCGGGGATCTGCACCGCCGATCGTCATCGACTCTACTTCCGCTGCGCTACGAGTCGGTAACGCAAAAGATCAAACCTTGTATGCAGTCTCCATAGTGGTCCTGGGTTGGTGCGTAGGTCGGAAATTTTTTGTTTTCTGCTGCGTTCCCCTACAGTGGCATCAAGAGCCGTGCTATGCGTAAATGCAGGTTACGATCTAGAATACATAGAGATGTATGGGTATTGCACAATATAATTTGTAGTAGATGAGTTCTATTACTGAAAATTATTTGTGCGGGTAGCAGATGAAATCTGTTACCCGATGTTCTTGTTGCTTCCCTGGAATTTGCATATTTCTGATCTTGATAACAGCATGGTGGAGTTTCAAAGTTCTGGCAATCCGCGATCCTGATTGATCAACGAAGTGCTAACAGTTCATTGAATTCCACCATAGTTAGAGAGAAAGATGAAATTTCGCAGACTAAAGGGCAATGCAGATATGATCTGCACGGGGGTCATGCGTATGACGAAGTTCAGTATGGGGCTCGAGATTTTATTATCTCGTGTTTCATACACCTCGTAAAGTTAATCTAGCGACTTGAATAATCATACTTGATGATGGACGTTGGTAGCTTCGGTTTGTTTCGAAACCTTAGAAGCCACGTAAAATGAAATTTTGTGTAAACCGATTAGAGGCGTCTAACTTGGTTTTGCAGGATGTGCATGTGATGTGGTATAGTAGTTCTCATATTAATTCGATTATGTATGAGATGACTATACAATGTAAATTAACATGACCTGCGTGTCATGATTCGGCATGATGGCTGGAGCCATATGATTGTCACTTTAATGACCTGCGTGTCAACCTTATGTAATGCACTTATTTTATTAGCTATAGAGATAGCAATATTATCTGGTGCATCGACAAGGTGGTGGCAATCTTCGCAAAGGTGAACACCGACGCGAATGCCAAAGACGAAGAAATTAAAGACTTCTCCGTCAGAAAGGGCTATACCATATCATGCTATTATGAATTGCCTGAGATGTTAATCCCTTATGATGCACCCTTCTTGATTGTGTGGTAGTCGCTTTTATTAGGGTGATCTCTCACAAAAATATCAAGTAGTTAGTGTTCTCCCAAGTGTAGCACCGTCACAGCACCTATCTCTTCGGGGCATCACATGATCTCCATGGGTGCGAACAATTAGAGAAGTGTGAGGCGGGTGAGTTGAGACCTCGCAGCGAGATCACTTGGTTGTCTTGACGTTCAGGCAGGACAGTCCTGAGCTCGGAACACACGCATCGAAAGATGAACAAGAATCACATAGAGATGTGATCGGCAAGTTTGCCTACCGATTGAAGTTCGTGCCATTTGAGTTCATCTCGAACCGTGGCGTTGAATTGAAATGCGGGTCTTGAATCACTCATAATCAATTTTGAGAGATATTGATTTGAGTGGGAGCGCACTTTAGAATTAATTCTTTTAATTCTTAGTGCAATTAATTATGAACACTGTCTAAGTGTGATTTGTATAATAGTTGTAGAATAATGGCTCGCGTTTCCACCTTCCCTGTTAAAATTGAATAAGCTGTTAAATATCTGGTTAAAACTTTACGGTTGGTAACGTAATGTGAGGATTGTCCTCAAAAGTGCCAAGAAGGATTTTGTCCTATCGCATGCTTTTGGTATTCTCCCGCTAATGCTATGGATAATGTGACTCTCGTCCTTCGATCCAAAAGCTAGAAATCCGTTACGGTCGAGTGCAATATGTTTTCTTCCATGAGACCCGAACTTCAAAAGTTTAGGGATAGCTATGTGATATTCATGGAACTGAAAATCATTTTCAGACACAAACAAAGGCTAAAATATATGGGATATCCAAAGCAATGTTTGTTTTGCAAACTATTAGTAAAAGTGTTTATTATGCATTTGACTAATAACAGAGGGATCCAGTAGAACGCCTGTCATATGATGCAGGTGAATAAAACAACAACTTAAAGGAAATGTCCAAAGGGTGTTAGTGTGACTTACACGCCTAGGAAGTCCGGGGCTAACGCCACTCTTAAGTTGGGTGCTTCTTCTAAGAGTAGGAGAAATACTAAAAGTTAAACTGTTAGAAGTATAAAGGCAAAAAGAGTGAAGACTGGAAAATCCAGCTCTTGTATGAATGTCATACGAGTTATAGATGTATGGAAGGCTGGTCAAAGAAATAGTTCTTGGGAATTATGATTAAACATGTTAATCACTAATTCTTGGGTATTGTGAGTTGATCCCAAAGATACCCGCTCGATTGCATTTTGCTGCGACTCGATGCAAGAACTACTACGGCCTAAAAGACTTGCCGGAGTGAGGTTTAGATATACGCTGAGAACATAGTAAAAGTTGCTATACTCGGTACATTACCTATGTATTTATTTTCATAATTCATTTTAGAGTTTTTATACACTCTAGCCCATTGCATAAAGTATCTTGCAAGAAGGTTGTTCATAAGAGAACTTTTGATGTTCGGTGTTATGAATAACATAAGGGCCATGCTTCCATCATGGATGGGATGTATGTTATGAATGTTGATAATAATACATTACCTCTGTATTTACTTTCATAATTCATTTTGGAGTTTTACACACTCTAGCCCATTTGCAAAATGTTTGTTGCAAGAGTGTTGTTCATAAAAGAACAATTGTTGTTCAGTGTTATGAATAAAATAAGGGCCATACTTCCATCATGAATGGGATGCAAGTTATAAATATTGATGGTAATATGATACATCCATAACACTGACGCTAAATGTCGCAAGACTAAAAGAATACCACATATGTGTGGCACTGCATTTGGTCACATTGGAGAAACCCGCATGGAGAAATTCCATTATGATGGATTTTGAAGTCATTTGATTATGAATCATCTGACACTTGCAACTTTCCTCCGAAAAGTGAAGTGACTGAAATACCGTTCATAGGCCATAAGGAACGAGCAACAAACTTATTGGTGATCATACATTTTGATGTGTGTAGACCAATAAATGTTGTTGCTGGTAGTGGATTTATCTATCTTCAAAAATGACTCAAGTAGATACATGGATATTTGCTTGATGAGACATAAGTCTGGATCTTTTGAAATCATTCGAAAGGTTTTCAAAATGAGGTAGAAATTATTGTAACAAGAAAATTATGTTTCTGCAATTTGATTGCGGAAAGGAATATTTGAGTTACAAGTTTAGCGAATGTCTGATGAGTTGTGAAAAGAGTTTCATAACTTACACCTCACGAAGCACCACTATGAGTGGAATATCCGTGAAGATGTAATCTAACCATTTATGACATGGTAAGATCAAAGATGACATAGATCAATTTGCTATTATCCCTTTTAAAAGTAATGCTTTAGAGACTGCGGCTTTTACACTGAAAAGAGCACCATCAGGTCTGTTGAAACGACGCCATGGTATGGTACGCCGAACCATGCTTTCTCTTTTCTTAACATTTGGAATATGGGGCTTGTGTAAAATATTTACAAACCTATTCCAAATCAGACAAGTGCTACTTTGTAGGTTGTCCCAAATTGTTGGGTATTCCTCCCTCACTATACCGAGGCAAAAAGGTTTGCCACAAAGAACGGTATGATTTTGTAGAAAATGGTTCTTACAAAAAGGTGAGTGGGAGGACAGTGCAACTTGACGAGATAACAGTATCTTCGTCATCAGTTCAAAGAAAAGAAACCTTGGAAGTTATTCCAGAGTTTCCTACTGCGACTGATACGGAAGCCTCTACATGAGATGTATGGACTTCGGTCGAACTTGCATCTGAACCACGTAGGCAAAACTTGTGCAAACCTCTTAGGTGCGCAAGCGAGATATTGTTGTTAGACAACAGTATACCTACAATACACAAAGAAGCATTGATGGGCCCTGACTCCGGAATTGGCTAAATGCCAATATAATCCGAGATAGTTTCCATAAATGATTCAAGATTATATCTTGATAAACCCTTCGGAAGACTTAGAGTCTAAACGAACATTAATGGAACTATAAACTGATGTGGATAAAATGTTTTATCCATAAAGCTCGACTTGTTGCAATAACAAGTTCAAGGAGTTGACTATGGTGAGGTTGTCTCACCATAGCGATGCTTAAAGTCAGATCGGGTTAAACTAGCAATTAATACATATTTCAATCTTGAGATATGATACATGGATGCCAAAAGGATTTCCATGTGATGGAAATGCAACCTAGGACTTGCATGTGGTACAGTCCAAGGTATTTTGTCAATCCAAAGGATGCTAGTAAGTATGCAAACTTTAGAGTTCCAGCAATGGACAGAAGAGAGCAAAATGGAGTTGGAATCTTTGTTTTTGATGAAATAGTCAAAAGAGTTTGTTTTCATCAATGGATAACGATGATGCTTGTGGTTTCAAGAAAGTAAGTGGGAGCATAATAATATTTCTAAAAACTTTGTGTGCTTGACACATTGTTGATTGGAAATAATATAAATTTCTTGACACGAATTAGGACTTCATTGAAAATAGTTTTCGATGAAGTGCTTGGGCTAAATAGCCTTGACATTAGGCATATTTATCTACGAGATAGAATTGCCTAATAGGCTAAGCCAAAAATACATATTGACAAGATGCTAAAACAGTTTAGCATTAAAACACCAAGGAGTGATTCTTGCCGAAGTCACATGGAAAAGGTTTTTTGCAAGACTCGGTGTCCCAAAACACTGATGAGCGAAATACATGATGGAGATTCCAAACACTTTCGTGTTTGGATTAATCATGTATTCCATGGTATGTAAAACAACCAGATATGTCCAGTACTCCCAAGGAGTTGCGAGTATAGATACCAAAGTGATAAAAGTACTGATCATGGGACAACAGTGAAAAATGTCATTGAGTACTGGAGTAGCACAGATGACATGTTTTCTCGCAAGCAGAGATTATGAAGTGCTCGTTGTAAGTAATTGCATCGATACAGTCTTCATCAATACTCCATGCGATTTTCGATTTAAGTTAAGGGTTTTTGTGTAATACATGATATGGTGGCATGGTGTTTGGAAATCATGCCAAGCAGGTTACTGTGGCGAATTCTATAACAAAGGCTAAGTATGTTGTCGCTTTCAAAGCGACATAGAAGATGTTGAATCGTACAATTCGTTCATGAACTTAGTATGGTTCCAAGATGGCTTTGGTCAATGGAACACTATTGAAGATAGTTGCTCCATAGCTCAGTCTGAGGAATCAAGGTTTGACCAGTGATTCACATATATACGAAGCCAAGTCCACACAAAATATGAATTTTGTGAAAGCGTGAAAACGCGAGGATATGCAGAGATACACATGGAACTGAAGTTGTCAGATCCATTGGACATCAGACTATACCACAAGCGAAGCATGTTTTACACCGGTATGCCATAGGTGTAAAGTGCATCAGCATGGACTAGATTATTGACTCTAGTGCAAGTGGGAGTCTGTAGGAGATATACCCTAGAGGCAATAATAAATGTTATTATTTATCTCCATGTTTGTAGTTAAGTTTATATTCCGTGCTATAACTGCTATGGTTCTCGAGTCTACAATAACCACGAGGCTCGGAGGAAGACTCATATGCACGTGTGGAATAATAAACGGTAAAATGTATTCCTAGTCTGGCCTCTAAGACTAGCTCAAGTGTTGCATGATGGTTCTGTTTTCCTGATCATGTGCATGGATATGCCGGCAACTTTGAGGGCACAATGTTAGGAGAACACTTGTGTTGAATCGACCCGAATTGATGTTATGCTATGAGATTCATTCGTCACAAGTTAATGGTTAATAACACAGAGAAAGTTAATGTTTGCATAATTCCTTAGACCATGAGAGTGTCGGGTTTCTTCATGCTTGCTTCATGAACTTTGGGGTTTGTTAAACGTCATCCGTAACTGGGTGGCTATTACGGCGGCTTACGGGTTCATGGGAAAGTATGTCAAGGGACTTGATAGCTCAAGATTGGGATTTGCTCCTCTTACAATGGAGACATATCTATGGGCCCTCTCAGTGTTACGGTATCCATCATCGTCTGGCCAGACACAAATGTGATTTGATCACAGGGATGCCGGAACACGGAAACAAGAAAAGAGAACAAAACCGGTAACGAGGTAACTGGCAATGTGGACAAGTGTTGATCCACAGGGATGCCGATGATTCTCACCTCGAGTATTTGTAACATATCGTGAAGCAACAGGAATAGCACACGGCAACTCGAGGTTCACTTGAATATTCATTCGTGTGGGTATAGGGGTCAATATGAGTGTCCACGGCTCCGATGTTGATCATTGATCGGAAAGTGTTCCCGTCATGTCTATACTTCACCGAACCTGTAGGGTCACACGCTTAAGGGTCATCTATCTGCTGAATACTAGACAGGGAGTCTGAGAGAAAGTCACCGGAAAAGTTTCGGAGACAACGGAAAAGTTTCGGAGACAACGGAAAAGTTCCGGAGAGAACACCGGAATGGTTTTCGGTAAAACTGAAAAGTTGTTTCAGGGTATACCATTAAGTCAAATTCGTCCTGGCACACGCCTAGAAATTCTTGAAGGGTGCCAGAATTGTTCTGGGAACTTCTGGGATTTTTCGGAGAAAAAAACCGGAAATGTTCCGGAGCTGCCGGAACCGCTTTGTTTGCTTTTCGCTAAAGAAAATCATTGATCCGGAAAGGTTTTGGAACGCGTCCAGAATTATTTTAGTGGGTACTGGAAATGTTCTAGGCCTACATAAATATTTTCGGTTCAAACGGTCGCGAAAAAATGTCTTCGTAAATAGTGAAAGTGCTTTATGGGTTGGTTTCCAAATGGGTTTTTTCTTCTAGAAGAAAATCACTTTTGGTGAGAGAGAAAGGTGTGTGAAAGGTGGTGCCCCCCCCAAAGGGGGCAGCACCAAATTTCGTCCATGGTGGTGTTGGGGGGCCCCCTTGGGGTTTCCTTCCACCTCATGGTGGATATGTTCTACACACACCCTTATGTGGCATTTGGGTGAAAAGATCTTGAGCCCCTTTTGGTCTTTTTCACCCCTTTCCTCTACCCCTTGCTCCTCCTATAAATAGAGGTGGTGAGGGCTCTCCAAAATCAGAAATTCTCTCACATACACATGCCATGCAATTATCTGGCTTCTTCTCTCCCTCCCCGCGAAATAGTTTCGTAGAGCCGAACGGCTGTCTGGGTTCCGGTGGGAACTAGTTCTGGACGGCGAAGCCCTGCCGGATAGATGACACCGTATGTGTGCAACTCTGTAGAGAGATCGTAGCTTCGGTCTTAGTTCGAGAGTGGCTCCTGAAGGGCTGTCCGAGTGACTGTCCGAGTTTCGAGGGTCCTCCCGAAGGGCTGTCCGAGTGACCGTCCGAGTTTCGAAGGTCCTCCCGAAGGGCTGTCCACGACACCGTCCGAGGGACTGTCAGACTGACTCCCGGAGGGCTGTCCGAGGGGCAGTCAAGGGAGTACATCCTCGCGGTTGGGAGGTTTTAAATCCTAGCTACGGGGATCTGCATCGCCGATCGTCATCGACTCTACTTCCGCTGCGCTACGAGTCGGTAACAAAAAAGATCAAACCTTGTATGCAGTCTCCATAGTGGTCCTGGGCTGGTGCGTAGGTCGGAAAATTTTTGTTTTCTTCTGCGTTCCCCTACAGCATATGATCCAAGTACGGAAAGTATGTTAGCTCATGGCTCTCCCTCATATAAAATTGCAATAATGATTACCGGTCTAGTTATCGATTGCCTAGGGACAAATCTTTCTCTTTGTGTTACAAAAAGCTCTCTACTAAAACTAATTTAATTGTTTCTTTATCTAAACAGCCCCTAACTTTTATTTACGTGTTCTTTATTATCTTGCAAACCTATCCTATCACCTACAAAATAGTTTCATACTTGTTCTAGGTAAAGCGAACGTTAAGCGTGCGCAGAGTTGTATCGGTGGTCGATAGAACTTGAAGGGAATATTAATTCTACCTTTAGCTCCTCGTTGGGTTCGACACTCTTATTTATCGAAAAAGCTACAATTGATCACCTATACTTGTGGGTTATCAAGACCTTTTTCTAGCGCCGTTGCCGGGGAGCAATAGCGTGAGGTTGATATTCTCGTGTGTGCTTGTTTGCTTTATCACTAAGTAGATTTATTTTCTGTTCTAGGTTGTTCTCTATTTTAGTTATGGATATGGGACATGAAATACCAAAAAAAATAGTTGTACTTTCTACTCATGGAGATGGGGAACCTCCTAAAGCCCTAGATGCTCGTTATGTGGAAAACATTAAACACTACTTTGATAATCCTGAGAAACCCCATTCAACTTGATAATGGGAGACACGTTGGATCAACATGAATACTTTAGGGATTATCACTTGTCTCAAAAAGGGAAACTCTTATGGGATCAAATTGATTATTTGCAATGGTATGCTTGAGATATGATTATACTTGTTGCTCTAGGATGAAGGCTCCACACCTTCCCTTTTCATGTGAATTTAACGATAATGAAACCTTGGCTTCTTATGCTAATGGTATATATGATTACTATGATGTGGAACGAATAGAAGAATTTGTTGCTTTTAAGGGTGCTTACGAAATTGAATCTTTGTTTGAAAAGTTTGAAGATTGTGATGATGCCGTTTACAGATCTGAAAATTTTGCTATACTTAAATATTGCTATGAGAATTATAAATACAATGCCGATATTGATGAATTTATTAAGAAAGTCTCCGCTGTCCAAGAAGAGACTAATATTTTGCAGGAATCTATGGAAGAAGAAATTGATGACACTGTGAGCTCATTAGATGAAAAAATTGCGGAGGAGAGCGAAGAACAAAAGGAGGAAGAGCGGATTGATCACCCGTGCCCACCTTCTAATGAGAGTAACTCTTTATCTCATACATTGTTTAATTTCCCTTCGTGCTTACCGAAGGATGAATGCTATGATCCCTTTGATGCGTCTGAAATATCCCTTTTTGATGGAATTGATGCTTGCTATGCTTGTGGCCATGATGCCAATATGAATTATGCTTATGGAGATGAATTTGCTATAGTTCCTTATGTTAAACATGAAATTGTTGCTATTGCACCCACACATCATAGTCCTATTATCTTTTTGAATTCTCCAAACTACACTATATCGGAGAAGTTTGTGCTTATTAAGGATTACATTGATGGGTTGTGTTTTACTACTACACATGATGATTTTGATGAATATAATATGCATGTGCTTGCTGCTCCTGCTTGCAATTATTATGAGAGAGGAACTACATCTCCACCTCTCTATGTTTCCAATACGATAAAATTACAAGAAACTATTTATACTATGCATTGGCCTTTACTTGATGTGCATGAATTGTTCTTTTATGACATGCCAATGCATAGGAAGAGAGTTAGACTTCGCCATTGCATGATATATGTTGCTTTGTGCTCACTACTAAATTACAAACCATTGTTAATTAAAATTGGCTTTGATATACCTTGGGATCCGGGTGGATCGATTACTTGAGCACTTTATGCCTAGCTTAATGGCTTTAAAGAAAGCGCTGCCAGGGAGACAACTCGGAAGTTTTAGAGAGTCATTTATTTCTATTGTGTGCTTTTAAAAAGTTTAAAAAAATATAGAGGGGAACTTAAAAAACTTTACAAAAAGAAAAGTGAAAGTAAGAAAGACAAGCACCGTGGAAGTGGGAGCATGCCTTGAACTTTGTACATGCCCATGGAAACTTTGTAAATCTTGAATTACAGAAACTTTTCAACAAAAATAATTATCCCCTTGTACAAATCCATTGTATTATAAAAATAATGTGCCAAGATTTACCTTTAGGATGTTTAAATTGCTTGCTTGGTATGTGCGGTGCAAAAACAGAAACTTTTGTTGTAGTGCATGAATTTAAATTTTTTACTGGAACATGAAAAAATTCTGAAATTTTTACACGGTACTGCTATAAATTTTTTTTATTTTTTCCTAATTTTTCAGAATTTTTTGAGTTACAGAAGTATATGTACCATCTGCATCTTTACAGACTGTCCTGTTTTCACAGATTGCTGTTATAGTTTCGTTATTTGCGTATGTTTGAAATCTTGTTGAGCCCCATTGACTTGGGAGACATAGAATTATGATAGCATACAGTGGGTAATGTTTGATTATAATTATACAATAATGTTACAGCAGGACATGATGGGATTTGATGTTATATGTACTAACCTCTATAATAAAAAGTTCGGTTAAGTTTTGTGTGGATGAAGTGTTCGAAGATCGAGGAGGTATCGATATGAGGAGAATAAGGAGAGGCAAGAGTTCAAGCTTGGGGATGCCCAAGGCACCCCAAGTAAATATTCAAGGAGACTTAAGCGTCTAAGCTTGGGGATGCCCCGGAAGGCATCCCATCATTATTCGACAATTATCGGTATGTCTCGGTTTTTGTTTTGTTCACATGATATGCGTAAATTCTTTGAGCATCTTTTGTGTTTATTTTTTCCTTTTCTTTTATGCACCATGCTGGTATGAGATAGTCCTTGGTTGATTTATAGAATGCTCTTTGCACTTCACTTATATCTTTTGAGTATGGCTTTATAGAATGCTTCATGTGCATCACTTATATCATTTGAAGTTTGGATGCCTGTCTCTCTACACCTAGAAAACCGTTATTTATAGAATGCTCTTTTGCTTCACTTATATTTATTAGAGCATGGTCTTTTGTAGAAAGAATTAAACTCTCTTGCTTCACTTATATCTATTTAGAGAGTTAACAAGAACTGGTCATTCACATGGTTAGTCATAAAATCCTACATAAAACTTGTAGATCACTGAATATGATATGTTTGATTCCTTGCAATAGTTTTGCGATATAGAGATGGTAATATGTGGGAGGTACTAGTGAATGATTGTGATTTAGGAAGAATATTGGTGTTAAGGTTTGTGATTCCCGAAGCATGCACGTATAGTCTTTCGTTATGCTAAGAAGTTGGAGCATGATTTATTATTGATTGTCTTCCTTTGCATGGAGGTCGGGGGCGCGCGATGGTTAATTCCTACCAACCTACCCCCTAGGGGCATGCGTAGTAGTACTTTGCTTCGAGGGCTAATAAACTTTCGCAATAAGTATGTGAGTTCTTTATGACTAATGTGAGTCTATGGATTATACGCACTCTCACCTTTTCGCAATTTGCTAGCCTCTACGGTACCGTGCATTGCCCTTTCTCACCTTGAGATGTGGTGCAAACTTCGCCGGTGCATCCAAACCCCATGATATGATACGCTCTATCACACATAAGCCTCCTTATATCTTCCTCAAAAAAGACACCATACCTACCTATTATGGCATTTCCATAGCCATTCCGAGATATATTGCCATGCAACTTCCATCATCATCATATACATGACTTGAGCATTCATTGTCATATTGCTTTGCATGATCGTAAGATGGCTAGCATGATATTTTCATGGCTTGTCCTTTTTTTGATATCTTTGCTACGCTAGATCATTGCACATCTTGGTACACTGCCAGAGGCATTCATATAGAGTCATATTGTTCTAGATATCGAGTTGTAATTTATTTTTTTGAGTTGTAAGTAAATAGAAGTGTGATGATCATCATTATTCATTATTAGAGCATTGTCCCAGTGAGGAAAGGATGATGGAGACTATGATTCCCCCACAAGTCGGGATGAGACTTCGGACCAAAAAAAAGACCAAAAAGAGCCCAAGAAAAAAAAGAAAAAAAGAGAAAAAAATGAAAATGAGAGAAAAAGAGAGAAGGGGCAATGTTACTATCCTTTTACCACACTTGTGCTTCAGAGTAGCACCATGTTCTTCATATAGAGAGTCTCCTATGTTGTCACTTTCATATACTAGTGGGAATTTTTCATTATAGAACCTGGCTTGTATGTTCCGATGATGGGCTTCCTCAAATGCCCGAGGTCTTCGAGCAAGCAGGTTGGATGCACACCCACTTAGTTTCATGTTGAGCTTTCATACACTTATAGCTCTTAGTGCATCCGTTGCATGGCATTCCCTACTCCTCGCATTGATATCAATTGATGGGCATCTCCAAAGCCCGTTGATGAGCCGCGTCGATGTGAGACTTTCTTTCTTTTTGACTTCTTCTTATTAATCTCTATCATCATTCTATTCCACCTATAGTGCTATGTCCATGGCTTGCGCTCATGTATTGCGTGGGGGTTGAAAAAGCTGAAGCGCGTTAAAAAGTATGAACCAATTGCTCGGCTGACACCGGGGTAGTACATGATTTATATTTTTTGTTAAGAAGATGGAGCATGACAAGGCTATATGATTTTGTAGGGATAGCGTTCTTTAGCATTTTTTATTCTGAAAGGCATGATTGTTTGTTGGGATGCCTGAGTATTGATGTCTTTATATCAAATGATAGACTATTGCTTTGAATCACTCGTGTCTTAATATTTATGCCATGACTAGATTATATGATCAAGATTATGCTAGGTAGCATTCCACATAAAAAATTATCTTTTTTATCATTTAGCTACTCGAGGACGAGCAGGAATTAAGCTTGGGGATGCTGATACGTCTCCATCGTATCTATAATTTTTGATTGTTTCATGCCAATATTCTACAACTTTCACATATTTTTGGCAACATTTTATATTATTTTTGGGACTAACATATTGATCCAGTGCCCAGTGACAGTTCCTGTTTTCTGCTTGTTTTTTGTTTCACAGAAAATCCATATCAAACGAAGTCCAAATGCAATAAAATTTTACGGAGAATTATTTTGGAATATATGTGATTTTTGGGAGGTGGAATCAATGCAAATGGAGGCCCACAGCCTCCACAAGCCACCTGGGCGCCCCCCCCCCCCGGCGCGCGGTGGTGCCTCGTGGGCACACCATAAGTCGGTTGGGGCTCTTCTTCGGCAGAAAGGAAACTTATATCCGGAAAAAAATCATGTTAAAATTCAGTGCAATCGGAGTTACGGATCTTCGGGAATTTAAGAAACGGTGAAGGGCCAGAAAATAGGAACGCGAAACAGAAGAGAACAGAGAGAGAGATCCAATCTTGGAGGGGATCCCGCCCTCCGGGTGCCATGGAGGCCAAGGAACAGAGGGGAAAACCTCCTCCCGTCTAGGGGGGAGGCCAAGCAAGAAGAATAAGGAGGGGGGCTCTCTCCCCCTCTCTCCCGGTGGCGCCGGAACGCCGCCGGGGCAATCATCGTGACGGCGATTTACACCAACAACTTCGCCGCCGTCACCACCAACTCTCTCCCCCTCTATGCAGCGGTGTAACACCTCTTCTCCCCGCTGTAATCTCTACTTAAACATGGTGCTTAATGCTATATATTATTACCCAATGATGTATGGCCATCCTATGATGTTTGAGTAGATTCTTTTTGTCCTATGGGTTGATTGATGATCGTGATTGGTTTGAGTTGTATGTTTTATTTTGGTGCTGTCCTATGGTGCCCTCCGTGTCGCACAAGCGTGTGGGATTCCCGCTGTATGTAGGGGAACACAACAGAAAACAAAAAAATTCTGACCTACGCACCAGCCCAGGACCACTATGAAGACTGCATACAAGGTTTCGATCCGATCGTTACCGACTCGCAGCGCAGCGGAAGTAGAGTCGATGTAGATCGTCGGTGCAGATCCCCGCAGCTAGGATTTACAACCTCCCAACCGTGAGGATGTTCTCCCTTGTCTGATCGTCGGACAGCCCTCCGGGAGGCGGTCGGACAGTCCCTCAGACGGTGTCACGGACAGCCCTTCGGGAGGACCCTCAAAACTCGGACGGTCACTCGGACAGCCCTTCGGGAGGCACTCTCGAACAGCCCCTCGGGCAAAAAGATCGAACCTACGACCTCTCTACGGGGTTGCACACATACGGTGTCATCTATCCGGCAGGGCTTCGCCGTTCAGAACTAGTTCCCACCGGAACCCAGACAGCCTTTCGGCTCTACGAAACTATTTCACGGGGAGGGAGAGAGAAGCCAGATCATGCATGGCACTTGTATGTGAGAAAGGAGTCAGTGTGGAGAGCACCTCTCCACCTCTATTTATTGGAAATCCCAAGGGGTGGGGTGGCATTCCAAAACCCCAAAATGCCCATGAATGGAGTCCTCCACAAGGGCATAAAGCCACAAGGGCATAAAGGGGAAGGTAAGAGGGCAAGTGGGGCCCCATGAAGGAGCCTCACCATGGTTGGCCACCCCCTAGTGGGTCCCCCCCAAAAGGGGTTCCTTAGTCCCCAAGTCCTTCTAGAAGCCTTTTGGGAAAAGCCCTAAAACGTGGCTTTCCATAAAGTAACCCAAAAAGCACTTTCACTATTCACGAAAACATTTTTCCGCGACCGTTAAATCCGAAAATATTTCTGTAGGTCTTAGAAAATTTCCAGTACCCACTAAAATAATTTTGGACGTGTTCCGAAACAATTCCGGATTAGTGATTTTCATTTGCGAAAAGCAAACAAAGCGGTTTCGACAGCTCCGGAACATTTCCGGGTTTTTTCTCCGAAAAATCACAGAAGTTCCCAGAACAATTCTGGCACCCTCCAAGAATTTCCAGGCGTGTGGCGAAACCAATTTGACTTAATGGTATACCCTGAAACAACTTTTTAGTTTTACCGAAACTATTCTGGTGTTCTCTCTCCGGAACTTTTCCGTTGTCTCCGAAACTTTTCCGGTGACTTTCTCTTAGACTCCATGTCTAGTATTCAGCAGATAGATAACCCTTAAGCGTGTGACCCTATAGGTTCGGTGAAGCATAGACATGGCCGGAACACTTTCCGATCAATGATCAATATCGGAGCCGTGGACACTCATATTGACCCCTATACCCACACGAATAAATATTCGAGTGAACCTCTAGTTGCCGTGTGCTATTCCTGTTGCTTCGCGATATGTTACAAACACCCGAGGTGAGACTTATCGGCATCCCCGTGAATCAACAACTTGTCCACTATGCCAGTTACCTCATTACCGGTTTTGTTCTCTTTTCTCGTTCCCGTGTTCCGGCATCCCTGTGATCAAATCACAATGTGTCTGGCCAGACGATGGTGGATACCATAACATCGAGAGGGCCCAGAGATATCTCTCCATCGTCGGAGGAGCAAATCCCAATCTTGAGCTATCAAGTCCCTTGACACACTTTTCCATGAACCCGTAAGCCGCCGTAATAGCCACCCATTTACAGATGACGTTTAACAAACCCCAAAGTTCATGAAGCAAGCATGAAGAAACTCGACACTCTCATGGTCTAAGGAATTATGCAAACGTTAACTTTCTCTGTGTTATTAACCATTAACTTGTGACGAATGTATCTCATAGCATAACATCAATTCGGGTCGATTCAACACAAATGTTC
Organism: Elymus sibiricus; assembly: GCA_039707655.1. Lineage (NCBI taxonomy): Eukaryota > Viridiplantae > Streptophyta > Magnoliopsida > Poales > Poaceae > Elymus > Elymus sibiricus. The sequence continues at coordinate 248,117,780 of CM077668.1, forward strand.
TTCTAACATTGTGCCCTCAAAGTTGCCGGCATAGTCATGCCCATGATCAGGAAAACAGAACCATCATGCAACACTTGAGCTAGTCTTAGAGGCCAGACTAGGAATACATTTTATCGTTTATTATTCCACACGTGCATATGAGTTTCCCTCCGAGCCTCGTGGTTATTGTAGACTCGAGAACCATAGCAGTTATAGCACGGAATATAAACTTAATTACGAACATGGGGATAAATAATAACATTTATTATTGCCTCTAGGGCATATCTCCTACAGACTCCGACTTGCACTAGAGTCAATAATCTAGTCAATGCTAAAACACTTTACACCTATGGCATACCGGTGTAAAATATGCTTCGCTCGTGGTGTAGCCTGATGTCCAACGGATCTGACAACTTCAGTTCCGTGTGTATCTTTGCATCTCCTCATGTTTTCACGCTTTCACAAAATTCATATTTTGTGTGGACTTGGCTTTGTATATATGTGAATCACAGGCCAAACCTTGATTCCTCAGACTGAGCTATGGAGCGACTATCTACAATAGTGTCCCATTGACCAAAGCCTTCTTGGAACCATACTAAGTTCATGAATGAACTATATGATTCAACATCTTCTTAGTCGCTTCCAAAGCGTCAACATACTTAGCCTTTGTTATAGAAATCACCACAGTAACTTGTTTGGAACAATTTCCAACTACCATGCCACCATATCATGTATTACACAAAACCCTTAACTTAAATCGAAAATCGCATGGAGCATTGATGAAGACTGTATCGATGTAATTACTTACAACGAGCACTTCATAATCTCTGCTTGCGAGAAAACATGTCATCAGTGCTACTTTAGTATTTAATGACATTTTCCACTGTTGTCCCATGATCAGTACTTTGATCACTTTGGTGTCTATACTCGCAACAGCTTGGGAGTATCGGACATATCTGGTTGTTTTACATACCATGGAATATATGATTAATCCAAACACAAGAGTGTGTGGGATCTCCATCATGTATTTTGCTCATCAGTGTTTTGGGACACCGAGTCTTGCAAAACTCTTTCCATGTGACTTCGGTAAGAATCACTCCTTGGCGTTCTTATGCTAAACTGTTTTAGCATCTTGTCAATATGTATTTTTGGCTTAGCCTATTAGACAATTCTATCTTGTAGATAAATATGCCTAATATCAAGGCTATTTAGCCCAAGCACTTCATCGAAAAACTATATTCAATGAAGTCCTAATTCGTGTCAAGAAATTTATATTATTTCCAATCAACAATGTGTCAAGCACACAAAGTTTTTAGAAATATTATTATGCTCCCACTTACTTTCTTGTAACCACAAGCATCTTCATTATCCATTGATGAAATCAAACTCTTTTGACTATTTCATCAAAACGAAGATTCCAACTCCATTTTGCTCTCTTCTGTCCATTGCTGGAACTCTGAAGTTTGCATACTTACTAGCATCCTCTGGATTGACAAAATACTTCGGACTGTATCACATGCAAGCCCTAGGTTGCATTTCCATCACTTGGAAATCCTTTTGGCATCCATGTATCATATCTCAAGATTGAAATATGTATTAATTGCTAGTTTAACCCGATCTGACTTTAAGCATCGCTACGGTGAGACAATCTCATCGTAGTCAACTCCTTGAATTTGTTATTGCAACAAGTTGAGCTTTATGGATAAAACATTTTATCCACATCAGTTTATAGTTCCATTAATGTTCGTTAGACTCTAAGTCTTCCGAAGGGTTTATCAAGATATAATCTTGAATCATTTATATGGAAACTATCTCGGATTATATTGGCATTTAGCCAATTCCGGAGTCAGGGCCCATCAACGCTTCCTTGTGTATCGTAGGTATATTGTTGTCTAACAACAATATCTCGCTTGCGCACCTGAGAGGTTTGCACGAGTTTTGCCTACGTGGTTCAGTTGCAAGTTCGGCCGAAGTCCATACATCTCATGTAGAGGCTTCCGTATCAGTCGCAGTAGGAAACTCTGGAATTACTTCCAAGGTTTCTTTCCTTTGATCTGATGATGAAGATACTGTTATCTCGTCGAGTCGCACTGTCCTCCCACTCACCTTTTTGCAAGAACCATTTTCTTCAAAAGCATACCGTTCTTTGTGGCAAAACCTTTTGCCTCGGTCCAGTGGTGGGGGAATACCCAATAACTTGGGATAACCTACAAATTAGCACTTGTCTAATTTGGAATAGGTTTGTAAATATTTTACACAAGCCCCATATTCCAAATGTTAAGAAAAGACATAACATGGTTGGGTGTACCATACCATGGAGTCATTTCAACAGATCTGATGGCACTCTTTTCAGTGTAAAAGCCGTAGTCTCTAAAGCATTACTTTTAAAAGGGATAATGGCAAATTGATTTATGTCATCTTTGATCTTACCATGTCATAAATGGTTTGATTACATCTTCACGGATATTCCATTCACAGTGGTGCTCCATGAGGTGTAAGTTATGAAACTCTTTTCACAACTCATCAGACATTCGCTAAACTTGTAACTCAAATATTCCTTTCGGCAATCTAGTTTGCAGAAACATAATTTTCTTGTTACAATAATTTCTACTTCATTTTTGAAAACCTTATGAATGATTTCAAAAGATCCAGACTTACGTCTCATCAAGTAAATATCCATATATCTACTTGAGTCGTTTCTGAAGATAGATAAATCCACTGCTAGCAACAACATTTATTGGACTACATACATCAAAATGTATGATCACCAATAAGTTCGTTGCTCGTTCCTTATGGCCTGTGAACGGCATTTCAGTCACTTCACTTTTCAGAGGAAATTTGCAAGTGTCAGATGATTCATAATCAAACGACTTCAAAATCCATCATTATGGAATTTCTCCATGCGGGTTTCTCCAATGTGACCAAATACAGTGCCACACATGTGTGGTATTCTCTTAGTCTTGTGACATTTAGCGTCGGTGTTATGGATGTATCATATTACCATCAATATTCATAACATACATCCCATTCATGATGGAAGTATGGCCCTTATGTTATTCATAACATTGAATAACAATTGTTCTTTTATGAGCAACCCTTTTGCAACAAACATTATGCAATGGGCTAGAGTGTGTAAAACTCTAAAATGAATTATGAAAGTAAATACAGAAGTAATATATTATTATCAATATTCATAACATACATCCCATCCATGATGGAAGCATGGCCCTTATGTTATTCATAACACCGAACATCAAAAGTTCTCTTATGAACAACCTTCTTGCAAGATACTTTATGCAATGGGCTAGAGTGTATAAAAACTCTAAAATGAATTATGAAAATAAATACATAGGTAATGTACCGAGTATAGCAACTTTTACTATGTTCCCAGCGCATATCTAAACCTCACTCCGGCAAGTCTTTTAGGCCGTGGTAGTTCTTGCATCGAGTCGCAGCAGAATGCAATCGAGCGGGTATCTTTGTGATCAACTCACAATACCCAAGAATTAGTGACTAACAATTTAATCACAATTCCCAAGAACTATTTCTTTGACCAGCCTTCTATACATCAATAGCTTGTATGACTTTCATACATGAGCTGGACATTCCAGTCTTCTCTCTTTTTGCCTTTATACTTCTAACAGTTTAACTTTCAGTATTTCTCCTACTCTCAGAAGAAGCACTCAACTTAAGAGTGGCGTTAGCCCCGGACTTCCTAGGTGTGTAAGTCACACTAACACCCTTTGGACATTTCCTTTCTCTTTAAGTTGTTGTTTTATTCACCTTCATCATATGATAGGCGTTCTTCTGGATCCCTCTCGTATTAGTCAAATGCATAGTAAACACTTTTACTAATAGTTTGCAAACAAACATTTCTTTGGATATCTCATATCTTTTAGCCTTTGTTTGTATCTGAAACTAATTTTCAGTTCCATGAATATCACATAGCTATCCCAAACTTTTGAAGTTCGGGTCTCATGGAAGCAAACATATTGCACTTGACCGTAACGGAATTCTAGCTTTTGGATCGAAGGACGAGAGTCACATCATCCATAGCATTAGCGGGAGGATACCGAAAGCATGCGATAGGACAAAATCCTTCTCGGCACTCTTGAGGACAATCCTCATATTATGTTACCAATCGTAAAGTTTTAACCAGATATATAACAGCTATTCAATTTTAATAGGGAAGGTGGAAACGCGAGCCATTATTCTACAACTATTATGCAAATTTTACTTAGACAAAGTTCATAATTAATTGCACAGACAATTAAACAAGTTAATTCTACAGTGCGCTCCCACTCAAATCAATATCTCTCATAATTGATTGTGAGTGATACAAGACCCGCATTTCAATTCAACGCCATTGATGTGGACATCACTGATGACGAGAATTTTAATCGGTAGGCCAACTTGCCAATCACATCTCTATGTGATTCTTGTTCATCTTTCGATGGGCGTGTTCCGAGCTCAGGACGATCAAGCCAGAACGTCAAGACAACCAAGTGATCTCACTGCGAGGTCTGACCTCACCCGCCTTACACCCGTACAATCATTCGTACCCATGTAGACATGGCGCACCCCGAAAGGAAAGATGTTGTGACGGTGCTACACTTGAGAGAACACTAACTACTTGATATTTTAAGTGAGAGATCACCCTAATAAAAGCGACTACCGCGCAATCAAAAGGGTGCATCATAAGGGATAAACATCTCAGGCAATTCATAATAGCATGATATGGTATAGCCCTTTCTGACGGAGAAGTCTTTAATTTCTTCGTCTTCGGCATTCGCGTCGGTGTTCACCTTTGCGAAGTTTGCCACCACCTTGTCGATGCACCAGATAATATTACTATCTCTATAGCTAATAAAATAAGTGCATTACTTAAGGTTGACACGCAGGTCATTAAAGTGACAATCATATGGCTCCAGCCATCATGCCGAATCATGACACGCAGGTCATGTTAGTAAATTTACATCATATAGTCATCTCATACATAATCAAATTCATATGAGCACTGCTATACCACATCACATGCACATCCTGCAAAACCAAGTTAGACGCCTCTAATCGGTTTATGCAAAATTTTATTTTATGTGGCTCTTAAGGTTTCGAAACAAACCGAAGCTACCAACGTCCATCATCAAGTATGATTATTCAAGTCGCTAGATTAACTTTGCGGGGTGTATGAAACACGAGATAATAAAATCTCGAGCCCCATACTTAACTTCGTCATACGCATGACCCCCATGCAGATCATATCTGCATTGCCCTTTCGTCTGCGAAATTTCATCTTTCTTTTAACTATGGTGGAATTCAAAGAACTGTTAGCACTTCGTTGATCAATCAGGATTGCGGATTGGCAGAACTTTGAAACTCCACCATACCATTATCAAGATCAGAAATACGCAAATTCAAGGGAAGCAACAAGAACATCAGGTAATAGAATTCATCTGCTACCCGCATAAATAATTTTCAGCAATAGATCTCATCTACTACAAAATTATATTATGCAACACCCATACATCTCTATGTATTCTAGATCGTAACATGCATCTATGCATAGCATGGCTCTGATACCACTGTAGGGAAACGCAGAAGAAAACAAAAAAATTCCGACCTACGCACCAGCCCAGGACCACTATGAAGACTGCATACAAGGTTTCGATCCGATCGTTACCGACTCGTAGCGCAGCGGAAGTAGAGTCGGTGCAGATCCCCGCAGCTAGGATTTACAACCTCCCAACCGTGAGGATGTTCTCCCTTGTCTGCTCGTCGGACAGCCCTCCGGGAGGCGGTCGGACAGTCCCTCAGACGGTGTCACGGACAGCCCTTCGGGAGGACCCTCAAAACTCGGACGGTCACTCGGACAGCCCTTCGGGAGGCACTCTCGAACAGCCCCTCGGGCAAAAAGATCAAACCTACGACCTCTCTACGGGGTTGCACACATACAGTGTCATCTATCCGGTAGGGCTTCGCCGTTCAGAACTAGTTCCCACCGGAACCCAGACAGCCTTTCGGCTCTACGAAACTATTTCGCGGGGAGGGGGAGAGAAGCCAGATCATGCATGGCACTTGTATGTGAGAAAGGAGTCAGTGTGGAGAGCACCTCTCCACCTCTATTTATAGGAAATCCCAAGGGGTGGGGTGGCATTCCAAAACCCCAAAATGCCCATGAATGGAGTCCTCCACAAGGGCATAAAGCCACAAGGGCATAAAGGGGAAGGTAAGAGGGCAAGTGGGGCCCCATGAAGGAGCCTCACCATGGCTGGCCACCCCCTAGTGGGTCCCCCCCAAAAGGGGTTCCTTAGTCCCCAAGTCCTTCTAGAAGCCTTTTGGGAGAAGCCCTAAAAGGTGGCTTTCCATAAAGTAACCCAAAAAGCACTTTCACTATTCATGAAAACATTTTTCCGCGACCGTTAAATCCGAAAATATTTCTGTAGGTCTTAGAACATTTCCAGTACCCACTAAAATAATTTTGGACGCGTTCCGAAACAATTCCAAATTAGTGATTTTCATCTGCGAAATGCAAACAAAGCGGTTCCGGCAGCTTCGGAACATTTCCGGGTTTTTTCTCCGAAAAATCCCAGAAGTTCCCAGAACAATTTTGGCACCCTCCAAGAATTTCCAGGCGTGTGCCGAAACCAATTTGACTTAATGGTATACCCTGAAACAACTTTTCAGTTTTACCGAAACTATTCCGGTGTTCTCTCTCCGGAACTTTTCCGTTGTCTCCGAAACTTTTCCGGTGACTTTCTCTCAGACTCCCTGTCTAGTATTCAGCAGATAGATGACCCTTAAGCATGTGACCCTATAGGTTTGGTGAAGCATAGACATGGCCGGAACACTTTCCGATCAATGATCAACATCGGAGCCGTGGACACCCATATTGACCCCCATACCCACACGAATAAATATTCGAGTGAACCTCCAGTTGCCGTGTGCTATTCTTGTTGCTTCGCGATATGTTACAAACACCTGAGGTGAGACTTATCGGCATCCCCGTGAATCAATAACTTGTCCACTATGCCAGTTACCTCGGTACCGGTTTTGTTCTCTTTTCTCGTTCACGTGTTCTGGCATCCCTGTGATCAAATCACAATGTGTCTGGCCAGACGATGGTAGATACCGTAACACCGAGAGGGCCCAGAGATATCTCTCCATCGTCGGAGGAGCAAATCCCAATCTTGAACTATCAAGTCCCTTGACACACTTTTCCATGAACCCTTAAGCCGCCGTAATAGCCACCCATTTACGGATGACGTTTAACAAACCCCAAAGTTCATGAAGCAAGCGTGAAGAAACTCGACACTCTCATGGTCTAAGGAATTATGCAAATGTTAACTTTCTATGCGTTATTAACCATTAACTTGTGACGAATGTATCTCATAGCATAACATCAATTCGGGTCGATTCAACACAAATGTTCTTCTAACATTGTGCCCTCAAAGTTGCCGGCATAGTCATGCCCATGATCAGGAAAACAGAACCATCATGCAACACTTGAGCTAGTCTTAGAGGCCAGACTAGGAATACATTTTACTGTTTATTATTCCACACGTGCATATGAGTTTCCCTCCGAGCCTCGTGGTTATTGTAGACTCGAGAACCATAGCAGTTATAGCACGGAATATAAACTTAATTACGAACATGGGGATAAATAATAACATTTATTATTGCCTCTAGGGCATATCTCCTACACTGTAGGGTTTGCAATACGTTCATAATTCTCTTATAGTGGGCGGCTAGAGTGACAGAAGCTTACACCCGAGTAAGGGGGTTGTTGCGTATGGGAGTAAAGAGGACTTGTTACTTAATGTTATGGTTGGGTTTTACCTTAATGATCTTTGGTAGTTGCGGATGCTTGCTAGAGTTCCAATCATAAGTGCATTTGATCCAAGTACGGAAAGTATGTTAGCTCATGCCTCTCCCTCATATAAAATTGCAATAATGATTACCGGTCTAGTTATCGATTGCCTAGGGACAAATCTTTCTCTTTGTGTTACAAAAAGCTCTCTACTAAAACTAATTTAATTGTTTCTTTATCTAAACAGCCCCTAACTTTTATTTACGTGTTCTTTATTATCTTGCAAACCTATCCTATCACCTACAAAATAGTTTCATACTTGTTCTAGGTAAAGCGAACGTTAAGCGTGCGTAGAGTTGTATCGGTGATCGATAGAACTTGAAGGGAATATTAATTCTACCTTTAGCTCCTCGTTGGGTTTGACACTCTTATTTATCGAAAAAGCTACAATTGATCCCCTATACTTGTGGGTTATCAGGGGGCGCGCCCTTCCCCCCCAGGGCGCGCCCTCCGAGCTTGTGGCTCCCTCGTGGCTCCTCTGGTCTTCTCCCGAAGCTTCATGGGTCTCTTCTAGTCCAGAAAAAATTAATCCAAAGTTTTTTCTCGTTTGGACTCTTTTTGATAATGATTTTCTGAAAAGACAAAAACAAGCAAAAAAACAGCAACTAGCACTGGGCACTGAGTTAATAGGTTAGTCCCAAAAAATGATATATAATGGCATATAATTGCATATAAAACATCCAAGATTGATACTATAATAGCATGGAACAATCAAAAATCACTGATACATCGCAATAAAGTTGATACTATTCACTTTGTTTTGCTTCTTCGGAAAATATACCGTATGCTCATTGACATTAACATGAAAACTGACCTGCTTTTGTTGCAATCAATAATAGCCCCTGCAGTATTCCGAAAAGGTCTTCCAAGGATAACCGACATGTTGTCGTCCTCGGGCATATCAAGAATAACAAAGTCCGTTAAGATAGTAACGTTAGCAACCACAACAGGAACGTCCTCACAAATTCCAACAGGTATAGCAGTGGATTTGTCAGCCATTTGCAAAGAATTTCGGTAGGTGTCAACTTACTCAAATCAAGTCTTTTATATAGAGAGAAAAGCATAACACTAACACCAGCTCCTAGATCACATAAAGCCGTTTTAACATAGTTATTCTTAATGGAGCATGGTATAGTAGGTATTCCTCGGTCTCCCAGCTTCTGAGGTATTTTCCCTTAAAGGAATGATTTGCAAGCATAGTAGAAATTTCAGCCTCAGGTATTTTCCTTTTATTAGTAACAATATCTTTCATATACTTAGCATAAGGAGGCATTTTCATAGCATCAGTCAAAGGTACTTGCAGAAATAAATGTCTAAGCAAATCAACAAAGCGATTCAAAGCATCTTCATCCTTAAACTCCTGAGCTTTACTAGGGAAAGGCATAGATTTCTGAACCCATGGTTCTCTTTCTTTACCATGTTTCCTAGCAACAAAGTCTCTTTTATTATATCTTTCATTCTTAGGAGGTGGGTCATCAAGCTCAACTTCATGTTCTATTTCTATTTCATTATCAGATTCTTTATTATTATCTGGTGGAGCATCAACATGATCATCATTAGCATCATCGTTATCATTATCACTAGGTACATGCTCATTACCAGATTGTGTCTCAGCATCAAAAATAGAAACAATATTAGGAATCTCAGAAGGTTTTTCTATGGCAGGTTCACTAGAAGCATGCAAAGTTTTATCCTTACTCTTTTTCTTCTTCTTAGGTGAACTAGGTGCATCATCATTAATTCGTTGAGAATCTTGTTCAATTCTTTTAGGATGACCCTCGGGATACAAAGGTTCCTGAGTCATTCTACCCCCTCCAGTCATTACTCTAACAGCATGATCATTGAGTTTATTGTTCATTTCCTTTAGCAAATCATTTTGTAATTTAGAAACTTGTTCTAGTTGAGTGTGGACCATAGAGGAATGCTTACATAAGCCTTTAACATCATTATCAATTCTAAACATCAAATCACTCAAGTGTTCAATCATAATAGCATTACGTTTCAATTGATCACTTACTTGTCTATTAAAGTTTTCTTGCTTAACGATAAAATTATCAAATTCATCTAAGCACTGACTAGGAGACTTATTATAAGGAATACCACCCTCATCAAACCTATAAAGAGAATTTACCTCTACTACCTTTGTCGGGATATCGAGTCCATGTATTTCTTCAATAGGCAATGGAGAGGTCCATCAATCGATATGAATGTGAGGAGTAGGGATTGTCATGCAATGGATGCACTAAGAGCTATAAGTGTATGAAAGCTCAATGGAAACTAAGTGGGTGTGCATCCAACTTGCTTGCTCATGAAGACCTCGGGCATTTGAGGAAGCCTGTCATCGGAATATACAAGCCAAGTTCTATAATGAAAAATTCCCACTAGTATATGAAAGTGATATCTCACGAGACTCTCTATATGAAGAATATGGTGCTACTCTGCAGCACAAGTGTGGTAAAAGAATAGTAGCATTGCCCCTTCTCTCTTTTTCTCTCATTTATTTTTTTTCTCATTTTTTTAGAACAATCTCATGGACCTCATCGCCTCATTTTTGAGGACTCGTCAGTCTTCATCATTCTTTTCCTCACTAGGACAATGCTCTAATAATGATGATCATCACACTTTTATTTACTTACAACTCGATAAACTGATACAAGATGACTCTATATGAATGCCTCTGGCAGTGTATCAGGATGTGCAATGATCTAGCGTAACATGTATAACAATGATGAATGGTGGCTTTGCCACAAATATCATGTCAGCTCTATATGATCATGCAAAGCAATATGATGATGAACACACATGTCATAAGACGGAACGATGGAAGTTGCATGGTAATATATCTCGGAATGGCTATGAAAATGCCATGATAGGTAGGTATGGTGGCTGTTTTGAGGAAGATATAAGGAGGCTTATGTGTGATAGAGCGTATCATATCACGGGGTTTGGATGCACAGGCGAAGTTTGCACCAACTCTCGAGGTGAGAAAGGGCAATGCACGATACCGAAGAGGCTAGCAAATTGCGGAAAGGTGAGAGTGCGTAATTGTCCATGAACTCGCAGTAGTCATAAAGAACTCATATACTTATTTTGAAAGTTTTATTAGCCCTCGAAGCAAAGTACTACTCGCATGCCCCTAGGGAGGAGGTTGGTAGGGGTTAACCATCGCGCACCCCCGATTATGACAGCACTCAAGGATTTCAATCAGACATAAAAATGCTCAAACATCCCCACCATGCCATAACGGACACTTAAATGAGTAGTGCATAACAAGCTTTAATCTCGATATTTTTACCAACCAATGATCATGAACTAATACCCTTTCATATTACGACATCAATATAATTAAAACATATGTTTCATATTTAGTGATCTACATGAAAGTTTTTATTATACCACTCTCGAATACCTATCCTTTTTGGTCTAATCTCATAACTCATGCACATTACCACTTCGTATTTAAGACTCTCAAAAATATTTAAGTGAAGCATGAGAGTGCAATCATTTCTATAAAATATAACCACCGCCGTGCTCTAACAAGTATAAGTGAAGTACAAGAGCAACTGCCTAGCTCAAAAGATATAAGTGAAGCATATAGAGTATTTTAACAAATCACGATAAATGTGTGTCCCTCTCAAAAGGTGTGTCCAGCAAACAATGATTGTGGAAAACTAAAAGCAAAAGAAAACTATGGCACAAGACGCTCCAAGTAAAACGCATATCATGTGATGAATAAAAATATAGCTCCAAGTAAAATACCGATAGATTGTAGACGAAAGAGGGGATGCCATCCGGGGCATCCCCAAGCTTAGACGCTTGGGTCTTCCTTGAATATTACCTTGGGGTGCCTTGGGCATCCCCAGCTTAGGGTCTTGCCGCTCCTTATTCCTTCATCCATCGTGATCTCACCCAAAACTTAAAAACTTCAGCACACAAAACTCAACAGAAACTTCGTGAGATTCGTTAGTATAATAAATCAATCGTCCACTTTAGGTACTGTTATAAACTAATTCATAATTTTTCTTGCATAATACCTACTGTATTCTAAGTTCTCCATGACTTATACCCCCCCCCCCCCCGATATAATCCATAGTTTCATTAAAACAAGCACACTATGCAATAAAAACAGAATCTGTCTAGAACAGAACAGTACGCAATGACAGAATATTTATCCATACTTATGTAACTCCAAAAAAATTGAAAAATTATGACAATGTAAACAATTTGTACCCCAATACTGTGTAAAATTTTCAGATTTTTCTAACGTTCCAGTAAGAATTGAAAAATCAAATACTGGGTGCAAAACTTTCTGCTTTCAAACAGCATCAATTATACTATCATTTAAATCATCCCAAAGGCATTACTTGGCACAAACACTAATTAAAAGATAAAAACACAATCATTACAGTGGCAATAATTATGTGACTCAAGAAAATAAAAATTGTAATAAAGATAAATATTGGGTTGCCTCCCAACAAGCGCTATTGTTTTATGCCCCTAGCTAGGCATAATGCATTCTTTCAAGTATTGCCATAGTCATACGGGAGATCATCCATGTTCATCTCATACTCCCTTCTTTCAGCAGCAAGCTTTCTAATAGGAAGGCAAAAATAATTAAAAGGGCTAAATTTTATAGGAACCGGATCCGTGAGATCAAGTTTAGGAGGAGGAGGTTCCTCCTTAGGCCCTTTGTAAGTGATGGCTTTTTCTTCATTATATAAATTTCTATAGAGATATTCTTTTAGCCTTTTCTTAAGCACACAATCCAATCCAAGATTTCCTATAGCAAATTGATCATTATGTTCAGAGATTTTATCAATCAAGATAGTTGGGGGAACCTTCTTTCTAAGATTCTCATTATAAGCAGCATGGTCTGTTGATTTTAATCTTCTTATCTCTTCTTGATCATAAAGAATTTCTTCAATAGGAGGACACTCACTATTTATTCTATAATGAGCAGATATTTCTCTTGCCTCTCTCATGATGTGACTAAATTCATGGACTAGAAATATGGTGGCTAAACGTTTAACGGATGGATCATGAATATTAGAAAACTCTAGATATAGCCATTGTATAGAAGGATGCATGTGAACAAATTGTCTTTCCAATTCAACTATAAGCAAAGATACAGCATCCGCAAGACTAGTAGTTCTAGCAAGAATTGATCCCCCTATCATAGGTAATGAGCCAGCACAAGTAAAGAAATCTTGAATAACACCTTTCCCAATAACATTACCACTACCTATACGGAGCCTTTTTGTATGCATAATAGTGGCTTCTTCTTTATTATTAGGATCATCATCAGCAATATTATCAGGTGTTGCTTTATTAGTAACTTCATCAAAGCTTCTTTTAGTATTCTCATTTTTCATAGGACTTAATAGCATAGCTTGATGATCAAAAAGTTCCGCACTAGTGGCGGGAGCATCACTAACTTTTTCAAACTCAGACATGGTAGCACTTCAAGCAAGCAAGCAAAATAAAATATTTTTGTGTTTTTGATTTATTTTTTAACGAGACTAATAAAAGCAAATAGAAGCAAATAAAAAGTAGAACAAGTAAATGATAATCTGTGTGAAGGAACCTGTAGGTATTTGATGATGTCTCCCCGGCAACGGCGCCAGAAATTTTTCTGCTACTTGTGAGTTGCGTTGGGATTTTCCCCGAAGAGGAAGGGTGAAGCAATATAGTAGCGGATAGTATTTCCCTCAGTGAGAACCAAAGTTATCGAACCAATAGGAGAATCAAGCAAATCCTAGTCAAATAGTACCTGCACACACAAGAGCAAATACTTGCATCCAAAGCGAGCAAGAGGGTTGTCAATCCCCTTGAACTCGTTACTTGCAAGGATCAAATCTGATAGTGATAGATATATAAAAATGGAAAAGTAAATAAAAAGTAAAATAATTGCAGCAAGGTAATTTAGGTTTTTCTAATATAATTAAAGTAGACCCGGGGGTCATAGTTTTCATTAGTGGCTTCTCTCTTGAAACATAGCATACGGTGGGTAAACAAATTACTGTTAGGCAATTGATAGAAAAGCGCATAGTTATGATGTTATTCATGGCAATGATCATGTATATAGGCATCATGTCCGTGACAAGTAGACCGAAACGATTCTGCATCTACTACTATTACTCCACCAATCGACCGCTATCCAGCATGCATCTATGGTATTAAGTTCATGACAAACAGAGTAACACTTTAAGCAAGATGACATGATGTAGACAGAATAAACTCAAGCAGTATGAATAAACTCCGTCGTTTTACCCTTAATGGTAACAATACAAATACGTGCCTCGCTACCCCTTCTGTCACGAGGTGAGGACACTGCAAGATTGAACCCATCACAAAGCACCTCTCCCACTGAAGATAAATCAATCTAGTTGGCCAAACCAAACGGGTAGATCGGAGAGAAATACAAAGCTATAACAATCATGCATACTAAAGTTCAGAAAAGACTCAATTACTTTCAATGAATAATCTGATCATAAACCCACAATTCATCGGATCCCAACAAACACACCGCAAAAGAAGATTACATCGAATAGAACTCCATAGAGATCATGGAGAACTTTGTATTGAAGATCAAAGAGAGAGAAGAAGCCATCTAGCTACTAGCTATGGACCCGTAGGTCTGTGATAAACTACTCACACATCATCGGAAGGGCAGCAAAGTTGATGTAGAAGCCCTCCGTGATCGATTCCCCCTCCGGCAGATCACCGGAAAAGGCCTCCAGATGGGATCACGGAAGAACAGAAGCTTGCGGCGGCGAAAAAGTTTTTTCGGGTGGCTCCTTGGTGGTTTTGGGATTTATGGGAATTTATAGAAGTGGAATTAGGTCAAACGGAGCTGCGTGGGATCCACGAGCTCAGGTGGCGCCCTCCCCCCCAGGGGCACGCCAGGTGAGCTCGTGGCTCTCCCGTAGGGCTTCTGGCCTCCTCCCGGACATTCTAGGGTCCCTTCTGGTCCAGAAAAAATCATCGTAAAGTTTTATCACGTTTGGACTTCGTTTGGTACTGATTTCCTAAAAAACCAAAAAACAAGCAAAAAAACAGCAACTAGCACTGGGTACTGAGTTAATAGGTTAGTTCCCAAAAATGATATAAAATTGCATATAAAACATATAAAGTATCCAAGATTGATAATATAATAGCATAAAACAATCAAAAATTATAGATACGTTGGAGACGTATCAGCATCCCCAAGCTTAATTCATGCTCGTCCTCGAGTAGGTAAATGATGAAAACAGAATTTTTGATGTTGAATGCTACCTAGCATGTTTATCATGTAATCTCTCTTATGGTGTAAATATTGAGAAACGATGAAGTAATTGATATCA
Organism: Elymus sibiricus; assembly: GCA_039707655.1. Taxonomy (NCBI): domain Eukaryota; kingdom Viridiplantae; phylum Streptophyta; class Magnoliopsida; order Poales; family Poaceae; genus Elymus; species Elymus sibiricus. The sequence goes on from CM077668.1 coordinate 248,132,969, forward strand.
ACATAATAATATCCATGAATACAAGAACATAATCATTAAGTTTTCAAAATATACGATGCTCAACGAATATTATCCCTGCTCATTGAATTATGTAAGCATGACATGACTCAGCCTTCACCGCATAAATATAAATCATGAGCACTCCGGTGTCAAACTAGGCAATTGTATCATACTTTTTAACGCGCTTCAGCATTTTCAACTCCATTCAATACATGAGCGGGAGACATGGACATTAACACTATAGGTGGAATAGAATGCGGTGGTAGAGATATATAGGAGAAGTCAAAAAGGAAGAAAGGTTCGCATTAACTCGGCAGATCAATAGGCAATGGAGAGGCACATCAATCGATATCAATGCGAGGAGTAGGGATTGCCATGCAATGGATGCACTAAGAGCTATAAGTGTATGAAAGCTCAATGGAAACTAAGTGGGTGTGCATCCAACTTGCTTGCTCATGAAGACCTCGGGCATTTGAGGAAGCCCGTCATCGGAATATACAAGTCAACTTCTATAATGAAAAATTCTCACTAGTATATTAAAGTGATATCTCAGGAATTTGAGTGGTAAAGGTGGAATATACAAGACAAGTTCTATAATGAAAAATTTCCACTAGTATAATGAAAAATTCCCACTAGTACAGGTGGATTATACGCAAGTTGAGTGGTAATTGATCGGATTTGGGTAGGGTTAGATAATTGGAATTTGGATCTAGCTAGGTAGCGACAAGGCGCGTGCTTATTCAAGACACTTAGCTTGGCTGGCATGATAGTAAATTATTATGTGTTGTTATCCTAAACAATTGCCATGTCATGTTCATCGGTAGGCAGCTAGGAACTGTCTCTGACAGATACAAATTAGAGGTCAATAATGTCTCAATATGATTGTTTCCAGGTTTGCCGCTTCTTTAATAGGATACGAATAACCAGTAAGGTGGGTCGGGAGGTTGTCTAGAAAACTAAGCACGACCAAGATCCAGCTTTTCATCATGTCATGGACTTGTGACGGCTGAGGATACACGTCGCGAACGAGAGAACAGTTGTCAAATCGATTGCTGTTATTGACATATACGCTATGGATCTTGAAAACTACGTACATTTATCCGTAGAGACACCAATATGATGTTGAAAACTACTTACATCACTGAAAATATTATGAGGAATTCCTTTTTGGTTTTATGCCAGAGCAGCGACTGTTCTAAGAACGAATATATACTCCCTCCATTCCATAATGTAGTGCGCCCGCGCTTCCCGAAATCTATGTTTGACCATAAATTTAACCAATAAGACCGACTGCGACGGGAGCAAAAATTATACCACTGAATTCGTCATACGCTCTACATTATGGAATGGAGGGAGTATTAACGAAACAGGTGCCATGTGAATCAGCATTTAATAGCGGATGTTCCAGACGGGCCCCATGAAAAGACCAGGGGGCATAGTATGTGCTGAAGGTAGAAGAAAAGAACCAATCCAAAGCGTGGATTTGACGACAGAATGTGACAGCCCAGTCATCAAGACTCCTAAGCAAGCATCGCTGCTACGGCTCTACTAAATCCGTTGATTACATGAGAGATTGCCATCAGAATCTGGCTCAAGCCTCTCGAAAATATTAAACCAAACAAAGGCCTTTTAGAAAAACACCAGCCGTAGAATTCCTTTGTCTTTTGTTTTCTGGTATGTCAAAATCCAAGCAAGCAATCTTCTATCTACACTTAAGCAAGGAAGCAGGTGTAGCCTGCCCGTGTAGGCCGCTACTCCATTTTGGCAGCAGATTAGTGCTAATAAAGGCACCCAAATCCCCATGGGTGCGGTCTTGTAATGCAATTGCTTTTGGAAAGAAGGCGCATTGATTGGTGGGGCTTGTGTTAGATCACTTTGCCTTTTTCTTTTCTTTTCTTTTCTAAGTAGGGTGGTCAGGTGGTGGCACACCTTAATGGTTAAGGTATCTCAAGCAAGGCAAAGCACGCACGTAGGCCCTTTTCTTGTCTTTCTGTCATTCCTGCATCATTTAATCCAAGATGACCGGCAATAGCTGAGTAGATTCGAGTCTTTTGGAACTACTGCCTGCAAACACAATCGACTTTGAAGACTCAGACCGCGTCAGAAGCTATGCCAGATGCCCGGATGTCATGCGTCTACTCAAAGTTGCTTGGAGCATGCCGATCCAGAGGTTCGCCTCCCCTTTATTTGATACCTAGCCCTCCCTGCATCAAACAAAAAAGGATGCAAGTTCTTTGCTGACCAAATGTTCTTGTTTCTGCAAGAAAACAAGAGATGTATATTAATCAGAACATGGGTTACAATCAGCACAGATCAACTGTTCAGAACTTGCCATCAAAATTCAGACAATGCTCGACAGTCGTAAGGCTGGCTAAGGAAGATGACTGACCTGAAAGAATCAGCGTGGTTTTATCCTCATTACACGCATATTACTGCCGCCTTGTCTTTGTCAGGTTGTTCCCAGGCACCTGTTTTACTACTGTACGAGTACTACGTATTTAGCTTCATAAGGCGACCTGAAATTTCTCAGGAACACGGAGCAGCGGCAGCTGATAGTCACCAGGCTCTCCTAGCTGCCCGCAGGCAGCCATCTGGTCATCGCCTCTGCTTAGCCGCACCATAACGGTAAGGCCAGATTGGATTAACATGTTGCGGAACTCGATAATTTTCTCATCTGGCGTCGGCTTGAATTGGGACCCACTATGGGGATTGAAAGAGATGAGGTTGATCTTGCAGGGAATACCGTGAACCAGCTCCGTAAGCCTCTTCGCATCATCCGCGCTGCGAGCATAGTAAATCCAAAAAAGAGTTCAGGGTTCCAAGGGATAAATCATTTTGCTGTAAGGTCTTCAAAAAATTTACTTACAAACTGGAAGATTTAATTTGCCTACGAGAAACTTGTTACAACAATAATGTCAACTATATTCTGTACAGTATAGATCGACATTTACTCATTTGGCACACATGCATGAAGCAATTAAAATTTCAGTTGTTCTGGGAAGAACACCCGTTTGCAAATGTTGCTATATCCATGTCCCAAGTAAAAATATCACCAGATGTAAGCTCTTCTAAGAAGAATCGTCGAGATGACAACAACAAGAAACTATTGTTTAACCCAAGATTCCTGACCTGTCATTCACTCCAGCAAGCATGACGTATTCAAATATGTAGAATCGGGAGGGAAGAGAGGAGTACCTCCAGCTCGTGTGAATGTGTGTGGCGGCCTTGCTGGGAACGGGAGGACTGGATGCCTCTTCTAGGTCAGCTCCTCCTCATGGGCTTGGGCCCTAAGTGACACGGCTGATGGGCTTGGGCCCATACCGGTCCAACACTCCCCCTCAAGATGGGTGGTAGATATCTATCATTCCCATCTTGTCACATGCCAAGTTACAGTCCTTTGTTCCCAATCCCTTTGTCAAGCAATCTGCAAACTGCTGCCCAGAGCTGACATGACCAAGGCTGATGATCCCAGCATCAAGTTTCTCCTTAATGAAGAAGCGATCAATTTCCACATGCTTTGTCCTATCATGTTGAACTGGGTTATTAGCAATGGCTATAGCTGACTGATTGTCACATCACACCTTCAAGGGGCCCTTCCTCAGAAGTTTCAGCTCGCTCAGTAGGTACTTCACCCAGAGCATCTCACACAACCCTTGAGATAATGCTCTATACTCAGCTTCTGCTGTTGATCTAGACACAACTGTCTGTTTCTTGCTTCTCCATGACACCAAATTTCCTCCCACAAACACACAGTAGCCAGAAGTTGATCTTCTATCATCTTGACAACTGGCCCAATCAGAGTCACTATGGCCATCCACCTCAAGATGTCCACTCTTCGCAAACCACAACCCTTTACCCGGAGTCCCCTTCAAGTATCTCAGAATTCTGTGCACAATATCAAGATGCCCACTCCTTGGTTCATGCATGTATCTGCTCACCACACCCACGGCATACGTAATGTCAGGCCTTGTATGACACAAGTACAATAACCTCCCAACCAGTTTCTGATAATCTTCCTTATTCACCAACTCACCTGATTTTGCTGTCACTTGATGATTTTGTTCAATCGGAGTAGAGGCTGCACGACATCCCATCATGCCCATGTCACTCAAGAGATCCAAGGTGTATTTCCGTTGGCACATAGAGATTCCCTTCTCTGTCCGAGCCACTTCAATGCCAAGGAAGTATTTTAGGTTGCCCAAATCCTTTACCTCAAACTCCTTACTCAGACACCCCTTCAATCTCTCTATTTCCTCCTTATCATCTCCAGTGATGATAATGTCATCCACATAAACTGCAAGGATGGTGATCTTCCGATCATAGAGTGAGTGTCTGTAGAACACCTTGTGGTCTCCATTACATTGACCATACCCCATAGCACGGACAGCACGTCTGAACCTATCAAACCATGCCCTTGGTGATTGCTTCAGTCCATACAAGGATTTCTTCAGCTTGCATACCTTCCCCGTGGTCTGTGAAGTACCAAAACCTGGTGGTATCTCCATGTACACTTCTTCCTGCAACTCACCATGCAAGAAGGCATTCTTGACATCTAATTGATGCAATTTCCACCCAAAGTTTGCAGCACAGGAAACCAATATCCTTACTGTGTTCATCTTTGCCACTGGAGCAAACGTCTCGTCATAGTCAATTCCATAAGTTTGACTATATCCTCTGGCGACCAATCTGGCCTTATACCGTTCCACCTTCCCCTCAGGATTCTGCTTCACCGTATAGATCCACTTACAACTCACTGCTTTCTTTCCTGCCGGCAATGTGGTTAGCACCCACGTCTTGTTTTTTCTCAGTGCTTCCAACTCTTCTATCATCGCTTCACGCCACTTCGGATCTTGCTTTGCAGCCTTCCAATCCTTTGGGATTGACACAGTTTGAAGAGAGGCAACAAACGCTCTATAGGAAGGAGACAAAGCCTCATAAGACACAAAATTTCCAATATCATGATCATCAAAAACCTCCGGTGGTAAGGCCTTCTGTGCCGCTTCACGTGTCCCCTTTCGCAACGCAATAGGCAGTTCCACTGTGTCAGATGAGCTTGCACCACTGCCTTGATGCTCCCCCTGCACTGACTGCTCCCCCTGCACTTGTGGCTGCCGCCGAGAATATACCAGACGAGTGTCAGATGAGTCATGCACTTGTGGCTCTCGTCGAGAGTACACTAGGGGGGTCTGCTGCCACCGATCTCGAACAGGGAGCTGGAGATTACCAATCTGAATGGAACCCACTGTTGGCTGGACCTGAACCTGCACATCACTATCAGTGAGAGTACCAACCGGAATTGTACCCTCAATTGGCTGGACTTGAACCTGCACATCATCATCAGTGTTGGTGTCCACAGAATCCTCCTGAGTGTGAGACGCAGCCTTCTCCCCCTCTTGACCATCCTGCACAGAGTGTGAATGGTCAAGCCCTTGAAACAACACACTTAGATCTATGGGCTCACCATAGAATGGCTCAGACTCCCTGAAGGTGACATCCATACTTACAAATCTGCGTTTCTCAGAGGGACACCAACATTTGTATCCCTGCTGACTAGAAGCATAGCCCAGAAAAACACACTTCACTGCCCGCGGATCTAGCTTCCCAACAGAAGGTCGGTGGTCACGAACAAAGCAGGTACTGCCAAACAACTTTGGGGGAACAACAAACTTATTTTCTCCAAGCAGCAATTCACACGGAGATTTCATGCCAAGTATCCTTGAAGGTGTCCGGTTGATCAGGTATGTGGCTGTCATAACAGCTTCACTCCACAAGAACTTGGGCACATTCATGGTAAACATCAACGACCGAGCAACCTCAAGAATATGTCGATTCTTCCTTTCTGCCACTCCATTCTGAGGGGGGGTGTCCGGACAAGAAGTTTGATGAAGAATCCCTTGGTCAGACAAGAAGACCCCAAAGGTGTTGTTCACATATTCTGTGCCATTGTCAATCCTGATCACCTGCACCTGCGCCTTAAACTGATTCTTCACCAAGGCATGGAAATTCTGAAAACAGCTAAACACCTCATCCTTGTGACGCATCAAATAAATCCAAGTATTACGAGTATAGCAGTCGATAAAGGTAACAAAGTACTTCATTCCATGCATTGACACAACAGGGCTCTTCCATACATCCGAATGAATAAGCATAAAAGGAGATATGCTCCTAAGCCCCTTACTCACATATGTGGCTCTTGTGTGTTTTGCATATTCACAAGCATCACATGTCAGCTTGCCCTTGCCTATTCCACACATAATATCCGAAAATATTCTGCGCATCTTATCAAAAGATACATGTCCCATCCTACAGTGATGGATCATCGCCTGCTTCTCCTTGTCCTCCATGGTCGCAGTACACACCAAGTCCGGCTGCACCTCCTGGTCCATATACCAAAGCCCCCTACGCCTGGTGCCAGTCCCAACCGTCTGTCTCGTCCGTCGCTCCTGAATCTCGCAACCGAATTGGTCAAGGATCACACGACAGTCTATTTGATCAATGAGAGCACTGAAAGAGATCAAATTGACAGGAAAAGCTGGCACATGCAACACTGAGGATAAGGAGATGGTCGGAGTGCACTTTACTGTACCAACCCCTATGACAGGCTGTTTTGTGCCATCAGCAGTTTGCATAGTGCCCGTGTGAGAAGGAGGATGCTTATTGTAAGACTCAAACACGCAGCATTGGCCCGCAACATGCTGAGATGCTCCAGAGTCTAGAACCCATTCTGAACCATTCGCATTAGTAGCAAGTGATGCCTTTTCCGGATTATCTTCATCAGTGGAGGCCCAGTGAGCACAGCCTCCATAGCGAGCATTCAAGCCTGCAGTTTGGAGCTGTGATATGAAAGCATGGAGCTCCTCCAACTCAGCCCTCAATTTAACAGTCTGAGCATCCTTCTCACGTGTCGCCCCCTCGGTTGTTTCCTTGTCAGCCTGGATTTCCTCCACCTTCCTTTTGAAGCTCTCCAATTCCTCCCTGAGCCTCTCAACCTCTGCTACAGTCATGCTGTATTCCTTCTCTGGCCCGGCACCGGCCTTCTCTGCACTGTCCTCACCACTCTTCTCTAGCTCCACATCACCCCTTCTCATGTCATCATTCCCTAGAGACTCCTTGACTGCATGGTGAGCACCAACCGCAGCTATGGTATCATCCATCTCCTCCAAAACAACAGCATTCTTGATGCTGCCAGCAGCACCATCAGCCCCTGCAAAACGCGCCTCAATGGTCACAAGACGGCACCCCCTGCCGACCTCCTGCTCCATCAGGAAGAGCCTCTCCTTGAGTGTGAGGCTCTCCCCCTCAAGCCCTTCTTCTCCTCTACAATCAGCAGCAGCAGCTGCACAGCAGACTTCTTCTCCTCTGCAAACAGCAGCAGCAGCACTAGCAGAAACACACTTCCAGCAGAAGCAGCAGCAATCCAGCGCAGTCCCAGGCTCCCAGCTGCCTCCTCTCCTCAAACAGCAGCAACTGCAGCAGCACAACACCCAGCAGCAACAGCACTCAGCCTCAGTTCCCCTTCATTCCCCAGCAGCTCCAGCAGCAGACCACCAACAGAAGCAGCTTGACCTGCCTCTCTGCCTCTCCAGTCAGCCGCAGCAGCAAGCACCTCTGCTCCCACGTCCACACAGCAGCAGCAACAACCCCAGATGCAGCCACAACAGCAGACTCCAGCAGCTGCCCTTCTTTCTCTTCCTCCTCTCTCCTTCTCCCTTCCACCTCCAGAAACACAGCAGAACAGAGAGAGATAAGAGAGCCGGGGCAGGAAGGAACCAGCACCAGCCGTCGCCCTGTCGCCCGCGCAGCCGCTTCTCCTCCTCACGCGCACGCACAGCCCGCGCACAGCCGCCTCCTCGCCGGACCCCGCAGCCTCGCCGGCCGGCGCCGCCGTCCGTCAGGCCTCGCCGGACCTGGCCTCTGATACCATGTAGAATCGGGAGGGAAGAGAGGAGTACCTCCAGCTCGTGTGAATGTGTGTGGCGGCCTTGCTGGGAACGGGAGGACTGGATGCCTCTTCTAGGTCAGCTCCTCCTCATGGGCTTGGGCCCTAAGTGACACGGCTGATGGGCTTGGGCCCATACCGGTCCAACAAAATAGCACTATGGACTTAGGTCTCAAACGAAGTTCCTCCCTTAAAGTGCCAAGAAGCGTGCTAAGATTGTACTTTCTGTTAATGGGCATTATCCAATTCCTAACCTGGAAGGGGAAGTTAGTATATACAGCATAGCAAAATAACGTCAAACCATTTCACCACAACAGAATAACCAAATTTGAATTTCACCTCATCAGTTGTTGCATTAAGACTCACGGCCAGATCACAATTGGACTCATTGAGGAAGCGTTTTATCTCTGGAACGAGACCACTTGTGGATACAGTAACCTTGCGAGGACTAAACTGAAGGCCCTGCTCATCAACCATTATAGATGATGCCTTTATTACGTTATCTACATTGTGCAACGGCTCGCCCATGCCCTGAAAAAATTAGAGATTAATGGAAGATTGTTGTGGAAAAGGTGATAGCATCTTATTTTTTTAAATGCAACAGTATTAATAGTTTAATACTATACAAATACTAGTGAATAATGCATAGCAAGGCTTCCATGACGTTGCTATCACTAGAGTCTAAACTTATAAACATGGAACTCCAAAAGGACCAAAACAATGATAAAGGAAGCCATAACGGTAGGCCTACAGTTTCAACAGTAATGAATACTGATGTCATTGAATACAAATGCAGGCAAAAGCAGGGTAATGCTATCAGGAACAGTGCTAAGTGGGGAAAATATATCTAATACCCCACTTGCACTTCAAGAAAATAAAACACAAAGGGCAGTTTTGTAGCAATTCAAGAAGACTGGCGTGCACAAGCAAGATACACGTTCAAGATCAAACTACTAATTCCAGTCATATGCTCAGTTAAACACCATATTAGAGTTAGTGTTATTAGTTACCATGAAAAGAATGCTTACCATAAATACAACATTTGTAATGGAACCAAATTCATCTGAAAATAGCTTACGAGCAAACACGGCCTGCTCAACTATCTCAGCTGTAGACAAATGCTTTCTCAAACCCATCCTTCCGAGCCCAAAAAAAATAGAAGAGAAAAATATGAAATAGTTACTACAAAATCATAGAAAGACAAATGCTATGCAAAGAATGTCGACAGACCTCCCAGTGAAGCAAAACTGACAATTCATAGCACAGCCCACTTGACTTGAAACACAGACCGTTGTCCGGCCCCTGGCGCTAGGAATGACAACTGTTTCAATCACTGAGGCATCTTCAAGAGAGAACAATATCTGTAACATCCTGTGTTCCAAAATCAATCATATTCTGAGAACATTACAGAAGATATCAGTGACAGTGAAAGAGCTACCTTTCGGGTTCCATCCGATGCAGTAATAATGTCTTTAACAGTTAATGCCTTGAGATCAGCATGATCACTTATCATTTTCCTCAAGTCCTTGTTCAAGCCTGTGCACGATTAGAGACAGTGTAACTGAATTCATTCAACCAGATACTAACAATGGAACATAGGGCAAAAATATTGTACCAAATAAAAGAAACATGAGCAAATGCCCAATTTGACAAGTATAATTTCAAGTACTAGAACAAACCCCAAAAATGTAGTATAAATGGTGTCGAGGTAGTGAGATATGGAGCCAACAGAATTATCTCTACTCCTAATGTCTCACTTGGTAGGATAGCCTCCACGATTTTTTTTCGTCTCCCACTTTCGTCTGGTTTTTTTCGTCTGGTTTTTTTCCGTCTCCCCTCCCACCAGCCCACCGGATTTTTGCGTCACCTCTCACACAACGAAAAAAATCTGAACGGATCAGAACTTTTCATGCTGGCGCAAGTTATTTAGTAATGTCTTTATGTGAAAGAATCAATCACGATCAATCTCTAAAGATCAAATCTAAATTAATTAACCTTACCATAATCTCTACTCCTAAAGGGGAGTCTGCGGTGGTGATGGTAAGTCGTTACGTCGTTCGTTCGTCTCGTCTCGTCGGTATGTCGTCGTTAGCTTCCATCGTTTCGCTTCGTTTTGTTTCCATCGTATGCCGCATGTCTCTCGAGGGAATAAATCAGGATGTAATCCCGTGTTTTCCGGCAACGCAAGTCTCTTCTGGGAAAATCAGGAACGTAATAGGTTGACTCCAAACTGCCAGAGAGAGATGTGCGCTAGAAAGGGGGAAAAGAGCGCCGCCTCCACCCCCATCACGCCGCCTCCACATCGGCGACGCCGGCGCCCCCACCACGCCACCTTCCCATCGGCGACTCCAGCATCCTAAGCCTTGACGACGCCTTCACATCGTCGACTCCGGCGCCCCCACCTCGCCACCTTCCCATCGGCGACTCCGGCATCCTAATCTGCGACGCTCACTCCACATCGGCGACGCCGGCGCCCCCACGACACCACCTTCCCATCGGCAACTCCGGCATCCTAAGCCATGACGCTGCCTCCACATCGGCGACTCCGGCAACTTAAGCTGTGACGCCGCCTCCGGACACGCCAGCCTCCGCCGGATTCTTTGCACTTCAACGCCGGCCTCCTCGACACGCCTGTCAACGGCTTCCCTGCACTCCACGCCTGTTTTCCACACACTGGTTCAGCGACCAGGTCACCGCAAGTTGCCTCGTTCATGCTAGAAGCCTACTCATATTCTGGGCGTGCCTTTTCCTCTTTTGTGCTGGCCATTCGCTGTCAGTGACATGATCTGCAGAATCAATGGAAGAACAAGAGCAATTGACAGATCGAAGTGAGGTCTTCATTTTCTGTTGATTTGTCAGACAGAGCAATTGACATGGCCAAATTGCATGTTACAACTTAGATCGTAGGAGACTGGACTTCTGAATTTGGATGCTTTCATGCAGCTCAAAGAAGGAAGTAGAATATCAAATTTGTTGTGTTGAAGTCATTATGGAGATGACGAGGAATTTATATTGCTGTGTAGACTACGGTGTTGTGCCTTGCAATCTATATTGCTCTGTTCAAAAATACATTTATGTGGAGTATGCTTCAGGTAATTTACAAATGCATGTGTTTCATTATTTCTTTTTGACTATTAACTGTACTTTGGTTAAATGCGTGAGCAAGTGTCTAATAACGGAAAAATCCCCCATTGGGTCCTAACTTTTGTTGAAACAAGTTGAGAGAAAAAAATTGTAAACCTAGAGTTGACTGATCCTAACTGACAGCCAGAACCAAAGGAAAATACAGTACTAGAAGTTTTAATTTATAGGTACAGGCAATCTAACTTATGATTAAGAAGCATATTCTAGGCCAAGGAATTTTTCTTCTCTTCACATGTCAGGGGCAGGCCAATAATCTTGGTTATGTATTTGACTTCAGTCCCAACAGGAATAAACTTGTATCTTTTCTTTGTGATTTCATTGAAATGTATTCTCTTATACCATTATGTGCTCTAATTCTTGGTAGACTGTTCTCACATGAACATTAATAATAGAACAATTGTTCATCTAACTTTTAGCTTCATAATTTTGCAGATCAGAGTGGATAGGAGATGATGCAGCTGAAGGCACACTTCAGTACTCTTTCATTTTAGTCTTCCCTTTTTCCTATGTGTCCAAGAGATCGTTACCAGCATTTGTTTCCAAACATGTATTACCAAGTAAGTTCTAATTTTTATTTCAGTCCTTCCCTTTCACCTCCACCAGATCTGATTGTTTACATTGGTGACAAAGGGAGATGTTGACCTCCTTTAGAATGAAGCCATGGTGCCAAGGAGATCAACATTTGTTTTTTGGGATCTGATTAAGTCAAGATGTTCAAACAACAATTATTACTTCCAAATAAAATTGATCATGATGTGATATATATCTATGAACTTGCATTGTTTCCCTTTATGTTCAGGTATCCATACTAAATGTCATAGTACATCACTTTCATTTATATCGGACATGCGCAACGAATCAACTGGTTACAATTTTGTAGATTTTCCTTTTACCCTTTGGATTGTTTAGTACCGAGTATTATAGTCCCTTAAGGCCTAGGATGGAAGCTAAAGAGTTGCATAGGTTATGGGAGCAATAGGTTTGTTGAAAAAGTCTTAAAGCCTAGGATGGATTTTTTTTTTTTGTAGGCTTGTAGTGCACGTTCCGTTGTATGAGCTAGGACTTCCTTTGTTTTTTGTAAAATGGTGTGTCCAGTATTTGTAATTGTGAATCATGGCAATCAATCAATCATGGATCAGATGTCTTAGTAAGCTGGTTCGTATTTGATATGGCAGTGTAGAGATATTCTTTTGCTCCGATCAATCAGTGATAGATCAAATAGCTTAGAGTTAAGCTTGCCATACACAATGCGGTATAATTAGAACAATCTTTATTTGTTTTATCCCTTTACAAGTTATATTTCTTTTAGAATTCATTTTTTACTTTGCTTGACAGGAGTACTGGACTATGATTTCTTGTCCTTTTGTTAGATGATACATACCTGCAGTGCAGAGGCTCTGAAATCAGCACGCATGCCAGCTTTTCGTGCAAGCCTGGGTCGACTATCTTGCTCTATGGCAAAGAAAATATATTTCAAGTTTCTCGGGCGGATCTATTATGGTTCAAGCTACAAAGGTGGATTTAATCAGGTCAGCTTATCGATCTCAAGAACTCTTCAATCTCAAATGGTCGTCTTCCATTCCAGCCGACATGAAGGGAAAAACTCCCTGGTGATCCCAACATCAAGAGCTACTCCTAATCTATTGGAGCTCAATGATATTATTTTAACAAGCATGCGAGTTTGGATGCAGTCTTCAGATGAATCAACACTGAGTGATAACTGTACCCGTAGGTGGAGTGGGCTAATGGCCACGTACATACTGTAATGTAAGCTGTTGAGTTCTCTTGATTAATCCAAAGATGCAAAGTCTTTTGTATGTTTCACGAAAGAATATTAACGTGTTTGGTTGCATTGCACGGGTAGGCTAATTTATTATAATTATTGTTTCATTCTTTTTGCGGGCATAGCGGACGGCTAAAGCGTGCTGATAATGTCAAAAGAGGCCGGGGTAGACCGAACTTGACATGGGAAGAGTCCGTAAAGAGAGACCTGAAGGATTGGAGCATCACCAAAGAACTAGCCATGGACAGGGGTGCGTGGAAGCTTGCTATCCATGTGCCAGAACCATGAGTTGGTCGCGAGATCTTATGGGTTTCACCTCTAGCCTACCCCAACTTGTTTGGGACTAAAGGCTTTGTTGTTGTTGTTGTTGTTGTTATTCTTTTTGCGGGAATAATTGACAATATTTTCATCACGTTTGCATTACCTTTATAGCCTGCAATTACGGCATAAACATCATCACTTTAAAACTAGCAGCATATGCCGTGGCAACGCACGGGCATTTAGCTATTCAACTAATGATGATGCTGTAACATGTACTACTTCTCTATTTTTGCTTCACTTTCACTGAATTATTCAAAACTGTGCACTGATTTTTTTTAAATCTACATAGCTGATTCTTTTCATCTCACAAACTGCACATATGAGCTTTTGAATATAAAAAAAATGACTCCTAAGACGTGAAACCACAGTTATGGGAAGCCAGATATCTGAAGCCAAAAACCCTACAATTTTCTTATTTATTGTTTTTCTTCAAGGTTTTCAGTGAACTTAGGAGCTCTGAATAGAAGAACCAAGTATCACTACTGAAATGACACATATAAAAATTATCAACCCTGTATTGAGAAAGCTAGAACATGATGTATGAAAAGTGTAATTCTGTTAGAACTCCTATAAAACCGTGTCTCCAATATGTGCGATTGTAGCCTCTTTGCGATTTTGGTCCACTCGCACAGGAAATACTATTAGGAGCACACTAGATAAATACATGTAAAGTTTATCATCGGTAAATGAATATGAATTGAATTTCATTTTCTTATGTTTGCCATACAGGAACTGATCGTTCTTGATCACTATAAGGATAATTGGTGGGTTTGCTTCATTCAGCAGCATATATACAAATCTATTTTTTTTTATACTGCTATTACTGTTTTGAAGGGTATAAATAGCTAAATAATTTTATATAGGTTTTTAGTCTCTGTAGAGGCAGTAATTTTGTAGAAGGAATGCACTTGCAGCACTCTGAAATGACAATAGTTAGGACTTGCTTTTCTACTTCAATTCCCAGTTTAGTTTGTGTTAGGATAGGTTGTAATCTCTGAACTCAGCAATCAAAAGTATTAGTAGGCAGTACCTGTTGTTTTACAGTGTAGCTTACGTTCTTTTACAGTGTACAGCTTCTTCACTTACATTATTTAGTAGCTATATTTTCTTACCAAATTCAGTGTAAGTTTTGCCTCTTGATGTGTTATAATCTCCACACTAGGTGCATTGTGATTTGCCTTTTAATGCATAGAATAGAAAGTTCAGTGTAAGTGTGATTATAAGCTTTATTAGTCACTTTTCCCATGTTTTACAGTACATAACATAGGCAGAAGTAGATTTTCCCATATTTTATTTATGGACAGTGTAACCGTGATGTACCTATGATTCTAAGCTTCATTAGTCATAACAGACTCTATTTCATATGATTTTTTTCTTTTTAGTGTTAGCCAAAGCATATGTTGATCCGGTGGGCATTAGCATTATCTAGAAGTAGTGATCTGCAGGACACAACATGTGAAATTCAGGAGATTTGATTGCTAGGGATCTGACCTGGATTGACCTGCCATGCTTTGCTGCAGGTTTATCATCCATATCTTCTTGTAATTTCCTATTTTCTAACTTTGCTCTCTCTTCTTCTTCTTCCATCTTTCTTTTCTGTTTTTTCTTGTTACATAGAAGAGGTATGTTTCCTATTGTTGTGCTTCTGCCTCAAGTCTTTGTGTAGAGGGGTTAAGTACAGGTGGTTTAGGACAGGGTAGTTCCGCCATATGCTATCGGGCCTCGCTAGAGTGCATTTATTCGGGGCTGGTTGTAAACGACCTAAAAGTTGTGCACCATATGCTATTGGGCCTCGCTAGAGTGCATTTATTCGGGGCTGGTTGTAGACGACCTAAAAGTTGTACTGATATACTTGACATAAAAATTTAATAAAACTGATTTAGTTTTCGACCGATTCTTTCGGCTGTTGACGTGAGACATACACTTGTGTTTTCTCATACATACAATTGTTCATTGTTTTGATACACATACAACTGTCATGATTTATTGGTATGAAAATTTGAATGGATGCCAATTGGTTTTTAGTTGATTGTAAAATAGGCACTCCCTTATTAAATTGATCCAATTTTTCTGACATATGGTATTCATACATTTGTTCTCTAGCAACCCACGTGGTACTATATTAGGTATGGGGGAAAAAATGTGCCTTTGTTTTCTAGCAGGAGATGGTGGATAAGTAGATGCAACTACTGCCGAGGAGAAAAAAATGGGAGAGAGAATCATCATTTGTCTCTATAAGAATGAAAACCACCACATGTTATGTTGTCATGTTCAACACATAATGCCAAAGTTTTGGGGAGGACAACGATAGGTCCCGAACTACCTCCACTGCCCTTGCGACAATAGCAGCGGCGGCAACTAATGGCTTGACGAGGAGGACAACGACAAGGACATGGTCGGCCACCAGGAGGTGTGTGGCACTAGAATATTTTCCCCCCTACTGCAACGCACACGCGACTTTCCTAGGATATGAAATTTCATGAGTGAGTGGTTAATTTTTTTCATCAAGTCGTACAATTTTTTAGTTAGGATAGAAGGGTAAATGCATTGGTTGGTTGCTTCAAGACTTAATAACGGATACGGTGGCGTATTTGCCCAACAATGGACATCATATTTTTGTTTGGTGGTAATGCATGACATTCAAGTGTATGTTACCACATGGCAATGGCTCAGGAGACATCGGATCTGTCTTCTTGGCTTGGGGGCGTCACGGGTGGCGTATGCCTCGTCCCCCTTGATGGCTGTGGCGGATCGACATAGACACAGGGGGATGGGATTAGGGCAGAGAGTGGGGAACTGCTCCTAGGCGGTCCGTTGGAAGTAGGGTGTGAAGGAGAGAGGTGCCATGGCGAAGGTGAGGCGGCCGTCGTTCGGTTTTAAAGGGGAGGGCTCCAACGAGAAATGTCCCACTATGGCGGAAAACCGAGCGGGAAGGAGAGGGTCCGGCAGGAAAAGTGAATGGTGTGTCATGGGGTGGGTTTTTTGTGTTGGGACCGCGTGTTGGAAATAACATGGCAGATAGTACGGACAAACACATTTCTTCCCCACAATTGAGCTGGATTTGGGGGATCAGACCGTTGAGACAGTTGGATTTTGGGCAGCCCATTCAGCGCCCGTTTGATGTCCGAACACGTCTGGACGTACGAGGGAGAAATGAGTTTCGATCTTGAAGACGACCTTAAACAAACGTTTGTTTGATTCATTTATATGCATTTTAGCCCGTAGCAACGCACGGGCATTCTACTAGTCACATTCAAAGTTAGAGCTCCATCTACTTGTACAGTTAGTGGGTTTTCCTACTGAGGAAAAAAAAATGTTGATAGTGAAATACCCTCTGGCATCTGCTATCTTATTCTTCTTTCTTTTTCTTTCCTGAAAATGGCAATGACATCTTCAAGATGGATGCATGGTTGGTTTGCAGCTGTCTTTGGCCGTAGTTTTTGTTATTGTATTTATTTGAGTGTAGTGTGGCAAAGTATGTGTGGAATTGTTGTGCACATGGGTTCACAGTATCAACTATCAAGGCAAGAGTACCAGCATGGGAGGAGTCCATGAGAGAGAAGTGTCTGAAGAGTCCATTAGGAAAGTACAGGATTAGGAAAGAGTCCAATTGTATAAGAAAATATCCAAGTCCAATCGTATTAGCCTATTAGGAGAGGTCAAGGGCCTGAGCATCCGTTATATAAGGATGACATGTATCCACGTTTGAGGCAAGCAAGAACAAACAATCTCCTCTAAACATATGTCTACCCAATCCCTCACAGCCATGGCATCTGGCTATCTTCAGCACGGTAGTTATCCCATTGTGAATCAAGGTTCACAACAGGAATGTAGTGTACTGTGCTTTTGATTTAAAGTCTGTCAGACCCGAGCTGGTCTGAAGAACTAGATTCAGAGTTTACAGACTGAACTTGTTGGTTTTACTCGAATTCAGGGGAAAGATTGGCGAGTTCTAGCGCGTTACAGAGGAACCTTGCCGGCCAGGAACACTGGCGGCGGTAAGGGGGAAACCCTAAAACAACAAGATGCCTCTCCCCGATCCCGAATCCTGGCTTTATAGCCTTACAATTGGCAAGGAAAAATAGAGATAAAAGTAAAACAGAAAGAAGAGCTACTGTGGCCTTTGCCCGAAAGTGAACAGCGACGGCTGGGTGGCTGATGGCCGCACGATGATGATCGGACGTGTCTCGAGCCTTTATAACTGGCGAAGCGGTACGATGGCCTCCTGAGCGTACGATCGAAGATGGGCGGCATCGAGTGATTCCCGCCATTCAGAACAGGTTTGAATTAACTGAATCTTGCGCGCAGAGTGTTACTCTTCAGAGAATTCTTCGTTGGGTCCTGACAACTCCCCCCCAATCAGACCAGACCTGTCCTCAGGGCTGGAAGCTGGGAAAAACTTTCTGTATAAATGTGGCATCCTCCCAAGTGGCCTCCTGAAGGGGTAAATTGCTCCACTTGATTAGCCACCGTACAACAGGAATACTGATATTGCCTTGAACTCTGGGGACAAGTTTTCTTTCGAGCAGTTGTTCTGGCTCCAGCAAGATAGTGCCATCAGGGTTCAGCAATGGTAGCTTGGGGTTTGGGATTGCCATAGGTCCAATATGCTTCTTGAGCTGACTAATATGGAAAGTGTCATGGAGCTTGCAATCATTTGGTAGCAGCAGCTTGTAGGACACATTTCCCACTTTCTGGAGAACTCTGAATGGGCCATAGAACTTGGAGTGTAACTTTAAGCATTTGTGGATGCTGAGGGTGGTATGTCTATAAGGTTGCAATTTCAGATATACCATGTCTCCTATTTCCAGAGTTCTTTCAGATCTGTTCTTATCCGCATAGTGTTTCATTCTTGCCTGAGCTTTCAACAGGTTCTCTTTAATGTGGGCTGCTGTTTGTTCAGCAGTGAGCACATCAGGGAAACTCTCAACTTGATCCACAGGGTATAGAGCAGTCTCTACAAGTGAGGTGGTCTGCCATAGAGTGCATGAAAGGGGGTGATCTTTAAAGAAGTGTGATAGCTAGTATTGTACCACCATTCAGCCAGGGACAACCAATTTAACCACTTCTTTGGTTGGATGAAAGCCATACATCTCAAATAATTTTCCAGGCATTGGTTGACTCTCTGAGTCTGGCCATCAGACTGAGGGTGATATGAAGTGCTCATGTGTAATTTTATTCCCAGTTTCTTGAAGAGGTCTTGCCACAGTTTGCTAGTAAAGATCCTGTCTCTATCAGTGACTATGACAGCTGGCAACCCATGTAGTCTGAAGATGTTGTCAGTGAAAGCTTTGGCCACAGTATTGACTGTAATGGGGTGCTTCAAAGGAATAAAGTGGCTGTATTTTGTAAACCTGTCTACTACTACCAAGATCATGTCCTTGTTGTTGGAAGTAGGAAGACCTTCCACAAAATCCATGCTGATGTGACACCAAGCAAAATCTGGGACAGGCAATGGTTGTAGCAATCCAGGGTATTTGCAGTGCTCGGCCTTGTTGATCTGGCAAGTAGGGCATTGCTTGATGTAGTCGACAATGAATTGTTTCATACCAGGCCAATGAAATAGGAGTTTAACTCTTTGATATGTTGCTCTATGTCCAGAATGACCTCCCAACTCAGAATTATGTAAAGCAGCTACCAGTTTAGTTCTGGTGGTGTTGTCAGCTCCAATCACAATTCTGTTTTTGTATCTTAGGACACCCTGTTGTAAAGTGTGGTTGTGTACAGACTCAGGATTAACAGCTAGTTGAGCTAGTAGGTTCTTGCATCTCTGATCATTTTTGTAAGTGTCAACCACTTCAGTTACCCAGGCAGGTTTAACAGCAGAAGCTATCAAAGCATGAATTTTGTATTGCACTCTAGAGAGGGCATCAGCCACTTTGTTTTTCTTTCCTTGTTTGTACTCCACAGTGTAATTGTATCCCAAAAGTTTGACCAAGAGCTTGTGCTGAATACCTTCAGTGAGTTTTTGTTCTTGGATATACTTCAGACTTTGCTGGTCAGTTCTTATGATCAGGGAAGATGCAGCAAAATAATGTTTCCAATGCTTGAGGGCCTCAATGATGGCCAAAGCTTACTTGTCATAAGTGGAGTAAGCAGCTGCTCTTGGGCCGATTGCTTTACTGAAAAAGGATATGGGTCTCCCATTTTGCACTAAAACTGCCCCAAGTCCATATGCACAAGCATCGGTCTCTAAGATAAAAGGCTTGGAGAAGTCCGGTAGAGCCAACACAGGTGCTTGGGTCATTTTGTTTTTGAGGATGTTGAAAGCTTGAGCTTGCTCTTGTCCCCAAGTAAAATTGTCTTTCTTTAAGGAATTGTATAGTGGTCTGCAAATAAGACCATAGTTTTCAACAAACCTTCTGTAATAACCAGTTAAACCTAAGAAGCTCCTCAGCTGAGTGACATTTTCAGGTTCTGGCCATTGGATTACTGCCTGAATTTTTTACTGGGTCAGTGGCCACTCCATCTGCCCGAATGACATGGCCCAAGTACTCCACCTGAGGCTGGGCAAAAACACATTTGCTTTCCTTAATGTATAACTGATGTTCTTTGAGTGTTTCAAACACTTGTTGCAGATGAATTATGTGCTCTTTCATATTTTTACTAAATACCAGAATGTCATCAAAGAATACTAATACAAATTTTCTGAGGTACTTTGCCAGGATAGTATTCATGAGCATTTGGAATGTTGCAGGAGCGTTGGTTAAACCAAAAGGCATGACCAGATATTCATAATGTCCACAGTGTGTGCTGAAAGCAGTCTTCTCAATGTCTTCCTCTTTCATTCTGATCTGGTGGTACCCACTTCTGAGATCTAATTTAGTGAAGACAGTGGCTCCATGCAGTTCATCCAACAAGTCCTCAATAACAGGGATTGGGTACTTGTTTTTGATTGTTTGAGCATTGACTTTTCTGAAATCATTGCAAAGTCTCCAAGTTAAATCCTTCTTTTTCACTAAAATTGCTGGAGAGGAATAAGGACTGGTGCTGTCTCTTATGACTTTGGATTTGATCATGTCTTGGATTATATTTTCCACAGCTTCCTTTTGATGATAAGGCAGTCTATAGGGCCTTTGGTTAATGACTTTAGCATCAGCTTCAAATGGGATTGCATGATCTACTGGTCTTTTAGGAGGAAGATCAGTAGGAGTACCAAATATATCTTTGTATTGGCCCAACAATTCTTGCACTGGAGGGGGAACAACAGGTTCAAGTGGTTCTGTCAGTGAAATCCTGTTCAGCAGCAGCACAGCCCCACAAATATTGTCTCCAGACAGTGTTTCCAGGCTGTCCATTTCTTGAACTGGCTCACTAGGGAGGCTCTCATCTTGGAAAATTCTCTTTTCACCTGATTTCAGTGTTACTTGGACCTGCATTTCTTCAAAGTCCGGTTGGACAGGACTGACAGTTTTCATCCAGTCAGCTCCTAGTATTACATCATAACCTTGCAATTGTAATACTCTGAAGTCAGTGTTGAAGTGTGTTCCTTGAACCGAGAAAGGGCACTGGAGGGCAATGAATTCAGTCCAAAGAGTTGCTCCATTTGCTACAAGCACCTTCTTTTTCTTGGTAGGAGTTAAAGCACAGTGGGCTAGTTGTGCCATGGCAGGAGTCACAAAAGTTGCAGTACTGCCACTGTCGATGAGGGCAGTTGCAGGAGTATTTCCCAACATCACAGTAACTGTGAAACTCAATTTTGAGGAAGTTACTCCCATGAGAGCATGCATGGATATTTGTAAGGGAGGATCATCATTTTCAGGGGGTGGGGGTTCTTCACTGTCGTCTGCAGTGTAGTAGACCAGTTCTGCATCTTCAGGGCAAGTGTCTTGAAGTGCTTGTATTTGCATTTGGTTTGCCAGTTTACAGACCTTTTATGCCCAGGAAACCAAGGTTCCTTGCATTTATAGCATATGCCTTTGATTCTAGCTTGCTGAATGACAGTAGCTGTGGTAGGAACAACAGGTTTTCCTGGATCAAACTGCACATGTTTCCTAACTGTTTGATTAATATAAGGCACTGTTACTTTCTTTGCAGGCTGAGCTTGCTCCATTCTTCTGGCCAGCCAAATGGCTTTTTGTAAGTCTGCTGGTTCATGACATTGTACATGATGTTGGATGGTATCACACAGACCAGCAATAAAGCTTGCTTTGAAGTAGTCCTGTGGTAATGCAGGATTGTCCCTTCTCAGTAAATTCATGGACTGCTCAAATTTGAGCACATATTCATTAACAGATCCAGTCTGGGTGAGAGCATGGAAGTTTCTTACAGTGTCACATACTGATGTTTCAGCAAACCTGTCCCCAATAAGCCTACAGAACCTGTACCAGGGTAGAGTATTGGCTACAATCCCTGTTCCTCTCCACCACTCTATTGCAGGTCCTTTCAAGTAAGTTACAGCAATTTCAGTTTTTTGTTCCAGTGGTGTTCTTGCAGCCTCAAAGTACATCTCAATTGTTTGAATCCAAGAGTCAGTTCCACTGCCATCAAACTCAGGTATGTTGTACTTGGCAGGTTTCACTATTGCCAAGGGCCTTCTGTTGTCTTGACCCTGTTCTCTCTGCACATTGCCCACTCTTCTATCTTGCTGTTGAACTTGATCATCCCCTTGCTCTTGGTCCAGCTGTATGATTTGCTGAGCATTCACTGCCTGAGTAGCTGCTGGGGTTGCTCTTGCTTCATGGGGAGGATTTTTGTTTTCAACAAAGTGGGGGTGTCTGTATGGAATTTTGTTGCTGCCATCTAGGTTGAGCTCCTTCCCAGTGTTTTTGTCCACCAATGTTGCAGAGCCCGCAGTAGGAGGTGTTTGGAGAACATCTGTTGTCCTCTGTCCAGGACCCTGAGGTGTGTGATTTTGTCCACTACCCTGTGGCACCTCTTGGGGGTTGGGTGGGATTTCTCTTGGTTTGGGAAAACCTGGAATGAAATTGTTCAGCGTGCCCTGTAATTCCCCCAGGGTTTTCTGCAAGGACTGAAAATTGTTTTGCACATGGTCTCTGAAATCCTCAAAATCCAGTCTGTCCTGCTCTCTGTTTTTCTGCAGGGTTTGGACATCTAGCTGCAAGGACTGAAGTTCTAAGTTGTCGGTCGATGTCGAGTCTGTTGGGCCCGTCATCTTGAAGAAGGAGTACTGCAGGGAGGGTTTTTAGAACTGGCAAGGAGCCAAGTGACCTCGCTGCCAACGATCGTCAGGCAGAAAGGGAGGAATTTTACTACAGCAAGTGCTGCAACCCGACCTTGGCCTGAGATCCTACCGCCGCCTGCACCGCCGCCGTCGCCGCGCCGCCGTGAATACACCGGATCTGGGCGGGAGGGTGGGATTTTTACTGTTGAAACGGTGTGTTTCAGCAACCACAGCCCAACACCAGACCTGTACCGAGCTGTTACGCCGCCGCCAACGCCGCCGTAGGCCGCGCCGCCGCCACTAGTCCGGTGAGAAGTGGAGGATTTTACGGCTCCTCCAACTCCACTTCGGCACCAGATCTCGCGCCGCCGAGGAGATGGAACCAAGCTCTGATTACCACTTGTCAGACCCGAGCTGGTCTGAAGAACTAGATTCAGAGTTTACAGACTGAACTTGTTGGTTTTACTCGAATTCAGGGGAAAGATTGGCGAGTTCTAGCGCGTTACAGAGGAACCTTGCCGGCCAGGAACACTGGCGGCGGTAAGGGGGAAACCCTAAAACAACAAGATGCCTCTCCCCGATCCCGAATCCTGGCTTTATAGCCTTACAATTGGCGAGGAAAAATAGAGAGAAAAGTAAAACAGAAAGAAGAGCTACTGTGGCCTTTGCCCGAAAGTGAACAGCGACGGCTGGGTGGCTGATGGCCGCACGATGATGATCGGACGTGTCTCGAGCCTTTATAACTGGCGAAGCGGTACGATGGCCTCCTGAGCGTACGATCGAAGATGGGCGGCATCAAGTGATTCCCGCCATTCAGAACAGGTTTGAATTAACTGAATCTTGCGCGCAGAGTGTTACTCTTCAGAGAATTCTTCGTTGGGTCCTGACAAAGTCATGTCCCTCTAGTTTTGATGAATTACCTAGCTGGTTGTAAATCTTTCGCTGCTGGTTCTAGAATTCTAGTTGCTGTGGGGATAGCTGCTGTGATTTGGACTATTTGGAAGGCTCATAGTGATGCGAGTTCTACAAGAAAATATCCTTATGATACCACTTGGTATAGTCTGTATTATTGCTCGTTACATTTCATTCTGGGCTTAGCAAGACTGCTGGCCGTAATGGCCCCTGAGGTGTTCCATCGAAGACTTGGATGGGGAGTTGATTCGCAGACTCGTCCTCTAAGTAGAGATGTTTGGTAGTAATGTTACTGGTCTCAGTTAGGTTGAGTAGTTCTGTTGGTGTTCATGTTATCTGTTTTTTGGCAGTTGCTATGAATGTAAAACTGCACGTCTTCCCCTCCTGCGAGAGGCGGTCGTTTTAGTTCTGTGATTTTAGTCCTATACTGACTAGTTGATTCAATTGTTCTGTGGCTTTGCATTCGGTCTTTGTTGGCGTTAACCTTGTTGTATAATTCTAGTCTCGTGTTTATTTTGTATTGTATGACATTGTTGCCATAGACTTGCATTGGTAGTGAGCTAGGTGCTAATGTTTACATGCTCGATGACATGGCGTAGCGGCCGGAGCAATTGCACAGAGGCGAGACGAGTGAGCAGACCGGAGAGCCAGGAGATGTTTGCATGCATGCATGTGTTATTAGATTACTTAGTCAGAACTCAAAAGGCATGTGTATTAGTGGCCTGATAACTAGCCGGTGCATGTAGCTAATAGACTGTGAGGATCTGTACATTGGCAAGCCAAAAGACTAGTTGTAAGGGTGTTGAGTTAGTTGAGGCTTACATGTAAAGTTGAGTTGATCCTTGAGAGTAGGCTGCATGTGCATGTGCATGTGAGTTAGTTGTGTTAGTCCAGAACATGTGCCTGCATCTACTAGCTAGTGGAGAGTGGTGAACCGATCAAGCCGTTGTGTGGCTGTGCATGTTTCCCTTAAAAGGCACTTGTAATCAGTTGTGTTGAGAAGAAATACAGAAAAGGCACAGTTTCTGCATCGTGCCAAAGCGTCTGTCTGTTCTTCTACCTTGTTTGTGTGTGTGTTTCCT
Source organism: Elymus sibiricus (assembly GCA_039707655.1). NCBI lineage: Eukaryota > Viridiplantae > Streptophyta > Magnoliopsida > Poales > Poaceae > Elymus > Elymus sibiricus. The sequence goes on from CM077668.1 coordinate 248,157,274, forward strand.
GGGCAACTCCAACAGTCTTAACCCCGGCGTAGAATTTGCGGGGGATTGGAACTATGTATACTGAGCGGTGCTCCTCTCATCGAAAAAAATGATGGGTTGCTATCTTTGAAGCCGGAAAGGTGGTAATGAAATGTACACAGTTACACAGTACTGAACTTTCTTAATTTCGTTCTGCTCTGGCCAGAATTACCGGACCATTCCGTTGCCATGACCAAGACGGCACTCAATGGCTTGCATTTCATACCGAACAAAATTTCGGCCATTCTGGCTGAATCACTGCAGGCCAGCCAAATTTGCTGTGCCGGCACATGCCGATACCGGCTGGCAGAACATGCCTTTGTGTACTACTGCCCACTCCAGTCGCCTTATAAACAAATCAGCACGATTGCTTCGTGCTTTCATAGGTGAGGCGGTACTAATATGAGAAATGTTTCTACCAAGAACCAGGACGCATGGAGTATTGGGCCTAGCGCTCTTGTAGATTCTTGCACTTGCATGCATTGGTCGGCCTTGTCTCATTGGACACATAAACAATGCTAAGCCTGGCCAGAATCCACCCCTTCGTCTTATCTTTTTTCATTTTTCTTCTTCGCATTATAATTCTTGTATATATTTTTATATATTAAATACACATGAATCCCGGGACTGACCGCTGGAATTCTCCAGTACCGAAATGTTTCTTTTCAAACACGAAACTGCAAAGGATTAATAAGTTTGCACAGTACAGCCGATACTCACAAATGGCCCACAAAGCAAGAAAGAATTTTGGAGATACTAACTAACTGCTCATCATTTTTGACAAAAAAAATTAGAATACATCATTTTTCATAAATGAACATATTCTGTGACATCCAAACATCTTCTATCACGCCTTTCTTAATAGAATGCATCCATATTAAAGTATTAATGTACATCGGCTAAAACAAGCCTAAATATGGTTGGAAGGTCTGTATGGGTAGCTAGAATATACCTGGATCTCACACACTTCTACAGTTCTACTACCAGTGCTTTCTCAATTATTAAATCACTGCTGAACAGAGAAACTACGAAAAGTCCGAAACAACATATATCCAGGCTCATATCGATAGGGTGTGCAGGGTAGCCAGTAATAATGCACCCCCCCCCCCACACACACACACACACACACACAAAAATCCCCTTTCTTTCACCTGTAAGCTATTTTTTTGTAAATCTTAGTTAGTACTAATTGTTGGAACTTCCAGGTTCTCACCCAGGATTCTCTTACTGTTTTTCTCACACACACATGCACACAGAGAACTAGTATGAAGCTCTGTAGGTTTATACCAGTAGTAACAAACTTACATTATTCTGCATATGGTGCCTCTTCCTATATAGAGGTTTTAGGTCGGTGCTACAATAACCGACCTAGACAAGACAGCTCGTGCCTAGCTAGATATGGAAACTACAGCTAGCTATTACAGCTCAACTTATCTAATCTTCCTTAAGACCAAAATATCCTAAAAAGGCTGCTACTACAGGACACAAGGATTATCCTAACACATTTTACCAAACTCAGATTGACTTCTTACTCTTCCATGCATGCATCTCTTTTGTATATGATAAGATTAGCTCTAACAGTAATTATGTATCGTAGATGAAGCAATAGAAACCCTGTTAAACACCAATTGATCAATAGTGATCATCGTTCAGGATATCGGTTGGGTGCTGAGTAGGGATAAATGGGCAAATTTTCCAGTTAATCGGACAATAAATCAGTTAATTGGCCGGTAAATTAGTTAATCGGCTATTCGGTGACCCACTGAGTAGCGATTAACTGACTGAAATGCCGATTAACTGGCCGATATTTGGAACAACGATAATGATAGACATAACGATTCAAAAACTAGTACTGCACTTAAATCTTTCATGGATAACGAACTTGGTGATTTTGAACTTTTAGTGAAAACTAGGTATGTGACCGTGCATTGCCACGGGGGGCAAATATATTTTAACGCAATAGGAGGACCACGCGGGACTAACTTGATGCAAAAGAAATAGACAAAATGAGATTATGTTTTGGTTATAAAGCATAGATTTATGTGCCCGTGATTGATCTGCTTTATTGGGTTAGCAAAGATAAGAGATTAATTGCTATTTATTTGTTTACGGACCGTGAATTTATTGCTATTTATTGAGTTACCAAAGATGCCTGACTGGTACCAGGTTTTACCATAAGAAACAATTTGTTCACAGACCGTGAATTTATTGCTATACCATAGATTGATCTGATTTATTGGGTTACCAAAGATTGGTTTGATGAAAACCAGAAGGGGATCAAGGAGGAAGCATGCTCCTGGGCAAAGGCCGGAGCAGCAGGTCTTAGAGTGGTCTTGCCCCCTTCATGGGATGTGCACTGAGTGTTTGTATCCCGATACCATATCGTTCGTCCTAGGACGGCTGTAACTGACTTCCTACCTTTTCAATGAAAAGAAACACAAAGGTCTTTTGCGTTTTCTCGGAAAAAAAAAACCAGAAGGGGATGGAAAACCGGGAAAATCAGTGGAGGGTGGGAGGACGGACGAAGAGGTGGTGGGGAGAAAAAATGACGTAAGATGGAACCTTACGTTAGTTTGAAAAATGAAAAGTATAGTAGAGATAGTCATCCGGCATGAAGTAGTTTCTGCAGTCAATTTAGTTAGCAAGAATTTTATACAGTCAGAGGATATGTTTACGGATGTTCATACTGTTGTTTTTTATGCACTGTAAATAGCACAAGAAAGGCCACGTGACAGATATCCCCACAAGGAAAATAATAGCATTAGCTATGATAGCACTTGGAAATTATGATTCCAACAATATTTCTTACGAGAATCCAGTTGAAGATTTTGTATCAAGGAATGCTAGAAGAACTGAAGGAGGCGCGTTTCAAATAAAAAATAGACGAGCAGCTATGGATCTCAAGTTTTGAGCAAGACAATATTCTTGGAGAAAATTGTGGGTATCAGTTTGTCAGACTGAGCTTCAGATTTCGCACCAGGCCCCGCATTTCTCAGGTACCGACGATAATTCACGGGAAGAAAAAAAAAACTCAAACCTACCAGCCAGCTCGTCGTGGCAATGCGCCCAGACGTTGTTCCCGTAGAGGCATTTCCACAGCATCATGGCCTGTCCCGGTCGGAATCCTTGCGACTGCACCCATTTCTGAGAAAACCCACGGCAAAATCAGCTCGAAGACAAGGGTAGGCCAATAGCTGGCAGACGAATCTACGAAACTTGAAGATTGAGAGGGGGCTCTTACCTCGAGCTCTGGGTAGTCCATCCCCTTAAGCATGACCCTGGAGCCTGGCTCGTAGCGGGCGGCAGCAGGGGGGTGTCGGAGCGCGGAGAAGAGGCGTCGCGGCGGGGGAGGGGAGGAGTGGGCGTGGAGGGAGGAGGCGCCCCACCGTAGAAGAGGCAGCGCCGCCATAGGAATTGTTGGTTTGGTATGGTTCCCCGGAGGGATTTTCCTTTGGACCCTCTTATCTGACAAACGTTCGTGGCATTTCAAACGATTTTATGGCATTTTTAGTCGTGTGAGGTGGTTCATCCCATAAAATAGCATGTCGCTCTGAAAAAACTGTCACTCCACACACAAGTAAAAATATCATCAAAATCATTCGAAATACCACCTGTTCCCAGCGAACGTTCGGCAGGGACATTATCATTTTCTTTTTCCCGCAAACAAAGGCTCAAAATCACTAAAGAGCATCCCAAAATAATTTTAAGCGAGAATAGAAAAGGGTTTTGCCATGAGATTTTTTTTTACTTTTCCAAATGCCTTAAAACTAGTGCCTTAGAATTTTAAAAATGAGCTTGAGATCCGACAGTGGGGAGGCATGAAGGCGAATTTGGCGGTCGATGGGTATTGGGCTCATTTTTGGCCAGCGGAGGTCACTAGAGGCCGAGGAAATGCAATGGGGGCGGGGAGGGTGATGGTGTCCCGGACTAAGGGATCCTCACGCCGCCGGCCTGTCTCTTGTGGGTCGTACTCATGGGCCGCTCCTAACTCATCGAAGGAAGGCCGGACTGCAGGCGACCCCGTGCTCCAGAAGGAAACCTCCGAAGACTTGGCGTCTCCTCCAAGAAAAGTTTAGCGTAGCCTGGTGGCAACCGACCATATGTAATCCTAGGTACCCTTGGTGTTTATATAAACCAGAGGGTTTAGTCCGCAGAGGGGCAGAACCGTTATCGATATACCCACCTAGGGTTTAGCTCATCTGATCTCGAGGTAGATCAACTCTGTAATTGTCATACCAACACATCAATACAACCAAGCAGGACGTAGGGTTTTACCTCTTCGAGAGGGCCCGAACCTGGGTAAACACTGTCTCTACGTTCCCTGTTATCCATTGACTCCAAGATCCACAGTTCGGACCCCCTACCCGAGATCTGCCGGTTTTAGTATCGACATTGGTGCTTTCATTGAGAGTTCCATTGTAGGATCATCAAGGATCAATGGCTCGCTTAGTCATCAGCGACGGCATCTGCAGCGGGAACGTCTTTGTTCCCGGCCAGCTCTTTGCGTTTGGCAGCATCGTGCTACACGCTGATCCGACCGGTCGTCTTGAACGGGTTGGTAGCTTCACCCCCGATCAGGAGATCAGGTTTGG